>CM019064.1:44655819-45255819 GCA_009667805.1 Leptobrachium leishanense
AAAAGGGGTGGAATCTTTGCCGCCCAGGAGACCGTATGATTGTCCGATTGAACTAATTCCAGGAGCCCCCATTCCGTACGGCAGGCTCTATCCGTTATCGGAACCGGAATTGAAGGTATTGAAAGGCTACATTCAGGAGAACCTGGACAAAGGGTTTATCAGGCACTCAACATCACCGGCAGGTGCGGGTATCTTTTTTGTGGAAAAAAAAGATGGGGGTCTCCGTCCCTGCGTGGATTATCGCGAATTGAATCTCATCACGATCAAGAACAGGTACCCTCTCCCCTTGATTCCAGAACTCATCGAGCGTCTCCAGGGTGCAACAGTCTACACCAAGATCGATCTCAAGGGAGCATACAACCTTGTCAGAATACGTAGAGGCGACGAATGGAAGACGGCGTTTAGGTCACGCTACGGTCATTTCGAGTACATGGTGATGCCTTTCGGGTTATGCAACGCACCTGGTACGTTCCAACATTTCCTCAATGACGTCTTCAGAGACCTGTTAGACCAATATGTAGTGATTTACTTGGACGATATCCTTGTTTTTTCCTGTTCTCTCGAGGACCATAGGGTCCATGTAACAACAGTCTTAACTCGCCTCCGAACCCATCGGTTATATGCCAAGATCGAAAAATGTGTCTTCGAGGCAGACGAAATAGCATTCCTTGGATTCTTCTTAACCCCCGGTCGTCTTGCCATGGATCATAAGAAAATAGCCGCCATCAGCACTTGGCCTACACCTACGGATAAAAAGGCTGTCCAACGATTTATAGGCTTCGCCAATTTCTATAGACGCTTCATACAGGGGTTCTCCTCCGTCATTCTACCCCTTACCGGGTTGACCAAACAACATACCAAGTTTTGCTGGTCCACCGAGGCGCAACAAGCGTTTGACGCCTTAAAACATCGTTTCAGCACAGCACCCATACTGGTCCTACCAGATCCCTTACGACCATATGAAGTAGAGGTTGATGCCTCTGAAGTCGGAATCGGGGCGGTTCTCTCCCAACGGAGACCCCCAGAACAGATGGTCCATCCTGTGGCATATTACTCCAGAAAACTGACTTCCGCTGAGTCGCATTACGATGTTGGCGATAGGGAACTTCTCGCCATTAAATGTGCCCTCACGGAGTGGCGTCATCTCTTAGAGGGTGCTCTACATCCTTTCCTGGTCTTCACAGACCATAAAAATCTGGAATATCTACGGACGGCTAAAAGACTCAATCCACGACAAGCCAGATGGTCATTATTCTTCTCTCGTTTTGACTTCCGGGTAACCTACAAACCTGGTATCCAGAATAAGAAAGCCGATGCAGTATCACGTCTCTCTCCATCGATCCATACGACACCCACTATCGAACCAGTGCTTTCCCCGAGCAGATTCATCGGCATGACTACTAACCTTATGCAACAGATACGTTCCCATACCGATACTAACAAACAACCCCATGTAATGGGAACTCAAGAACAGCGTCAGCAATGTCTTGTCCCGGTTCAGGACCGAGTAGCAGTACTCCAACAATTCCATGACACTTTGGGAAGCGGTCATCCAGGGATACGTAAGACCAATGACTTGATAAAGCGTTACTTCTGGTGGCCTACTTTGGCTCAGGATGTTAGGGACTTCGTGGGTTCTTGCTCGGTCTGTGCCCGTGCCAAACATAGCACGAAGAAACCAGTAGGTCTCCTACAACCCCTTCCGGTACCTGAACAACCATGGTCACATATCACCATCGATTTCATTGTTGAACTTCCTCCATCAAATGGTTTCACAACCATAATGGTAACCGTGGACCGTCTGACCAAAATGGCCCACTTCACTCCCATTCAAGGCCTGCCTACCGCTGCACAAACAGTATCCTTGTTCCTACAGAACGTATATCGCTTGCATGGCGTCCCTGAATCTATCGTATCTGATCGAGGGGCGCAATTCACATCTCGATTCTGGCGATGCTTTTGCCGGGCTTTGGGGATTTCGGTTGACCTGTCCACGGCATACCATCCCCATACCAACGGACAGACGGAGAGGGTGAATCAATCCTTGGAAACATACTTACGTTGTTATACAACCTATTTACAGGACGATTGGGCCACTTTATTGTGCACTGCCGAATATGCTTATAACGCCCGACTGCACGATTCTACTCATTGTTCTCCTTTCTTCCTAATGTATGGATATCATCCTGCTCCTCTTCCTGATTTGCCTTCCGTTGTCCCGGTTCCCAGCGTTGCTACCCGCCTCCGGGCACTCCGAGCATGTCGTACAAAGGCCCGTGCGTGCCTCATAACGGCTCAGAATACGTACAAAAGATATGCTGATCGTCACCGTACTGCCTCTACGGGCTATACTACGGGCCAAAGAGTGTGGTTGTCCACGCGCCACCTACGTCTCTCTTGTCCCTCTAAGAAATTGGGCCCTAAATATATAGGGCCGTTTACCATTGTTGACATGATAGGGCCGGTGGCGGTTCATCTCCGGCTTCCTGCTCGTTACCGGTTCCATCCGGTGGTGCACGTATCCCTTCTGAAACCGGTTGGTGCCAACCCTTTTGTTGGTCGTTCCTTGCCTCCTCCTCCTCCTGTGTCCGCTGCTGGTTCCGATATGTTCGAAGTGGCGCGGATCCTTGATTCCCGTCTTCGGCGGGGTGTACTCCAGTATTTTGTGGATTGGACAGGCTACGATCCTGAGGAGCGTTCCTGGGAACCTGCCTCTTTTGTCCGGGCTCCGGCCCTTGTCCGTGCTTTTCATGCTGCTCATCCCGGGCGTCCGGGTCCGTTGCGTGTCCTGAGGCCCCGCGTTCCGGGGGGGTTATGTCAGGGCTGCGGGTTCCGGGACGGCTGGTCCGGCGGTCCCCTCCACATCGGGCTGCTGCTCAGGGGGTAGGGTTGCGGCTGGCGCATGGGCCTGGCGTTACCCGGAGACCCGGCTTACCTCTGTCGCGGGTCCATGACTCCCAGGGGGGACGACGAGTGGTTCCCCGGGTGCCCGCCGCGGGCTTGCGTCGCAGCCCAAGACTGCTGGCCCAGCACGTGCCCCAGAATGGACGCGCGCGCGGCCAGGCTCCACCAATATGGCGGCCGGCCCGCGGCGCACGTCTGTGACGTTACCCGCGTCTCGGAGTAAGGGAGGAGCTCCATGGGTACTTAAGGCAGGCTTGCCATTCTATCCTCGCTTCACTATTGTAGCAGTTCCCTCAGTATTGCTCTTCCCATTCCATATTTTATGCCTTCCTGTGATCCTGACTTGGCTTGTGACCCCGACCTCCGTGTATCGCTGTGATCCTGACTTGGCTTGTGACCCCGACCTCCGTGTACCGCTGTGATCCTGACTTGGCTTGTGACCCCGACCTCCGTGTACAGCTGTGATCCTGACTTGGCTAGTGACTTCAACCTTGCTTTCTTCACCACCTCCTTGGGCTCCCTGTATCCTACTCCTGGGATCCCTGACACTTTTATACTATTTGCAGCTCTAATCTATATCATATATCCGTTTCAATAGCACCCACATTTTCTGCAAATAGCAAATTGCTTTTTTGTTGCAGTCTAAGATTTAACTTAGCGCATGATCTACTGGTTTAACAGACTGAGCAATCGGGTCTCTTTAAAAAGATTGTCTCTCATTTGTCTTCTGTATACGGCGTGTCTTGTTAGTACATCTGAATCACCATATGGGTGAAGCCTTGTCAAACCCTGTCAGACCCGTTGATTTCATTTTTCAGTCATAGCTTGGAGTGAAACGTAGAATATCACCTTGAGGCAAGCTCATGGACATACATATCCACAATGCCTATATGTCACATGTATCATATACTAACATTTTAGAATATAACTCCTGACAAGCTAACTGCTCACTGTCAAGAGACAGCTGCCCTGGTCACCTTTCAGTATTTTTTATTCAATAAATTGGCAGATGATCCGTTTCAATCCGGTGAGTGTTTTCCGTTTGAAATAATTTTTTGGTCAACCAAATGTCAGTTAACACAAAGGGACTAAAAATACAGTCATAAATTGGCGCAGTGTCCCTTTTGTGAACACCCTGTTCACTGATGACCGGTACATTTGGGTACTTGGCTAATAGACCTTTTAGAGAAATTTGCCTGGCTATTGTCATCATAAAATATAGATAAATCGTTCAGTTGGACGTATATCTATTTTGTGTCATTACCGCATTTTTCATTACTTCCTGTCCTAGAATGATTATCTCTTGGATTAACAAGAAAATGTTTCCCCTGTTAGGGCAGGCAGCAAGGGTCAGAAAAGATAAACAGAAAGTAAATCATATGGATATCTCAGAGTACTTAGAGGGAACACTTTAAATAGAGAAAAAGAAAAATTCACGAGTTCACCGAGAACGGGCAACAGAACAAGTGGCTGTACTAGCTGGATGGAGTAGAGGTAACATCACTGCTCTATAACCATAGAGATGCAGGTTCAAATCCCAGCCAGAGCACCTCTCCAGTAAGTGTCTTTGGGCAAGACACCTAACAGTATATACTCGCCTACTACACAATATCGACTGTGGAGTCCAGTGGTAACATCTCTGCCCTTTGACCATGGAGAAGCAAGTCAAAATATGCCGGCTGGGTGGAGTAGAGGTAACATCACTGCTCTGTGGAGAGAGACTGTGGAGACACAGGTTTGATCCAGGCAAGTAAGTGTCCTTATGCAAGACACCTAATGGTACATACGCGCCACCCAGGACATACATGAAAACGAGAGAAATCTCAAGGTATCCTTCCTGGTAAAATAATTTCTCAAAAAAACCTCCCGTTCAGCACAGCCCCCCAATGAAACTGTGGTGAAGCAAGTCTCAACTTTACGAGAAGCGGGTTCAACCTAACCACCAATTTGCTGCTCTACAATAATGGAAAACTGACTCGCTCACACTCAGAAGATGCCACCAGTAAGTGTCCTTGGGCAAGACACTTAACGATATGGATGCGTCTACCTCACAAAATACTTGTACATCTCATAGATTGTAAGTTCCCTTGGGAGCAGGGTCCCCCTGAATCAGGCCGTATCATCCATGTGTGGTATTCTAATGTATCAACCCCTTGTACACTGATCTTGTAAAGCACTACGGAATATGTGACGCTATATAAATAAAGGATATTAATAATAATAATAATAATACCCTTCAGTGAGTCTCCACTCAAGTCTCATAATGTTTTAGCTGAAAAAGTGCCATTACAGAGAAGACAACACTAAATGATAGTCAGATTGCTGTTGCTCAAAAAGGACAGCCCGAACTGAAATGCCAAGGCAACCTCATCTGTTCGAGAATTCCAGCAACCCTTGGCGATCGTTTCATCTTAGGCCTCATGAAGAGGGTATAGCTCTGGCACCTCAAGCATCCACATCTGGATTATCTTCTAATTTGAAGTGTAGGAGATGCAGGTTGTGGCATATTTAGGCTTCCATTTTGGAGAACACCAGTGTTTTCATCAACACGCGTTCAGGATCTGTTCCAGGCATGTCGTCATGTGAGCATAGGGCACACCAGAATATGGGTGAGTATGTGTATCCAGTGGATAAACTTAACTGAATACAATCCCTGGAGTCTTTACTTAATGTCATCATGATCCATGCTGTTGGTTTGCAGAATGGTGCACAGTATTATATAGACATTGGTATATTTAACCGATATACTAGTGAATTTTTCCACCAGGTACTCATCATGGGTTTTATTACGGCTGTATTTTTTGTTTTGTTTTTTTGTCTTTCTTTTGTCTTGTTTCCTAAGCGTTCTGTCACAGCTTTCCTGTAGTAGATTCACTGTGAGGTTATAAACTAATGATATTACTGTGTTATTAACTTGCATATGCTAAAATGACTTAATTATAGCATTTGGAGAGTATTATAGTAGCAATTTTAATTTCTCTTCTAATAGAAGTGGCAATAGAGGGATTTAGCAAATTAAATTTCTTTAACATAATGTCACAGGCATTGATAATCGAATGTAAATGTCATTTTTATATTTTGGATCATTAAACTATTTCAATCTAATCTGATGTGAAGTCATTATGTTAATTTATATTTATTAAATGAGATTTAGTTGTCCATGTCAGATTATTATATATTAAAATTGCCCATCTCTAGATAATTAGGGAACAATAGACGCTTCTACGGTTAGATTGCTGCCTTCCTCAATTTCCACAGCTGAAAATGTGTAATAGAAGATATGTGCGACAGACCTCATTAGACCTGCTGTACAGGACGAATGACTGTGACAAAGGCATTCTGAAAATAATACTGTTTCGGTTTTAATAGAAGGTTTCACCTAAATTCTAAATTTAGAGCTGGTAGCAGTTTGTCTTAGATTTTCAAACTTCTTTTAATGCAAGTTGACCTAGTTTAAAATTACACATGTCATTTAAAAAACATATTTCTGACCAGGCCATTGAGTAAATGAGTTTTAGCGAATATTAACACATAAACTAAGTAGATAAAAAAAATCCCTTACTTCCTCTGGCCACATGCAGAGCGGTAATAATTGAACCAAACTTTTATTGGGAATCGAAATGCCAGTGTACCTTCAATTTAATCTGCTGAACCAAAACATGGCCAAATTGTGCCCGAAAAAGCTGCAGGTTTTGGTACTTGAGCCAAATTAACTATAGACCAAGTAGTTTTCCAAAAATTATCTTGTCACTCCATAATGCTACTGAAAAAATGTTTTGTGGACTGATGAAACTAATGTTGAGTTCGGAAGAACATGCAACACTATAGGGGTTATTCAGAGAGCACCGAAATGTTGCCGAAAACAAACAAAAAAACAGAAAACAAAATCCAGAAAAGATCCCGAAAAAAGCCTAGATGATCCTAAAAAATCTATAAAGAGACTTTTTACTGCAGAATAAAATAATAAACGGTTTATTAGATATTGAGTTAAAACGGGAATATTTTTAACATTGAAGCCTATGGGATTCGCCTGAATAAACCTGCCGAATGAAACCACTGAACAGCAGGGCACTTCGGTAACTTTTTTCTGCTGTTCGGTGTCTCTGAATAGATTAACCA
Organism: Leptobrachium leishanense; assembly: GCA_009667805.1. Classification (NCBI taxonomy): domain Eukaryota; kingdom Metazoa; phylum Chordata; class Amphibia; order Anura; family Megophryidae; genus Leptobrachium; species Leptobrachium leishanense. The sequence continues at coordinate 44,662,843 of CM019064.1, forward strand.
TTGCTTCTCTATGGGGGAATTCACTGCCTTCGGACAGGCACTGTACGTGCAGGCAATTCACCAAAATTTGGCAAACTGCCTGCTCTCTGAATAGCCGAATGGCCCCAAAATGTCACCGTACGCTGAACTTCAGTGTCCGGTTACATTTCTGGGCCAGATCGTCTCTCTCTGAATAACACCTTATGTATAGCAAGAAAAACGCTCCGCATGCTAGCATAACAACATCATCCTAACAGTTACGTATGGTGGAGGGAGTATCATGATTTGGGGTCACTTTGCTACTTCAGAGACTGGACCACTTACCATCAAGGGAAACATGAATTCATAAGGTTATCAAGATACTGTACACCATCGGTCAGCAACCTTGGCCCTCCACATATTTGGAACTACATCTTCCATAATGTTCAGGTACTCTTTAGTTTGTCTCAGCCTCATGGGAAATATTATTCTAAAACAACTAGAAAGTCTATGGCTAGCGTCAGACGAAGGTAGTCATCACATCCGTGTTACTGAACAGTTTAACGTCTGTCGTAGCATTGATTTGAGATCAATAGAGACCAACACACGAAGTACGTGCGCACAGAAGTGCGCACGCACCACGCAGATGGCAACGGACGCCATTTAGGCCTCGATGTAAAAGCGCTACGACGGACACCCAGAGTGCACCGCGTCCACGTAGCGGCCTGTGTGCATGATGACGCGACGTCAGACGCAGCGCATTTGCGACGTCCATCAAGTTGATGCTCAGAAGTTTTTTTGGTCTGGCTAACTGTACCTGTCATTTAATTTTAATTAATTTTGTTACCCATATTTCCCTTCTTTTTCCTACTTCCATTAAAAATAACGTACTGTGTGGTGTCTACAGTATCTTCCGTCAGCACAACCGTCCGTTATACACGCACACAGAGTGCGCTTAGATTGCGTTCGTCTGACATTAGCCTAAGTTGCTACCCCCTGTCCTACATGATAACATCAGAGTGGCTGTGGACTCTGCTTAAGCTCAGAAGGTGGGTGATACACCTGGACAATGAGCCTAAACATTTGAGTAAATCCTTTACAGAATGACTGAACAAATCCACTTTTTGAAGTGGCCCATTTAGAACTCACACCATAACCCCATAGAGATGCTGTGGAATGACCTCAAGAGATCGGTTCATATCAGACAACTTAAGAATATGGCTGAGCTGAAGCAGTTCTGTAAAAGAGAGCAGTTGAAAATTGCTCCTGGACGTTGGGAAGGTCTTGTACGCATCTACCGGAAATGTTACAAGGCCGAAAATGTTTGGTTGAGGTTGATGCTGCCAAAGGAGGATCAACTAGCTATTAAATTATTAAATTGTAAAGGAACTGGTGATTTGGTCAGCTGCATTTATGAGGAGCTCACCCTAAACGGCTGGGTACCTGATTACATGGAGATAAGGTGAAAACCCTTCAAATTCCAACAGCATCTAAACTAGGCAGATTCTTCACCTACAGTCCAATGGAGAATGCAGAGCCTCCGGTGGTGCAGGAGATCTGAAACCAACACTGTTTCTTCCAGACTTTTTGCGTTGAGGGGCAGATCCCTCACATGGATTTGGTAATCACAAGTGCATTCTACAAATCTGTTCCCTTAAACAGAAAAACATATGGATTAGGGAGCAATAACACACATTATCTGGATCTGAATCAAAGCATTTAATGAACGATTAATGTGTCTATAATTGACACAGAACAATGCTAATATGCTGTAATCTTTAAATCATTGATCTGCATTTAAATACTAAACTAATTTGCAGCAATCATTCTATATAAAACTGTTTTTTTTCTGCCTTGTTATCACCATGCACACTCTGGATAAATTTAGTGATGTGTTAGTAAGTGTCTCCACCTAACAAAGGATAAAATTATATATAATTCACTAGAAAAAGAATGTTATCTCTTTTTTTTTCCGAGATTCATATTCTCAGAGGAATTTACTAAATTGAACATCGATGTGTAAATTCATTTTGTATATCAAACTTTAATTTTAAACATTTGTGATTTGTTCTAAATATCTTCCCATAGATTCAAGGAAAATAAAATAAGACAAGAAAATAAATTTAACCCCTTGAAAGACACAAGTCATCTGATCTATCATAATAACTGACTTTGGATTGTCTTTGCTAGGAATGCAATCCATAGACCTGCTTTCAAGTACATTTTATGATTAAAAATGTCAGACTTGGCATGTCACGCCCATTATTGATAATGATGCTGGCAGTAAGAATGTAAGATGTTTATCAGTATCATTGCTTATGGAACTCTTGTCATGATCACGTGTACCAGCAATTTACTAGCTATGGGATGTCAACACATTTGGAATGTTTTTAAGCTTTCTGTATGTCTGAGAAATAAGTATATGATTCCAAGACCTGCTCAGTCCATGGACAGCCAAACCTGCTACTCTACTCACAACTAGGGATGAGCCGAACACCCCCGTGTTCGGTTCGCATTCGAACTCGAACAATTTCAAAAGTTCGAGTTCGAACTCAACCCGCACTCAATGCAAGTCAATGGGACTCAAAAGTTTAATTTTTAGAGTGCCCTCCAAGAGGGCATATATGCAAGATATTTGCCATAAAAGGTGTATGGGGGTCCTGGTAGTGCCCTGGGGGACAGGAAACAAGGACAAAAAGTTTTAAAAAAAGACGTTTTTCCATAAAATAAGGGTTAAAAATAAAAACGAAAAATTCCTTCAAATATCGTGCCTAGGAGGTCCCCATAACCTGCCCGTGAAGTGGCGGATTTGTGGGATGTATAGAAACATTGCCATCAGAGACCCACACAAGACACATAGCCAGCCTTAAGGGGTTAAAATGTACAGGGACTGGCTACTATCCTGTTAGATGAGGGAATGTATTAGGCCCCGTTCACACTGTGCGATTTATTGGGCGGATTTTGCCATGACGTTGCAGCAAAATCCGCGCAACATCACACTGTGTAGCTTCTCCAATGCATTTCAATGGAGCTGTTCACATCTTGCCGCGGTAGCATGTAGCGGGTACATGACCCTTTTTTTTGAGATTTGCTATCTGCGATTTTGCAATTTGCATTGGTGGTGCTTTGCAAAAATCACACAAAACCGATTATCGCACTATGTCGCGAATATGAAAATCGCGCAGAAAATCATGCGACTTTCAAACCGCACAGTGTGAACGGGGCTTTATATGTATAAAGCAAGATATATATGACAATGGATAGTCAGAGACTCTAGGGACTCAGCTTGTACGCTTTATGATAGACATTTCTAACACAATAATAATTGTATGCTCACATAGGCCCTTCGGGAGAGGTACATGACATACAAATACTGGAATATTACGTTTAAATCTAAGGAGTGTGATAAAGATTTTATTAAGCCCTTGATGACAAATGACGTAACATCTACATCATTAATGATTGGCTTTACAGAGCCCTGGTCCTTAAGGGGTTAAACAGCATATCAGAGAGGATCATATTGTAGAAATGAACACTTCTTAGAATGCGAAAAAAACCTGTGTTTGTTCATACATGTGCCACACCCAGTCTACAAGCAATGTATCAAATTCTAATTGCTAATTAGAAGCACATGTTATTTCCAAACAATAATTAAACACCTTTTGTTTACGCCGTTTGAGAGCACAGGTCATTTAGAGGTGAGAATCTTTGCACCTATAGTAGAAAACATTGGGTATTTTTTAATTCAATATCTAATAAACCGTTGCTTATAATATTCTGCAGTAAAGAGTCTCTTTATTTCTAGATTTTTTAGTATTTTTTAAGCATGTTTTATACTTTTTTCAAAATGTTTTTTTTTTTCGAACTCGAACCGAAAAACGCCAAAAAGTTCGAAGTTCGCGAACTTTCGAACTGCCAATGTTCGAGTCGAACTCTGAACTGATCGAACTGAACAGCTCATCCCTACTCACAACAATGTATAACTCATTCTGCCGCTTTGTGCTACAGTTTGACTACATGATAGGGATGTGCGTTTCGGGTTTCGGAATTTCGGAATTTTCACGAAATTTCCCGATTCGCGTTTTCGGATCCGGCCGATTTTCCGAATCAGATCGGACCCGAAAACCGACAGATCCGAAAAGTTTTTCGAGCCGAAACAAAATATTTTCGGAATTTTCGAATGTACTTGAAATGTGTCAAATCGAAATTTATTTTCGCTCTATTCATGATTTCGGTTCCATTCGTGATTTTGGTTCCATTTCGGTAATTCTGGACATCGTATATTTAACTATTATCGGTTATATCGCTGATTCTGTAAATTTTATATTTGTAAATGCGTATCACTTGTTTTTGTTTCCAATGATCCGATAATTCTGTCGATACGATAATTCCTTCGTAATCGGGTCGGATCCGATTCGTCCGCGGGTCGCGCATGCCCGCGCGCGCCCGCGCGCGGATGTCGTAACTTTATTGAGCCAGTTTTTTGACAACTTTTTTGACAGGCCAAGAAATATTGATTTTATTATTTATCCTATCATGGCTGAAAGAGACGAGTGCCATTCGGACACCTCCTCATCTTCTTCCACCCATGAGACACCACCCAGGAAGAAGCGGGCCAGCAACATGGCATTTGAGGAGATGTTGGAGCTGGTCCGCATCTTTGATCGCAAAGATTACGACTGCCGTAAGGGCCCTTACGGCAGGAAGAACAACGTTCTCAAGGACCGTATCCTCGATAAGGTTCACACCACCATCGTGGAATTGTTTGGCAAAGACCGGACAAAGGACCAGCTCCGAAAACGCTGGTCCGACCTCAAGGCGCGCGAGGAGGAGCAGCTGAGTCACATCCGGCGTGTCATAGCCAAACGTAAGTGTCATGTTATATTGTAAAGCGCTGCGCAAACTGTTGGCGCTATATAAATCCTGTATAATAATAATAATGTGCTTGCATGTGCTAATGTGCACAGAAATAAGTTGATTTATCTAGTCCTTTTTTCATGCAATGTCATTGTGTATAGCTTTGCGTTTTCACGACTCGTCATACATGCATTTTTGCCATAGCTCTTCTTTTTTGTGATTTTACGTATTCGTGAAAATTGTGACATTTGATGTATGTAGATGAAGTTACAATGCTGGATTTCTTTTGGCACTGTGTGTACTGTAGTGTGCTGGGGGGAGGTTGTTGTGATTGAGTGATGCATACGAGATGACCCGCAGCTTGCCCAATATTAGCTCCCACCTGCGCATCAACAAAAATCTCTGCGTCTCTGCTAAGTGGTAGGATGGGACATGTAGTTCTTCTGAAAGTGCATCCAAACAGAGCCGCGTTCAATACATCCTCAGCAGCTGCTGAATTGTTGAAGCGCAGCAATTCAGTTTGCTGCAGCAGTGTCATTATTGAACGCTTTAGATGGAAATTTCAAAACAAAATGGCCGATTTCTGTTGTTTCTGCAATATCCACAGTTTTGTTAGCAGAAACTGAAAGTGAAACTGAGGCTGAGGCCATCTATAAAATAACTAAAAGCAGTCAGCATCAGCACAATGCGTTTTGTATGCACACAACACATGTAATAGTTTTTATTGAATAAACGTAATGTTTACTTCTGAAAAAAATATATAATTGAACGGTAATATATGTCTATGTGCAGGGGAAATAATAAATATTTTGTGACTTTAGAACTATGAGATGGGAGTAGTGGTGGATCAAGCTGGTAGTGCTAGTGGGTAGTGGAGGGGTGTCACAATACTTTCGGCAATATATTGTATAGATATACCATTTTTTCCAGTCTGCATTATTTACGTGTTATTTTTTGGATTTGGCAGAAGACAGGAAGAAGGCAGCATCTGCCCCGGCGGGCACCAGTGCTCCAGTGGAGGAGGAAGAGGAGCCACGGGCGACCACCAGCGCTGGTATATACTGTCTTATTTTGCAACGACTTTTGGTCAAAAACAGAAACATTTTTTGTTTACTGTATTTTAATTAAATTTTTTTATGTATAGCACAAGAGGAGCAGGAGGTGGAAGAGGAGGAGCAGGAGGAGGAGCAGGAGGAGGAAGAGGACGAGCAGGGCGATGGAGAGAGGGAGCCGGAGCCGCAGCAGGAGGCCGCGAGTCCAGGTTTTTTTTTTTACTGTTGTATTTTGCATCGACTTTTGTTCAAAAATAAATCAGTTTTGTTGTTTACTGTATTTTTTATTTCTTTAATTTCTTAGATATAGCACTGGAAGAGATGCTGACGGTGGTGGTGGAGGAGGAGGAGGAGTCGGAGGAGGAGTCAGAGCCTCAGGAGGCCGCCAGCACTGGTATATACTACTGTTATATTTTTTCAAGACTTTCAGTCAAAAATAGAAACCTGCTTTACTTACTGTATTTTCCTTCTTTCATTTATCGGATATATAGAAGGAGAAGCCAGACCGGACACGTCCAGCATTAGGATGATTTTTCTAAAATGAGATTTTGTGTGATTGAGTCATTATCAGACTGGAGGAGTTTAAAGGGAGTCCAGGAGAAATGGGATTATTTAAAGGAAGCATTATTGAAGGCCACAGGAAATTGCATTCGGCTTGTTAGCAAAAACAAAAAAGGGAAGAAACCACTGTGGTACTCTGCAGAAGTGGCCAAAATAGTGAAGAACAAGAAAATAGCATTCAATAATTATAAAAAAACTCAGCGTGAAGAGGATAGGCAAACCTATAAGATTAGGCAGAAAGAAGCAAAGCAATTTATAAGAGCTTCCAAAGCACACGCAGAAGAGAAAATAGCTCAGTCAGTAAAAAAGGGGGACAAAACATTTTTTAGATACATACACGAGAAAAGAAAAGTAAAACAAGGATTAGTTAGATTAAAAACAAAGGAAGGAAGGTATGTAGAAGAGGATAAAAGTCTCGCTGACTGCCTCAATGAATATTTTTGTTCAGTCTTTGCAGAAGAAAAGGAAGGAAAGGGACCTCAGTTAGGAGAGAACACTAAAGAGACATTTACATATGAGTTTACAGAGGAGGAGGTTCTAAAGCAGCTGTCTAAAGTAAAGACAAATAAGTCAATGGGGCCTGATGGGATCCATCCTAAATTATTAAAAGAGCTCAGTGATGTAATAGCAAAACCGTTAACAGATTTATTTAACCAATCCTTGTTAACAGGAGTCGTCCCAGAAGACTGGAAATTAGCAAATGTTGTGCCCATTTACAAGAAGGGTAGTAGGGAGGAATCGGGGAACTATAGGCCAGTTAGTCTTACATCAGTAGTGGGGAAATTAATGGAAACCATGTTAAAGGAAAGGATTGTTGAACATCTAAAAACACATAGATTACAGGATCAGAAACAACATGGGTTTACCTCAGGGAGATCATGCCAAACTAATCTTATTGATTTTTTTGATTGGGTAACAAAAATAATAGACACAGGTGGTGCAGTAGACATTGCTTATTTAGATTTCAGTAAGGCTTTTGATACTGTTCCGCATAGAAGGCTTATCAATAAATTGCAATCTTTGAGCTTGGATTCCAATATTGTTGAATGGATTAGGCAGTGGCTGAGTGACAGACAACAGAGGGTTGTGGTAAATGGAGTTTATTCGGCGCAAGGTCTTGTTACCAGTGGGGTACCTCAGGGGTCAGTACTTGGACCCATTCTCTTTAATATTTTTATTAGTGATATTGCAGAAGGTATTAATGGAAAAGTATGTCTTTTTGCTGATGACACAAAAATTTGCACCAGGGTTGACGTTCCTGGAGGGATCAGTCAAATGACAAATGATTTAGGTAAACTAAAAAAATGGTCGGAGTTGTGGCAATTGAGTTTTAACGTGGATAAGTGCAAGATAATGCACCTGGGACGTAAAAACCCAAGGGCTGAATATAGAATATTTGATAGAGTCCTAACCTCAACATCTGAGGAAAGGGATTTAGGGGTTATTATTTCAGAGGATCTAAGGGTAAGTAGTCAATGTAATAGAGCAGCAGGAAATGCTAGCAGATTGCTTGGTTGTGTAGGGAGAGGTATTAGCAGTAGGAAAAGGGAAGTGCTCATGCCACTGTACAGAGCACTGGTGAGACCTCACTTGGAGTACTGTGTGCAGTACTGGAGACCGTATCTCCAGAAGGATATAGACATCTTAGAGAGAGTTCAGAGAAGGGCTACTAAAATGGTGTACACTTGAAGGAGAAAAGTTACCAAGAAAGGCTTAATGATCTTAACATGTACAGCTTGGAAAAAAGACGAGACAGAGGAGATATGATAGAAACATTTAAATACGTAAAGGGAATCCACAAGGTAATTGGGCAGACTAGATGGGCCGAAAGGTTCTTATCTGCCGACATTTTTCTATGTTTCTATGTTTCTATGTTTCTATGATAAATAGGATGGCGATCGGAGAGCTACGCCTGGCTGTCACCACCATAGATTCCATCCAGGAATTGCTCCAGGAGTTGCGGGAGCATATTAGCAATGTCGCTGACATCCTGGAGCGGCAGTGAGACCAGCCTCCTCCCCTATGTTTGTTTGTGCCCCTGTTGGGCAGTTTGCCATCCTTGGCATGTTCCCCATGTTGTAAATAAATTTTATATTTTTTCTATATTTTCCTGTTTGTGTGCATTGCTTTTCCTTACTTAATAAGTTAATATGTATTGCTTGGTTTCCACACTGTTAAAATTATATGTACATAAATTTATTGACATTTCTATGGACCCTTTGTCATAAATTTGTCAACATATTTGTGGCCATGAATGTGACTGTGCACATTCTACACTTCCTGCCTGGCCAAAAAATGTCACAGACTAACACAACCTTGTTGTACTGCCTTGAGATTTGATTACCGACGTGGCCTGGTTTTGTTAAGCTTAGGCGATGTCACAACAACATGGATTTTTGTCCACAGTCACATTCATTGTATAACCAAGAATTTATCAAAAAATATTGATGGCAGCACTGCGTGAAGTCTTCTCCGACACAACCCAAAGATCCTCAGTGCGGCTCAGGTCTAGTTTATTTGTCCCTGTTTGCATCACGCAACACCTCCTCCCAGCTATGAGCTCTCTCTCTCCCACCACTGCCCGCTAAGACGCTGCCCGCCAACATGGTCACGTCTTTGCAGGAAGACAACAGCGTGGGGGAACGGCAGCTGCCGACAGTCCCAAGACCTCGTCACAATGACGTCAGTTCTGGAGTTAACCCCTAACTGCGAACAATGGTGGAGATAGGGGGTTCATTGGAACCCCCTATCTCCCGATCCACGGCAGCTATCGGTTGGTTAATGTTTGGTATCTTTGGATCGACCAGAGCATGGCCTTTCCAACAATACCAAACATGACAATGTTAAAAATTATAAAAAAATAAAATATAAAAAAAGATAAACAGGTTTTTTGTTTTGTTTTGTTATTGCAGCAATATTGTTCCCATTTCAATTATAATGTGAACAATGATGCTGCACTAAGGATTTTTGTATGGGGTGCGTTTGTTAAAAATAGTGTAATTTTCACCCAAAAAAATATAACAAGTCCCCATCTCAATTTGTTTTAACAAACGCAACTCATAAAATATAACCGCAAACACTCGCATGTTAAAATGTGAAAAAACACTTTACACCTTGTAAAACAAACATTGAAAATTTAAATTTTATTGCATTTTTTGTTATAATATACAGACAGGACATGATGCATACATATGATAATGATATACAGTTGTGTTCAAAATTATTCAACCCCCACTGAAATTGAGTGTTTTGGCCAGTTTGACATTGATTTTGATCATTCAGTCTTCTTGCTTACAATTAAATCAAAGAGGCACGTGTAGGTCAGACAAATATAACATAACATTTATAATGAAATAACCACAAATGTCTTTTCTGTGCTCACATCATTATTAGTTTTATTCAACCCCCAAGTGACATTCAATCTTAGTACTTAGTACAACATCCTTTTACAGTTATAACAGCTTTTAAATGTGAAGCATAGCTTGACACAAGTGTCTTGCAGCGATCTACAGGTATCTTCGCCCATTCGTCATGGGCAAAAGCCTCCAGTTCAGTCACATTCTTAGGCTTGCGCACTGCAACTGCTTTCTTTAAGTCCCACCAGAGGTTCTCAATCGGATTTAAGTCTGGTGACTGCGATGGCCACTCCAAAATGTTCCAGCCTTTAATCTGCAACCATGCTCTAGTGGACTTGGAGGTATGCTTGGGATCATTGTCCTGTTGAAAGGTCCAACGTCTCCCAAGCCTCAGGTTTGTGACGGACTGCATCACATTGTCATCCAATATCTCCTGGTACTGAAGAGAATTCATGGTACCTTGCACACCCTGAAGCTTCCCTGTACCTGCAGAAGCAAAACAGCCCCAAAGCATGATTGACCCCCCGCCATGCTTCACAGTAGACAAGGTGTTCTTTTCTTCATAGGCCTTGTTCTTCCTCCTCCAAACATAGCATTGATCCATGGGCCCAAAAAGTTCTAATTTTGTTTCATCAGTCCACAGAACACTATCCCAAAACTTCTGTGGTTTGTCCACATGACTTTTGGCATACTGCAGTCGACTCTTCTTATTCTTTGGAGACAGCAAGGGGGTGCACCTGGAATTTCTGGCATGGAGGCCTTCATTACGCAGTGTGCGCCGTATTGTCTGAGCTGAAATTTCAGTACCCACATCTGACAAATCTTTTCTCAGTTCCTCAGCAGTCACACGGGGACTTTTCTCCACTCTATGCTTCAGGTAGCGCACAGCAGTCGAAGTCAGCATCTTCTTTCTGCCACGACCAGGTAGCGTTTCAACAGTGCCCTTTGCCTTGAATTTGCGAATGATGCTTCCTATGGTCTCTCTTGGTATGTTTAACTTTTTTGCAATCTTCTTATAGCCATTGCCCTTCCTGTGAAGAGTAATCACCTCTTCTCTTGTCTTCCTGGACCATTCTCTTGACTTCACCATGTTTGTAACCACCAGTAAATGTCTAGAAGGAGCTGAGTTTCACAGTCATTTTAAAGCTGCCTAATTGGTGCTTATTATGCTTTATTGCTGCTTCGTGACATCCACAGGTGTTTTCAATACCTGATTGAAAACACTTGAATGAACCTCTGTTCTTCAGAGTGGTAGTCTTTAAGGGGTTGAATAATTGTGTCAATGAAGGATTCACAAAAGAAACATTTACTACTGTATTACAAAACCAATTGATGTCATTTTAGTTGCATATGGTTCTTTAAAAAGTCCTTGTAGGATTTCATTCTGAATACAATTACAAATGTACACTAAATTCCCTAAAACCCTTTACAGCATTGGGGGTTGAATAATTTTGAACACAACTGTATTATGAATCATCTGCCGAGTCTGCCGGAAAGAATGATATATAACATGTCTGGGTCATATTATAAAATAAGGCTTCAAAAAAACGCGTTTAAACAAGAGGAGCGAAACTGTTAAAAATTAGCTCAGCAGCAGACTGCAGTGCCGCACACAGGCGTGAAGGGAAGCCGTGAAATGCCTCAGCAGCGAAAGGGTTAATTTTTTTTTGTCTGTTTTAAATAATTTTTTTTTTTTTTCCTTTCAGATCATTTTGATCAACTATTTTTCCGTTTTAAAACCTTTTTGTTCTAGTTTTTATTTTTAAAGTCAGACCATTCGGGTCAGTTTAGCGTTTTTTAAATCGTTTTGTTCTTTTTTTTTTGTTCCTTGGCTTTCATACCATTTTTTTAATGTGATTAAATAAAGTTGGGAAATGTATATTCATAAGAAAAAAAGGATCTTTATTTAATAAAAAAAAACACGATAGAATCGCCAGGATTATCGTATCGACAGAATGAATTATCGGATCCGAAAAACAAACCAAAAATCTATTATAAAAAAATATATAAAGTATAAAAAAGTAAACCATAGTAGTTTACGTCAAAATGAATAGAGTTAGACACTTTGAAACGAGGAGAACAGACGTTCCGAAAAAAACGAAAATTTCCGAAATCACGAAAAGTTGATACAAAAAACGAGCAAAGTGACCCGAAAATACAAAAAATGGTCGATGTTCGGAAAAAAAAATGTACACGAGAAACGAGCCGAACCAAACCGAATCGAAACAGAAATCGGTCGAAACGAGCCAAATCGAAAATTTTAAACATCCGAACAAATCGAACCGAATCGAACCGAAAATAAAATCGGTGCACAAGCCTATATCTGACATCCCGATGTGAAACATCGGGACTTTTGCATTAGATTTCGACCATTTTTATTTTTTTAACTTTTGGATAGTCGAATCGAAATCTATCCAAAAAGTCCCAATGTTTCACATCATTCTGAACTTTGTTTGGATAGAGTAAGTCCGTGGGCGTGCGGCCGTTAAATGTATATACATTAAAATTTTCTAACCATCAGCACACTGGATGGATACAGTATATAGCACTGTTTTAGTCCAGCGTCCTGATCCTGAGGCACTGTTTTAGTCCAGCGTCCTGATCCTGAGTTCCTGACCGTTAGAAAATCTGACTGCCCCTGCCTGCCAGTTCCTATATGTTATTTCCATTGATCCGATATTTCTGTTGATATGATAATTCTGTCGAGATACGATAATTCTGTCGAGATACGATAATTCTGTCGTAGTCGGATCATTTACGTCTGTGGTTCGCGCATGATGATGGAATATGTCCATGATGAGATATGCGCGTTTGTCCATCTCCATTACGGCCTGTCGTAAACTTTACGGAGCCATTGTATGTAGAGTTTGAGAATTTTTTGGACAGACCAAAAAAACCCCCATCCCATCATGGCTCAAACTCAAAGAGAGTCCTATTGGACGCCGCCGGACACGTCATCCCCTTCCACCCCAGAGACACCCAGAAGCGGGCCAGCAACATGGCATTTGAGGAGATGCCGGTGGAGCTGGTTTGCAATTTCGCATCTTCGAGAAGCGTGATGACTATGACTGCTGTAAGAGTGTAAGGCAGGAAGAACAATGTCCGCAAGGACCGTATCCTGGCTTGCTGCACCACCCTCCTGGAAAAAGGACCAAAGTAGTAACGAGTCTAACGCGACCAGCTGCGGAAGCGCTGGTCTGACCTGTCCTGAAGAGAAGACGCGTGAGGATTGAGGCACATCCGGGGTGTCATAGACAAACGTAAGTGTTATGTTATCTTATTTTGTAAAGCGCTGCGCGCAAACTGTTGGCGGCGCTATATAAATCCTGTATAATAATAATAATGTGCTTGCATGTGCTAATGTGCACATAAATACGTTGATTGATCTAGTCCTTTTTTTATGCGATGACTGCGTACTGTATAGCTTTGCATTTTTTCAGGACTCATACATGCATTTTTGGTTTTGCCATAGCTGTTCTTTTTTGTGATATTACGTATTTGTGAAAATTGTGATATTTGATGTATTTAGATGAATGTGTTAATTTATTTAACAAGCACAACTCATATAAAATATAACCGCAAACGTTCGCATGACTTAAAATGTGAAAAAAAACACTTTACAGTACACATTGTAAATTATTGAAAATTCCAATTTTATTGTATTTTTTGGTTATAATACAGACAGGACATGACGCATACATATAATAATGATATATTATGAATCTGCCGAGTCTGCCGGAAAGAATGATATATAAGATGTCTGGGTAATTAAAATTAAAATTTTCGGAACGGGTCGTTCGTTCGTTCGCGCATGCGCAAACGAACGAGTTCCATACGTACGACGGGTCGTAAATTTTACGTTTTTTTCCCGATATTATCGGATTTTAGATAGGCCAAAGTTCAAACTTCCTTTACATCCACCATGATGGCAGCAGCAACCGAAGCAGGCTCCCCCAACTCTAGTCTGAGCGCAGACATGGAAGACACCCCAGGGTCCTCCAGAAGAAAGAAGAGGGCAACTAACATGACGTTCATGGAGATGGTGGAACTGGTTCGAATTTTTAAGAAATATGATTATGACTGCCGTAAGGGCCCTTATGGCAGTAAAAAAAACATCCTTGGGAAGGTACGACGGATGCTGCTCAATAAATTTGAAGTTGCTCGGACCGATGAACAGCTTCGTAAGCGGTGGTCAGATTTGAAAACGCGCGAGGAGGAGCAGATGAGTGAAATCCTGCGTGTCATAGCCAAACGTAATTGTTATGTTATATATATTGTAAAGCGCTGCGCAAACCTTTGGCGCTATATCCTGTATATAATAATAATTGCTTGCATCGTGTGCTAAATCTAATGTGCACAGAAATACTTTGATTCTCTTTTTTTCTGGACTCATACTTACACACAGGACTCATACTTACACAAAGGACTCATACTTACACACAGGACTCATACTTACACACATGCATTTTGCCAAAGCTATTCTTTTTTGTGATTATTTACGATACAATTTTAATACATGAAAATTCTGATATTTGTTGATGTATTGTATTGTATATGATATGAATTAGTATTATTTATTTACAATGCTGTTATTTTGTGGGGGTTTTTGGCACTGTGGTGTGTGACATGTGTGTGTGACTGACTGTGTGCTGTCACTGTGTGTACCAGGGGAGTAGTAGTAACTACTAGAATCACAGGGCCCCATTTCAAAATGTTTTATGGGCCCCCTCCCCCGCATGCAACCTAACACTCGCATAGTATACCCCCCCAAAAAAATAACACGACCACCACTACACTGACACTCATGCATGTTTATTTATTTTTTATTTATAAAGGATTTTATCAGGAAGGATACATTGAGATTTCTCTCATTTCAAGTATGGCACAGGTACACTGGCACAGTACACTACCCTACCCACTACTACCACCCAGAGTGAGAGCCTGGAGGAGTGGGACTGGAGGAGACATAGAAACATAGAAACATAGAAAAATGTCGGCAGATAAGAACCTTTCGGCCCATCTAGTCTGCCCAATTACATGGATACTTTACCTGGATTTATCTTTTGTTTAGGATAGCCTTATGCCTATCCCATGCTTGCTTAAATTCAATTACTGTTTTGGCCTCTACCACTTCTACTGGAAGACTGTTCCATGTATCCACCACCCTCTCAGTAAAATAATGCTTCCTGATGTTACTTTTAAACCTTTGCCCCTCTAATCTAAGACTATGTCCTCTTGTTTTGCTATTTTGTTTCCTTTTAAATATACTCCCTTCCTCTACCTTGTGGATTCCCTTTACGTATTTAAATGTTTCTATCATATCTCCTCTGTCTCGTCTTTTTTCCAAGCTGTACATGTTAAGATCATTAAGCCTTTCCTGGTAACTTTTCTCCTTCAAGCCGTACACCATTTTAGTAGCCCTTCTCTGAACTCTCTCTAAGATGTCTATATCCTTCTGGAGATACGGTCTCCAGTACTGCACACAGTACTCCAAGTGAGGTCTCACCAGTGCTCTGTACAGTGGCATGAGCACTTCCCTTTTCCTACTGCTAATACCTCTCCCTACACAACCAAGCATTCTGCTAGCATTTCCTGCTGCTCTATTACATTGACTACTTACCCTTAGATCCTCTGAAATAATGACCCCTAAATCCCTTTCCTCAGATGTTGAGGTTAGGACTGTATCAAATATTCTATATTCAGCCCTTGGGTTTTTACGTCCCAGGTGCATTATCTTGCACTTATCCACATTAAAACTCAATTGCCACAACTCCGACCATTTTTTTAGTTTACCTAAATCATTTGTCATTTGGCTGATCCCTCCAGGAACGTCAACCCTGTTGCAAATCTTTGTGTCATCAGCAAAAAGACATACTTTTCCATTAATACCTTCTGCAATATCACTAATAAAAATATTAAAGAGAATGGGTCCAAGTACTGACCCCTGAGGTACCCCACTGGTAACAAGACCTTGTGCCGAATAAACTCCATTTACCACAACCCTCTGTTGTCTGTCACTCAGCCACTGCCTAATCCAGTCAACAATATTGGAATCTAAACTCAAAGATTGCAATTTATTGATAAGCCTTCTATGCGGAACAGTATCAAAAGCCTTACTGAAATCTAAATAAGCAATGTCTACTGCACCACCTGTGTCTATTATTTTTGTTACCCAATCAAAAAAATCAATAAGATTAGTTTGGCATGATCTCCCTGAGGTAAACCCATGTTGTTTCTGATCCTGTAATCTATGTGTTTTTAGATGTTCAACAATCCTTTCCTTTAACATGGTTTCCATTAATTTCCCCACTACTGACGTAAGACTAACTGGCCTATAGTTCCCCGATTCCTCCCTACTACCCTTCTTGTAAATGGGACATGGGCTCGATCCCGGCAAGAGCACCTCTCCGTCTCTCCAGTATGTGTCCTGTCCTTGGGCAAGACACCCTCACGCTAACGGTACATATTACTCGCCGTCGCCGCCACCCAGAATGACATACAGAAAACCAGAGACATCTCAATGTTATCTGTATCCTTCCTGGAAAACATGAGAAATCTCACCGTAACCTTTGTGTAAACGTGACAAATCTCAAACGCCACTATGCAGAGGTGACAGGTCCAACAGAAATTGCATAACAAATAGTGAACAATACATGTCATGATGTACCTGCCTGGCTCCTACTGTCTGTATACTGTACTACTATATTATTATGTCACATTTTCATTCATTCCTAAACTAAACACATCCTTTGGCCTGCCCTTCTCAGCTCCTCAAACATCATTTACATAATCTATTGAATGAAGGGAATCAGATGACAGATACAGATAGTGTGTGTGCTGGAGTCAGACTAACACATAGACAATGGGTGACTCACACAAGTTCAACCTTATGTAAGTGAGTCTCAACTCTCAACCAAGAGAGATAACAGAAATAGACAAATAAAATAAGAAAAATCCCTTTAGCATAAATCCACAAATTGAAATTACTCGTCTCTCAATTTTCAAAGCTATTTATAAATTTAATAATATATCATTCTATACGAAAGAAAGCATTTGACATGACAATCAATAGTTGCACTCGCGCCCAGCAGGTTACTTGTATCTTTAAAAAAATCAAATTTTTTTTTTTACCTAAGAAATAAATAACGTTACGTATATATATATTTAAAACTAAACTAAAGTTTGAAGCGTGGAGCACTATGTCAGTTCCATGATGACACTATCCTTCTTTGAAATGAACAAACCACCAGAGAAATCTCAATGTATCCTTCCTGTGAAAACAGAGAAATATCAAATTATTTCTCAATTCTCACCAATATCAATAATACCCCCATCCCCAATATCAAATAAATGTATCCCCCCAATATCAATTCATCCCCCCATATCAATTTATCCAAAAGGATAAATCCATTATAAATAAATAAAATAAATAACTAATAAATAAATATTTTGTGACGTCACTGACTTTAGAACTATGAGATCATGGGAGTAGAGTAGTAGTGGTGGGTCAAGATGGTAGGGTAGTGGTGGAGAAGAGGAGGGGTGTCGCAATACGTTCGGCAATTACAGTTTATAAATATACCATTTTTTTCCAGTATGCATATTTACGTCTTATTATATTTTTTGATTTGGCAGAAAACAGGAAGAAGCAGCAGGCAGCAGCCACTAATATTGCCACGGAGCAGGCGACGTCCGACGAGCCACGGGCGACCACCAGTTCTGGTATATATATAGTAACTAACTAAACTACTGTTTTATTTTGCAACGACTTTTGCTCAAAAACAGAAACCTTTTTTGTTTACTGTGTATTTTCATTTAATTTTTTTATATATTAGCAGCACAAGAGGTGCAGCACCAGACCGAGGACTCGGACGATGACGAGGGAGAGAGGGAGTCGCAGGAGGAGGCTACCAGTCCAGGTTTTTTTTTTACTGTTGTATGTATTTTGCAACAACTTTTGCTCAAAAACAGAAACCTTTTTCGTTTACTGTGTATTTTCATTTAATTTTTTTATATAGCACCAGAAGATATACTGATGATGGTGGTGGAGGAGGAGGAGGAGGTGGATAAGGAGGAGGAAGAGGAGGGGGAGTCGGAGACACAGGAGGCCGCCAGCACTGGTATAGTGTTAAATTTTTTAAAGAGTTTCAGTTAAATATATAACCTGCATTACTTTTACTTACTGTATTTTCCTTCTTTCATTTATTGGATATATATAGCAGCCGGAGAAGCCAGACCTGACAGGTCCAGCATCAGGAGGACAATAGAGGAACTGCAGGCAATAAAAGACAACGTCACTGCCATAATGGAGTTGCTCCAGGGCCGGCTTGAGTGCCTGAACCTGCCCTGGACAATGCGGTGGAAGTCCTGGAGGCTCTCTGAGTGACCAGCCTCCTCCTCCCTCCCTATTCATTGTTAATTTTTATTTTTTTGTTTATAGTGTTCTTGTGACTGTTTGTTTCCCTGTTGGGCAGTTTTTCCTTTTATTGTAAATAAATGTTATATTTTTTCTATATTTTCCTGTTTGTGTGCGTTGCTTTTCCTTACTTAATAAGTTACTGTAATATGTATTGCTTGGTTTCTTTTCCACACTGTTAAAATTATATGTACATAAATATATTGACATTTCTATGGACCCTTTGTCATAAATTTGTCAACATATTTGTGGCCATGAATGTGTCTGTGACTGTGCACATTACACTGCCTGGCCTGCCTGGCCAAAAAATGTCACACACACTAACACAACCTTGTTGTACTGCCTTGAGAAGAGATTTGCTTAGGCGATGTCACAACAACATGGATTTTTGTCCACTCCGCCACAGTCACATTCATTCATTATATAACCAAGAATTTATAAAAAAATATTGATGGCAGGACTGCGTGACGTCTTCTCCGACACAACCCAAAGATCAGTGCGGCTCAGGTCTAGTTTATTTGCCCCTGTAGCGTTCGCGGCTTCAAGTTCACGCAACACCTCCTCCCAGCTATGAGCTCTCTCTCTCCCACCGCTGCCCGCTAAGACGCTGCCCGGTGCCAATATGGTCACTTCTTTGCAGGAAGACAACAGTTTGGGGGAACGGCAGCTGCCGACAGTCCAGCCAAGACCTCATCGTGTGAAAGGGTGTGTGAGAGCGTGTGATTGTTGAGAGGATGAGGGGTTTGGGGCGTGTGGTGAGGGGGGGTGAGGGGTTTGGGCCGGGGTGTGTGGTGAGGGGGGTGTGAGGGGTGAGGGGTTTGGGGCGTGTGAGCGTTGTGAGGGGGGAGGGAGGCGGGAAGCGAGAGAGAGGTGGCGTGATGTGGATGATGTGAGGGAGAGGGGTGGGAGGATAAGGGAGGGCAGTGGCAGTTCCTCCTCCACCCTGTCCTTACATGTACTCCAGCCTGTGCAGAAAAGGGGGCCAAGGTTTACCACCGATGAGAAAAATGCTCTGTTGGCGGCGGTGGTGTCTGAAAAGAAAAAACTTCTCATCTAAGAGTAACAACAAGGCCATGAAGAGAAGAGGGCTGCATGCTGTGTGTTGTTTTTATTAAAGCAGCAATATTGTTGCCATTTCAATTATATAATGTGAACAATGATGCTGCACTAAGGATTTTTATATGGGGTGCGATTGTTAAAAATAGTGTAATTTATTTTTCAGCCAAAAAAATGTAACATTAACAACTAGTACTACTAGTCCACATTTCAATTTTTTTTAACAAGCGTAACTCATATAAAATATATTTATAACCGCAAACGCTCGCATGTTAAATGTGAAAAAAGCACTTTATTCAGTGTTTATTTACATTACACCTTGTAAATTATTTATGAAAATTCCAATTTTATTGAATCTTTTTTAATAATATAATACAGACAGGACATGACGCATACATATATATTTATTCTTATTCATATAATAATGATATATTATGAAAATCTGCCGAGTCAGACAGAAAGAAGAACGATATATAACATGTCTGGGACTGGGTCATATAATAAAATGAAGTTCAAAACGCATTTAAACATGATGAGCGAAACCGTTAAAAAAAAATAGCTCTGCAGCACAGCACACAAGGCGTGAACCGTGAAGCCGTGAAATGCCTCAGGAGTGAAAGGATTCATTTCTTTTTGTCTTTTTAAATAGAAACATAGAAACATAGAAAAATGTCGGCAGATAAGAACCTTTCGGCCCATCTAGTCTGCCCAATTACATGGATACTTTACCTGGATTTATCTTTTGTTTAGGATAGCCCAATGCCTATCCCATGCTTGCTTAAATTCAATTACTGTTTTGGCCTCTACCACTTCAACTGGAAGACTGTTCCATGTATCCACCACCCTCTCAGTAAAATAATGCTTCCTGATGTTACTTTTAAACCTTTGCCCCTCTAATCTAAGACTATGTCCTCTTGTTTTGCTATTTTGTTTCCTTTTAAATATACTCCCTTCCTCTACCTTGTGGATTCCCTTTACGTATTTAAATGTTTCTATCATATCTCCTCTGTCTCGTCTTTTTTCCAAGCTGTACATGTTAAGATCATTAAGCCTTTCCTGGTAACTTTTCTTCTTCAAGCCGTACACCATTTTAGTAGCCCTTCTCTGAACTCTCTCTAAGATGTCTATATCCTTCTGGAGATACGGTCTCCAGTACTGCACACAGTACTCCAAGTGAGGTCTCACCAGTGCTCTGTACAGTGGCATGAGCACTTCCCTTTTCCTACTGCTAATACCTCTCCCTACACAACCAAGCATTCTGCCAGCATTTCCTGCTGCTCTATTACATTGACTACTTACCCTTAGATCCTCTGAAATAATAACCCCTAAATCCCTTTCCTCAGATGTTGAGGTTAGGACTGTATCAAATATTCTATATTCAGCCCTTGGGTTTTTACGTCCCAGGTGCATTATCTTGCACTTATCCACATTGTGCTGCCTTTCAGAGCAGAAATGTAAAATGTAATGTGTTTAGAGACGCCATCTAGTGGCCATTTAATTTTACAGCACCCTGGTATTCAGCCTTCCCAGAATTCATATAGGCTAGTCATGTGCTTCCCTCACTATTACAGGGGATTGTGGGAGAGAAGCCACCATTTCCTTCACCACAGGAGCTGGAAGGAACACCTCATCACAATCTCTCCCCCTATTGAAAGCATCGTCGGTAAGGTTATGGTCTAAATTCCTCCCAGTCACCTTACAGTTTCCCTCAGCTTTAGAAGCACCTTATGTGCTGTAATTTGTAAACCCTTATATTGCAGCCAGCTGCTTTTCATATAGTTTTTAGTCCGGCCTAGTTATAAAACCCCCACGTTTTATAGGGACACATCCTGTTTTGTATTATTATCTATGTAAAACACGTATATATTCTGTATCTTTATATCGTATATTTCTGTTTTCCTATAGTTTTACCACATTCCTACAACGGGTTAATAAAACCTTCAGACTGCAAACCGGTCCCGTTCATTGACTCGTAGGAGAGGTTTACCTGCCTGTTAAGCTGCACATAGACCCCAGGGGTACGTGGAGTGGGGACAGGACAGTAAAACGACGAGCATACAAGACGCGCGAAAAGTAACCGACGCGCAGAGAAGACGCGCGAAAAGTGAAACAACGCACAGATAGGAAGCGGACGAGAGATCGGACTGTACAGAGGTCAACTACTGTCAACGCGGTTACCTGCATACGACAACCTGCAACCTTTAAACAGTCAAACCATGTCACAAAGTCAGGCATCTTCATACAAGACAAGGTCCCGATCGGGCTACTCTATCAAATCGTCTGTTAGCGAAGCAGCCGCCATTGCTCGCGCTAAGGCCGAAGCCGCAAAAGCACGTGCCACCTTTGCAGAGCAGGAGATGCAGGCACGTGCCGCCTTTGCAGAGCAGGAGATGCAGCAAAAAAAGAGACAGCTGCTTTCAACAAAGAGAGAGCTCTTTCGGAAGCTGCTTTCAACAAAGAGAGAGCTCTTTCGGAAGCTGCCTTCAACAAAGAGAGAGCCCTTTTGGAAATCAACCTAGAGAAGCTGGCAGTAGAGAAGGAAGCGGCAGCAGCCATAGCCGAAGCAGAGGCTCTAGAAGCAGCTACGCACCCCACCAGCAAGCACAGCGGATGCAGCAGCGTGCTCGGTCCAGGAGAGGATCACCAGGACACGCTACAAAATACAGCAGCGTACGTCTATCAACACTCCAAATCAAGCAGCAATCTTCAGCCTGCACAAGAATCAATAGATGTCATCAGAGCGACAAGCCAAACGCAGCAAATAAAGCAACAAACAGCCGACCCTGAAGTTCAGCGCTTCAGACAGGAGAACGCAGAGCAGAGCGACACTGCCCGTGGCGACTTCTCTACGCATTGAGGAAATCAGCATCCATTCTAGCGCACAGAGACGTCTTTCACACCGAAACGGTATGATGTTAACCGGCCTAAATCAGAGACTCCTCAAAGGTATTGTTACACACCCCACCCTCCTAACAATGCACTGCAGCCCTTTTCTAGTAATAGCCAAGCTACTATGGACTTTGCAAAGTTCCTCTCACGGCGTGAGCTAATCACCAAAGGACTTGTAAAGTTCAACGATCACCCAGAAAGCTACAGAGCCTGGCGGTCTACCTTTCAGAACGTAATCAGAGACTTAGACCTGTCATACAGCGAAAAGTTAGATCTCCTAGTTAATTGGCTCGGAAATTAGTCCGCAGAACATGCTAAACGTATAAGAGCAATAAATATAAACTACCCAGAGACAGGCCTTAGAAGGATCTGGGAAAGACTTGAAGAGTGCTATGACTCAATAGAGGCAATAGAAAATGCCCTGTTTAAAAGAATTGATGACTTCCCTAGAATATCTGGTAAAGGTTATCAGAAACTTAGAGAACTAAGTCACCTGCTCATGGAACTGCAGGTAGCCAAAGCAGAAGGAGATTTGCCTGGACTTACTTACCTTGACACAGCAAGAGGTGTCAATCCTATAGTCCAAAAGCTCCCCTACAACCTCCAGGAGCGGTGGGTCACACATGGTTCCAATTACATACAAATGCACAAGGTATCATTTCCTCCCTTTGAGGCTAGGGACAGATGAGCGCATTTTCTGCAGCCACCGTCAAAATGTACGTCGATGCGTGCGCACGCATTTTTTCACGGAATGCGCTTGAGTGGTCGGACGATGCTCAATTCTGGACGTATTCCATGACGGTGGGGTGAAAAAAGAGAAAAATCAGATGAATCTAATCACTTGAAAAATGAAAAAATAAGGGCAAGGGCTATAAAAAGTCGTTTCGGGATGGTGGCGTTTTTCTAAGATGGATCCTGCACACGTCTTTGTGTTTGGTGTGATGGGGTACCTGTACCTAAAGAGGAAGAGAAAGCGGCGTACCTGGGTTCATGAAATCAACGCTGCCAGACCCACGCATGGACACTTTGTGACGCTGTACAGGCCACTGCGAGAGAGGGACCCCGCAAAGTTCTTCAACTACCTGCGGATGTCCATCGCCTCCTTTGATGAACTGTTGTCGCGGGTACGGGAGCCACTGACCAAGAGGGACACCAACATGCGGCCCGCCATACCACCGGAGGAGATGCTGGTCATCACTTTGAGGTATGTACTGTCACACACCTGTATACATGACATCGCTGCCAGTCACCTGACATGAGTGCATCATGTCTGTAGTCACATGCCCACTGTTACATGCACACACACACACACACGGGCATCACATCACACGTACATAATCATAAATGACTCCGACAACAATGTTGATAAATAATACTATAATATGAAAAGAAACTGTAATATATTATGGACATATATTACAACTCGTAAACTGAAGGTCAGTATATATACAAAATCAAAACAATAACACATAACAAACAAATAATAAAACATATTTAGGTCATGTATCAAAGTTGCTGATACCGCGGAGCATCTGGGTCATGAGGGCCGGTGGTGTGGCTACAGCTGGACCCCGACTCCGTGTGTGGCCTGGCTCCAGGGGGCATGGCTGGGTGGGTGGACAGCACCTCACTGGAGACGGAAGATCCACTGGCGGATTGTGGCACAGCATGGTAGGCGGCTGCGTGATGGGGACGTGAAAGGATGTCCTCCAATATCGCGAGAGATCTGTGGCGATACTCCATTTTCTCCACCTCGCTCATCCTGTTCAGGAGGAGCGTACATGCATTGGAGAACGACATGTCGACGGAGTCCGCAAGCATGCAGCGTTGGTGTGCATGGGTGGTCTGTGCCAGGTCTGCAGCCTGTGCCCTTCTCTTCTGGCCAGGTCTGGTGCTGACCGTTGTCGCGGTACCTGCCACCTGTGGTGTCGCCAAATCCTCCTCCATCTGCGACTCAGCACCACCCTGGTTCTCCTCCTCCTGGCAGCTGGCTGAATCTCCTGGCACCATTTGTTGTGCCTGGGTGCCGGAGGTCGATGGCTGGTCCATGCTGCTGACAGACCTGCGCGGCTCCTGGGTCCTGCGGAGGAACGATAGCTGCTCTGCATAAATGTACCCCCGGACCTTTTTCGCACCAGCTCCAGAGCGCGCAGCCATGGCCTGCTTCTTCTGGACGCGCATGTAGTTGTCGCGTACTGTGCGCCATTTGTTCATCGCCTCTTGTGCTGAAAAACATGATGAGAGTGACATTAGCTTGTGTTCATGGTATGTGATCATATTCAAACAGTTTTGTTTTGTCTTCTAGGTATCTCGGTAGTGGGTGCAGTTTGAAGGATCTGCATTATAGCTTCCGCGTTGGCAGATCAACAGCTGGTGAGATCGTCCGCAAGGTGTGCCAAACCATATGGGAAACCATGAAGGACCAATGTTTGCCAAGACCGACACATACGGCATGTCTGGAAATTGCAGCAGGATTCTGGGAGAGAGCCAACTTTCCAAACTGCCTGGGAGCCGTGGATGGCAAACATGTCCGCATAGTGAAGCCACCGCACAGTGGCTCACTGTATCAGAATTATAAACATTACTTTTCTATTGGCCTACTGGCGGTGTCAGATGCCAACTATAGTTTCGTGTATGTGGATGTCGGTTCATACGGCAAGGACTCTGACTCCACACTGTTCAGGAACTCCACACTGTGGAATGAAATTGAGAGTGGGACCCTGAACATCCCCAGACCCGCACCATTGCCTGGCAGTGACGTGACAGTCCCCTATGCCTTCGTGGGTGACGAAGCATTCGGCCTATCCACACACCTCCTACGGCCCTACTCAGGGACACACCTGACTGTGAAGAAGCGGGTGTTTAATTATAGGCTGTCGCGGGCGAGACGGTATGTGGAGTGTAGCTTTGGCATACTGACCAACAAGTGGAGGATTCTACATAGACCGCTGGATGTGAATGTGGACTTCTGTGTGGACATAGTGAAATGCTGTTGCATTCTACATAATTATGTGCGGGCCAGGGATGGTTTTAATTTTGACGATACCCTCACAGTTGTCGGTCTTGAGGATGATGTGAACTATGACATCATAGCTGTGAATAGATACAGCAACAGGTATCGCGATGCTCTATCTAATTATTTCATCAGTGATGCAGGTGAGGTGCCCTGGCAGCTGGGGAGCATTTGAGTTTCACATCAATGATTTCATTTGTTTGTTTATTATCATTTTTGTGATTTACATTTATGGGATTATGAATTAAATAATATTATACTCACTCTGTATGTGCTGCTCCTTCTCGGACCAGGTATCGTACTCCGGGTACACCTGACGGGACACCTCGACCCATGCGCTCGCCTTCCTCCCCTTGTCCTTATAACGCTCGCAGGCCGTATCCCAGATCCCTGGATGCTCCCCCACAGCGCTTATCAGCCTCTCCACGTCCATCTCTGGTCCAGCAGCCATGTTCAACGGTCGCAGGTACACTCCAACGAACTGCAGGAAACTTTGGCAGTTTGGACGTGATGTAGGCCGCACACTAGCAGCGTCTGACGTCTCCTAATCACGCACACACGCTGCCATGCGGCCGCCGCGCACTTTGTACGTCAGTAGCAGCGGTTTCACGTTCTGATAAAAATGCGTTCATTTGCTGGTTGCGTGGTGTCGGCGCACTTTTGTACGCACGTACTGCGTATATTGGCCGTCATTGGCCGTTATGTGCTGCTACTGCCGCCGTGATTTAGTGCGTCTGCACGCGCGTTCCGACTGCCCCACTCTGACCCTAGCCTGATGTGTTTGTGGACTTTGTAAATCAACAAGCAAGCCAGTGAAGGGACTCGCAGAGGGGAGCGGCAGAGACAGAGCGGCTGGGAATGATCCCAGCTTTAATTTTATACTGTCTCATGCTGCTCCTTCCGGTCTAAGATACCATAAAGCGCCAGTGATAGTCCATAAAACTAATGTTTCCTCTACAGATTCCTTCCACAGGCCATCAACCTCTCCCTACTTGGAAGATAAAGACCCTAGCCGGCAGTGTCCCCTACACAGGAAGCCACATCCTCTTCTGAAGTGCAGAGGCTTCAGAGAGAAACCCATAGAGGACCGCAAGACTTTCCTCAGGGAGAACAATATCTGCTACAAGTGTTGCTCCTCAACGTCTCACTTTGCTAGAGACTGTAAGGTCAGTGTAAAATGCACAGAATGTGACAGTACAAGTCATAACGCAGCCCTACACCCTGGGCCACCTCCACGTATTTTAACTCAAGCCAACAATACCCAAGATCATAGTGAAGAAGGAATAAACACCGAAATAGGTACACCAGCAGTTACCGCGCAATGTACTGAAGTCTGCAAAGGAATCATAGGCGGTAGGTCTTGTTCAAAAATCTGTCTAGTCAAAGTGTACCCAACAGGTTGGAAGGATAAAGCTGTATGTGACTACGCAATCCTAGATGACCCAAGTAACAAATCTCTAGCGAGATCCACCTTCTTTGACATCTTCAACATTAAAGGCCCTATCTCTCCTTACTCCTTAAAGACTTGTGCAGGTACAGTCGAGACGGCGGGGAGAAGAGCTACAGGTTTCCAAGTTGAGTCTATAGATGGCCAGACATGCCTTCTGCTACCTACTGTAATCGAATGTAACCAGATTCCAGATAATAGAGCTGAGATTCCCACCCCCGATGCCGCAGTACATCACTCTCATCTAAAACGCATAGCTCACCTTATACCAGTACTAGACCCCCAAGCTCAGATAGTCCTACTCCTTGGGAGAGATATCTTACGAGTTCACAAAGTTAGAGATCAGATTAATGGCCCTCACAATGCTCCCTATGCCCAAAGACTTGATTTAGGATGGGTTATTATAGGAGATGTTTGTTTGGGAAGCGTACACAAACCCACCTCAGTGAGCAACATGTTAACCAAGACTCTAGAGAACGGGCGCCCCTCCCTTTTTCAACCATGCCAAAATTGATTCCTTGTAAAAGAGCTACCACATAACACCTATCTGCCCAAACCTTCCGTAGACCCTTACTGTGACAGTGACCAAGGTCACCTAGGGTCCTCAGTATTTCTCAGCACTAAAACAGATTACCAGGTAGCTACGTCCTTTGAAGATAGGTTGTTCTTAGAGATCATGGAACAGGGAATAGTTAAGGATGACTCTAACAGTTGGGTCGCACCTCTACCCTTTAAACCCCAAAGACAATGTTTGCCTAACAACAGAGAACAAGTCTATAAACGCTTTGTGTCTCTTAGGCGCAGTTTTCAAAGAAAGCCAGAAATGAAAAACCACTTTTTCAGCTTCATGGAGAAAATACTTGAGAACGGTCATGCAGAAGTAGCACCTACCTTAACTGACGGTGAAGAGTGCTGGTACCTACCCATATTTGGAGTATACCATCCAAAGAAACCAGGCCAGATTAGAGCAGTGTTCGACTCTAGTGCCAAACATGAGGGTGTCTCCTTAAACAACGTCTTACTGTCAGGTCCCGACCTTAATAACAGACTCATAGGAGTACTCCTCCGTTTTCTTAAAGATTCAGTTGCATTTATGGCCGACATTCAACAGATGTTTCACTGCTTCTTTGTTAAAGAAGAACACAGAAATTTCCTGAGATTCTTTTGGTTTAAAGATAACGAACCCTCCAAAGATATCATAGAGTACCGTATGCGGGTACACATCTTTGGTAACAGCCCCTCTCCTGCAGTTGCTATTTATGGACTCAGACAGTCCGCTAAGGAAGGAGAAGCGAAATACGAGGCAGACGTTAGACACTTTGTAGATAAGGACTTCTATGTAGACGACTGCTTAAAATCACTGCCCACAGATGAGGCTGCTATCAGTCTCCTAAAAAGAACTCAAAGTATGCTCTCCCACTCAAACTTGAGACTTCACAAAATTGCTTCTAACAGCAAAGGGGTTACATAGTTACATAGTTACATAGTTATATAGGCTGAAAAAAGACATGCGTCCATCGGGTTCAGCCTCTCCCACATAACCTACTGCTGTTGATCCAAAAGAAGGCAAAAAACCCAGTCTGAAATGCTCGCCAATATGCAACATACTGGGAAAAAATTCCTTCTTGACCCCAGAATGGCAGTCAGATTTCTCCTTGGATCAAGAAGCTTTTACCCACATATTAAATATTATAACCCTTAATATTCTGTGTCTGCAGGAAGTCATCCAGTCGCTTTTTAAAAGTCTGTACAGACTCTGACCCAACCACCTCAACAGGCAGAGAATTCCACAGCTTTATTGTTCTCACCGTAAAATAACCCTTCCTATGCTTTAAGCTAAATTTTCTTTCTTCCAGTCTAAATGGATGACCCCGTGTCCTGTGTATAGTCCTGTTAATGAATAGGTTATCAGACAATGGTTGATAATGGCCCCGTATATATTTATATAAGGTTATCAGATCCCCTCTAAGGCGCCTTTTCTCTAAACTAAACAGGTTTAAGCTTGTTAGTCTTTCCTATTAAAGTAATTAAAGCCTTCCCTTCCCAAGACCATTCTAATGATCTGAAAGATTTAGACCTAGTTACTGACGTCCTCCCTACTCAACGGAGCCTTGGTCTGCTTTGGGACTTAAATAGTGACACCTTTACCTTTCAAGTCAGTCCAGAAGAAAAACCATACACCCGCAGGGGTACCCTGTCCGTTATAAACAGCCTTTACGATCCCCTAGGATTTGCAGCTCCCGTCACCATTCAAGGTAAAGCAATACTCAGAGATCTTACCTGGGAGACAAAAGACTGGGATGACCCGCTCCCCACTGAGAAAAAGGGTTTGTGGATGGAGTGGAAAAACTCTCTAACAGCTTTGGCCAGAGTTCACATTGCACGTCCATATGCCCCCGTGCCCTCTTCAGAAGTTCGAACACAAAACCTCTGTGTCTTCTCAGACGCATCTGTCAAAGCAATTGCTGCAGTAGCTTATCTAAAGACTGTAGACATCAAAGAACAATGTCATATAGGATTCATCATGGGAAAAGCGAAACTTGCACCACTCCCAGAACATACAATACCTAGACTGGAACTCTGCGCTGCCGTACTGGCAGTGGAACTAGCCGAACTGATCACCACAGAAATGAACATAGAGATTAAAGACACTGAGTTCTACACAGACAGCAAAGTAGTCTTGGGTTACATCAGCAACGAATCCAGACGTTTCTATGTTTACGTCAGCAACAGGGTACATAGAATCAGAAGATCCACTTGCCCAAAACAATGGCATTTCGTACCTACCGACCACAACCCCGCAGACCATGCAACCAGATCTGTTGCCGCTAACAATCTAAAAGACTCAACATGGCTTACAGGTCCTGCATTCTTACATAATTCTCAGAATATCACTTCTGACTGTCACACATTTCAACTGGTAAATATAGATACGGATGAAGAAGTCCGACCTCAGGTGTCTACACTACACACAGTGACTTCAAGCAACCAGCTCGGATCTCTCAGATTCAACAAGTTCTCTACCTGGACGTCACTTGTTAGGGGCATCGCTTGCTTAATTCACGTAGTTCGTTCTTCCAGAAATACTACGCCCGCAGAATTAAAGGACTGTAAAGGTTGGCACCGCTGTAACAGTGCCTACAAAGCAACTGAATTGGAACAGGCAAGAAATATAATTATCCGTACAGTACAACAAGAAATCTACACTAACGAAATTGACTGTATCACTAATCAGAGATCTCTTCCTAAAGACAGTGGTTTCAAGAAACTTGATCCATTCATCGATGAAGACGGCTTGCTAAGAGTAGGAGGTCGTCTTAAGGAAGCTAGCATAGACTTTTCAGAGAAGCATCCTGTATTGATCCCTGGTTGTCATCACATCTCTTCTTAGCTCGTACAACACTATCACGATCAGAAGACTCCGATGGTGGTGTCTACCGACACCAGGCGGGGAGTGTGCTGCCTTTCAGAGCAGAAATGTAAAATGTAATGTGTTTAGAGACGCCATCTAGTGGCTGTTTATTTTTACAGCACCCTGGTATTCAGCCTTCCCAGAATTCCTATAGGCTAGTCATGTGCTTCCCTCACTATTACAGGGGATTGTGGGAGAGAAGCCACCATTTCCTTCACCACAGGAGCTGGAAGGAACACCTCATTACAATCTCTCTCCCTATTGAAAGCATCGTCGGTAAGGTTATGGTCTAAATTCCTCCCAGTCACCTTACAGTTTCCCTCAGCTTTAGAAGCACCTTATGTGCTGTAATTTGTAAACCCTTATATTGCAGCCAGCTGCTTTTCATATAGTTTTTAGTCCGGCCTAGTTATAAAACCCCCTCGTTTTATATGGACACATCCTGTTTTGTATTATTATCTATGTAAAACACGTATATATTCTGTATCTTTATATCGTATATTTCTGTTTTCCTATAGTTTTACCACATTCCTACAACGGGTTAATAAAACCTTCAGACTGCAAACCGGTCCCGTTCATTGACTCGTAGGAGAGGTTTACCTGCCTGTTAAGCTGCACATAGACCCCGGGGGTACGTGGAGTGGGGACAGGACACACATTAAAACTCAATTGCCACAACTCCGACCATTTTTTTAGTTTACCAAATCATTTGTCATTTGGCTGATCCCTCCAGGAATGTCAACCCTGTTGCAAATCATTTTATTTGTTGTTTTTTTTAGTTTCAGTGTTTTTTTTGATCAACAACGTCAACTATTAGTATTTTTAACTTTTAAAACATTTTGTTTTAAAGTCAGACGGCCAGTTTTCGGTTTCTTCGTTTTGTTCATTTTTTTAATGTTCCATTCATTTAATACCATTTATTTAATATGATTAAATAAATTTGTGAAATGCATATCAAATTATCGTATCACATCTATAGAATTGTCGTATCGTATCGCCAGCAGAATTATCGAGTAGAAAAAGGTCAAATTCCAAACGAACCGAATCGAAACGAAAAAACGGTGCTGCAGTGCACCATCACAAGCCTACTTCTTCCGAAAAACACGAAAATTTCCGAAAGCACGAACAAAAAAGTCCATACAAAAAACGAGCAGACCCGAAATCTCGAAAATGACCGATATCCCGAGGAAAAAGTCGATACGAAAAACGAATCAAATCGAACCGAACCGAATCGGAAATCGGCCGAAACGAGCCGAAATGAAACTTTTAAAAATCCGAACGAACCGAACCGAATCGAATCGAAAAAAAACCCAGTGCACAAGTCTACTACATGACCCACCATTGTGACATGTAAAAAGAGCTAAACTCAACATCGCTGGAATCCAGGCGCACCCTTCACCTTTCCAACCTGGTGTTTAAGGAGCTTTTCTGGGAAGCTACCACCCTACCTGAATAGGCTGCTTCCCCCAGCAGTTCCCTCATCCTATAACCTCCGATCCAGGACCTGCACCTTACTTGCAATACCACAATACAAAACGACAGTGGCTCGATCCTCATTTTCCTACAGAGCACCACAATTATGGAATAACCTCCCAGACGCCATCAAATCTTCCCCCAGTCTAAAGTCCCTTAAGAGATCTCTATTAACATACCTCAATACAGAATGTACCTGTGAACATGTAACATAGTAACTATTTCCTACATATTTATTTTCCTTGTAAATTTGTATATTTGTGCTGTTTTTAATATCTTGCATTTTATTACCTTGTATTTCTGTCCCTACTGCAAAAATTAAGTGTTTTTGAACCCAGGGCATACCTAAAATGAGAGAAATCTCAATGTATCCTTCCTGGTAAAAAACTTTATGGATAAATAAGTAAATATGATACCACCATAAATGATGCTGATGTTGATGCTCTAGATCAGTGTTTCCCAATCCTATCCTCAGGATCCTCAGCCTGGCCAGATTTTGCAGATCACCTTGGGGAAATGCAGACTGAATCCTGCAATCACTGAGCAGCAAATCATATCACCTGTGCTGTGCTTCAGACATCTGTCAAACCTGGCATGTCAGCGGGTCCTGAGGACTGGTTTGGGAACCACTGCTCTAGATGATTAATCAGTCCATCAGCAGTCACTGACTGGATACAGACACAAAGAAAACAAGTTTAAAGATCCTCTCTCCTGCTCCCACAGGAGGACTGGCAGGGGAACATGTAGTGCTATTGCCCACTGGGCCACTAGGCCAAAGGGTTGGTGGACTACAGCCTTCCAACATCATTCAACCTTTAAGGCTAGGGTCAGACTGAGGCAGTGCGAACGCGCGTTCTGGCGCACTTAATCACGGCCGCACTAGCAGCAGATGCCGGGCAATGACGGCCAATATACGAAGTACGGTCGCACAAAAGTCCGGCTGCGCAACGCAAGTGGAAAATGAACGCATTTTTTCGAGAACGTTAAACCACTAGTACTGACGTACAGAGTGCGCTGCGTCCGCTAGAGGCGTGTGTGAGTGAATTGGAGACGTCAGACGCTGCTAATGTCCGGCCAACATAACGTCCAGACCCAAAAACTGTTTTATTGATGATCCGTACAAAATCACGGATGAAACTGCGCATAGTATGACCGCTATTGCGTATTCCGTGAAAAAATACGTCCATTCTTCGAACGCACATTTTCACGGACAACGTGAAAAATGCGTTAGTCTGACCCTAGCCTTAGCAAGGATGTGTTGTGAGTTGTGCTGAGCTGTCACTGCAGGAGACACGCTTCTTTTGGATACTTTGCTAATATTTAGTTATGCAATACAATATTAGCATCGATTAACCCCTTCATTCCTGAGAGGTGGATAACGCGGATCTACAAAAGCACGATCAGGTGCCCAATATCAAATTATCACCATCTGCAGAGGGACAGAAATAAAAAATTGTTGCAAACAAATAGCATTTGCATTGGGGTTGCAGGAGGTAATCCAAAGTTTTAGCTCTGTGGGCATGATGCCCATGGTGCAAATACTTTTAAAAGTCAGGTGGGGAATGTCTGACGGATTTTTCCCCCAGCTGATAATGCACGGAACCCTGAACTGTAGTAACTCCACTTGGTCAGCAGATGGCAACACCTGTCTGTCAAAAAGGTTATTACAGTAAGGCAGTGTTTCCCAAACCTGTCCTCATGAACCGCTGTCACGCCAGGTTTTCAGGATATCTGAAGCACAGCACAGGTGATATGATTTGCTGCTCAGCGATTGCAGAATTATCAGGGCTATTCAGAGAGCGTGAAAAGCAGGAGAATGACTGGAGAATGACTGGAGAATGAAAAATTCTAGGTCAAAATAGCCAAACCAGAAAAAATCTCCCTTTCATCTCACTTTCCAAATCGGCTATTTTGACCTAGAATTTTTTATTCTCCAATCATTCTCCTGCTTTTCACACTCTCTGAATAACCCTGTCAGTCTTCATTTCCCCAAGGTGATCTGCAAAATCTGGCCTGGGTGAGGGTCCCGAGGACAGGTTTGTGAAACACTGCAGTAAGGAATACATTGAGAATTTTCCCAAATATTAGTAGTGTAATATATATATATATATAGTGTGTTTATAATTGCAGAAACCACTTGCACATCACAGCAATTCAATGAATTGCATCTCAGATCTCCTGTGCCACATATGAAGCAAGGAATTCTGGATAGGATATGCAAATGACCTCTTTCTCACTTTTATCCATCCTGGGTCTGTTATTACACAGAACCCTAAAATCAATGCTATGCCACACTTTGGCTTTCTAGCAGAGATAAGGTCAAAACCACTCCTAGGACAGCACTGGTTCGGGTTTGTTGAACCCTCATTAGCTAGGAGGTAGGCATAACCAGTTGCAGTGGATGCTTGGACCGTAGGGTAAATTAGTGTCTATAAGGGTTGTGGTGAAGGACTAAAAGAGAGATAAAAAGCCTCCACACTATAATAAGTGTGTTTATTAATTGCAGAAGCCACTTGCACATCAAAGCAATTCAATGAATTGCATCTCAGAGCTCCTGTGCCACATTCCCCATATGCAGCAAGGAATTCTGGGTAGGATATGCAAATGACCTCTGTCTCACTTTTATGCATCCTGGATCTGTTATTACACAGAAACCTAAAATCAATGCTATGCCACACTGTGGCGTTGTAGCAGAGATAAGGTTTATGCAACTGGTCAAAACCACTACTACGGTCCAAGCATCCACTGCAACTGGTTATGCCTACCTCCTAGCTGATGAGGGTTCAACAAACCTGAAACAGCGCTGTCCTAGGAGTGGTATTATATATATATAATAGAGAAGGGTTAAATGTTCTTATTGTTATTAAATACAATTAAAACACAATGAGATGAGGGCTCAATGATTTTTTTATTTGGTTGTCAAAAAGTTATTTCTTTTTACCTTTGTACCTGCCCCATATGCCAAAAACTGCCAGCCACTCCTTGCTGGGATAGGTGCTAGTTCAGAAACTGATGTTCTCAGTGCCAATGGTTTATGTGATGTGAGGGTGGCAGGGACTGGAGTCCATACTGTATATGTTTTGGTTAATTAATTGCCTGGACAGAATTTAAAAACCCGACTGTTTAAGTACAGTCCTTTTATACAATGTAAATACTAAACTGTTTAAATGTATATATTTATAGATAATTATTATATTTATTGAATTTTGAAATGTTATCTTATTTTTATACGGGGGCACGTGAATATTGTTAAATCAACATATGCGTCATGGACCATAGGAACTACACATCCCTGTGGAGGCTGATTATTGTTACAATATTGAAGGAACAAAAATGTTTGCTACAAAAACAGTTTTGATGAAAAATATGGATTGGTCCGTTTCCCTAAACAACGTGCGATTCAGACATACTGGGAATGGCATAAATATATCTGCAAAAGCATACACAATATTTTATACAATTTTTATGAGTTTGCTTGTCTCTGGTATGACTTGCCTAGACATTAAACATCAAGAGACTTAAAGTTTCAGTCTGCAGACTAAGAGGAAAATATGAGACTTGGGTAGACTGCTTCTAAACCGCAAACACCACTAACATCATTTCATGAGTATCACTAAAGTGAGTAATTGTAGTTTAATATTTTTACACCTTCCTTTAGAGAAATTATTATTTTATTCTTTCATAAGAATAGTTTCTTTTCTCCCCCTTTCTTATGTAATAGGGGACCTTCTATTGCAGATGGTTCATAATTGTGGTTCAGTATGAAGGGTCGCTCTGTGAAGATTCTATTACTCAAGACTTTAATGTTTGGTTAGTTTGTGATCTTTAGCAGCCTGAAAAAAATGTAGTGGTTTTTAAACTGATACATGGTAAACCGCATATATCTTCATGAGCCACATTGGGCAAGGTGCACTCGCACATGGAAAATTGGAGACCTACAGGGTTATTCAAAGAGCTCCGAATTGCTGGCGAAAGGTAACCGAACAGTGAAATTCAGCGTACGGTTACTTTTCCTGGCCATTCGGCTATTCAGAGAGCAGGCAATTCGCCAAATCCTGCCGAATTGCCTGCACATACGGTGCCTGTTCATTGCCTGTTCGAGGGCAGTGAAATCCCCATAGAGAAGCAATGCTTCGTCTATTCAGAGAACAAAAAACAGCAGTGAAAAGTTGCCGAAATGACCTACTGTTAGGTGGTTTCATTCGACAGGTTTATTCAGGCGAATTCCATAGGCTTCAATGTTAAAAATATTCTCGTTTTAATTCAATATTTAATAAACCGTTGATTATAATATTCTGCTGTAAAAAGTCTCTATTTTTAGATTTTTTGGGGGATTTTTTGCAAACATTTTTTTTCGGGTTTTTTTTATCGGTTTTTCTTTTTTCTGTAACAGCCCTTTTTATTATCATTCATTGAATCTTATATTTAAACTTCAGACATTTTCGCTCAGTAGTTTCTTTGCAAACAGCGTTTCACTTTTTCAAACATTCGAACGTACTGTTTTTTTTTTTTCACCTCCTTCGTCTGCGGTGTCGGTTTTTTCCGGCGGCTGCTCTGCACTGTGATCGGCTCCGGCTCGGGTTTCTCCAACGTCTTCGGCGGGTTAATCCAGATGTTTTTGCGGGTTTCAGTGTGCGTTCGCCATCGTTTTGCGGTGAGTGTTCGTCGGGTTTGTGGCGACTTTTCCCTGCATTATGGCGGCCCTGTGGCGCTTGCTGAATACACCGCAGGGTCGCCAAAATGGGATCGCCAAATCACACCGAATTGAAGAGAATGAAAAGTCACCGAACGTGCGGTGACTTTTCGATTCTCTTTGAATAACCCTGTTTACCTCCCAGATGCCATCAAATCTTCCCCCAGTCTAAAGTCACTTAAGAGATCTCTATTAACATACCTTGATACAGAATGCACCTGTAAACATGTAACAGTGACTATATAACTGAAATTGAAAAGAGAGAAATCTCAATGTATCCTTCCTGGTAAAAAACTTTGCAAATAAATAAAATAAATTACAGCTTAAAAAAAATAATAATAAAAAAAAATCACTGATGTTCACAAATCAAAATCGAAACCCTTTATCTCATATTCATTGTAAAATGACCAAAGGCTTAAATGAATTACTACAAAAGAACACACACATGGGGCTCCTAATTAGGGATGAGCCGAACACCCCCGTGTTCAGTTCGCATTCGAACTCGAACAATTTCAAAAGTTCGAGTATGAACGCGAACACGAACCGAACTCAATGCAAGTCAATGGGACTCAAAAGTTTGATTTTTAGAGCGCCCTCCAAGAGGGCATATATGCTAGATAAAAAAAACTTTTTAAAGGAACAGTGAGTTTTCCATGAAATAAGGGTTAAAAATAAAAACAAAAATTTCTTCAAATATCGTGCCTAGGAGGTCCCCATAACCTGCTCGTGAAGTGGCGGATTTGTAGGATGTATAGAAGCATTTAAAAACAAAAAAATGATGTTTAAAATTACGGTAAACGGTTCTCCTTTAATCTATTCATAAACAAATGCTTGGGGCGGCAGCCTGTATTAAAAGAGGAGACATTTTAGGACACACAGAACAAGTTTAGTGATTTTTTGGCAAAATTATTGTGAAACTTATGCAGGCTTTGGATGAAAGTAACAATAGGTGCTTTAAAATTGGGCCATTAGTGTCGGCAACAGTGCCGTCACACCATAACCCCTCTCCAGTATTGTGGAAGATGCAGGGTTGGACTCTGCGGTCCAATATTAAAATGATATAAATCTGGTAATATAGGCGTCAGTGGCAGTGCAACCAAATATTGTGCCTTTGGTGGCAGCAAGTGCCTTCACACCGTAACCCTTTTGTGGTATTGTGGACGAGTGCAGGGTTGGACCCTGCGGTCCAAAAAATTAAAATGATATAAATCTGGTAATATAGGTGTCAGTGTCAGTGCAGCCAAATATTGGTGACTGACCCCCAAAATAGTTGGTGTAAGTGAGAACAAAAAAGATTACAACAATTCCCAGATATTTTGTAGAAATGAGACACCCAGAATAGTTGGTGTCAGTGAGAACACACAGATTACAACAATTCCCAGATATTGTGTAGAAATGAGATTATGAGACCCCCAAAATAGTTGCTGGCAGTAAGAACACAAAGATTACAACAATTCCCAGATATTTTGTAGAAATGAGACCCCCACAATTGCTGGTTGCAGTGAGAACACACAGATTACAACAATTCCCAGATATTCTGTAGAAATGAGACCCCCCAATAGCTGGTGGCAGACTGGCAGTGAGAACACACACTAACACAACAATCTCCTCTCAAAAAACACGTGCTGAAGGCTGTGTGAAGTCTTATATAGTGTGCTGTGGGACTTAGCTCTGTGAACCCATGATTGGGCAAAATTTGCCCAATCAGGACTCTGAGCCGTGATTGGCATAGTCTTGCACCTGTCTTGCACCTAAACTGTGGTCAGGTGCAAGGCTGTAGTCAATTACAACCTTCAGGCCAGTGGAAAAGTGCATTGTGATCCATTGTGGTGCATTGTGGGCGAACATGCGGAAATGTTCGAAGTTCGCGAACATACAAACGGGTGATGCTCGAATCGAACTCCGAACTGATCGAATCGAACAGCTCATCCCTACTCCTAATCCACGATTCGTGTTAAAATAACTTCTGGAGACATTATTCTTATCGTCGAGAATTGCTATTCAGGTCTTGAAGTGAAGCTTCACTTGCGCTTCAGCATAGCGCATCCTTATTGTAAAGTGACATCTCCTATATGGTGTGATACTTTATAAGAGTTGATATGGAGTCTGTTGGTAAACACACACATGTCATTGACTGCACACATCAATGGTTTATATGCCACGTATTCACTATGTTAAGTTTGGACCCTATATATGGGGTTATTCATGAAGCACCGAAATTTTGGTGGTTTGCACTTTGGCGATTCCATTTCACTGACCCTTTGGTGAATACAATATTAACCGCAGGGTCACCGTAGTGCACCAAAGATGGAGTCGTCGAAGACCGCCGAACTGCAGAAAAAAAGAAAATATATGGAACTCTTATTAGGATTAGGTGTTTAAAACGATAAAAATGTCTTAAAATGTGACTGAATAATAAAAAAAGGTCCTTTAAAAAATAATAAAATGGCGTATTACAGGTTTAAAAAAACTCTTTTTAAGAGAAATTGGGAAACAATAATTTTGTAAAAAAAAATGCAAAAAGGTGTTCTAAAAAATAAGTCAATGAAAAAACTTTTTGCTGAAAATGAAAAGAACGTTTGTTATTATTTTTTTTACATTAGTCCTGTTTAAACCTGTTGAACTGACATCGAAAATCAGAGCATTTCTGTCAATTGACAGTTTAGTGAATAACGAACTGCCACAAAATTGCACCGTACTGGGAAATTAACCATTCAGTGCAATACGGTGGTAAGTTCGTCGCTTTGTGAATAACCCCTATAAATTTCACCTTATCCTGATTCTTGTTAATGTATGAGCAAACCCTGCAGGATACAACAGAACTATTGCACCTTTGAATACGTTGTTAAATGAGTTAACATTTCTAAACATTATCAGGGTTATTCAGAGACACAGGATCTGGCCCCCAAAATGTCACAGAACAGTGAATTTCCCTGTACGGTGCAATTTTGGGGCCATTCGGCTATTCAGAGAGCAGGCAGTTCGCCAAATTTTGGAAAACAGACAAAGTACAGTGCCTGTTCGAAGGAAGTGAAATCCTCCATAGGGAAGCAATTGTTAATCTATTCAGAGAACATCGAACAGCAGAGAAAAGTTGCCGAAATGCCCTGCCATTCGGTGGTTTCATTCGACAGGTTTATTCAGGAGAATCCCATAGGCTTCAATGTTAAAAATATTCCCGTTTTTATTCAATATCTAATAAACCGTTCATTATTTTAATCTGCAGCAAAAAGTCTCTATTGATTTTTTTTTTAGGATCTTTTAGCCATTTTTTGAATTTTTTGGGCAAATGTTTTTTCTGTTTTTTTTTTTAAGCGTTTTTTCTTTTTTCTGTAACAGACCTTTTTATTATCATTCATTGGATCTTATACTGTATGTTGATTCCAGGCATTTTTATTCAGTAGTTTTTTGCAAACAGCGTTTCAATGTTGACACTTTCAATCATATTGTTTTGTGGGTTTTTTTTACCCCGTTTGTCAGCTTGTTAGCTTTTTCCGGTGGCTGGTCTGGGCTGTGATCGTCGGCTCGTTGGCTCTTTCCAACGTGTTTGGCGTGTTTTTTCAGCGGTTTTTGGTTAATGTTGGCGGGTGTCCGATGGGTGTTCGGCAGGTTTTCTCTGCACTTCAGGGACCCTGCGATGAATGCTGAATGCACTTGCGCTGAAAAGCATAAAAAAACACGTGTATTACGCGCGTCAAAAAACGCTTAGGTGTGAACCCAGCCTTAGGCTAGGTTCAGACGAACGCATTTTTTCGCGTTGTCCGTGAAAAAGTGCGTTTGAACGAATGGACATATTTTTTCACGGAATACGCGATAGCGGTCATACTATGCGCATTTTCTACCGTGATTTTGTACGGATCATCAATAAAACCCTTTTTGCGTCTGGACGTTATGTTGGCCAGACATTAGCAGCGTCTGACGTCTCCTAATCACACACACATGCCGCTAGTGGACGCAGTGCACTCTGTACGTCCGTACTAGCGGTTTGACTTTCTCAAAAAAATGCGTTTGTTTGCCACTTGCGTTGCGTGGCCGCACTTTCGTGCAGCCGTACTTCGTATATTGTCCGTCATTGCCCGTCATTTGCTGCTACTACGGCCGTAATAAAGTGCGGCTGCACGTGCGTTCGCACTGCGTTCGTCTGACCCTAGCCTAAGGCTAGGGTCAGACGAGCGCATTTTGTACGGACTGTGCGTCCGTGCAGTACGGACATACTTTCTGACTGACAACAGGTAGTGGCCACTATTTTTTGACTGATGAAAAACAATGAAAAAACATTCTGTCCGTCAAAAATGCTGGACGTATAAATGCAGTCCATCTGACCTTGTTGCATCACTCACACACAAAGCTACACGGACGTTGCGGACGTGGCGCACTCAGCACATCCGTCCTAGCAGTATTACGTTCTTGCCTAACCTGCGTCCGTTTGCCATGTCCGTCATGCGTCCGCACTTCTGTGCGGATGTACTTCGTGTGTGTGGCTCCATTGGTAAGAATGCTATGCTGCCACGGACGTACAAATGTGCGGCAACAAGGACGTGATAACTGCGCTCGTCTGACCCCAGCCTTAGAGTACATATAGAACAACAATGCTAAAAGTTAAGGGTATACATTGTCTTTTGAATATCCTATTCCGCATTCTGCTAATAAACCGCAATATCTTTGAGCTAACGTTACATTATCTCACGTCTTGGAAAGCAAATCTACAGCACATTAATTTATAAACAGGTGTTAGATGTGCATGTTTTTTCCAGATGTCAGGTATTTTGCAGCTTTCTTTCAGAACCTCTAAATCAGTCATCCCATCGTCACAGCAAGCAAGAAGCTGGAGACTTGTAAAACTATGTATTTTAAGAATACTGTAACTTCCTGCACACATCATGCAGAAGAAAGCCAGCAGGAGCTCTGGTAAGTGTTAATTGGTTTTATGACATTGGAAAGTTATTTGTAGATGCAAAAGTGTGCGAGGATGGGGTGGCAGCGGCGAAGTGAGGTTAGACAAAATGTTATTTCAACTGTCAGAATGTTAACTTTTCAAAACCTCCGGGTTCAGATTTTTGCTAAAACAAATTCTAACAACGACAAATATATACTTTCTTAGAACTTCAGATGGAGCAGAGAAAAGATGCAGCGGATTGATATGTCTCTTAATTAGAGGCAATTAATAATTACTCTGTAAAGTGTAAGACCCATACATCTGTGCTTTTCCTTATTTATCATGTATGGCTCATGTTTGTGCATCCCCACTGTACAGCGCTGCAGAATATGTTGGCGCTTTATAATTAAAAAATATTAATAATAATAAATACTGTACGTAACTATATCGGAAAAGTACATATTTCAAAATGAGTTTAAAAAACATAATTTCCTCTTATTATTAAGGATCCTACACAATAATAATAATAAAACTACTTCTGATGATGTTAATAACATTATTTTTTATTATTATTGTGTATCACTGTCCAGACATCTTTAACTTTAATCATTTCTACATTTTTAAATTACAGGTATAGTATCATTTTTTTCACTGAACACACTCAAGCCATACTCAAAGCTATCTCTCCCTCTGCTCCCTGCAGGAAACCCAGGGCAGTATCCAAAATTGGTGCTAACTTAACCAGAGCTGTTGTAAACTAAACAACTCCATAGACTATAATGGCTCTGGTAGGTTTACAACAGCTTTGGTTGTTAGCACCGTCTGTGTAATACTGCCTCCAGAAAGGTATTCTTCAATCAACTCATTTTTGCCATATTGTTACTCTGCTAGTTTATATATATTTTTTCTTCCCTCTTTTTTTGATAGTTTATTTATATGTTGATTCTCAGTCTGCTCTGCTCCTCCCTCTTGTAAATACTCTTCATGACCAAATGGCTCTATTACAATCTTTGTGCTAAAACGGGGATGCTAGGGAGAAAAAACTGCGCCTGCAGTTTTCCCCTTAGCGTCCCCGTTTTATCACAGGATTACAATGCAGACGCTTAAAAAGCTGCCTGCATTGTTAGTGGGCGCTACGCCCCGGAATGCACGTGGCAGCACTAAGCGCCGCCGCACTCATCTACACGATGGAGTCCAAAGGACTCCATTGAGTTTCTCGTCTCCCGGTCACATGATCTGCCGGATCTTGCCTTGCGAGATTCGGCAGGTCGGCGTAGTGATCTGCAGGGAGAGACTGGGGGACTTTTTCCCCAGTCTCTCCCCGCTCCCGCCGGAAAGAGGAGGCAGTATTAGGTGAGTATCTGAATTTTTTTGGGTGGGTTTTAGTCTGGTGCTAACGGATTCTGCACTAGCGAAGTCTAGACTGTAGTTAACGTTTTGCTAACCGCAGCTGGACGGTAATCAGCATTAGGACTTTGTAATCCTAACGCTGATTAACACTTTGCGCTCCCTATACTTAACATGGGGAGCGCAAAGTACAGTTAACCTCGTGCTGAAAAGCGCAAGATACCAAACGCAAACGGGGTTCTTAACCCGTTAGCGTTTGGATTGTAATAAGCAGTGGCCACCAGGGCTAACGTTAATGCTCACTCAGGTGAGCGCTAACGTTAGCACCAAGAGTGTAATGTAGCCCCGTATTTGTTTTTTCCACAGTCACACTTCATAACTATTTTTCCCAATGCTGTCTTGCCCGCCCGCCCCATCCGCCCTCCCACCCAGCTACTATCCAAATCATATAGCCTCCTTTTCTCAGCTGTTTCAATCCTCGCTTGGTTTAACCCCATCATGCCCGAGCTCTTGGTCTATCACTATGCAGTGTCTTCTATAGTCTCTCTGGTAATTATTTCCACACTCCCCCTGGTCCCCTTTGTTTCACTTGCCTTAGTACCTTAGATTTTAAGCTCACGGGATGTCTGGCTGAGCACTATAAAGTGCTGCATTTGCAGGACAATTATCCTACAGGCAGGGCTGTCTGTTCCTTATGTTTTATTATTTAATATGTCACCTATCTGTGCTTTCCCCATTGTAAAGCGCTATGGAATCTGTTGCCGCTGTATAAGTACTTGTAACTGTAATTGTAGTATCCCTTATCTGAAACTCCACAATATTCCATATTTATTTGAACATGACACCAAACGTGGAAAATTCCACATGACATTATGTTACAGGGGACAAAAATATTAAAAATATTGTTTACATTTTTTTTTATTTTAGCTTTGTGTGTATAAGGTGTATATGAAACATAAATTAATTCCGTGTTTAGGCTTGGGTCCCACCCCGTGATCTCATTATTATATGCAAATATACGAAATTCTGAAAAAAATTCAACTCCAAAACTCTTCAGGTCTCAAATATTTCGGATAAGGAAAATGTCACCTAAATGGTTGAATTGAGTTGAACGCCCTGCTAAAACCTTTTCAGTCGGTTTTTCATCATCTAGATCCTGATTAAACAAAAAGTATAGTTTAATTCTATTTCTATGAATGATTGGAATTTCAGATACAAAAATCAATTAACATCATTTCATGGGAGAAGTTTAAATTTTTTAAAAAAACAGCATTAGAAATTAATGAGTGAAAATCTGTGGAATCACTCGTTATTCTCCATCCCTCACTACATTTGTGTCCAAACACTTCAAGTCCCATGCATTTTGGTTAATGGATACTTATCTGGTATTATATAGTATTGCGTGTGGACATAATACAGGGTGATTCATATACACCTGAACCCTAAAAGCGTTATTCAGAAAGCACCAACATTTTTAGTGCTTTATAGCACTTCGGCAATTCCATTTTGCCAACCCTGCGGAGAATTCACTATTCACCGAAGGTCACCGAAGTGCGCCAACAATGGAGTTGCCGTAGACTGCAAAACTGACTGCAGAACACAGTCAAACTGAAGAAACAAAAGTGTGTAAATAATAAAATAGGTCCTTTTAATAAATAAAAGGTTACAAAAAAAATTGCCTTTTAAAGAAAAAAATAATCAAAAATTGCATCTAATAATACCAAATAATTCAAACAGATGTTCCAAAAAATAAATTAATTAAAAGACAGTTTGCTGAAAACGAAAAGAATAAATGGTTGAAGAAAAAAAAGATAATAAAGATAATATCTTTTTACCTTG
Source organism: Leptobrachium leishanense (assembly GCA_009667805.1). Classification (NCBI taxonomy): domain Eukaryota; kingdom Metazoa; phylum Chordata; class Amphibia; order Anura; family Megophryidae; genus Leptobrachium; species Leptobrachium leishanense. Next base: position 44,707,088 of record CM019064.1, read on the forward strand.
AACCCTATGGGATGCGCCTGTTTAAACCGGTCAAACTGAATCACCGAAGATCAAGGCTTTTCACTTACTAATAATTTACTTTGGTGCAGTTTGGCAGTCCGTGAATAGATTAACCATCACTTCTCTAAGGGACAACATCGCTGCCACTGAAGATCACCGATCTGTGGCGAACTGAACAATATTATGTTGTCAATTCGCCAATATTTGCCGAATTGACAGCTTTAGTGAATAGACGACCTGCCGCGAATTTGCAACGTATGGCAAAATTCTCCGTATGGTGCAGTTCCGTGGCTAGTTCGCCTCTTACTGAATAATCCCTTAAGTTTTTGTTATAGATCTTAAACAAATGAATGAAAATTAGTTAGAGTTGCAGGAAACATACTTCCTCTTATGTTGAGCACATGTCGTAATAGCAAATGCTGAAAGCGGCCATTGTTTTCTGTTAGACACAGGTCGATGTGGTGCTGTATGTTGTTGACAATGTGAATCATGAATGTTTTGGAAGTCATTCCTAATGTTTTCTGTTAAAGGTGTCAGTTGGGTGGTGCTTCTTATACGCGTTCCTTCAGGTAGCCCCACAAAAATAAATCCAGCCTGGTAAGATCAGAAGACCAGATAGCCGCAGACTCTTGGAAATGACACTGTTCCAAAAAAAAACTCTGTGTTGTTGACATTGGCTCACATGATGTGTGAGCCAGTAACCCTATAGGGTTGCACAACAAACACACACTCGTACAAAGAGTAAGTCTTTTTGCTGCATATTAGTGCTATTCTCTTGGCTGTGCTGTTGTTGGAGATATGATGTCACCTAGCGGCCACTTGCTCTAATGGAATATGTTCAACATAAGAGGAGGTACGTTTCCTTAAACTCTCACTAATTTATTTTAGATCTATAACAAAGCAATGTGTCCCGGGCCAATGAGTCAACTGGTTTTATGAATACTGACATATTCTGACATCAATAACTTTTATTCCAATTGTTAGATACCCTATAGTAACATTATACTTTTTATAAAATATTAAACTTTGATTTTATGTTCCTCTGGAAAGAAAGCACAACTTTTTTTTCCTTTTTATAAATGAGAAAGTAATTATGGTATTTTATTTAGCAGACATAGAGAATGCAAATATAACAAAATAAAACATAATTCATGCATTACATCGGTGGTTCTGTTATGCTCAATGATATATTTATTGTCCATGCAAGAACAGATAATATAAGTGAGTGAAACAATAGAACATTACTTTATAATATAAAAAGTCTGAAGAAGTACTTTGGAATGAATAAACATTTCAGAAAAATAAATTGAGTTTTTATTATCACCTATAAGCTCCTCTTAAAGAGTGCGCAAGGAAAACAGATGTACAATAACAGATGGACATAAATATCTATCAATACACAGCTCCAGGTTTTCCTCAGGGTTTCTTCCACAGTAATTTGTCAGATCCATCCTTCTATGTCAAACATTAAATCTGTACTCTTATTTTTTTTATACAATTTAAATTTGTACAGAACAAACTTAAATACTACAGGCGCTATCACCTGCTTCAAGCTAACACTAGCGTCAGCGTTAGCGCTAGCGCTAGCTTAAAGGAGGTCAAAGCGCTGCAGCCACATCGCCTTCGAATCGTTAATGGGTTAAAAAACCTGTTAGCGTTAGTTAATTTGCAATTGTAGCGCGATTTTACTGTACTTTACACTCCCTATACCTAACATGGGGAGCGCAAAGTGAAAGCACAGATTAACTAGCGTTAAGATCACTTGGTCCTAACGCTAGTTATTAAAAACTGATGCTAGCGAAAAAGTTACCACCAGCTCAGATGTGTAGCTGCAGCTGAAAACCCCCCAAAAATCAAATACTCATATCTTATCCCCCTATGGACGCCATGGAGCAGATGCTTAGAGCAGCTCTTAGGCTCTCGGATGCCTGGGGCAGTGCTTAACGATCGCTATGGGACAGGTTGCTGGACTCAGTGCCTGCCCCACGATCTGCTGGTGAAAACGGGACACAAAGGGAAAAATAGCGAACGCAAATTTTTCCCCTTTGAGTTTCAGTTTTAGCGGGGGCAACGCGATAGTGCCCTAAAGGGGTTATTTAATAAGTGCAAACTTGCCACCGAATTTAACCGTACATTGCAATCTCGTGGCAGTTCGTCTATTTAGAAAGCGGTCAATGCCCCAAATACTGGTGAATTGACGGCGAAATACAGTGCAGTTCACTGCAGATCTCCACAGTTCGACGATCTTCTACAGCACCGAAATTGTCACATAGAGAAGAAATGGTTAATCTATTCAGAGAACGCCGAACTGACCCAAAGACTAAGTGAAATGCCCTGATTTTCGGTGGTTCCGTTTGACAGGTTTAAACAGGCGAATCCACAGAGCCATGCTGGTGTCAGAATGAAAAGAAATATATAAAGTGGCCACAATTTACTAGGTCGTGGAGGCGATCTGCTCCATGGAGGGGATGAAATGAACATTTGTGCCAGTTTGGTTTTTACAGATATTGCACATTTTATTTAATTAAACCCCGCCCACTTTGCGCCCCACATTATTAAATTTTAAAAACCAAAGCGGGCGGGGTTTCAAATAAAATGCACAATATCTGTAAAACCGGCACAAACGTTAATTTCTGCAGCACAAACGCGGCACTAACAAATAGTTTGGGGGTTTGTTTTTAAAATTTTATAATGTGGGGTGCAAAGTGGGCGGGGTTTCATCAAATAAAATGCTCAAAATCTCTGAAACCAAACCAGCCCAAACGTTCATTTTTGCGGCACAGATCAGGTACAAACGCAGCACTAACCAACAAGCCCAGTTTGTGACTTTGGGTGTTGTAGGGGGGCTGTGTGACCTATGGTGACCTTTAATAAAACGTTAACTCAAAAACAAAACAAGATAGAACGGAGATTTCAGTGGCACAAATTGGTACAAACCTAGCATTAACCAACAAGCCCGATTTCATGACTTTTGGGTGTTGTAGGGGGGCTGAGTGACCTTTGGTGACCTTTATTCTGTCTCATTGTCTGGAAAAAACAATTGCTAATATCTCAAAAATGAAAGCAGCACAAATATTAATTTTACGGCACAAACCAGCACAAACGTAGCACTAACCAAACAAAGTGTTGTTTTTATTTGTGCCGATTGTAGAGGGGCCAGCTTCACACACCTTGGACAGTACCTGAAAAGTGGAACATGTTATCAATCTATTTCACAACTGGAACTGTCCAAGGTCTGACACAATGTAATGTAATGTATCTTGCTGAAAGCAGACAGACTGTAAGAAAATAATCCAGCTGCATGTGTTCAGCAAAGAAAAACAGACCTCATTATTACATTTAAAATAAGTTATGAAACCTAAACTTTCACCCAAGAATTCCCAAAAAATGCCAAAATAATCCTAACAAATAAATAAATGCAGACACTTATTGATTTAAGTGAAAAAAAAAAATGCTTTAAGATATATTTAATAAAAACAGGGATTTTTTAACATTGAAAGCTATGGTGAAAAAAGGCTAGTTTCTTTAAAATAACTTAGGAAACCTAAAGATTATCCCAAAAATTCCAGAAAAATGCCAAAATAATCCTAACAAATAAATAAATGCAGACACTTTTTGCTGTAAGTGAAAAAAATAAACGGTTTAATAAATATTTAATAATATATTACTCACAAAAATGGGAAAACCAAATAAATGAAATAACCCATTGAAACAGACTGCCGAATAGACCTGAATTGACGAAACGACCCGAAACAAAACAAAACAAAAAACTACTGAAACGACCCGAAACAAAAAAAACGGGCCGAAAAAAAATGAAACGAACTGCACAAAAGCGGTGTGCACATCCCTAATTAACAATGGTAAAACAATGGTGCTTAGTGAATAACCCCCTTAGGTAGCCAGACAAAGGATAGATAGATTTAGTGTATTATTACTTTTTATTATGTATGATGTTCATACATTCTAATTAACAGCTTTTTAAATCAGCTAAATATAAAACTCAAGCTGTATGAAAGTGTTTTATATGAAAGCGATAATAACTATGCAAATGTTCCCTTGAAATTAATAATCAATTATGTTTTAGCACTGACTTTCAAGTCACCAGCTGAAAGTAATACCGGGAGTTAATCTGTGTCCTCCTATCTTCTTGCATCCTAAATATAAAGGGGGAAAAGTATTCTCTTTTTTGTCAAAGATGAAGAAAAATATTACAATTAAGAGTTTTTGACTAGAAAGGATTCAATAATTACTTTTGCAATGCATTTGAATATTTAGATTGAACGTGTATTTCATCTATACATACTTCATCTCCCTTAACTTTTTAAAAAAAAAGTTAAAATTCACGTTAGATTGTTAATTTTCACCTTGACTGAGCGCAATGTGGAAAAGGTTGTTTTCTCACAGGTCACAGATTCACTTTAATTTGTCAGAAATAAAAACCTGCAATAAACTCACTATGTGCTCTTTCGATCAGCGCACTTCGGTGCGATTCGACGAGTTCAATTCGCCAACACTGCTGTGAATTCAGCATTCAGCGCAGGGTTCCTGAAGTACGCCGAATGGATCATCCAAAGGCAGCCGCAAACCGCCAAATGCAGCAGATAAACTCACAATGCTCGTGCTAACCTGCCAAACGCTGCCGATAAACTGCTAGCCGCAGCCGGAAACTGACGATCGGAACTGACGATCCAACGAACAGACCGCCGAACGCAAATGACTGTCCGTCAAACAGACCGCTGAACACCTCAGATCAGATGCCGAACATAGCCAAACACCGCTGAACGCTGCTGATAAAAGCCAATCAGCCGCAGAACAGGGGTAAAGAAAAAAAAAATGCATTTTTTTAAAAAAGGCATTTAAAACAAAAAAGGCATGGAAATGCATGGAAATATTAAACAAGGTCCTATGAATAATAATAAAAAGGACTATTACAGAATTTTAAAAAAAATACAGATTAAAAAAAAAAATCGGAATCAGAACTTTCACCGGCAAAATCCTGAAATAAATTAATAAAAAGGCTTTTTGCTGCAAATGAAAAGAATAAACGGTTGAATAAATAAGTATTGATAAAACAGGGAATTTTTACATTGGAACCAATGCGATTTGTCTGTTTAAACTTGTCGAACGAAAGCACCTAAAATCCTGACATTTCGCCAACTTTTCGGTGCTGTTTTGTGTTCTCTAAACAGATTAATCATTACTTCTCTATGGGGAATTTCATACCATAGACATAATCCACAATTTCTTCAACACATTATATATTGGCACAATAGTTGTCTCTTTTGTCTCTTTCATCATGAAACACTAGCAGGGTTATTCAAAGAGATTCGAAAAGTCACTGCACGTTCGGTGACCTGCGTTCCCTGCACTTCGGGTTGATTCGGCGATCCTAGTTCGCTGACATGCGGTGTGTTCAGCAAGCACCACAGGGCCCCCGTAGTGCAGGGAATACTCGCCTCAAACACACCGAACACTCACCGCAAACCCGCAGAACACTCACCACAAAACCCGCTGAACACTCACAGAAAGCAAAAACAATTTGCACAAAGTGCAACAAGAGTGGTAGTAATGAAATAATTTTAATGAAAAAATAAGCGACCAACAATGTAGTGGAAAGGAAGAAAATACAGGTGTGGTAAATTGCCCAGAAGAGGAAGGTAATGCTGTATCAAATAGAGAGGAGCGAAAGCATACACACTATTAATGAGGGCTACCTATACCTCGGTGGTTCAAGCCACCTACATAACCAAATACTAGGCATACTAGGATAACAACCAGTAATAGCCAAGGGGCAAGATCCACAAGAAAAAAATTCAATATAGAGCTGTTAAAAACAAAGAGGCATATCTCGACCGGTTTCGCCCGAACAGGGCTTAATCTGGAGATACACTGCCCGCCCAGTTCCCCCCTATAAATACCTCTGAGGCTGAAAATAATGAGATAAATTCATGCGGCCAGCTGGAAAAACCGAATCCATCCTAAGCGTGGTTGTCAGGGAAAGCATTTCCTGACACGTGAATTAGTCATGTGGGGACCTAGGAACCAATGGTGAGCCTGTTACTGGTATCCTAGCAACAGGAGGCACAATGGATAGCCCAATGACACGGAGATCAGTGCAGGCAGAGTGGGTCACATAATAACCTCGGATCAAAAATAAATGCAAGTCATAATAAGAAATAAATATACCCAGTATCCACAGTGGTGCAGGAATGGATGACTAATGAGAGCAAATTAGCCACATATCATTGATAGCTAAACAAACCCTAAATTGCTGGAACTGCCTAAGTAGCAAGGCAAACACCAAGGGTTAATATACAATGTGACAATGCATAACTTTTGGTAATGAAATGGGGAGAGGAGAAGGAAAAACCACATGACTAATAAAGATATAAATATAAAGGAGGAAATAATGAAACCCAAGTCCGTCCTAGGCATGATTGTCAGGGAAACTATTTCCTGACACATAAGTTAGTCATGTGGTACCGAGGAGCCAATGGTAATCTGTCTCTGGTATCATGGCAAACATGTAAATGCATAAAAGACAAGGGGGCTAATAAGGTGAAAAATATATATAATGCTGATGGCATATAGCCAATCTATCATTACAATGTGTAAGGTTGGTACTAAAAATGCCCATATGTCCATGTGCACAGCATTCTAGAGAGCAAAATAGCCACATGTCATTGATAGCTGAACAACCCCTAAGTTGCTGGAGCTGCCTAAGTAGCAAGGCAAACACCAAGGGTTAATGTACAATGTGACAATGCATAACTTTTGGTAATGAAATGGGGAAGGGGAGAAGGAAAAACCACATGACTAATAAAGATATAAATATAAAGGAGGAAATAATGAAACCCAAGTCTGTCCTAAGCATTACCTTCCTCTTCTGGGCAATTTACCACACCTGTATTTTCTTCCTTTCCACTACATTGTTGGTCGCTTATTTTTTCATTAAAATTATTTCATTACTACCACTCTTGTTGCACTTTGTGCAAATTGTTTTTGCTTGCTATTGTGGGGTTATGCCCTGTGGAGTGGTCTATTGAGCCTATCTTGTTTTGCTTTGTTTACGAACACTCACAGAACACTCACCGAAACCTGCAGAAAACAGCTGGATTAACCCCGTCGAACACGCCGGAGAAACCCGAATAGCCACCGATCACAGCACAGAGCAGCCACTGGAAAAAGGCGACACACAGACGAACGAGTTGAAAAAAAAACCCGAGTTCGCTTGAAAGTTTGAAAATTAAAACACTGTTTGCAAAAAAACTACTGAATGAAAATCTCTGGAATTTACATAAAAGATCCAATGAATGATAATAAAAAGGGCTGTTACAGAAAAAAGAAAAATTGATTTTAAAAAAAAAATGGAAACAAAATTTTCGATAAAAAATCCCGAAAAATGCCTAAAGGATCCTAAAAAAATCTAAAAATAAAGAGACTTTTTACTGCACAATATTATAATAAAAGGTTTATTAGATATTGGATTAAAAGGGAATATTTTTAACATTGAAGCCTATGAGATTCGCTTGAATAAACCTGTCGAATGAAACCACTGAATTGCAGGGTAATTCGGGAACCTTTCACTGCTGTTTTTTGATCTCTGAATAGACGAAGCATTGCTTCTCTATGGGGATTTCACTGCCCTCGAACAGGCACCGTATGTGCAGGCAATTCATCCCAATTTGACGAACTGCCTGCTCTCTGAATAGCGGAATGGCCAGTAAAGTTAAACGTATGCTGAATTTCAGCATTCGGTTACCTTTCAGCCCCAATTCAGATTGAATAACCCTGATAGTTATCCTTTCTCTGGGCCTATTCTGGGGCATGGGCCTGGAGCTGCTGTTCCATCAGCCCCTATGTTAATCCGGCCCTGGATGGAAGTATGCAATTTGTAGAAAGATCTTTGGGGTCAAGCTCGAGATAGGCAGAGGGTCCTCGGAGGCAGAGGGTCCTTGGAGGCTGGGGGTCTTATGTGTGGTATACAAAGGGTAAATCCACAATCAAATCCATAAATAGTTCCATAGGTCTTGGGTCGGTAGTAGACAAGCAAGGTCCAGATAAACAAGCCAAGGGGTCGAGGAAGAGGTCTCAGGAAAACAAGCTTCTGGGGGATCAGGTAGCACACTGAACATTGGCAATGCAGAAGCATTGGAGCATAAAAGCTTGCTTTTATGAAAGAGGCATTAGGTGATTTATTCAACACTTGAGTGTTGAACAGGCAGAGGAGACTCCCGAGAAGTAGGGATGTGCATGGCTGAAAAATTTGTTTTGTTTAGTTTAGATTCATTTAGTTGTAAAATAATTTCATTTTTGGAATTTCGTAACTAATTTCGTTTCATATTTCATTTCGTTTAGTTTTGGATCGATTCAAAATTTCGTATCGATTCGAAATTTCGAATCGATTCGAATTTCATATATCAATTCGATAGTTGATATCAATTCGAATTTTGGATCTCTAGATAAAACCGTAAATTGATCAAATTTTTCTGTTAAAAGACAATCTAGGCTTAAATATTAAGCTGTGTCACAGATTAAGTATTTGAGTCAAATTAAGCAGTAAAACAAAATTTATTTGTTACATAAAGTTCTTTGCAGACTATTACTTGTATTGTAAGTTAGGATCAAATCGATATTTCATTTCAAATTCAATAGTTGATATCAATTCGAATTTAGTATCACTAAATAAGACCCCAATTAATCAAATTTTGCTGTTAAAAGAAAAGCTAGGGTTAAATATTAAGCTGTGTCACAGATTTAGTATTTGAGTCAAATTAAACATTAAAACAAAATTAATTTGTTTTATAAAGTTGACTGCATTACTGATTTGCTGACTGCATTACTTGTATTGTATGTATTTTACTTTGAGATGAATTCAATAGTTGACATATCAATTCGGTAATTGATATCGATTCGAATTCCGGAACGCCCAAAAAAAAAAATTATTCAAATTTTTCTTTTATGATGTAAAATGAAATAAATTTGTTATATACCATTTCGTTTTGTTTCGTATTCGTATCTTATCGATTCGTTATTCGGAAGTACTTCCAAAATACGAATTAATGGATTTCGTTCCGAATTCTGAATTTTTCCGAAACGAATGCACATCTTTACAGAGAAGACTATTGCTATTCTCATTGTTATGAAGCAGCGCGTTCTTAGGCTTCTTTTACGGCGCCAGCAGCTAGGAACCGTCAACAAACATTCTTTTATTTGAAAGGGTTAATGACTAACCCCAACAATTAAAAAAAAGCATGTTTACAGTTTTTAGCATTACAAAGCAATCAAAGACAAACTTCAGAACAAACAGAACCATTTATGATATGTGAAATACTGCAAGAGTACAGACATTGAAAACCGTAAATAAAATAAAAATCACACCGACTTTTCTGCGTTTCCCACGCATACTGTGTTTTATTTGTTATGTGAACATGTTTTGAACGAAAAGAGCTTGGTGGCGAATGGGTAAATATTGAATGCTCTCGGTTATTACAGCAAACAGAGCAGTGTGTTTACATTAATATTTTAGTAGTATGTGTTTAGTTTTAATTGTGTAAAAGTCCTAATTAAAATGACGATTGTACACAAAATGCGCCCTACACCAAAAACGAGGAGATTTTCTGTATTAACAGATTAAAGTTAAGCCATTAATTATTAGGGAATAAATCTATCACATCATGTATTAAGTAGCAAGACAAATAAAATAAAATATAAGCAAACAAATTAAATAGCTCAATCATTGTCAAGTGAAAAATCAAGCCTTAGTATTAGCACAGTAATTCAATAATTCACATTGCATTCGGGGAGTTTGCTCTTTATGGAACATGCACTGGGCTGAAAACAATGAGGAACAAATTTAATCAAATTATGCGAGTTTAATTAAACTTTCACATTTTCTTTGAAATAAACAAAGCCAGTAAGAAAATAACAGATTATAACAGAAAATATAAATATACACGACTAATTGCGCAAACAAATCAAGTCCAGAAGAAAAAAGTCAAACTTTCTTTGAGAAGTGCAGTGTGAAAAAAAATTCATAAAGTTATTGGTTTATATAGAAGCATCAAACAGTTATCATGTGTTTATTAGCATTTAAAGCTTAGTGCAACATTTCAGTCATCGTGACCACTTATGCCAATTAAAGTGATTAAAGTGATTATGCTAACAGGACTCTGTCCCCTATTAATATTAACCCTTTCACTTCCAAGATCGAGTATACTCAATTGTCACAGTACCTGCTGGTATCCTAATATTGAGTATACACTATTTGTTCTAATTCTGGGGCAAAACAAATGAATTTTGGTGATTTCAAATGAAATGTGTGTGCTAATGGGCTCCGCATGACAGCCGAGGTGCTAAAATAGTTTGAACAGCGCAAACTTTGGGCTCTATTACAATCCAAGCGATAAAACGCGGGCGCAAGAGAGGAAAAACTGTGACCACAGTTTTCCCCCTTGCGCCCGCATTTTAACGCTGGATTACAATGCAGGCGCAATAAATGCTGCCTACATTGTTGCCGCGTGTTAACCCCGGCATGCTCGCTGAGTGCCGCCGCGAGCATCCACTCAATGGATAAGGGAAAAAGGTGTCATCTGCGCTAGTTTCTATGTATTTCCATGTACAACAAAACACTATGAGGTTTTAGTTTGTTTCAATACTGGAGACCGTATCTCCAGAAGGATATAGACATCTTAGAGAGAGTTCAGAGAAGGGCTACTAAAATGGTGTACGGCTTGAAGGAGAAAAGTTACCAGGAAAGGCTTAATGATCTTAACATGTACAGCTTGGAAAAAAGACGAGACAGAGGAGATATGATAGAAACATTTAAATACGTAAAGGGAATCCACAAGGTAGAGGAAGGGAGTATATTTAAACGGAAACAAAGTAGCAAAACAAGAGGACATAGTCTTAGATTAGAGGGGCAAAGGTTTAAAAGTAACATCAGGAAGCATTATTTTACTGAGAGGGTGGTGGATACATGGAACAGTCTTCCAGTAGAAGTGGTAGAGGCCAAAACAGTGATTGAATTTAAGCAGGCATGGGATAGGCATAAGGCTATCCTAAACAAAAGATAAATCCAGGTAAAGTATCCATGTAATTGGGCAGACTAGATGGGCCGAAAGGTTCTTATCTGCCGACATTTGTCTATGTTTCTATGTTTCTATGTTTCAATGGCCATTGCAACGTAAGCTCACTCGCCCCTTCAAGGCACCTCTTTGTAGAGTGAGTACCTAACCAATGTACCAAAAGCCGCTCTACTGAGCAGCTCCATGCCCCTCCTGCTGCTTTTCAGCCAAGGAGAGGCAGAAAGATGGTGGGTTTTATTTATACACGAACCAAACACTTCCCATTTGGGGTTAAAAACAAAAACATGGAGAAAAAGGAACAGCTGCAAAACGATGAACTGGTGTTACAAGCATAATATACATACATACAGAAAAAATGGCGTTGTGCCCATACTCACGGGAGCGGCTGCAACAGCCAGGAGTAACAGCCCAGTTAATGTATAAAACATAAGGGAAAAAGGTGTCGTCTGCGCACGTTTCTATGTATTTCTATGTACAACAAAACACTATAAGGTTTTAGTTTGTTTCAATGAAGTTCAACGAAGTTCGTCGTTTTGCAGCTGTTCCTTTTTCCATGCTTTTGTTTTTAAACCCAAATGGAAAGTGTTTGGTGCGTGTATAAATAAAAGCCACCATCTTTCTGCCTTTCTGCATCTTTCTTAGCTGAAAAGCAGCAGGAGGGGCATGGAGCTGCTCAGTAGAGCGGCTTTTGGTACATTGGTTAGGTAACCACAGCCAGACGTTAATCAGCGCAGGTAGATTGTAATCCTAACGCTGATTAACACTTTGCGCTCCCCATGTTAAGTATAGGGAGCACAAAGTACAGTAACCTCGTGCTGAAAAGCGCAAGGTACCAAACGCTAACGGGTTACTTAACCCATTTGGATTGTAATATATGGTAAACACCGCAGCAAACGTTAATGCTCACGCAAGTGAGCATTAACGTTTGCGTGAAGATTGTAATTTAGCCCGTTGTGTTTAAAACAATGAATCCCAGCTAATTCAGCACAGCCTCAGGTGCAGTAGCGCTTTTTGGCCAGCAGATGGCGACTTCTGAAGGGGTTATTCCAAGAGCATTGAAATTTCCCCAAAATAAAAAAAATATAAAATATAATTAAACTTTTGCTGCAAATGAAAAGAACAAACGGTTGAATCAAAAAAGTATGAAAAAGTGATCATTTTTTAACATTGAATCCTATGGGATTCGTCTGTTTAAACCTGTTGAACTGAAGCAACGAAAATCTGGACATTTCGGCGTTCTCTGAATAGATTAACAACTACTTCTCTATGGGACAATTTCACGGCTGGCAAAGGTCGCCAAATTGTGGCAATCTGAGGTGAACTGCACTGTATTTCGCTGGTAAATCACCTATATTTGGTGAATCGACAGCTTTGTGAATAGCCAAACTGCCACAAAATTACACCTTACGCTAGGGTTGTGCACCGATTTTTTTTTCGATTCGATTCGATTTTTCGAATTTTTAAACTTTTCGATTCGGCTCGTTTCGACTGCTTTCCGTTTCGATTCGGTTCGGTTCGATTTGTTTTTCGGGTACATTTATTTTTCGGAATATCGACCATTTTTCGTATTTTCGGGCCACTTTACTAGGTTTCTGTATCGACTTTTCGTTATTTCGGAAAATTTTCGTTTTTCGGAATTGTACATGGTTTTCGGCATATCGCCAATTTTTCGTATTTCGGAACTTTTCGTATTTCGGAACTTTTCGTTTTTCGGAATTGTACATGGTTTTCGGTATATATCGACAATTTTTCGTTTTTCGGAACTTTTCGTTTTTTCGGAACGTCTGTTCTCGTTTCAAAGCTGTCTAACTCTATTCGTTTTGATGAAAACTACTATGGTTTACTTTTTTAATACTACTTTATATATTTTTTATAATAAATTTTTGGTTTGTTTTTCGGATCCGATAATTCATTCTGTCGATACGATAATTCTGGCGATTCTATCGTGTTTTTTTAATTAACCTTTCGCTGCTGAGGCTTTTCCCGTCCTGTGCTGAGCTAATTTTTACCGGTTTTGCTCGTCATGTTTAAACGTGTTTTGAAGGCTTATTTTAGTATATGACCCAGACATATTATATATCGTTCTTTCCGTCAGACTCGGCAGATTCATAATATGTCATTATTATATGTATACGTCATGACCTGTCTGTATATTATAACAAAAAATGCAATAAAATATGATTTTTCAATAATTTACAATGTGTAAAGTGTTTTTTTTTTCACATTTTAACATGCGAGCAATTGCGGTTATATTGTATGGGGTGCGCTTGTTAAAAAAATTAGAGATGGGGTCTCGTTACATTTTTTTTGGGGGAAATTACACGATTTTTAACAAATGCACCGCATACAAAAATCGTTAGTGCAGCATCATTGTTCACATTATAATTGAAATGGGAACAATATTGCTGCATTAACAAACCAAAAAAAAGAAATTTTTTTTTTATAATTTTTTAAATATTTTTTTTTTAATTTTTTTTTAAAAAAACTTTTTTCACTGTAGTGTTTGGTATCGTTGGAACCAAACTTTAACCCCTAGCTGCCACGGATCGGGAGATAGGGGGTTCATTGGAACCCCTATCTCCACCATTGGTGGCAACTAGGGTTAACTCCAGGACTGGCGTCATCGTGCTATGCACGATGACGCCAGTCCTCAGGGGGAGTTCCCGGAAGCTTGGCCGACATCCGACATCCTCATGGATATGCCCCAGCTCCTCATGGATATGCCCCAGCTCCTCGTGGACATGCCCCAGCTCCTCGTGGATATTGCCCCAGCACCTCATGGATATGCCCCAGCTCCTCGTGGACATGCCCCAGCACCTCGTGGACATGCCCCAGCTCCTCGTGGACATGCCCCAGCTCCTCGTGGATATTGCCCCAGCACCTCGTGGATATGCCCCAGCTCCTCGTGGACATGCCCCAGCACCTCGTGGACATGCCCCAGCTCCTCGTGGACATGCCCCAGCTCCTTGTGGATATTGCCCCAGCACCTCGTGGACATGCCCCAGCTCCTCGTGGATATTGCCCCAGCACCTCGTGGACATGCCCCAGCTCCTCGTGGATATTGCCCCAGCACCTCGTGGATATGCCCCAGCTCCTCGTGATTGTGCGGATATTGCCCCAGCACCTCATGGATATGCCCCAGCTCCTTGTGGACATGCCCCAGCACCTCGTGGACATGCCCCAGCTCCTTGTGGATATTGCCCCAGCACCTCATGGATATGCCCCAGCTCCTCGTGGACATGCCCCAGCTCCTCGTGGACATGCCCCAGCTCCTCGTGGATATTGCCCCAGCACCTCGTTAGTGCAGCATCATTGTTCACATTATAATTGAAATGGGAACAATATTGCTGCATTAACTAACCAAAAAAAAGAAAAAAAAAATGTTTATTTAATTTTTATAATTTTTTTTTAAATATATTTTTATTTTTAATTTTTTAAAAAAACTTTTTTCACTGTAGTGTTTGGTATCGTTGGAACGGCCATGCTCTGGCCGATCCAACCATACCAAACTTTAACCCCTAGCTGCCACGGATCGGGAGATAGGGAGTTCATTGGAACTCCTATCTCCACCGTTGGTGGCAGTTAGGGGTTAACTCTAGGACTGGCGTCATCGTGCTACGCACGATGACGCCAGTCCTCAGGGGGAGTTCCCGGAGGCTTGGCCGACATCCAAGATGTCGGCCAGCTCGGGAAAGGATCACGAACCGGCGCTTTTCAGCGCCGATTCGCGATCCAGCTCCCCAGGGGTTAATGCCAGGCACCATTTGGAAGGGCAGGCTGTGCCCTTCCAATTGGTGCCTGGGTTAACCCCCGCAACGCCGCCGATCGGAGGGAGAGAGGTCGCGATGACACCTAATTTCACCGGCGGCGGTTCCGGATGCTGGGCTGACATCGAGGATGTCAGCCCGCACCGGGGGGCCAGCGATCGGCCGGAACCCGGCTGAACGCTGACCCCAAAGGGAGGATGCGCTCAGCGCGTCCTCCGCATACCAGCAGCCATGCGGAGGACGCGCTGAGCGCGTCCTCCGCATCGACGTGTTTAACAGTGTGGAAACCAAGCAATACATAATTAACTTATTAACGTAAAGCAACGCACACAAACAGGAAAATATAGAAAAAATAGAAAATTTATTTACAAAGGGGAAGGGAAGGGAAGGGAACATGCCAAGGATGGAAACTGCCGAACAGGGGCACAAACAACACAAACAAACATACATTTTAGAATTACTGGCATTTGAGGAGATGTTGGAGCTGGTCCGCATCTTTGATTACAAAGATTATGACTGCAGTAAGGGCCCTTACGGCAGGAAGAATAATTTTAGGAAGGATCGTATCATTGACAAGCTACGCGCACCACCATCCTGGAGGTGTTTGGGAAAGACGGGACGAAGGACCAGATCAGAAAACGCTGGTCCGACCTCAAAGCAGGCGAGCAGGAGCAGCTGAGGCACATCCGTATTGACTCTTACTGCCGCTCCAGGATGTCCGCGGTGTTAGTAAGGTGTTCCCGGAGTTCCTGCAGCAGTTCATGGATGGAATCCAGTGTCCTGACTGCCAGGCGAAGCTCGCCAATCGCCTCTTGATTGCTCGTCTGGCTTCTTCGATATATCCAATAAATGAAAGAAGGAAAATACAGTAAGTAAAGCAGGTTTCTATTTTTGACTGAAAGTCTTGAAAAATATAACAGTAGTATATACCAGAGCTGGCGGCCTCCTCCTGCTCCTCCTCCGACTCCGCCTCCCCCACCACCACCGTCTGTATATCCAGTGCTATATGTAAGAAATTAAAGAAATAAAAAATACAGTAAACAAAATTTTTTTCTGTTTTTGACCAAAAGTCGTTGCTAAATAAAACAGTATATACCAGCGCTGGTGGACGCCCGTGGCTCCTCCTCCTCCTCCGCTGGGGCACTGGTCCCTGCCCGGGCAGATTCGGCGTCCTGTGCCCTCTTCCTGTCTTCTGCCAAATCCAAAAAATATAACACGTAAATAATGCAGACTGGAAAAAATGGTATATCTATACAATATATTGCCGAAAGTATTGCGAGACCCCTCCACTACCCCACTACCAGCTTAACCCCCCACTACTCCCATCTCATAGGTCTAAAGTCACAAAATATTTATTTATTTCCTCTGCACATAGACATATATTACCGTTCATTTATATATTTTTTTTCAGAAGTAAACATTACGTTTATTCAATAAAAACTATTATTTGTGTTGTGTGCGTACAAAACGTATTGTGCGACTGCTTTTAGTTATTTTATAGAAGGCCTCAGCCTCAGTTTCACTTTCAGTTTCTGCGAATAAAACTGTGGATATTGCAGAAACAACAACAGAAATCCACCATTTTGTTTTGAAATTTGCATCTAAAGCATTCAATGACACTGCTGCAGCAGCTGCTGAGGATGTATTGAACGCAGCTCTGTTTGGATGCACTTTCAGAAGAACTACATGTCCCATCCTATCACTTAGCAAAGACGCAGAGATTTTTATTGATGCGCAGGTGGGAGTCAATATTGGGCAAGCTGCGGGTCATCTCGTATGCATCACTCAATCACAACAACCTCCCCCCCAGCACACTACAGACTATACACACAGTGCCAAAAGAAATCCAGCATTGTAATTTCATCTACATACATCAAATATCACAATTTTCACGAATACGTAAAATCACAAAAAAGAAGAGCTATGGCAAAACTGCATGTATGACGAGTTGTGAAAACGCAAAGCTATACACAATCACATTGCATGAAAAAAGGACTAGATAAATCAGCGTATTTCTGTGCACATTAGCACATGCAAGCACATTATTATTATTATACAGGATTTATATAGCGCCGCCAACAGTTTGCGCAGCGCTTTACAATATAACATGACACTTACGTTTCGCTATGACGCGGCGGATGCGTCTCAACTGCTCCTCCTCGCGTACTTTTAAATCAGACCAGCGTTTCCGTAGCTGGTCCTTCGTCCGGTCCTTCCCAAACTTCTCCAAAATGGTGGCGCGTAGCTTGTCCAGGATACGATCCTTCCTGGCGTTATTCTTGCTGCGGTAAGGTCCCTTCTGGCAGTCGTAATCTTTGGTATCAAAGATGCGGACCAGCTCCAACATCTCCTCAAACGCCATATTTTGGGCGCGTTTTTTCCTGGGTGCAGGCACTGCAGGTGGAACTTCTTCATCAAGAGATGACGAGGAGGTCTCCTCTCTGGCAGCGGCCATTATGAAGAATAGTAAAAAAAAAATTTTGTTCAAAAAGTTGTCAATAAAACTGGCTCAAAAAGTTACGACATGTGTGCGCGCGCGCATGCGCGACCGCGGACGAATCGGATCTGACCAAAAATACGAAAATTCTGATCGGATCTTTGGAAACAATAAAAAAATTTACAGAATCAGCCATATAACCGATACTAGTTAAATATACGATGTCCAGACTTACCGAAATGGTACCGAAATCCCGAATGGAACTGAAATCATGAATAGAGGGAAAATAAATTTCGATTTGACACATTTCAAGTCCATTCGAAATTCCGAAAAATTTTCGATTTGGTAAACTTTTCGTTTTTTTCGGAAAGTCTGTTCTCGTTTCAAAGCAATAGATTTCGATTTGACACATTTCAAGTCCATTCGAAATTCCGAAAAATTTTCGATTTGGTAAACTTTTCGTTTTTTTCGGAAAGTCTGTTCTCGTTTCAAAGCAATAGATTTCGATTTGACACATTTCAAGTCCATTCGAAATTCCGAAAAATTTTCGATTCGGTTCGGAAACCTGTTCGGATTCGACTTTTACGGATCTAAAAAATTTCGGATTTTCGGCCGAATCGAAAGACCCGAATCGGGAAATTTCGTGAAAATTCCGAAATTCCGAAACCCGAAACGCACATCCCTACCTTACGCTGAAATTGACTGTTCGGTGCAATTCAGTGGCAAGTTCTGCTCTTTTTGAATAACCAATTGAAAGTCAAGTTGGGCAAATACAGTAAATTGTGACTAGGCCGAAAGATTTCATAATGTATAATCAATGAAATGCGATAAAAAGAAACACTGCTTCCAGGCAGGGCCTGCATGGAAATCCTCTTGGTTGTGAAGGGGTTAGTTTCCACACCTTCAAAACTCAGTAACGTCAGTCTGAGTGCTCTTAAGCATTGTGCATAATGTGCAAAGTAGTTATATGTATATATTTTTAACTATTTGCACCAGAAAATTTTCACTATATTTTTAAGATTTGCATTTTATATAAACTGTCATTTACCCCAGGCTTGCACTGCCACTGATATCCACCTCTAGTGCATCTTGAAGCCCATGTACAAATGTATGAGTTGATGCTGAGAAGTGAAACAATCCAAACCAATATATCCCAAGTAGCTGTTGGCAAAGTCTGTTGAACTAAGTCTGTTGAACATCCTTATCCTTACCTACAAAGCTCTCACTAACTCAGCTCCCCTCTACCTGTCCTCACTAATGAACAAATACACCCCAGCCCGCTCCCTAAGGTCAAACAGTGACCTGCGCCTAGCTTCTCCCCGCATCACCTCTTCCCATGATAGACTGCAGGATTTCTCACGCGCAGCTCCCATCCTCTGGAATGCTCTCCCTCATAGGTCAGACTTTCCCCTAGTTTCCCTTCCTTCAAACACTCCCTTAAGACATTACAATTTAGGAAAGCCTACCACTCGACTCACTGACCCAACCAGTCCATCATTCCCACCTAGCAGTACATCACTCTCACCTTGCAGTCCTCTCCTCCTGTTTCCACCCCCAACCCTTCTAGATTGTGAGTTCCCACAGGAATAGGGCCTCTGTTTCCTCCTGTAATGGTTTGTCAAAATGTTGTTCAATGTAATTGTAACCCTGTCTATACTGTGCCTATTGTACAGCGCTGCAGAATATGCTGGGGCTATATAAATAAAGATTACTAATAATAGTCGATGATTCTTTTAACCCCTTCAATACCAAGGGATTTCCCTTGTCACGAACCAGTGTTTTTTTCTTGGAAAATCATTATTAACGAATTATACAGTAATAAATATTTGTGAATATCCCCAATATATTTCTTACTGTAATAATCTAGTTGGCAGTGAGATGCTATTGCAGTTCTAGTCACTGTGCAGGATCAGCTGGGGAGATGTTAAGTAAATGCATCCATCTGGTTTGAAAAAGTGATATCACATCAGGCATCAGGTCACTGTGCTAAAATTTTAGGGGTATATTCTGAAGCCCAACTTCATTGCTCCTGTGTATCAAGTATTGACTATACTAGATATTGGGGCACCAGGAGGCAGTCAGCCCTTTGGGTGGGGGAGCAGGGCTCACACCCTGAACCTCACATTTTGAGAACTCCAGGAGTGAAGATATTTTATCGATGGAAAGGTGTTGAGGGGTTGTCTATCTGGGGGGGGGAGATGGGAAGATCACGGAGGAGTCATTGTGTGTCATAAAATGTGGAGCATAAGGAAGTGTGGTGTTGAAAGCATGGTGAGGGGCACCAACAATTTTTCTTTCCCAGGGCCCCTAAAATACTAGAAGTGTCTCTGCCAGGAGGTGCCTTGCAGATCGAGTATAGTTGATATTGGCAGCGAAGGGGTTAACAGTTATCTCATTCCACAAGTAAACTCTGCAACAGCAGCAAAGCTGCTCTACTCTCTTTCAGCTGAGTTCTGAGAAAACTGAGGTGAGACCTCCATGATCTCAGTTTCTGGGCATGACTAATTCTGCTGTGCAAGGGACATTTCACGGTCAGTCTTGTTCCGAAAAACCATCTGGTTTTGTGGTTTTGTGAATCAGATTTATAAATAGATAAATAGAGCTACACACTAATTGGATAGAATTAATAATTCATTAAAACCTACATCTGAAACTAAGACTAGAGATGAGAAACCCATTAGTTTAAAAACCGTGAAGTCCAAAGATCGTTCCGTCCAACTCACATAAAAAGAGACCAGGACAAGTAGAGATATAACCTAAACAGAAAATACGTGTAATAAAGTAGCGACACATTAAGAGATCAAGATACTAATATCTGAAGCAGTTATTCATGAAAGTCTACTCGTGTAATCACTGCTCCAGGAAACCTGCTAGTGGTACCACACAAGGTATACTATCTGTAGTCCACATGACTCTATGGAATTCAATCTATTGTAAGAATACACAGTCCTGAAAGATCGCACAGGTCTGATGGTTGAAGAACTGAGAAACAATTTAACTCTGTCTCCTTCCAATAGTGATGTGATAAGGCAATGGATGCCAACGTCTTCTTCACAGGGGGATCAGAAACAAATGTGGTGCGGGGTTCTCACCTCAATTTCAAAATGATTTTGGAAATTGTGAAATCACGTTGTAAATCGATTCTAGTGAGGTTATTCACAAAGTAAATATAAAGGGATACTGTGCTGCTGAGAGAAAAATGAAATAAATCTTAACTTTTATTCATGCATAAAGCAAAGGACAACCAGGACGACCATATTAAAAGTCTTAGTAACCTTTGACAACAAGTTAGGTACCGCAGTGAACACAAAGGATTGACTCAATGTGTCTGGCATGAAAAGGAATATGGCCTACTAAGGTCTATATATGCAAGCAGGTAACACTGCAGAGAGCTCCTGGGTACACACACACACACACACTTCTAACCTACTTAAGTTAATAGAGCAGAGAAGAGGGCCTTCGTGGGTCCGCAATAATAGGAAAGAGGCAGAAAGACTCTAAACCGGAGTATGATTGCAACATAAAGAGTATCTTGGTATAGTAGGGTAGAGAAAGTAGATCTGCAGTTAGCCAGCGCTGGGAGTGTTCCAAACCAGCATATGCTGAGCTGCAGCAATTAGGATGACAAAAAGGCTACCAGAGAACAGCAAAATAAAAAAAGATTAAAATGGCAAAAAGCTTCACTCATTACTCTACGCGTTTCGCCATGAAGATTGTCACTCTCTGTATACTCCTGATGATGCCAAACAGACAAGCTGTGTACAGAAAGTCTGGCTTATTTTTCTGTACACAGCTTGTCTGTTTGTCACTCTCTGTATACTCCTGATGACGCCAATTTCCATGGCGAAACGCGTAGAGTAATGAGTGAAGATTTTAAATTTTAATCTTTTTTTATTTTGCTGTTCTCTGGTAGCCTGTCATCCTAATTGCTGCAGCTCAGCATATGCTGGTTAGGAGCGCTCCCAGCGCTGGCTAACTGCAGATCTACTTTCTCTACCCTGCTATACCAAGATACTCTTTATGTTGCAATTACACTCCGGTTTGGAGTCTTTCTGCCTCTTTCCTATTACTACGGACCCACGAAGGCCCGCTTCTCTGCTCTATTAACTTAAGTAGGTAAGAAGCGTGTGTGTTAGTGTGTACCCAGGAGCTTTCTGCAGTGTTACCTGCTTGCATATATAGACCTTAGCAGGCCATATTGCTTTTCATGCCAGACACATTGAGTCAATCCATTGTGTTCACTGCAGTACCTAACTTGTTGACAAAGGTTACAAAGACTTTTAATATGGTCGTCCTGGTTGTCTTTTGCTTTATATGCATGAATAAAAGTTAAGATTTATTTCATTTTTCTCTCAGCAGCACAGTATCCCTTTATATTTATTCATGTTCCAGGGTTACCCCCTTATATTCCACAATTTATACTGTCTGCAATGCTAGGGGTTATCACCTCTGCTCTCTCTGACTTTCTCAATTAGCACATACCATATATATATTTTCTAGGTTATTTACAAAGCACTGAAATTTCATGGACATTTCGGTACTTTGCACTTCGGTGCATGTTGGCGACGCCATTTTTTAAGTGTAAATAAATAAATGTGCATGATTTGACATCCTGGAGTAATTATCTTTATTTTGTGAAAGCTGTTCTTGACTTTGTTGTGGGAGCTGTCAACTCCAAGTTGCCCTAGTGAGATCTAGTATACGCTCTGCCCTGCACCTTTTTTTTTCCAGAGAATGAAAAGTAATTTGGAATTTTTACTTGTTATTGTGTACCTAGAATACTATTAATAGTTTAACCGAAAGCTTGAATATCTACAAAATGTGGAAGCTAAAATAAAGCAAAATAATAATCTATTGAAGCCTCGTACAAAATCATTCAGGGATATTCAGAGAAAGGTGAAAATCAGGAGAATTGGCAGGAGAAGAGAACAATCTAGACCAAATAGCCGATTTGGAAAGTGAGATAAATGGGAGAATTTTTCTGGTTTGGCTATTTTGACCTACAGGGTTATTCAAAGAGAATCGAAAAGTCACCGCACATTCGGTGACTTTTCGTTCTCTTCAATTTGGGGTGAATCGGCGATCCCATTTCGGGGACCCTGCGGTGTATTCAGAAAGCACCATAGGGCCGTCGTAGTGCAGGGAAAAGCCGTCACAGACCCGACGAACACTCACCGCGAAATCCGGCGAATGCACACCGAAAACCACAAAAACATCTGGATTAACCCCGCCGAACACACCGGAGAAACCCGAGCAGCAGCCGATCATAGTGCAGATCAGCCGCCGGAAAAAGCCGACACCGTAGACGAATGGAGTGAAAAAAACAAAAAAAAACAGTATGCTTGAATGTTTGAAAAGTGAAACGCTGTTTGCAAAGAAACTACAGAACCAAAATATCTGAAATTTACATATAAGATCCAATGAATGATAAGAAAAAGGACTGTTACAGAAAAAAGAAAAAACGATTTAAAAAAAAATCCTGAATTTTTTTCGCAAAAAAATCCCGAAAAATGCCTAAAAGATCCTAAACAAATCTAGAAATAAAGAGACTCTTTACTGTAGAATTTTATAATAAACGGTTTATTAGATATTGAATTAAAATGGGAATATGTTTAACATTGAAGCCTATGGGATTCGCCTGAATAAACCTGTCGAATTAAACCACCGAATGGCAGGGCATTTCAGGAACCTTTCACTGCTGATTTTTGTTCTCTGAATAGAGGAAGCATTGCTTCTCTATGGGGATTTCACTGCCCTCGAACAGCCAATGAACAGGCACCGTATGTGCAGGCAATTCGCCAACATTCGGAGAACTGCCTGCTCTCTGGATAGCTGAATGGCCAGGAAAGGTAACCGAACGCTGAATTTCACTGTTCGGTTACCTTTCGGTCGCAATTCGGATCTCTTTGAATAACCCTGCTAGAGTTTTCACTTCTCCAGTTATTCTCCTGAGTTTCACCTTTCTTTGAATAGACCCTATTGTATTCTATACATAAATATTGTTTGTAACTGCATATACCCAAGCTTATAGCGCAGTTTTGTATTTTTTTGTTTTATTTTAGCGTCCACATCCCACAGACGCCTGAGTTCTAATTGTTATTTTTCTATATAAAAGTGGCAAGAGAAATATAAAATAATAATGAAACTCATTCAACATCAAAGCTGTGTTCTGATTGGCCGCTTCACAAGAGAAATCTTGTATAATATGGCTGAATTGCGAATTAATTTTATTGAACAGAAAAGAATATCCATAAAAAGAAACACTAAGGGCAGGCTCTTTTATAATAAAGGGAAGCGAAGACATTGCGGACAATAAATGTAATAATAAGCATGTTCAGTAATACTCTGGAAATGTTCAGTGTTATTTAAGTAGAAGATTGGTATTATGCGTTCTTTAATTATATTAAAAAAAGTGATAGCATAATCCAATATATATGTAATACATCGGGTCAAATCTTGCAAAACCCAGAGCCGTATGAATTTTTTAAATTACGGGGTAATTTTTTTCATTATATAAAATTAAAATAATTATTATGTTTTTCAAGTATGGAAAAAAAACCGGTGCAAAATAATAAAAGATAATAATATAGGGGCTCACGACAGGAGAGTAATAAGGGCAGCGTTTCCTGCAACAATTGGACACATATCTGTGGTATAACATTGCTCTTTGCATTTTTGAGGGTGCTGTCGGCACTAGTTTGGTTTTTGGTCGTTTTTTTTTTAAGTTCGATTAAAAGTTTTCCAAAAATTTACTTTTGATCACTCTTAGCTCTTAGCTTGTGCTTTATTTATGAAGCATTTATCTTAATCACTGTAGTAGGTAGAGACCTTTAAGACTAAAATATATAATTTGCATGTAATTAGGACTTCTCCAGTTCAATGAATCACAAACATGCAATTACAGGTAAGAAATGACAGTAATGAGAAATGGAAGAAAACCCAGAAAACAGATTTAGATTAAAATGGCCCGTTCCTCACTTTGCAAAACTGTTTCTGTTCTATTTATTTTTACTGTAAAACAAAATCTATTTAAAGATAATGTCAGTCAGAGAAAACGAATTCATTCCACGCACAATTAAACATTGCTAGGAAAAAGAATGGATGTTTAGCCCAGTGGCCAAGATGCCCAGGAAAGTGGTATTTTATAGGGAGCGTGTGTTTGTAAATTATATTAATGATATTTTTCACTGGGTGAAATTCTAATTTTCTATATAAATTGTCTCGCTTTCGCAAGTATACCCTAAACGTCTTCGATCGTTTCATCCAGGGGTCAAGTCCTAAAAAATAGAAGTGTGGGAACTCACCGAGATTTGTGTACCCCAGTTTGTAATTATCATCTCATGCATAACACAAGAACACACTGAAATCTGATATTTTTATCGGGGTATGGGGATTCATGAAAATACATGATAATTCTTATATTTATTGTGACTTAACAGAGAAAGATATAATTGATCACCTGAATACAAGCTTTACAGTGTAAGGGATGAATGGGAACTCAGCTTCCTCCACAAACATAGCAGAGGAACTGCAATCCCATGAGTTTTTTTTTGAGAAAGGATTTTACCAGCCAGGATACATTGAGATTTATGTCCTTTTCAAGTATGTCCTGGGTGGTGAGTATGTACCGTTGGGTGTCTTGCCCAAGGACACTTACTGGAGAGGTGCTCCTGCCGGAAGCGAACCTGTGTCTCCACAGTCTCTCTCCACGGTTATAGAGCAGTGATGTTACCTCTACTCCACCCAGCCGGCTGAGTTCCCCCTTGACTCACCCACATACCCAGATAAACATATCAGATTTCAGTGTGCGCTTGTGTTGTGTGAGATGATAATGACTGCCAGAGTCCTGATACATAACAGCTTCAATAGATATCCTAATGTCTGAAATCACTATTCTGCTCGCGGCACGGGCACAGCACATTTCTTCTGTAACGTAATGTCTCCTATACTTTGTATAGGAAGCGCTAATTTGCACCTGGGACTAGAAGAACAAATAATTCCATGGAATCTCATTCTTCTGTCCAGGAGTCGGTAATGCTCTAAGAAATACCAGCTACGGGTCTTAAGTCATTTGACTTTGTAAAATCTCTAATCAACCTTGCAAAAAGTCCCAAGCTCACCTCTCTTCCCACGGTGGAGACCACAGCGCAATTCATCGCTTCTTCTCACAGGGTGCAGCTGGAGACTTGGAACAAATAATTCTCTGTAGCCCCCGGCGTTTCATCCTTGGTTCCTGAGTGATCCCGCACATAGCTCAAAGTTGGGATACGCTTCGATCCATGGAGTCCAATGGACTCCAGGACTCGATACCAGTGAGGAACCCCAACGGTTTCAAGCTGTGCATACACTCCATTCCACAGCCAGTTGATGCTAATAAGGTGGCTGGCATGGAATAGGTGCGATAAAAAGGAGACAATAAGGAAAATCATCCCATGCCAAATTTTTGACCATCATTTGCCATCTCTTGTTTACCGTCAAAAGCGGAAAAGGGCCTTTAGTATTTTGCATTAAATTGCTGGATAACCCATGTTGTGTTGGTTGTTTTTTAGGGCCTTTGGGTTATTTTCAGACCAGTTAACATAGGGGACTTTTCCACAGTTGTCGATAAGATAACTACAGGAAACGTTACACATAATATTACACAGCATCTCCTGTAGTTATTTTATAGATGGGAATAGCTATTGCATTCTTGCCATAAACTGAGCTTGCAGCTCGAATGTAGCGTTTCCTTGCACGAGCTTACTGTAAATTAGAAGTCTCCAATATTTATTGTAGCGCTGCTTAAAGATTGTGTTTGCTGCATTTACTTATTATGGACACCAGGGGGAGACAGAGGCATAATGGACCATGCTGGACATAAACAGAACTACAATCTCCATCATGCTTTGTGTGAGTACAGGAAGTGGGTGGGTGGAAGAGGAAAGACATCAGCAGCCTCGTGCAGAGGAGAGGCAGAGTGAGCCGAGCGTCGAAAGGTGGAGGACACACGTGAAACTGCCAGGGATCGTGGCCAGGCCGGAGTGCAGGCGCTGTCTTGCTGGTGCTGGAGATCGGGACGTGACCTTGCAGAGATCTACCTACCCTGAGAGGTCTGAGTAATAATCTGGTTCCGGCTGGACCCCGAGTTAGGAGACCGCGATGATCCATTGGGAGTGCAGGCGGTAGACCATTGTACGCAGTGTGGAGATCGGACAAGCAGGGAGCGGATCCAGTGGCACAGAGTCCCAGTACACAGCGGAGCGAAATCCTTGATCGGGTCCTGAACAGATTGCCTATCGGATGGTTGAGAGGCCTCCCAGGCTGCAGTTCCAAAAATAAGAAACGCACGCTGCAGTATTATTTAAATCCACAGGGCCCCAATGTGACTAGTCGAAGATTTGTTTGTTTCATTCATGTCACAGTCAGCCACAGGCGTGGTACCCGGCATGCGCCAAGTAGGGCCCAGGTATGAGTAAAAGCCACTAAATGCAGAGATGCGTGACACAATGATCTAGGATATGTGAATAAACCACAGAAGACACTGGGGACCTCTGCACGGCTATACCGAAGGAGCCCTATACTGATAGATCGGTCCTTAGAGTGGCCGAATCTGCACTAATAGAAAAAGGTTACCTTGTAGCCGTGCAGAGTCCTGGGGAAAACACAGACACCAGAAGGAGTAATATACTCCACTACCTGCAGGGAAGGACTTCAATGACAAAAAGCTGTAGTCAGCAGGGACACACAAAACAATATCTCAACGGACAGTACAGCTAGGGATGTCCAGAAGAGTCGTCAGTGAACAGGCCAGAGGGTCAATACCAGGAAATCAATCAGAACATGAAACACTGAAACTGATAAACGTGAAAACACAAGACTTAAACTGGAACCTGGGGATACTAAAGAAACAACAGACGGATAAACAGAAGAAAAAAGGTAAACCTTAGACATGAAATAGAACTTGAACTTGGATAGAATAACAGGGAGCTCTCAGGAACAAATCTGTAGATGAAATGAACCAGGATGCAAGAGCATGATGATATGGGCCCATGGCTTTATATAGGGGAGTAATCAGCCCATATCACCAGCAGAAGCTCAACGAGCAATGAACTTAACCCCTGAGCTGCATGTCAGGGAAAGCAGCACAGGGAAACACATGGAAACACAGACATAAGGAATACAGAGGGCAGGGAGACAGGGTTGGAACGTGGGAACGTGACAATTCACTGGCCAGTTGAATACAGTACCCGGGTACCCGAGACAATAAACATACACATTGTTGAGCTATTATTCACGGGACTTATACTCCAGAACTGAGGGGGTTAATCTTTTTTTCTTTTGCCGCCACATGTTTTTCCCGCGTTACAAAATCCTGTTGTTTAAATACCGTATCTACATTATATATGCTGCTTTATTGGGATCAGGAAAGAATATAATCTAGAAAAAAATCCACAACAGTGCTGGTGTATATTTATTCCCTAGTGCGGTGAGACTAACCCGAGGTTAATTCAGCGGCTCCTCCGGGAGTGAGCGCTACATTATTATAGGAGACCTTAATTTTCACTTCCATGTGGAAGTGCAGGTTATTCCAATGTAGCCTGCGCTTCCATCCAGGAGACGGTATTTCACTATCAGGGTTATTCAAAGAGATCCGAATGGCTGCCGAAAGGGAACCGAACGCTGAAATTCAGCATACGGTTACCTTTCTTGGCCACTTGGCTATTCAGAGAGCAGGCAATTTGCCAAATCTTGGCGAATTGCCTGCACATACGGTGCCTGTTCGGTGTCTGTTCGAGGGCAGTGAAATTCCATAGAGAAGCAATGCTTCGGCTATTCAGGGAACACAAACCAGCAGTGAAAGGTTTCCAAAATGCCCTGCCATTCGGTGGTTTAATTCGGCAGGTTTATTCAGGTGAATTCCATAGGCTTCAATGTTAAAAATACTCCCGTTTTAATTCAATATCTAATAAACTGTTGATTCTACTATTCTGCAGTAAAGAGTCTCTTTAATTACAAATGTTTTAGGATATTTTAAGCATTTTTCGGGATTTAAAAAAAAAATCTGATTTTTTTTTTAAACTTTTTTCTGTAACAGCCCTTTTTATTATCATTCATTGGACCTCATATGTAAGTTTCAGACATTTTCGCTCAGTAGTTTGTTTGCAAAAAGCGTTTCGCTTTTCAAACATTCAAGCAAACCGTTTTTTTAATTTATTCACTCCACTCCTCTGCGGTGTCGACTTTTTCCGGTGGCTGTGCTGCGTGTGATCGGCTCCTGCTCGGGTTTTTCTGGCGTTTTTGGCGGGTTAATCCAGATGTTTTTGCGGGTTTCGGTGTGAATTCGCCCTCGTTTTGTGGTGAGTTTCCGGTAGGTTTGCGGCGACTTTTCCCTGCAATTCAGGGGCCCTGTGGTGCTTGCTGAATACACTGCAGGGTTGCCGAAATGGGATCGCCAAATCGAACCGAATTGAGGAGAACGAAAAGTCACCGAACGTGCGGGGACTTTTCGATTCTCTTTGAATAACCCTTTATGTGTCATATCCAGTGTACGGGGTTGCAGGAGTCGAGTTTAAGGTGCGGTAACACAAGAGTGGAACAGGCAAATAAGACAGAAATATAGGTTTTATTACTATAAACACAGGAGGGAATTAAACAATACTGAATGAAATGAATAAGCAGAAGAGTGAGGCAGGAAAACAGGAGACACGGGATATTGATAAACACAGAGGCAAGGTTAGGAAAAGGAACTAAGTAATAAATGAGAGACAGAGCAGACACTGAATATATAATAATTACTGAACAACAGGAGGAAAGTACAACAGTAAGAATAACTGAGAATAGGATTCAATAAAGTAAGAAAGAGACTGGTTGAAGTAATAAGAAGATTAAGGGTGGAAACAGAGGAACGCTACAGGAACTGATATAGATACTGGAAGGGACAAACAAAGGGTTAACTAAAGGAACATTCACAGCCAACAGAATAACAGAAATAGGCTTTAAATGGGAAGCAATTGTATAAATGGGTATGGTTAACCACTTGGCTGCTATGGACGCGTTCATCGCGTCAAGCCAAGTGGTTCTCCTGTGCTATGGACGCGCTGAGTGCGTCCACGCACAGGAGGCAGGAATCGGCCGGGATTCCGGCCGATTGCTGCACCCCCCGGTGCGGGCTGACATCTTGGATGTCAGTCCAGCACTCCGGGACCCCGGCGGGTGACCTCTCTCCCTCTCGATCACCGGGGGGCACAGAGTTAAGGCAAGCACCGTTTGGAAGGGCACATATTGTTCCCATTTCAATTATAATGTGAACAATGATGCTGCACTAACGATTTTTGTATGCGGTGCGTTTGTTAAAAATAGCGAAATTTCCCCCCCAAAAAAAATGTAACGAGTCCCCATTTCTAATTTTTTTAGCAAGCGCACCCCATAGAAAATATAACCGCAAACGATCGCATGTTAAAATGTGAAAAAAAAACACTTTACATGTAAATTATTTGAAAATTCAAATTTTATTGCATTTTTTGTTATAATATACAGACATGACATAACGTATACATATAATAATGACATATTATGAATCTGCCGAGTCTGCAGGAAAGAACGATATATAATATGTCTGGGTCATATAAAAAATAAGGCTTCAAAACGCGGTTAAACATGATGAGCGAAACCGGTAAAAATGACCTCAGCACACAGGTGTGAAATGCCTCAGCAGCAAAAGGGTTAAAGTCCAGGAGGTATTGGGAGTTATAATCCAGAGAAATAATAAGTCAAGAAGTATTGGGAGTTACAATCCAAGAAAAATAATAGGTGCAGTCCAGTAACAAAATGAATATGTGGGAAAGTTCTTGAAATAAAGTAAAGTACTTAAGCGCGGTATCCAAGGGGTCTTTCCAAATAGAGAGTCCAGGTCCAGATCCAAAGGTCAAGTGGCTTTAGAAGGTAGGTATTGTCCGTGTATTCAGGTCCAAAAGAGTTCAGAAACCGGGAGATCAGATCAGGCTTGAACAATAGCAGGTTTACACTGAAATGTGCGCGACGATGCAGAAGCACTGCATTATGGGTCCTTAGCTCTTTAGTAGGGGAGAGCTAGGTAATTAGTGAAAGCACCTGAGGCAGTAGCAGAATCATGGAAGGAATTAGGTTACGCAGGATGGGATAGGTAAGTATTGCAAGGGTTAATGTTAATGTTTTGCAGTCTTTTTGCCCTTCTTGCGGGCACGGCGCCTTGTGGTTTTACACCGTGAAATAGTGTCTTCTCGAAGCTAGTGTTAAGTGATTCTGCATTTGTAACATTACAACACACTCTGAACCCCCCCATTAAATCCCATACTCACCTGTCATCACACGGTGGAGACCAACAAATAGTTCCTAGTCTTCCTCCATGATTCATGCACGACACAGCACGATCTCGGAAGAGCGAACTCGCGGCCTGTACGTGCAAGGGTCTACTGTATGTGGTCCCAAGGAGTCCATGAGCTGTTGTTAATGGAGGTATGCTGCACTACAGCCGGTGTCTGGCAGCCTTGGGCTCCATTCCAGGGCTAGGCACTCATAAAGCACTTATTCCTGAATACGGACAGTGGAGCTTTCTGTCTTTTACTATCAAGTATGACTTAGGGCCCATAGCTTTCTCGTCATATAAATTTCTTTGAAACACTGAATAGTATTCTGTAGCAGGGATTTATTTGTTTATGCAAATTCAGTTCTCTATCAAATAATTATATTTACTTGCGCATAGGTTACTTGTAACGTCTATCTTATTTAATTTAGCCGGCATTGCAAAGGTCACTACAGATTAAATCAAATTAATCTTTACGAAGCAATTTAATTAAGCATATTGGCAGCTGTCAAAAAGTGATAATAGATTCCTTTACGTATTTGATGGCGTTGTTTTAAAGATTGGAATAACTGAAGACAAACAAGACTTCGGAGTAAAACCTTGAATCAGAAATCTATTAAAGGGGATCTATATGTTTATTCTTCCAGAAGAGACTCTGTCCGTTAATTCTTTCGATTCAGACCAATGTAGCAACAAATGATACTTTATACAGCTGATTAGTAACCCAGACTGAGTACATTAATTGAACGGAAGCTGTCACGGCCAACACTATCAGGGTAATTCAAAGAGATCCGAATTGCTTGAGAAAGGTAACCGAACGCTGAAAATCAGCGTTCGGTTACCTTTCTTGGCCATTCGGCTATCCAGAGAGCAGGCAATACCCCAATTCCTGGCGAACTGCCAGCACATACGTCAGTTCGGTGCCTGTTCGAGGGCAGTGAAAACCCCATGAAAAGCAATGCTTCGGCTATTCATAGAACACAAAGAAAGGTTCCCGAAATGCCCTGCCATTCGGTGGTTTAATTCGGCAAGTTTATTCAGGAGAATCCCATAGGCTTCAATGTTAAAAATATTCCCGTTTTAATTCAATTTCTAATAAACCGTTCATTATAAAATTCTGCAGTAAAGAGTCTCTTTATTTATAGATTTTTTAGGATATTTTAAGCATATTTCATTTTTTTTTTAAAAGTCAGATTTTTTTTTTTATGTTTACTTATTTTTCCTGTAACAACCCTTTTTATTATCATTCCCTGGACCTCATATGTAAATTTCAGACATTTTCGCTTAGTAGTTTCTTTGCAAACAGCGTTTCACTTTTCAAACATTCATGCAAACTGTTTTCTTAATTTATTCACTTCACTCTGTCTGTGGTCTCGTCTTTCTCCGGAGGCTTCGCTGCGTGTGATCGGCTCCTGCTCGGGTTTTTCCGTGGTTTTGGCAGGTTAATCCAGATGTTTTTGTGGCTTTTCTGCGTGCATTCGGTGGGTTTTGCAGTTAGTTTTCGTTGGGTTTGAAGCAGCCTTTCCCTGCAATTTGGGGACCCTGTTGTGCTTGCTGAATACACCGCAGGGTCACCGAAATTGGATCGGCAAAAGGAACCGAATTGAAGAGAACGAAAAGTCACCGAACGTGCGGTGACTTTTCGAATCTCTTTGAATTACCCTGTATACCACCTAAACAAAACATATAAACCACTTTTATATTGGACTTGAAACTTTGAAAAATACAAGGAAAAAAGTGCCTAAGGTAACAATTCTTACATATTTAAAAAAGACAGTTACAGTTATTTAAATAGCGCCAACAGAATCCGCAGCGCTTTACAATGAGGGACTACAGACATGAGACATAATAAAAACACATAAGGACATATGACTCCGCCCATAGGATAACTGCCCTACTGATTCAGAACTTTATACAAGTGCTCAACTAGACATCCTGTGAGCCTACAATCTAAGGGACAATTGTAAGAGAAACAAAAGGGAGCGGGGGAAGTGTGGAGATGGTGGCCAGAAAGAATATAGCAGGGATTGCATGGGAGTGACCAGAAGCTTGGGTTTGAAAAGGGTAATTAGAGAAAAAGTGGAAGCAGATGGAAGGGAAAGCATTTAGTTTAGGCACAGGACTGGGTGGGTGAGAGATGGATGGGGTGGGTGGGACTGCAGAGTGTAAATATGTGGCCTGGAGAGGAGGATGGCTGTGGATAGTGAGTTTTAAAGAAAAAGACACAGATTTAGGAAGAGTGGGTTCTGTATGAGAGGAATTTACGACATGGGAAGGGATGGGGAAGGAAATTGATGATGAGAGTTTAACCACTTGGCTGCTAAGGACGCGCTTAGCGTGTCCAGCCAAGTCGTTCTCCTGTGCTATGGACGCGCTGAGCACGTCCTAGCTCAGGAGTCAGCGATCGCTGTGGCCCCCCGGTGTGGGCTGACATCTTGGATGTCAGCCCAGCATCTGGCACCCTGGCGGGGACAATAGACATCATCGCGCTAGCGTGATGACATCTATGACAGGCACCCCCCCTGCGAGTACGGGAAAGGGTGCCTGAAGGGGAGCGGGAGGTCCTATGGCCTTCTCTCCCTCCCCATTCATGCGGGGCAGGCACTGTTTAGAAGGGCACAGCCTGCCCTTCCAAGCAGTATCGCGGTCCACTCCCGGAGCTGGCCGACATCTTGGATGTTGGCCAAGCTTCCGGGATATCCCCCTGACGACTGGCGTCATCGTGCATAGCGCAATGACGTCAGTTCTGGAGTTAACCCCTAGCTGCCACCTACGGTGGAGATAGGGGGTTACAATGAACCCCCTATCTCCCGAACCGTAGCAGCTAGGGGTTAATGTTTGGAATCATTGGAACGGTCAGATCATGGCCTTTCCAATGATACCAAACATGACCATACATAATGAAAAAAAAATGAAAAATAAGATTTAAATGAAAGAATAAAAAGTAAAAAAATGTAAAAAAAAATTTGTTTTTTGTTTTATTAATTCAGCAATATTGTTCCCATTTCAATTATAATGTGAACAATGATGCTGCACAAATGATTTTTTCTATGGAGGGCGTTTGCTAAAAAACAGGTAACTTCCCCCCAAAAAATGTAACGAGTCCCCATTTCTAATTTTTTTAACAAGCGCAACCCATAGAAAATATAATTGCAAACGCTTGAATGTTAAAATGTGAAAAAAAACACTTTACACGCTGTAAATCATTGAAAATTCTAATTTTATTGCATTTTTTGTTATAATATACATGCAGGACATAACGCATACATATAATAATCATATACAGTATTATGAACCTGCCGAGTCTGCCGGAAAGAACGATATATAATATGTCTGGGTTGTATAATAAAACGTGGCTTCAAAACGCGTTTAAACATGATGAGCAAAAGCGGTAAAAATGAGCTCAGCACAGAGGCGTGAAATGGCTCAACAGCGAAAGGGTTAACAAAAACAGAGGGAAAAATTGTAAAAGAAAAGTAAAGTAAATGTGAGAACTAGGACTAGATACCAAGGTTAATGAGAAAGTTTGTTCAGGGTGTGTGGCAAACTAGGGTGGTCATGTTTCACTCGATAACCAGATGCTTTAAGCACAGGGCTTATATTTACGTAGACATGGAAAGGCTGCTCAGAAAAGTGTATTTTCAGAATAATGTTTATTTGGGGTGAAGAAATAAACAACTGTTAGTAAAATTGCAACAATTACAGTGTATATCACTGTGTAAATGCTTTGTCCTTTATGGAAATAATGTTGGTTGTAATTAGCTGTACTTTATTTAACTTCAATCATCGATCTGGTGAGGTCAATCGTTTATTTAGCCAGAACAGTTGAAAGGAGGCAACAACTGCACCTGCTGCAAAGTGTAGATCAATGCTCATCATATCTCCAGTTGGCAGCAGATGAGAGCAGGGGAGCTAAGGACTACTAGAATGAATCTGGGAAAATTAAGAAACAGATGATTGAAAATACAAAAAATACAAAAGCGGAATCTGTTAACGCCAAGTCCTGGCTCTGGTTAACTTTCCGCTGACCAGAGCCGGACGTTAATCAGCGTTAGGACTTTGTAATCCTAACGATGATTAACACTTTGCGCTCCCCATGTTAAGTATAGGGAGCGCAAAGTAGAGAAACCTCGTGCTGAAAAGCGCAAGGTACCAAACGCAAACGGGTTAATTAACCCGTTTGCGTTTGGATTGTAATATGCGGTAGACACCACAGCTAACGTTAATGCTAAGGCAGGTGAGCGCTAACATTAGCAACAAGATTGTAATGTGGCCCTGTAATCCTTGTACCAGCCCTGAGTGTAATGTCCTTACTAAAGCACGGTCCTCTAGGGTTGCATAAACAAGTTTTGTAACTTTATTGTATTTACCGCTTCAGTAGGCAGTAGTATCAGCCCACAAAATAAAGCAAACACATCTACAAACAAAATCCTAGCTCCTTTGAGCTATGACTAACCAAGAGATCAACAACCTTAGAAGTGTCAAAGTTTTCAGCATTCAGCATAAACTTTCTGCATGGAGCCAAACAAGCTGCTTCCTCTCCACACAGGCACCTCTCTCAGACTGAAGAGCAGGCAACAATTGCTTTTACTGCTGCTAATGATTTTCCGCTGACCACTGTGTAGGTGTTTTACCTAAACACACTCCAGGACTTCATTAACACTCCCCTGCAGCTAAACATCATATCCCTCTCTAAAAAGCTTAGAGGGGATGTACACACCATCACAGACTACACCATGCACTTTATCACAATACACATACACATTATGGAAATATTAAGCAATTTTTTTAAATAGTTTCTTAAAAATCGTTATTGCAAAAACAATATCCTTTTCTGGCGCCAGCATCCTGATAGTGATGGCGATAACAGTTTAATGATGCATTGTGTTCTGTAATCTATTTGATGCATATTTTAGTTATCACTGCAAAATGAATTAATGTGTGAAATGTGTGGTTCTTTGGTTCTCATTGCAATGAAAGCTCACTCCCTTCCGAATTTACAAAAGTCTATACTTCGGATTTAAAGCATTTGAACACCTTATTAAATGTATTGAATCCAACCACAATAATCCCAGTGGTAGACATCTTGACATTTATTATTCTTATTTAATCATAGTAATATGTCTTATTTATAACAGTAAAGGTTAGGAACGTTTAACCTTTAGAATCAATTATTCAGTAAACGCTCCTTAATTTTCTATATTGTTATATTGTGATTATTCCATTTTCATTTTCTACTACTCTGCTTCAAGTTCTGCAAACCTTTTTTCTGTATTCTACAATCTACATTCAAATTTTGCTCTTGAGCAATTTTATTTTAGTTTTGAAAGGCCTAGAGTACATTTTAAATGTCTTGTTATTTCAAATAAATTATATACTAAATCAATGTAATTAATTGTTAGAGAAATATACAGTAAAAGTCCAGCAAGTGTAGACTAACAATATCATATATTTTCAGTACAGGACATTTTTCTTATTTTTATGACAATTTTTTAAGTCATTACCTAATAATTTATAATATATTTAATATTTAATAATATTAATATTAATATTTAATATTTAATAATTTAATAACATATTCCATGGGTGTCTACCAGACGTCTTATTCCGTTTGCAACAGTTATTAGCAAGTAAGTACTCAAAAACTAAAGGAACGCTACCAGATGGGACAAAACAAGGGCATGGACATTTCAAAGTCAGCGGCTCACTTCTGTATACCACTATACATAAACACACACATATATAGATATACCAACACGTGCACCGACGCATTCCTATTATATACCAGCACGTGCGCCGACACGCCCTTACTACACACCTATATGTAAATCTACATACCCACCCAAATACACCTAAACGCACGCAAACCTAACCACTCCCATAAACCTAAAAACACACATCCACTTCCATGCACCTAAACACATACACACAAACATATATATATATATAAACATTGCCCACTCTCCTGCTTACCTTTTCTGCAGGGACAGGGCTGAATCCCTGGGAAGAAGGGAGGAGTGGGCCAGTGATGCTGGACCCCCTGGTGGTCTGAGTGGCTGTGCTCCCACGTTGCATGCTGGTGCTCTCTGATGACGCCTCAGCTGAATGCTGGTGACAAAGTCAATGAGTGTCGGAGTCCAGCATGAGACGTGCTTTGCTGTCTGTGCTGGAAGCATTGCACACCCATGGCCACTTAGACCACCACAGTTAAAACAGGATGAAGGAGCCTGGAGGCTGTATAAGAAATAAGGGCCCCAGCCAACCGACCAAAAAGGCAGACAGCCCACCGGCCAAACGCCAAGTATACCCAATGGCCAGTCCGGGCCTGGACACTACCACTTACATAAGCTGTAATTAGGTTACTTGTGCATTACAAACAAAAACACTTTATAAAAACGTACTATTCAAATTAAGAAAAATGAGGCTGGATGAAAATTATTGCTCTTGGCTAAAAGATAGAGTACAGAGAGTGGTCATAAATGGTAAATTTTCCAGTGGCAAGTGGTGTCCCTCAGGGGTCTGTTATATGACCACTTCTATTCAATCTATTTATAAATGATCTTGAAATGATGTTAATGGTTGGGTAAGCGCTCCAATCATTATCTTAGAGGTAGAGTTGGAATACACCAATTCTAATACATGGCTCGGGGGCTTCATATTTCCTTTAACTTTCTTTACTTCTTAGCCTCACAGCATATTAACAAGTTGTAAAATGTGCTTGTTAAACATAAAAACATGTATGACCCAAGCCCCTCCCTATAGTCCCATCCACCAATCCGGTCTCGTGGTGTAGCACAGGGAGAGAGAGATGGTTAATTCCTCTTTCTTTGCTGTGCCTCACAGAAACTAGATAAGTATTTCTGCCCTCCCCAAAACTTTAGGATTCGGGGGGGGGGGGTGCACATTTTACTTCTTATTGGTATTCTTTAGGTAAATTTAATAGTATAATCTTATGTAGTTATTTTACAGTAAGTTATGTTACGGCAAGCGCAGCGTTTTTAACCTGCTGAATTTGCATTCTCATTGTGGTCCCGCTGGTCCCCCTGTATCTCTGTCAGGGGGACTTTGCCTCTAGCTGCCTCCCTCTTTTACCCTGGTCGCCGCGGCGATAAAGGTAGCGGCCATCTTGTTCTCAATTCTAACAGAGTGTTGCTTCATGTAGTTAGACCTGGCCCCTTCTGTTAGCCGAGGTCTATTGTGAAAACGTGTCGCAGCCATCTCCTGCATTTTCCGCCTCTGAACAGCCACGCCTCCATTTTAGGATTACTCGGTGCATATACTCTGGAAAGAGACATGTCCTTCCTTGAGGAAAGCAAATGTAGCTGCTCTCCGGTATCAGGTAGCTCTGAACCAGATAATGACAGACCTGGTGATTTTCAATCCCCTAATTCTCCTCAGCCAGGGGATGATTTTCAAAAATCCGTCATTTCAGCGGTACAATCAGTCATACAATTATTGACTGAAAACCTCTATAAACGTGTGTTGGCAGCGGTTTAGATATTATTGTCTGAGTGTTGAGCTATTTTGAGGGGACAGAAAATTTACACTGTTATACACGCTGTACACTCACAACTTTACATTGTAGCAAAGTGTCATTTCTTCAGTGTTGTCACATGAAAAGATAACAAAATATTTACAAAAATGTGAGGGGTGAACTCACTTCTATGAGATAATATATATATTAGCGCTGTCCTAGGAGTGGTTTTGACCAGTTGCATAAACCTTATCTCTGCTACAAAGCCACAGTGTGGCATAACATTGATTTTAGGGTTCTGTGTAATAACAGATCCAGGATGCATAAAAGTGAGAAAGAGGTCATTTGCATATTCTACCCAGAGTTACATGCTGCATATGGGGAATGTGGCAAAGGAGCTCTGGGATGCAATTCATTGAATTGCTGTGATGTGCAGGTGGCTTCTGCAATATTAAACACACTATATATATACGCCTCAATCCCAGCACATCCTGTAGGTAAATAATTGGCTCTGGTGCTGGAACTCGGTACGTTCACTGATAGAGAATTCGGTGTTCCGCCACACGGAGACTTGTAGTAAATATCAACAATATATTTTACTAAGCGTCAACGTTTCAGTCCTGCCGGACTTTTCTCATAAAGCTTTATGAAAGGGGGTGGTGTTATAGTAATATGGGTTTATATAAACTAGCTGTATGGCATTGTTTTGTTTTATTTAGTGGTTAGCCAGTTGTTGGGCAACGGAATGCATTCCTGATTCTCATGCTGGTAGCCGGTTCTGTTTTCCGGTTCTGGTGCTCAGCCTGAACGTTCACCTGTGGAGCATTGTATATAACTAGTTTGTTGAGTTGATAAGGACTGCTTTTTGTGTGTTTTTTGTATCATCTTGAGAAAAGTCCGGCAGGATGAAACGTTGACGATTAATAAAATATATTGTTGATATTTACTACAAGTCTCCGTGTGGCGGAACCCCGAAATTCCGATATATATATATATATATATATATAAAACAAACCACATGGGGGGGTTGCACTCAACCTAAGCTTGCAACATAAGCGGGTGCATCTCAGACTTTAAATACAAAACACCAAAAAAGAGCACTCCATATCAATGACCACCTTCATCCACCATTTTTAAAAAAAAAAAAAAACACCCAAATTAAAAAATTAAAAAAACCTGACTGAGGCAAAATGATAGGGATTCAGTTTACAAAGTATGATCATACTTTTTTGATTATATATATATATATATATATAATCTATTGTGACAGGGTAAT
Source organism: Leptobrachium leishanense (assembly GCA_009667805.1). Taxonomy (NCBI): domain Eukaryota; kingdom Metazoa; phylum Chordata; class Amphibia; order Anura; family Megophryidae; genus Leptobrachium; species Leptobrachium leishanense. Next base: position 44,746,450 of record CM019064.1, read on the forward strand.
TAGCGACAGGGTGACAGTTCATCAATTTGTCAGCAGGCAGATGGAGAAAGCCCTTTCCCCCTCTTGATAGGGTTAGTCCCCAGCTGCCTGATTGTGAGTGCCAAGCCCTCATAGCGGGCTGTGGCTCTGTCTAGGAAGTCAGTATTTGGCAGGGACCATCAGAGGAAGAGCAAGTCCTCAAATGCTGTGGGAAGTAAACAGTCGTTATGTATCAGTTGATGATTTGAGTGGTATACAGCTTAGCTGCCCTCTATTGGTAGTGAGGGAAGATCTCCAAATGAAGGAGTAGGGTTTGATTTGTACTTTGTTATGTTCATCTGGACACTCTGCCTGCAACTGCTGCTGGGGATAATAAAATAAGCCTTAAAACATTTAAATGGCCCCTCAGGGACTATATCGTTATCAGGGTTATTCAGAGAAAGGTGAAAACCAGGAGAACTGGCAGAAGAGAAGAATCTAAACCAAATAGCCGATTTGGAAAGTGAGATAAATGGGAGAATTTTTCTCGTTTGTCTATTTTGACCTAGAATTTTCACTTCTCCAGTCATTCTCCTGAGTTTCACCTTTTTTGAATAGACCTGTATATGTATGTAGAACATTTCTTATAGCTTATTTAGTGATAGATAGATTTGAATTCAATTTGGTGGACAGTGAAAGTGAAGTAATACCACAGACTATTATTATTAAATGTTAGAAAACATTTCAGTTAAATAAAATTGCACATTTCACAATGTTATTTTGTAATTTAGAGTACAAATACACAGCTGTGTCTCGCAAGACATCTGTGCTTTCAATTGTTTCCTAATTGTATGGTCACCGTATGACAGTAGAAGAAAAACTAATACTCTGATGTCCCTAATTATTTGTACAGTTCATCTCTCTCTGCGGCATAAAACGATTTTTAGAACACTATAAAAACATCATTGATAACCAAAACAGAATGAAATATTTTACTGAATTACATATTGCTTCATCTGTTTGCTTTAAAATGTCAAGTTTAATATAATTCTGTTACATAATTATTAACATGTAAAGTAAATTTTTTAAGAAGGAGTGATTTAGGTCTACTTTGAATTAAAATTTGGGATATCCAAACCTAGTCCCCACTTTCTTTTCTCAAGTTATTTTTGGAGCCCTGTCTGTCCCCACCTAGTTATGTGAGATATTGGCTAATCTCTCTGGCTTGGCATAAAATTAATAGAGATATATCCGACTCACCAGTTGTCAATCCAATCTTTCCATAAGAGCATTTTAAACTGCAATCTACCGCGGGTTTACATTTTATAACAACTCTGTAGTAGATATGGGAGATTCACTTTGATCTGAATTCTGAATCGACCGATATCTGTACAGATTCAAATCTAGTGAATAAAAATATCTCGAATGATCCAAACCGATCTGATTATCAAGAGTAGGGATGAGCTGAACACCCCCCGAGTTCGGTTCGGGCCCGAACCCGAACTTCCCAAATGTTCGGTACCAAACCCGAACCCTAACTCAATGCAAGTCAATGGGGCTGAAAATTCGGTTTTTAGAGTGCCCTCCAAGATGGCATATATGCTAGATATTTGCCATAAAAGGTGCATGGGGGTCCAGGTAGTGCCCTGGGGGACAGGAAACAAGGTCAAAAAGTTAAAAAAAAGTTTTTAACGGGACAGTGAGTTTTCCATGAAATAAGGGTTAAAAATAAAAACAAAAAATTCCTTCAAATATCATGCCTAGGAGGTCCCCATAACCTGCCCGTGAAGTGGTGGATTTCTAGGATGTATAGAAACACTTAAAATCAAAAAAATGACGTTTCAAATGACGGTAAATGCTTTTCCTTTAATCTATCCATAAACAACTGCTTGGGGCTGCAGTCTGTATGAAAAGAGGAGACATTTTCGCACACGCAGAAAAAGTTTACTGATTTTTTTGGCTAAATTATTGTGAAACTTATGCAAGCTTTGGATGAAAGTAACAATAGGTGCTTCAAAATTGGTCCTTTAGCGTTCCCAACAGTGCCGTCACACCGTAACCCCTCTGAGGATATGAATCTGATATATGATAAGGCGTCCAGTGCAGTCACCCAAATATTGTGCTTTTGGTGCCAGGCCAGGCTGCAAGTACTATATCAGTAACCCCTCTGTGGTATTGTGGAAGAATGATGCAGGGGTGAACCTTCCGGTCCTATAGTGAAAACTTTTTTATCTGGTAATGAATGGCGTCAGTGCACCCAGATAGTGTGCCTTTGGTGGCAGGCCAGCAAGTACCATCATACAGTAACCCCTCTGTGGTATTGTGGAAGAGTGCAGGGGTGGACCATGTGGTCCTATATTGAAAAGATATGATTCTGGTCAAGGCGTCAGTGCACCCAGATATTGTGCCTTTGGTGCCAGGCCAGCAAGTATCATCATACAGTAACCCCTCTGTGGTATTGTGGAAGAATGCAGGGGTGGACCATGTGGTCCTATATTGAAAACTTTTTTATCTTGGTAATGGGCGTCAGTGCACCCAGATATTGTGCCTTTAATGCCAGGCCATCAAGTATCATCATACAGTAACCCCTCTGTAGTATTGTGGAAGAATGCAGGGGTGGACCATGTGGTCCTATATTGAAAAGTTTTTGATCTGGTAATGGGCGTCAGTGCACCCAGATAGTGTGCCTTTGGTGCCAGGCCAGCAAGTATCTTCATACAGTAACCCCTCTGTGGTATTGTGGAAGAATGCAGGGGTGGACCATGTGGTCCTATATTGAAAACTTTTTTATCTGGTAATGGGCGTCAGTGCACCCAGATATTGTGCCTTTGGTGCCAGGCCAGCAAGTATCATCATACAGTAACCCCTCTGTGGTAGTGTGGAAGAGTGCAGGGGTGGACCATGTGGTTCTATATTGAAAAGATATGATTCTGGTCAAGGCGTCAGTGCACCCAGATATTGTGCCTTTGGTGCCAGGCCAGCAAGTATCATCATACAGTAACCCCTCTGTGGTATTGTGGAAGAGTGCAGGGGTGGACCATGTGGTCCTATATTGAAAAGATATGATTCTGGTCAAGGCGTCAGTGCACCCAGATATTGTGCCTTTGGTGCCAGGCCAGCAAGTATCATCATACAGTAACCCCTCTGTGGTATTGTGGAAGAGTGCAGGGGTGGACCATGTGGTCCTATATTGAAAAGATATGATTCTGGTCAAGGCGTCAGTGCACCCAAATATTGTGTCTTTGGTGCCAGGCCAGCAAGTATCATCATACAGTAACCCCTCTGTGGTATTGTGGAAGAATGCAGGGGTGGACCATGTGGTCCTATATTGAAAACTTTTTTATCTGGTAATGGGCGTCAGTGCACCCAGATAGTGTGCCTTTGGTGCCAGGCCAGCAAGTATCATCATACAGTAACCCCTCTGTGGTATTGTGGAAGAGAGCAGGGGTGGACCATGTGGTCCTATATTGAAAAGTTTTTTATCTGGTAATGGGCGTCAGTGCACCCAGATAGTGTGCCTATGGTGCCAGGCCAGCAAGTATCATCATACAGTAACCCCTCTGTGGTATTGTGGAAGAGAGCAGGGGTGGACCATGTGGTCCTATATTGAAAACTTTTTTATCTGCTAATGGGTGTCAGTGCACCCAGATAGTGTGCCTTTGGTGCCAGGCCAGCAAGTATCATCATACAGTAACCCCTCTGTGGTATTGTGGAAGAGTGCAGGGTTGGACCCTGCGGTTCAAAAAATTAAAATGATATAAATCTGGCACAGGCGTCAGTGCAGCCAAATATTGTGCCTTTCATGGCAGCAAGTGCATTCACACCGCAACCCTTTTGTGGTATTGTGGAAGAGTTCAGTGCTGGAGGTTTTGTGCATTCAGAAGACATCCCCGATCTATTCCGTTACGTCAGCATCAGGGGATTGATAACTGCTGATTGTAACGTTGGGAGCTTCCAGCCCTACCTGTGTGCTTGAGGGCAGCATGTCTGATGCTGCTCGCTGACCAATGACCGGTTTAAATGGAGACAGGCAGGGAGGTGGTTGCATGAGGCGCGGCTTGAGTGGGGGGCGTGGCCTGGTGAAGGTCTTTAAAAACCCTCAGTGTATTCTCAGCAGTTGCCTGATCGTGGTTATCCATACCTGAGCTCCTTGTACCTGACTGCTATATTGAATTAACCCGTTATTGACCTCTGCTTGTTTCTGACTATTCTGCCTTCTGTTGCCCTAGACCATTTTCTTGTACTACCGCCACTGCTCTGATATCGACCCGGCTATTCCATTTGACCATTCTGAACTCTGTATTCCTGATTCTGGCTCGGCTGACTACTCCCTGTGTTGTTAACCCTTTCTGTCTAGCTAGTTTACCTGGCCAAATCTAAGGACCAGACAGTTAGAGATCTTTCACGGCTACTCTGTTGGTAGCTTCTGGGCTCTGTGGAGTGTGGGGTGTTAAGTACTGCGTGGTGGGATTTGGGAACCGTGACATTACGATCTGGCCACTATGGATCCCGCAGACTTAACACAGCACTTGGCTAACTTTGTATCCAGACAGGATGAGCAGGATCATAGGATGGATCAGTTTGCTATTGCCTTACAAACTATCCTGACTCGTACGGCTCACCTGGAACAGCTGGGGTTGCACCCCCGCTTGATATACCTGTGTCCCCTGTCGTTCAGACATCCCAGGTACACATGACCGCTCCTATGAGGTTTGACGGTACTCCCTCAGAGTGCCGGGGATTTTTGGTCCATGTGGATATTCATTTTAAATTAAATCCACAGATGTGTCATCTGTCTGGCAGAGCATTGACATGGGCAACTCCGTTATGGGAGGCAGAGAAGCCTATCATACGGGATTATAAAGAATTCATAGCCGAGTTACAACGTACATTTAATCCTACCAGAAAGGCCACGGTAGCTGGCAAATCCTTGTTCCGCATACGTCAAGGGAACAGGACTGTTTCTGATTATGCCATAGAATTGAAACCTTGATCTCTGATGTGAACTGGACAAATGAGACACTGGTTCTGGCTTTTATGGAGGGGTTATCAGAGTCATTGATGCATGAATTGGCTCCACGTAAACTACCTGAGGTATTGTGTGAACTCATTGTTTATTGTATAGATCTGGATAATCAGATAAGGGACAGAAGGACTCCAAGAGAGAAGCCCAAGAGACATTACCTAGGTTGGCCCCTGTCTTTCAGGCACCACCAACAGAGTTATCTCCTCCCTCTGAGCCTATGCAACTAGGCCGTACTAGGCTTACAGAGGAAGAGAGAACAAGGCGTTTTCGTGAGGGATTGTGCCTGTATTGTGTTTTGGGGGGTCATGTACGATTTCAATGTCCTACTCGTCCTAAGATGCATGATAAGCCGGAAAAACTACCGCACCTAAGGCAGCTGAGGAGACAGGCCTTGGGTGTGACGTGCATGTCTCCTGTCAAAGACACTAAACTTATGTTACCAGTATCCTTGGCTTGGGAGACCAAGACCACACATACTACCGCTTTTTTGGATTCTGGGGCTGCTGGCAACTTTATCGATGTTAACTACGCTTCTTCCATTTCTCTACCTCTGGTTGTAAGAGAGACACCCTTAGCTGTCGAAGCCATAGACGGCAGACCGTTATCCTGCCCTAGGATTACTCACGATACGGTTACAGTGGTTCTTACCACTGGTCTCTTGCATAAAGAAGAAATCATATTTCAAGTTATCCATTCACCATCCAATCCTGTTGTACTTGGTTTCCCTTGGTTGGTGGAACATAATCCTGTTATTGATTGGGCTAAGGGAGAGATACTGTCCTGGAGTCCTGCTTGTTTTGGGACTTGTTTAATACCCATTCAGCATGTCGGTGCCCTGAACACACCCACAGCTCCTCCATTGTCTACAGAGGTTCCTGACCAATACGCCGACCTCAGGGCTGTATTTGATAAAAGAGAGGCAGAGAAACTGCCTCCACATAGACCATATGATTGTGCCATTGATATTCATCCTGGTACCATGCCTCCTCGAGGCAAAGTATATCCTCTTTCCATAAAGGAGAACCAAATTATGGAAGAGTACATAAAGGAGAATTTGGAGAGAGGTTTTATCCGACGTTCCTCTTCTCCAGCAGGGGCTGGGTTCTTTTTTGTGTCTAAAAAAGAGGGAGATTTACGCCCGTGTATCGATTATAGGGGCTTAACAAGATCACCATTAAGAACGTGTACCCTATCCCTCTCATATCAGAACTGTTCGACAGGTTAAGGGGGTCAGCAGTATACACAAAACTTGATTTCAGAGGAGCTTACAACCTGATACGTATAAAAGAGGGGCATGAGTGGAGAACAGCATTTACACCAGGAGTGGGCATTATGAATACTTGGTCATGCCTTTCGGTCTTTGTAATGCTCCAGTGGTATTCCAGGATTTTATTAATGATGTGCTCGGAGATTTCTTACAAACCTTTGTTATAGTATACCTAGACGATATATTGATTTAGACAAAAAACAAAAAACAGGTGATTTAAGGGACAACCCTCAATTCACTCGAAAAGGGAGTGCTGATTAAAAATTAACTTTTATTAGTTAGATAAAATAGACATTGGTAGGACCGACAGTTAAGTATTAAAAAACAAATAGACACATCGACATAGGCGCAATGTACACAGGGAGAAAAATATATATGTACGGCAAATATAGCAAATTGCTTACTTAAAGCTTGAGGGTACAGATATCAGCCTAGGATCAGATAATAAAGGTGACAGTAACTGGACAACGCGGCTGCCACATGGACGTTGGGTCACGCAAGTTCCAGTTTTTTCCTTGCTATACCTAGCAGCCAACGTTACGTAGGAATCAAATAAAATGGGTAAAATTCTCCCACTAATACCCACTGTCGATCATTACCCTTATATGATTGACGTGTTTTTGAGTCATCCTAGATCTGATCATGCTGGATACCCCCTTTTTTGCTTTCATAGCTATTGGATACCATTATGTAGAAGCTTTTAAAAGTAGGGCAAATCTCTCTAACACTTTCTGCCTATTGGCCTTTGCGTCTTGTCTTCTGTGATACTAGTCTGTAATATCATTCTGTAGCCCCATACACATATATATGTATTTGCCTAGTAGTATGTCATTTGTGAGCTACATATGGGCCATTGCTTACCATACGGTAAGGTTGCTGTTATCGATAACCATTTATAACTATTCAGCATGTTTACCACTGGCCTGATACATACCATCATGGGTCCATAGACATACTATTTAGTCTTTATTCATATGGTCCTCCAGTATCTGGACCCCCAGCTGCTGTATGCAGTTCTTTTCTTTCTCATGTCTACTTGTGTACTTGGAGTATTGACATAAGCATCATTAGGCGTTTTGATGTGTCCAAATCCGCTATAATGGTAGACCAACAATTGCAGTGATTTCCGAGTATCAGGTGAGACGCCAGCCCAAATATTTAGCTGAGATACCCAGTAATTTAGCTCCATCTCTTGCATAATATGTCTAATTCTGTGTTTAAGCTTTTAATGGGAGCAAAGACTTGTTACTATTCCGTAGCTAGATGTACCGAATACACTTTGCGGTGGGATTCCAATACTAGCATCTGTTTACATCAAGCCGTTGGTACCAATAGCGTAGCTCTGTGGAGTCACATGGCATTTCATTGCGTCTATTGGCCTCTGGTAGTCAGGTGTTTTTTCCTGACCAATTACCAGCTTCCTATTCACTCTTCGGTTTCTACGTGACAGTCAGAGCGAAAGTATTACTAAATCGTACAAGTAAGTGATTCAACGTTTTAATTCTGCCGCTCAATAAAGCTGTTTGGTCTCTATTACCTGTTAACAACATTTGGAGAAGCCCCTGTTAATACACATCTTTAGAGTGTTCGCCGGATAAATGATTCTGTTACTCTCTATAGGGTACCACCCTCATTGGGTAATATAAGGTACATATTCGATTGTCCCGGTTAGATCATGTTGTATCCTTGGATGCGTTTTACTATACATTTTTACTGTATCAATTCTGGCCTTTGATCAGACTCATCTGTTCTATCTATATGACTACTTAGACTATTAGGTTGTTCGGTACTCATTGATATCAGCCTATCTGTCATTAGCCCGCATCAGATTCTAATTGAAGCTGTGATTGTTCACGCCTACTTCCCTAACTCTGATCTACTGATCTGTATATAACCAGCCTCTGTACTATATGGTCTTGACAGTAATCTCTACCGATGTTCTGACTCCCGATGAAGCCGGTTTAGCACCGGCGAAACACGTGTCGAGTCCTTTCTTTGTTTTTAATTACTTCGGCGCAATGTCATGTGATTTAACAGGGAGAGCATAGAATCTTTAGTTTTTTGAGGGACAGTTTTCAATTGATCGCCGTGACCACCTTAACTTTGATATGGTTGTGCTAATGGGTGACACTTTCAATGCCTTGTTGCCATTGCTCAGGACAGAAATATGTTAATACGCATGCAATAGTGGTGTATTGGATGATGTCTCTACCATAGTCTGTTGCTAGGCCGATATTTCTCAAGCATTTTCTTGGTTTGGCAATTTGCCTTTTGTTTTGGCCTCTAGCTTATTCTCCTCTAGCTTACAGTTCTATTGGGTTCTTATACAAGGTAGCCAGGCCAAATGAATGGTTTGATATAGTTGTATACTCTGGCTTTCAATATACCTTGGTTTATCCAATTAGTAGCCCTAATTTGGGCGTCTGTGTATACTGGAGGGTGTACCATTGAGACTATTCAGGTTCCAATTTGCGTGACCCAACGTCCATGTGGCAGCCGCGTTGTCCAGTTACTGTCACCTTTATTATCTGATCCTAGGCTGATATCTGTACCCTCAAGCTTTAAGTAAGCAATTTGCTATATTTGCCGTACATATATATTTTTCTCCCTGTGTACATTGCGCCTATGTCGATGTGTCTATTTGTTTTTTAATACTTAACTGTCGGTCCTACCAATGTCTATTTTATCTAACTAATAAAAGTTAATTTTTAATCAGCACTCCCTTTTCGAGTGAATTGAGGGTTGTCCCTTAAATCACCTGTTTTTTGTTTTTTGTCTAATGCAACACTAGGTTTAGTCCTTATTGGGTGTGTCCACACCCGGTGCCCACTTGCCACTCGGGGTGGGGTGATTGTTTACCTCCTTTGAGGAGGTTCTTTTTCTTTTTCAGATATATTGATTTACTCTCCCAATCTGAAAACCCACCATGCACATTTCAGACAGGTATTAGCAAAATTACTGGACAATGGTCTTTATTGCAAACTAGAGAAGTGTTTATTCGACATTACTACTGTGAAATTCCTTGGGTATATTATCACTCCAGAAGGTTTTGAGATGGATCCTTCTAAACTCACGGCCATCTCAGAATGGCCTCTCCCTCAAGGTCTCAAGGCCATACAGAGGTTTCTGGGGTTTTCCAACTATTATAGGAGATTTATCAAGAATTATTCCGCTGTAGCCTCCCTATCATTAATATGACACATAAAGGTCTGAAGAACCAGATCTGGTCTTCTCAATCCAAACAAGCATTCGAAGCCCTCAAACAAGCTTTCACTTCCGCTCCCGTGTTACGGGATCCTGATCCCAGGATTCCGTTTGTTCTTGAGGTTGATGCTTCCGAGATAGGCATTGGGGCTGTCCTGTCTCAAGAGAGTCTCCAGAAAACCTCTACATCCTTGTGGGTTCTTTTCAAGAAAATTATCACCAGCAGAACGCAATTATGATATCGGTAACAGAGAATTGCTTGCTATTGTGTCTGCTCTATCAGAGTGGAGACATTTGTTGGAAGGTACTCTTGACCCTTTATTGATAATTACTGATCATAAGAACCTTACGTACATCGGGGATGCTAAACGTTTGAACGCGAGACAGGCCAGGTGGTCATTGCTACTGTCTCGGTTTAATTTTGTATTGACTAACAGACCAGGTGACCGCAATGTAAAGGCTGATGCCTTATCTCGTCAATATGACCCGTATGAGTCTAATACACAAGACCACAATCCTATAGTTCCTCCTGAACGTATTGTGGCTTCCACAGTCTTGTCTGTCTCCTCGCCTTTCCTGGAACGCCTCCAGGCAGTTCAAGTAGGGGCTCCACCTGACAAGCCTCCAGATATGTTGTTTGTACCTGAAAAGGAAAGACAAGAATTACTCATAATGTTTCATGATTCTAAACCAGCAGGTCATCCTGGTATTACTAAGACTCTTACCAGTATCTCCAGACAGTTCTGGTGGCCCACCATGCGACAGGACGTACGTCTGTTTGTTTTGGCTTGTCAAGTCTGTGCCAGAAGCAAAACCAGTAAATCCTTGCCTGTCGGTCTATTGCAGCCTTTACCCCTGCCTAAGAGGCCCTGGTCTCATCTATCTATGGATTTTATTGTGGACTTGCCGAAGTCCAAGGGTCATACTGTGGTTCTGACAGTTGTAGACCGCTTCTCCAAAATGGCTAATTTTGTCCCTCTACCTAAGTTTCCTACAGCCAAAGAACTGGCAGTTATATTTGCTAGAGAGATTGTATGAATACATGGGGTTCCGTCTGAAATAGTCTCTGACAGAGGAGCCCAGTTCGTCTCTCGTTTCTGGAGGGTTTTTTGTGCAGAGATGGGGGTGCGATTGGCCTTCTCTGCAGCATATTATCCACAAACCAATGGGGCAGCAGAGAGGGCAAATCAGGGTCTCGAGCAGTACATACGTTGCTTTACCACACAACAACAAGACAATTGGTCGGAGTTGTTGCCCTGGACTGAGTATGCACGTAATAACGCCGTTAACGAGACCACTGGCCACTCTCCTTTTTTTGCCATCTATGGTTTTTTCCCTCCGGCTCTACCGCTTCAGTTTACTGAACAGGCCATCCCGGCTCTCGATGACCATCTCACTCAACTGCAAGAGATTGGAGACAGATTCGAGAAAATATGGAGCGCAATGTTGCTGTCCAGAAATGCAAGGCTGACAGGCATAGGTTACAAGCTCCCTCCTATAACGTGGGGGATAGAGTTTGGTTGTCCACTAGGAACGTGAAGTTGCGGGTGCCTTCTATGAAAATGGCACCTCGGTTTATAGGTCCATATAAGATCATTTGCCGCATTAATCCTGTGGCTTATGCTCTTGCCCTTCCTAAACATCTTCGCATGCACAACGTCTTCCACACCTCCCTACTGAAGCCATTGTTGTGTAACAGGTACACGCGGGTCGTTCCTCCTCCTCCACCTATTCAGGTTGATGGTGAATCTGAGTATGAGGTTAGGAGGGTTTTGGATTCTAGGCTGTGCAGGGGCGCTCTGCACTGCAGTACTTAGTCGATTGGGTGGGTTATGGTCCAGAAGACAGGTCCTGGATTCCAGCTTCCGACATGTCTGCCTCTAGGTTGGTAAGGGCGTTCCATGCCTCACACCCGATCGCCCTGGTGGTCATCCTGCCGCTCGTCCTGTTTGTCTCCCGTGGAGAGGGGGGTACTGTAAAGTTGGGAGCTTCCAGCCCTACCTGTGTGCTTGAGGGCAGCATGTCTGATGCTGCTCGCTGACCAATGCCCGTTTTAAATGGAGACAGGCAGGGAGGTGGATGCATGAGGCGCGGCTTGAGTGGGGGGGCGTGGCCTGGTGAAGGTCTTTAAAAACCCTCAGTGTATTCTCAGCAGTTGCCAGATCGTGGTTATCCATACCTGAGCTCCTTGTACCTGACTGCTATATTGAATTAACCCGTTATTGACCTCTGCTTGTTTCTGACTATTCTGCCTTCTGTTGCCCTAGACCATTTTCTTGTACTACGCCACTGCTCTGATATCGACCCGGCTATTCCATTTGACCATTCTGAACTCTGTATTCCTGATTCTGGCTCGGCTGACTACTCCCTGTGTTGTTAACCCTTTCTGTCTAGCTAGTTTACCTGGCCAATTCTAAGGACCAGACAGTTAGAGATCTTTCACGGCTACTCTGTTGGTAGCTTCTGGGCTCTGTGGAGTGTGGGGTGTTAAGTACTGCGTGGTGGGATCTGGGAACCGTGACACTGATCCAGGACTGATTCATTTTGATAAATGTCAGCCGGTCTACAGAGTCGGTGGACAGACGCACTCTTTTGTCTGTGACAAAACCTCCAGCGGCACTGAATGTCCTTTCGGAAAGCACGCTAGATGAAGGGCAACCTAGTAGCTGCATAGCATATTGGCTAAGTTCTGGCCAGTGATCCAATCTCAACACCCAGTAAGCCAGTGGATCATCTGCTGGAAAGGTATCCAGGTCTGCCCTTGCCCCCAGGTAGTCCTGCACCATACGGTGAAGACGCTGGCAATGGGTGGCTACATTTGACGTCCCTGGGCGTCGAGGACTAAAAAAATGTAAAAATGCATCAGTCAAGCGGACCTGGCCTTCACCACTATTCCTCTGATCACCCGCAGCCTCAGAAGCACGTGTGTCAGCACTTGGTAATCTACCAGTGCCTGGAAAGGTGTTACACAAGTGTCGCTTTAGAGCGTCCTCAAGTTTTTTCATCCTGTGCTCGCTCTGTGCGGGCAGGATGAGCTCTGCAACTTTCCCCTTGTATCGTGGATCAAGAAGGGTTGCCAACCAGTAATGATCCCTCTCCTTGATAGCACGAATCCTGGGGTCCTTTAGTAGGCTGTGCATCATTAGGGAGCCCATGCAGTGTAGGTTGGAGGTGGCATTAGCTTCCGAGTCTTCCTGGTCAATGAGGATGACCGTATCGTGCACTTCCTCCTCCCAGCCACGCACTAGCCCTTGTGTTTCTGGGCACACGAAACCCTCCCTTGAGGAATCCCCACCTTCAATGCCCCCACTACTTAAATATTCTGCCTCCTCCTCATCCTCCTCCTGTCTGATCTGGGTAGGACCCACTGTAATGCTGTCTGTGGAAAGACTGGGGCCTTGAGAGCTAGGGAAGGCCTCCTCTTCCTCCCGCTGCTCTGCCTCTAGAGCCACATCTATAATTCCCCACAGAGTGTGCTCCAGCAGGAACACTAAAGGAATTATGTCACTGATGCATGCACTGTCCCTGCTCACCATACTCGTTGCCTCCTCAAATGGTGACAGTACAGTGCATGCATCCTTGATCATCAGCCACTGCGGGGGGGAAAAAAACCAAGTTGACCTGAACCTGTCCTTGTGCCATACTCACACAGGTACTCGTTGATGGCCCTCTGCTGCTTGTGCAGACGCTGCAGCATTGCTAATGTCGAGTTACACCTGGTGAGCATGTCACAGATCAGACGGTTGTGGGAAGGGAATTCTCTTTGAATTTCTGCCAGGCGAACGCTTGCTGGGAATGACCGTATGAAGTGGCTGCAGACTTTTCTGGCCTGGATGAGAAGCTCTGGCAGCCCTGGGTACTTGGTTAGGAAACGCTGTACCACCAGATTTAGGACGTGTGCTAGGCATGGTACATGCATCAATTTACCCTTGCGTAGGGCGGAGAGAAGGTTGCTGCCATTATCGCAGACAATCATTCCCAGCTCAAGCTGGCGTGGTGTTAACCATCTCTGCACCTGCCCCTGCAGAGCTGACAAAATTTCTGACCCGGTGTGGCTCCTGTCCCCGAAACAAACCAGCTCAAGCACAGTATGGCATCTTTTTGCTTGAGCCATTGCGTACACCCTTTCAGGCGTGGGTTTAACTGCCACTTCACCAGAGACAGAGAAGGAGGAGGAGGAGGAGGAAGAGGTGGTGGTGGTGGAGCAGACAGACCTCATACAAGCAGCTTTCTGGAGGCGTGGTGGATGATCAAGCTCCAGCACAGAGCCCCGTCTTGGATCCCTCCCAGCTGCAATCAGAGTTACCCAGTGTGCCGTGAAGGAAATGTAAAGACCCTGTCCATGCTTGCTGGACCACATGTCTAAAGTCACATGCACCTTTGCTGCTGACTGCCTTTCCCAATGACTGGATAACATTGTTTTCCACATGCTGGTATAGTGCTGGAATGGCCTTTGCGTGAAAAGTAATGACGTTTTGGAACCTGCCACTGTGGTACAGCACATTCAGCAAATTCACGGAAGGGAGCAGAGTCCACCAGCTGGAAAGGCAGCAGCTGCAATGCGAGTAATTTTGCTAAGCTGGCATTTAGACGCTGTGCTTTGGGATGGTTGGGACTATATTTTTTCTTTCGCTGCAGCAGCTGCGGCAACGTAATCTGACTGCATATATCTTCAGCTGCTGGGATGATGTCACATTGTGAGGAAGGAGCTGGTACATTCATTACTGTAGCATCATCCCTGTCGGTGGAGGTTGTAGGCAATGACATGGCAGGACATACAGTGTGGGTAGAGACAGATGAGGAGGAGGAGGAGGACCTATGAAAAGTTTTGCGCCAACGGGATGTGTGGCAGTTGTTCATATGTCGCCTCAAGCACGTGGTACCCAAGTGTCCGGTATCTTTCCCACGCTTAAGCCTCATCTGACATAGATTACAAATAGCAATGCTGCCCTCTACTGCACATTTCTTAAAAAACTCCCAGACAACAGAGTTCCTGCGTGTGTTCTTTGAGACAACAGCGCTCTGCACCGGAGCAGCTCTGACATGTGATGCCTTGGCCTGGCTAGTGTTACGGTTGATCACAGAGGATGTTGTGCCTCGTGTTTGCTGTGCCTCCTCCTCCCCCTCTTCCTCACTTAATTCCTCTGTTCGATCAGGCACCCAGGTGGAGTCAGTGACCTCATCATCATTGTCATCATCACCCCCTATCTCCTCGTCACTGGAGCCAACTTGGCAGTATTCTGCAGCTGCTGGGGCAACATGAGTGCCAGTTATTTGTGTGTCATCACTGGCACCCCCTTCCTCTAGGTTGATTACACTCCCTTCCTCAACCTCAGAGATTGAATCAGAGCACTGTACTTGCTGCGCATCCTCAAGCAGCATGTCACTCTCATTGTAGTCAAACAATTCAGCTGACTCCTTCGTGTGTGATAGCGAGGCTATGGCAGGAGTAGCTGTGGACATGGAGGCTGCATTAGATGCTTTGGCAGCTGAGGTGGACTGTAAAGCACTAGAAGCCTGGCTGGCAGAGGACTCGGAGGATGAGGATGGCCTGGTTAGCTAATCCACCAAGTCCTCTTTATGTTGCTGCTGCTTAAGACGGCCAGCACCAGTTAGAAAGGACAAGCGTGCCCCTGCAAAGGATGTACCACGTCCACCATGACCAGAGGCACAGCCTCCGGACACAGGGGCTGCTTGCCCTCTCATCTGTGTCTGGGAGCGTCTGCCTGTCCTTTTTGTTCTTTCAGACATGGTGAGTGATATATAGATTAATATATACAGAACTCTGATTCAACTCTGGTATAAAAATTTAAAGAACTCTGGTATAACTCAGTGAGACACACTGATAGCTGGCAGCCAGTGACAAGAGACAGATCACCTCAATTCACAAATGTTTTAAAGAAATTAGTGAGCCCCAAAATAATGCGTGGTACTGGTTGTGTGACAAGACACAGATCACCTCAATTCACAAATGTTTTAAAGAAATTAGTGAGCCCCAAAATAATGCGTGGTACTGGTTGTGTGACAAGACACAGATCACCTCAATTCACAAATGTTTTAAAGAAAGTTGTAAACCCCAAAAAACTTGCTGGCACAGTGACAAGACACACATCACCTATATTCCCTGATATTTAGTAGAAATGAGACCCCCCCAGACCCCCCCAGTAGCCTGGCAGACCGGCAGTAACAACACACAACTATCTCCTTTGAAATCTCCTCTGAAATGTGTGCAGAATCGGCGCGTGGAAACGTTATATAGTGTGCTGCGGGACTTAGCTCTGTGAGCCCATGATTGGGCAAAATTTGCCCAATCAGGACTCTGAGCGGTGATTGGCATAGTGTTAAACCTGTCTTGCACCAGACCTGTGGTCAGGTGCAAGGCTGTAGCCAATTACGAGCTTCAGGCCAGTGGGAAAATGCATTGTGGTCCATTGTGGTCGAACATGCGGCGAACACCCGGAAATGTTCGGTGTTCGCGATCTAATCGAACAGGCTAAGTTCGGGCCGAACTCCGAACCGAACAACTCATCCCTAATCAAGAGCAAAGATCCAAATATAATTGTTTGGATATATTCGGATTAATTTGGAATATGAAAAGTAAACTGAGCCTGTGCTTCATGCTGCACATAATTTTTGCATCAATTACTCGTTTTGGAGCCTGTGCAGCATTTTGTGGATGCATCATTCTATGTGTCATTTATGTCCCTATACAGCAATCTTTGCAGTATTTCTAAGACTATAAGTCATTTTTTTTTTTTTCCGGAGCCATTCATTGGCCATTTTTTTCAAATTTTGTACAATATATGTTATTTTATATTGTTATACACTGAGTTTCCAAATATCGGAAATGGCTGAATACTGTGGACGTTTAAGATAAACAGAAACAGCAAATTTTGACTAATTCGGCATCCGAAAATTTCAGATTCCGAACTGAAATTTTTGCCTGTGCACATGCCTACTCTGTAGCCGATCTAGGGCTCTATTAACTACTTCGCGCAAACATTAACGCATGCGCATTAACACGAGGGGAAAAACCCTGTGCGCAGAACGTCGTATTACAATGTCCGCACAAAAATGCACGTTAACGTCTACCGCGGGTGAACCTGCGCGAACCCTTTGCGAGCGTAATGTACATTGCACGTCCTATACTTAACATTGTGAGCGCAAATGCGTTTGTGCGCTGGTACGCGGATGGTATTACAATCTATGCGCAAATTTTAAAGGACAACGTTTGCACGCATAATTTTATCGTCTTTGAAAAGCTGGTGTTAATGGCAAATCTAAACGTCCTGGCCGAAACCAAATACACCAGCCCAAAAAAAAAAATACAGCACATTATAGTTACACATTCTACGCATACCCAAACAATAAAATGGAGAAGTTGTGTGTTTTTTTTATTGCAGCAGCATATATATGCAGATTGATTTTGACAAGCGCAAAAACTTAACGGAAAACAATTGTGGTTCTTAATTCTGATAGGCTGAATTGCGCGAAAAAACAGTTCGGACACCGATTTCTGCGTGCAACGTAAATGTGCGCACGTTTTTGCTCGTCTTTTTTACGCACGTTATTTTTTGACGGATGGAGAAATGCGCTCGGATTTTAATAACAATTTTTTCGCACATTAACGTTTAACGCTGCGCGCAAAAATAAAAGTGCTGCGCGTGCGCTTTTGTGCAATGAATTTAATAGAGCCCTTAGATTTTTCTCTTACCGACGATATGTCAACTACAACAGTAAACTTTAAAATCCAAATTGCAGTCTTGGGTACACCTGCTTATTTATTTATTTATAAAGGATTTTACCAGGAAGGATACATTGAGATTATACATATAATAATACTATTTTGCCAAGGCGTTTAAACCCAATTCAGACCCTCTGTGTGCCACCAAAGGGCAATGGCTTCCATTCCAAAGAACTGTTCTTAATTACAAATGGCTGACATAGAGGAAAGAACTCACAACTGATATTGTGAGGACATTGCATAGAGCAAAGAAGAGGTGGCCACACTTACCTTCCACACAGTTTTGTGTGGACCCATGGGTCTGCCTTCTGTGCAAGCAAATTGTCTCGGGTGCAACTGGCGTGAGCCAAGGTGGGCCCTTTCTTCAGGATATACAGCCTTTGAGGCAGGTTAGCTGCTGGCTGCATAGACAGACCACAGCACGCAGATATAATACGATACAAGACAAGATATATAACAGGACTGTAACAATGGCAGGACAACAAGGAGAACATGGAGAACTCTAAAGGGATCCCTAACTCTAGGATAAGGTCCTTTTATGGCCTTCTGTCTAGAAAAGGAAACCAAAGAAGAAATAACACAGACACAGGAGAACAGGAAGGGCGAAGGTTAAACAAGATTCTGCCAACACAATAGTACACACACAAGGAAACCCTGATCTGGGGCAAGGTCCTTATACTGGCGTTCTAAATACTACACAGGATACAGGATACAGAAATAACAACAGGGGTTAACAAGAGAATGGTCAGAGGAATGCAAGAGGGTCTAAACGCCAGAGTAGTGTGCCAGCCGTATGCCAGGAATCAAGAACCAGGAGAGTAGTCACACAAGCCAAAAATCAGGAACCAGAATATCAATACACAGAGTACAGGAATAATACAAGAGAGTAGTCAATATCAGAGAAAGAATCATGCACAGAAATCCAAGACACAAATACAGGAAGCAGAAACCCAGGAACCCTCAGGAGCATGAGCCCATGCAAGAGTAGGGAGCTATTGCACTACTTGCAATATTTATTTGAAACAGGACTGAACATGTGACCTCAGGCCAGATCAGCCACAGGGGAATCCAGAAGCAGCACAGGGTGGAATGGCTAGCCCAGATGGGGGAAAGGCTGGCCTGGATCACTCTCACCACCAGTGGGTATGACTGAAACTGGTGGAAACGTGACGCAAATGGAGGAAATGAAAAACAAGGAAACTTACATTGGTTTCCAGACATTGCCTTGTTTATATTGCCCCATTGGATATACCCAATGTCCTTTTATAAGCAAAGATTTTCTCACAGTATGACATACAGAAATTGGGCTAGGGTTAGGTGATATCTATTAATTTATAAAGTAGGGGTGATGTTATGTCATGCTCTTTATCTTCCTTTTGTTTTAAACAAAGTCATGAAGTGTTCACGGATGGTATTATAATATAATAAATAATACTATTTATATTTATATTTATAAGCAGTCATTCTTACTCATTTTTACAGTTTTCCTGTCACTTCACAAGCGACACAGTCATAATTTTACCTGATAATAATGACGGATGCATTTAATTTGTCTCACAAAGCATTTCTTAACATTAATTATACACCACATATGAAATGAAAAATCAGCTATTTGATAAAATAATATGATAAATTGTATCTTTTGTGACATGTACAATGCAATTTTCATACATTCAAACATTAGTTACATTATTTGCCCGTAAATTAAAAAAAAACTATACAATTTGCATAATCCGATTTCCAATCTTGAATTAATCTACAGGAAGTAGCTCTCAGAAATTTATATTTTCATGTCATTCAAACCCTCCCACACAGCCTGTTATTTTATTCAAATGGATAAGAGCATTAAAGTAGCATACTTTAATGAAATGGATAACAATTTTCTTTAATTATGATAGAAATTCCGTTACAAGAAAAGTTTCTTCTCTTCTCCAACATTCTTTATTCTCTCTCCCGTATATTAACTTCCCTGCTGTTAGATAATAGAAGACAGTGCTTTAAAATATCACCAGTGACTATTCTGGAGATCCATAGCAGTTTAAAGTTTCATTCTCGGCCAATAATCACTAAGGTCAACTGCAACATTTCCCTTGTATTATAAAACTTTCTGCGAAATTAATTGAAGCATTCCAGTCCTGTGAACTCGCTCAATGTCGATAATAAAGAGATATACAAACTGTAATAATCATACATCATATTCCAGTCACTAGTCACTGAGCACCACAAGAAAATTCAGTCTCTCCAAGGCCTGATTGAGAAATCCCTGTTAGAATGATAATAATGTTTCTATCACCATACGTAGGTAATTAGATTTTCTCAGAACGACTATAGGCATCAATAGCTGTTAAATTTTGTTACGCAGTCGTACAAAACTTTAAAAACTTTGAAAGCCATGAAACTTTCGAAAAATCTTGTGTCCTTTATGATGGTTCAACAAGAATCTGGGATAAAAACATATGCTTTGAAACATACTTAACAAACACATGCAGTCCTTTTTCCTGGAGATTATTGCATCATTAAGCCAACAAGTTAAATTCAGTGTCATCAAGGTCTAGTGGGGTTCTCTCAGCTTTGTATAACCAGTAGGAGATACCTGTTAATATTTTAGCTCTTAAGCAGGGATCGCCTACATAGTATATTTTCTCCAGTGTAAACATATACTGTATATACTTATTTGGGTTGTGGTGGAGGTCAAAAAGTGAGATTAAAAGCCTCCACGCTGTAATTAATAAAGTTTATTATTGCAGAGGCCATTTACACATCACAGCCATTCAAAGAACTGCATCACAGAGCTCATGTGCCTCATTCCCCATATGCAGCACAGAACTCTGGGAAAGACATGCAAATGGCATCTGCAATTTCCCATTTTTTTGCATCCTGGGTCTGCTTTCACACAGAACCCTTCAATCCATGCCATGCCATACTAGATGGCTTTGTTTAGCAGAGATCAGGCTTATGCAACTGGTCAAAGCCACTCCTGGACAGCGCTGTTTCAGGTTTATTGGACCCTCTTCAGCAGGAGCTAGGCATGACCAGTTGCAGTTTGATGCTTGGCCCGTAGGGTAAATCAGTACTTATTTAGGTTGTGGTGGAGGGCAAACAATGAGATTAAAAATCCCCACACTGCAAATTATAACGTTTATTATTGCAGAGACGTGTAAATAGTCTCTGCAACAATAAACTTTATATATATAGGACCTGCCAGAGGGTGGATTACATTGACGTTGTTGGCAGGCTTAAGCAATTCATGGCCGTTCATCACAAACTAAATTTCCACCATTTTATTCAGCAAAGCTCAGATTTAAGAATTTTTCAACATGTGGTAAAATCTGGTATTATGTACCAGCATGGAGCTGTTGTTGCTGGTTTTTGAATGTGTTGACTGGAATGCTCTCTCCCTGGTTTTCCTTTTATTTATTTATATATATATATATATATACAGTCAGGTCCAGAAATATTGGGACATCGACACAATTCTAACATCTTTGGCTCTATACACCACAATGGAGTTGGAATGAAACAAACACAATGTGCTTTAACTGCAGGCTGTCAGCTTTAATTTGAGGGTATGTACATCCAACTCATGTGAACGGTGTAGGACTTACAGCAGTTTGCAGATGTGCCTCCCACTTGTTAAGGGACCAAAAGTAATGAGACAGAATAATAATCATAAATCAAACGTTCCCTTCTTAATACTTGGTTGCAAACCTTTTGCAGTCAATCACAGCCTGAAGTCTGGAACGCATAGAGATCACCAGACGCTGGGTTTCATCCCTGGTGATGCTCTGCCGGGCCTCTACTGCAACAGTCTTCAGTTTTGTCTTCAGCAAGTGAAATGCATGCTCAATGGGATTCAGGTTAGGTGATTGACTTGGCCATTGCATAACATTCCACTTCTGTCCCTTCAAAAACTCATTGGTTGCTTTTGTAGTATGCTTTGGGTCATTGTCCATCTGCACTGTGAAGCGCCGACCAATGAGTTCTGCAGCATTTGGCTGAATGTGAGCAATAATATTGCCCGAAACACTTCAGAATTCATCCTGCTGCTTTTGTCAGCAGTCACATCATCAACAAATATAAGAGAACCAGTTCCATTGGCAGCCATACATGCCCACGCCATGACACTACCACCACCATGCTTCACTGATGAGGTGGTATGCTTCGGATCATGAGCCGTTCCTTTCCTTCTCCATACTCTTCTCTTCCCATCACTCTGGTACAAGTTGATCTTGGTCTCATCTGTCCATAGGATCTTGTTCCAGAACTGTGAAGGCTTTGTTAGGTGTTGTTTGGCAAACTCTAATCTGGCCTTCCTGTTTTTGAGGCTCACTAATGGTTTACATCTTGTGGTGAACCCTCTGTATTTACTCTGGTGAAGTCTTCTCTTAATTGTTGACTTTGACACACATACAGGTACCTCCTGGAGAGGTAGGTACCTCCTGGAGAGTGTTCTTGATCTGGCCAACAGTTGTGAAGGGTGTTTTCTTCACCAGGGAAAGACTTCTTCATTCATCCACCACAGTTGTTTTCTGTGGTCTCCCGGGTCTTTTGGTGTTGCTGAGCTCACTGGTGCGTTCCTTCTTTTTGAGAATGTTCCAAACAGTTGTATTGGCCACGCCTAATGTTCTTGCTATCTCTCTGATGGGTTTGTTTTGTTTCTTCAGCCTAATGATGGCTT
Source organism: Leptobrachium leishanense (assembly GCA_009667805.1). NCBI lineage: Eukaryota > Metazoa > Chordata > Amphibia > Anura > Megophryidae > Leptobrachium > Leptobrachium leishanense. The sequence goes on from CM019064.1 coordinate 44,768,327, forward strand.
GCTTCACTGATAGTGAAGGCTCTTTGGATCTCATCTTGAGAGTTGACAGCAACAAATTCCAAATGCAAATAGCACACTTGAAATTAACTCTGGGCCTTTTATCTGCACATTGTAATTGGGGTAATGAGGGAATATCACACACCTGGCCATGGAACAGCTGAGAAGCCAATTGTCCCATTACTTTTGGTCCCTTAACAAGTGGGAGGCATATCTGCAAACTGCTGTAAGTCCTATACCGTTCACCTGAGTTGGCTGTACATACCCTCAAATTAAAGCTGACAGTCTGCAGTTACAGCACATTGTGTTTGTTTCATTCCATTTCCATTGTGGTTTTGTATAGAGCCAAAGATGTTAGAATTGTGTTGATGCCCCAATATTTCTGGACCTGACTGTATATATAAGTCTATTGTTAAGGGCATGATGTTAGTCATCCATGGTGGGAGGAGAAGTCACTGTGAAGTCACTCTGCATTGCATTGTGTTCTATTATTTTCCTCCTTCCATGGGTTCAATGCTCCCATCTTAGGGTCGTATTCCAAAGTTGGTGCGAACTTAACCAGAGCTGTTGTAACCTTTCCAGAGCCATTATAGGGCTCTATTCCCTAGTGAACCCAAACTTTAGTGTTCAGATGAGTAAGTGTTACCACTAGGAACTTTAATGCATGCCTTCCCTAATACCTTCCTGACGCTAAATCCATTAAAAATCACTTTGCACATCAGTGATTGTGCTAGCTTGCGCGAGCTTACTGTACTTTGCGCATCCTATACTTAACATGGGGAGCGCAATCGTTAAATGGCATTACAAGTAAGGTATTACAGAGTGCTAGGGCTAATTACAGCACCAATGCGAAAGCCAAAACTTTAGTGACACCTAGAAGCTGGTACTAACTGATTATGCTTTTGAAAAATCATTTAGTACCCCCTAAAAAGACCCCAATAATTCCGATACTCACATCTCATCCTGTGGCAAGCATGGTGGCCTGATCTGCCACTTCTTTAAGGTGCTTGGACGGGCTTCTTTAGACATTTAGTTGGTGATGCGCAATTCAAACTTCTCTCTATGTTCCAAGATTCAGAGAAGTTTGTCATGCACAGGTTAGATTCCTGATATAATTTTACAAAATGGGGAAAATTCAATTTACTATTTATTTATTTTTTTATTTAGGAGGTTAATTAAAGGGCCCATAGTCTATGGAATTGTTAGGTTTACAACAGCTCTGGTGAAGTTAGCACCAACTTTTGGTATATTGCCCTTAGGCCTTTCTAAGACCACAGACAAACTGACTGTACACAACCACTGAACCTCTACTTCCACGGCTATAATATATTATATCATCAGCTGTAGGGTGGCCTGGGTATCATGTGGTGACGGCTTAATGACTTAAAGCAACATCTGATATGATCCTGACCTAGCAGGTACTCACTAAAGTAACTTTAGGTAACTATAAAGTGACCACAGCAACCTTTTATAAGGAAATGTTCTTAAAGGTTCTACATAGGTCTTACTTTACTCCATCATGGTTTAAAGCCGGCTTGACCCCAGTGGATCGCTTTTTTAGAGGAGACATTGTACAGGCCAAGATGGGACATTGTTTCTGGATTGGACGTTTACACAGTGATTTAAGTATCAGGTCTGCACTTTTGCATAATCAGCTCCGGATCTCATGATTTCTTTTTGTGTCCAATAGACAATGTTTGACATAATGGCTGCAACCTCAGAATTATCACTCACTCAAGGTCATAGAAGTTGGCTTTTCATGATTATGGCAGCTGACAAAAAGGCCATTTTTCAGCCAATGAGCTTCTCTTCTTCGCCACTGGAGCTCCACACAATTTATTGAATTGTGTTTGTTGTGACTGGGCTGAGACATCACTTCACAAAGATAGGGCAACTAAAAAAAAAAGAAAAGATGCTTGGACAGGCTTCTTTAGACATTTGGTTGGTGACACGCAATTCAAACTTCTCTCTATGTTCCAGGATTCAGACCAGTTTGTCATGCACAGGTTGGATTTCTGATATAATTTAAAAAAATGGGGTGAAATTCAATTTACTAATACTATTTATTTAGGAGGTTAATTAGAGTTGATCAAAGGCAGGGATTATGCTCACTTACATGTATCTTGTGATGTTTGAGCTAATCAACTGATGGCTAAAAAAAATGTTCAAGGGAAATGTATAATGACTTAGGAATCCCAAATCCGAATGTCAACATCCAAGTCATACATTCCACTTCAACTCAGAAGTTCTTATTTTTCTGATGTTGGAATATAAAATATTGCACAATTATTTTACTTAAATCTGCCTATTCATATTGTCAGTGAAAACAAATCAGAGGTTACATAGACAAATTGCCTATCAAACCATGCTTTATTTTGTTCTTTAGGTCACTGTTTACAAGAACTACACGCAGGGACCATTATTATTTGGAATATGCAGCTAATGTAGTCAATTATTGTGGGCAAAAAATGCAATTATTTATAAAAACCCTTCAGAAATATTGCAACTCAAATCCTTGTTTAAATGATTTTTGAAATGTGAACTGAAAAAGGGAAAAAAGCAACTGTCCTCTCCCTGACCTGTTTCCACCCACACCACAAACTGTCGTATCCAAGACTTTATGTGGGCAGCTCAATTCCTGTGGAATGACTTATCAGACACTCCTCTCATCTTCAGGTCTTCAAGAAATGCCTCAAAACCCATCTCTTCAGATTACCAAACCACATTATTCATACCAACTTATTTCGCTCCTCACCTACCACCTCCTCATCATAGATGCCACTTCCATATTCTCATCATTTCTGAAACACATGCGCTAACAGTCCTGACAATCAATGAAACTGCTTTTGTTTTCCTCCATTCCAACTCTTCTAGTTTGTAAGGTCCTCTGTGTAGGGCCCTCTGCACATCTTGTTTCTGGTTCCTAATGTCTGTTGTAATGTTGGTTCATTCCCATTGGTTGTTGTAAAGGACTGTAGAAACCTCTGATGGTAAAGAGGTAATGGGCACAGATCAGTTAATGAATAATTAAATGAATAACGCAGCGAAGTCCTGTGCGAATTCACTCCTCAAATACACACACAAAAGTCCATGAAATAAAATATAGCAGAGTCCTCGCGCAGATGAACAATAGACAGAAAATCGTCTTCTTTGGATATTGACCTTTAGATCCCTATAATACACAAAACAGCACATACATTGCTCAGTATGTGTGAAAAAAGAAGGAATAAAAGGGGAACGGTGTCTATCCAACTCACTTGTTCCAGAGCCAAAAGAAAGCCGGCTCTGAGCAATAATCGCATAGAATGTAACGGTGATAATAGATGGTGTCCTCACCAATACCGTCAAGCTGCCAGTTGAATGGTCCCCTCCTGGTCCCACATCCAAAAAGTAGCCGACAATGAATAAGACTAACAAATAGTAGGATGCAGCAATCTCTTACATAAACTCCATCAAGTGGACATTTATTAAATGATTAAATCGCACTGACGCATTTCGACATAGGCACTTTGAGAAAGACTTATGTCGAAATGCGTCAGTGCGATTTGTTAGCCTTATTCATCATCGGCTCCATTTCAGATGTGGGACCAAGAGGGGACCATTTAACTGGCAGCTTGACGGTATTGGTGAGGACACCATCTATTATCACCATTACATTCTATGCGATTATTGCTCAGAGCCGGCTTACATTTGGCTCTGGAACAAGTGAGTTGGATAGACACCGTTCCCATTTTATTCCTTCTTTTTTCAGACATGCTGAGCAATGTATGTGCTGTTTTGTGTATTATAGGGATCTGAAGGTGAATATCCAAAGAAGAAGACCTACAGATTTTCTGTCTATTGTTCATCTGCGCGAGGACTCTGCTATATTTTATTTGTAGAAACTTCTGGCACAATAAAATGATGATGATAATAAATCATAAAAATATAAATTTTTGTTAAGCTCCAATATCTTCATGCATCAGAAGAATACCAAGGTCATGTTGCCCTCCAAATTTCTCCAAGCAGTTTACATTACTGCAAGATCAATAAGAGCAACAGTCACAACTGGAAGTGGACCTGGACATGACAGAAAACCTCCATGAACCTCAAACACATATGACAACCAGAAGACAACTTATACTATTGTTACAGTGTGATTAGAGGCCGGGTGATAGACCACCATTTTGTCAGCAGGTGGAGGAAAAAAGCTCCTTCTCCCTATAGGGTTAATTCTCACTTGGCTGCTGATTAAGCCTGCCCTGCCTTTACAGGTTTGGTGGTTCCCTCTGAGAGAGCAGTCTTTGTGCTGGGTGCAGCAGAGAAGGAGACAAAACCTTGAAGCTACTAAGGGAAGTACACTTTATTTTGTTTTGCTTTATTGGTAAGCAGCTTAGCTGCCCAATGTTATAGTGAGGGGAGAAAAAATGTTCTGTTAGGCTCTGCATGAGGAGTAGGCTTTTGATTTATATTTGTTTTATTTTCTTGTTTATTGTATACCCCGCATTTCCTGTTGCTGCCCAATAAAGAAAAGCCTGAAGCACTAACACATGTGTCCAGTGACTATAACACATTGTACCTAAAGTTATCCTTCTGCCTATAGGTAGGGAAACGTAAATCTACTTCATTACATTATGTTGTGAATTTATTTCTTGTTTTCCTTTCATTGTATGGGAATGAGCTGGTTATTTTTATTTCTTGCTAACAATAAAACCCACAATGATTTTTATTGCTGTTAAAGGGAGTTGTATACTCAAGCTTGCTACCTGTTATAGCACATGGTGAATGTTTGCCCTTGTAGATAAAGATGTGTAGGCATGAGTAAATATGGAAGGAGGTGATGTGTGAAGATTGTTTGGTAATTAAATAGAGTATGAAAACCAAATTGAATGTATCGAGGGAAAGGAAACAACCATTTCAAACATAAACTATTGTTATCTTGTTTACTCCATGCTACGGTCGTGATACAGTGAGTTCAGAACATGTTCGATTAGATTTTCTATATTAAGCTGTATTAGAATCTGAACATTGCAGCTGGTTGGAGAGACTTCATCAATGGCTTACATTTCTTGCTGTGAAATGGCGTAGTTCAACATGGTTTTAGCAATAGAAATTTTCAACTACCATTAAGTGGTACTCCCTGTTGATGATACTTGTATACAAACACACAATACCAGCACAAGTCTATAGCTTGGTTTTCTGGACTTCTGAACCATAAATTCCATTCTACGCCCAATGTCAAGCAGTGCGGAACAAGCGATGTTAAGATACTGTGTGTGGGGGGGGTTACAACACAAAATATCACTCGATGAATGCCCCCAGTGACACATATGCAGGGTTATTCAGAGAAAGGGGAAACTCTGGAGAACATTTGGAGAATTGAAATTCTAGTTCAAAATAGCCGATTTGGAAAGTGAGATAAATGGGAGTTTTTCTGCTTTGGCTATTGACCTAGAATTTTCACTTCTCCAAATGTTCTCCAGAGTTTTACCATTCTCTGAATAACCCTGACTGAGTAAAACATTTTCTTAACTAAAACAAATGCAAATAGGTACAGCGCTAATCACACACGTGACTGGCAATGAAGGTCTATTAGGCGTTATTGCAAAACTGAAATGAATCCTTGTGTTTAAAACTCCTTTCAGAGGGCATGCTATAAAAAATAAAGAAACAAAAATATTGCACCGTATGTCTGAAAACCAGTATATCAAATTAAAAAGGTGTCTAATTGGACTCACATTTAAATGAGCCCTCTGTTGGCTCTAGGCGTATTCGCATGTAGGGTTTTTTTCTTCTCTTTTATTAGCAGGTATCCAATCCATCCACCTTTCATCGTTTTTCATCCTCCACTTCCTTTTCCTTAGGATTTTAGTATATGAAGAGACCGGGCAAACCCTAGGGTAATTCTGTATGGTAAATACACATATAAATGTATACAAGTGCCAACTTACATATAAGGGAGCCCACCTCGGCTCCTATTTCACAGCATGTGGTGGGCTCCCTTATATGTAAGAACATGAGAGAAGGGCATAACAGCTTCCAGAGAGTTATTGTATTGAGAAAGCCTCTTTTATCCCATGATATTTTGTCACGTCTCGGCCTTGCCCCCTGGTGGTGAAGGGTATTCATGTTTGGTTTTCCCCCTATGGTGTGTCTGGCTGTGCTGTTTAGGGCTGATCTGGGGTTCTGTTGTGATCTCCTGGTCTGGGGTCACATGGCCCAATCACACAGACCCACTCCCTATATATATCCAAGCAGCACAGAGCCTCATTGATTGTTTGTGGAGTTTGATGGTGGTTCTGTCTGGTTCGTGTTTCCTGAGTTGCTGCAAAGCATTCCTGTTCAAGTGTTTTCTGGTTCTGACCTCGGCTTTATTTTTGACTATCCCTTCTACTCCCCCCTGGTACCGTATATTTCTGATCTGTTGCCAACCTCTGCCTGATTGACGATTCTTGTATGTTTCATGTTTTATATACCTTGTCTGTCTTAGTTTAGTATTATATTCAGAGGCCGCTTATAAGGACCTCTTTTAGTATAGTCTGTCTGTTTTGTTTACTGTCCTGCAGCCTGCTCCCTTCACGGATTGTCAAGTGTATCTTTGTGTTTCTGAGTGTCCTAAGTTGTCTGTCGGTCTTGAAGCCTTCGGAGCTTAGTGGCAATTCTGTTCTGTTTTTTGGTGCTCCTTGGTTTTGGAGAAATCCGTCTGTCCTTGTGTCCAGTCAGTTACTCACCTGCCTTAAGGGCTTCATCTCATGTTCCAAGCCACCACGATGGCCCAAGCAGGGGCTAACCGTTACATATTTAATCTAGTGCTTGTCCATCCTTTTAGAATATTCTGTAGAAACTCTTCACCTTCCTTATTAATTTTCTACAAGATATTAACCCCCCTGACGGTTATCCCGAGTGTGTCTCGGGGTTAAATTTCACCGCTGAAAGCGGTAACCTTGACCACACTCGGGCTGTATACATCACCTCTCGCTGTGCTCCCTTGATGATCTCTGCAGTCTCCTCCGGCGATCGCGGCGTTTTACTTCCTGGATTCCTTCTCGCGAGGAAGGAACCAGGAAGTATGAGGTGGCGATCGTCGGAGGAGACTGCGGGGGACATCGAGGAAGCGCAGGGAGAGGTGATGTATCCAGCGGCATCCCGAGTGTTGCTCGGGGTTACCGCTTCCAACATAGGAGTTTAACCCCGAGCTACACTCGGGATACCACTAGGGGGGGCAAAACAAAAACAAATAGAGCGCTTTGGGACATGAAAACTGGAAATAAATAGACTGCCAGGGAGGTTAAGATGATTGCATGCAGATATGGGAACATACACAGATAATCATCAGATATGAAAGGGTTTCTTTATTATTAAGATAAAGCAAAAATGTATGTGTTATACCACTTCAATATCATCATATTATTTTCTCACACACTTATGAGAAATGTTACCATCCCATCTAAATAAGCAGGTATGAAGCAATTCTCACAGCAAAGCCAAAATGTCCATATTGCTAATGTTCCCAATCCTGGTCCTCAAGTCCTCCTAACAGGACAGGTTTTAGGCCCGGGGTCAGGCGACCACATTATGTCGCCAGAGTGGAAGGAACATCCACTCTCACGGATCTTCCTACCGCTCTGCAAAATGCTCGTCTGACCCCGGCCTTAAGGATCATCTTGGGAAAATGCAGACAGAATCCTGCAATCACTGAGCAGCAAATCATATCACCTGGGCTGTGCTTCAGATATCTGCAAACCTGGCTTGTTAGGGGGTCTATACTAATGAGTTCTGCGCGCCAAGAAAGTAGGATTACCTCCTCCGCACTCATATGAAAGATGTTTAAATGTTTATAAATAGTTGATTTATGGAATTACTGCTAACTCGTTCAAAATGAAACCACCAGGAGTAAAAAAGACGCTGATTGCTCATACATTGATGGACAGTAGGGGGTTTCTAAAGTGGCTTCTGTAAACTGTATTACTTGTAGCAACTGACAACATTTTAACAGAATATTTGTATGTTTCCATGAAATAAATCTAGTGAAACCATGATGTATAATTTGTTTATTTTTAGCTTCATGTGTTTCTTCGTGTAGATATCCCTGTGCAAGGAGCTGCTTCTCCTCTATAACGCTGTATTAAGGGGGTAGAGTATGGTGTAGTACAAAAAACTGTACACATACAGGGTTATTCAAAGAAAGGTGAAACTCTGGAGAACCTTTGGAGAAGTGAATATTCTAGATCAAAATAGTCAAACCAAAACAATTCTCCCATTTATCTCACTTTCCAAATCAGCTATTTTGACCTAGAATTTTCACTTCTCCAAAAGTTCTCCAGAGGTTCACCTTTCTCTGAATAACCCTGATAACGATTCTCTGCATGGTCTGATATAATATGAAACAGACCTGTGTGAAACACTAAAATAAAATAGAGGTTGAGTATCCCTTAATCGAAATTCTGAAATCTGAATGGTTTGACAATCTAAAAACCTCTTGCACCGACATGACCCCAGAAGTGGAAAATTTCCCACTTGACCTCATGTGACGAAGGTGACAAAAGGATTATAAATCTATAACATTATTTTCAGGTTGTGTTAACATAATAAATATATGTATAAATATCATTTTATTGTTTAGACCTGGGTACGATCTGGGAGGTTTGGGGTACGTTATAGGTCAGACATATACGTAGGACAAGAAAGCACTTAACCCAGGTGCAGTACCAGTCATTTAGGTGGCTGAGTTTCACAATGGTGGTACTAAGGTAGGCCTAATACGCAGGGATAAAAACAACCAAAGGAGAGGGAACTCCTGTTCTTAATGTGGCTGGCAAAAGCAAATGGGAGATAAGAAAGTGACAGTGGGAAAGATCAGAGAAGGAGAAAAGGTGTGTATATATATATAACCAACAAGGAAATCACGGTAGCACGCCAGGTCTTTTATTTACTCAAATTAACATAGAGGTCGACGTTTCAGCTCCTCCCCAGAGCTTTCCTCAGGACACATCAAGCTCTGGGGAGGAGCTGAAACATCGACCTCTATGTTCATTTGAGTGAATAAAAGGTTATTTCTGGAAGACCTGGAGGGCTACAGTGATTTCCTTGTTGGTTATATGCAAATCAAGCTACATGGCAAGCACTAGACATGTGCATTCGTTTTAGTACTAAAACGATTTAGTCCGAATTTTGGGATAATTTAGTTTTAGTATGACTCAAGAGAAACGAAACTGCTCAGTACAAAAAACGAAAGAAACTAAAATAAAATGCACTACATTTTAGTTTCAATCCTTTTTGTGTTATTATATTAATGAGTGAAGGAGACCAGCAATGAAGAGCGCAACATCGCAACATCCGAAGTTCTGCACCCTCCACATGCCAATGCAGGAGGATGTTCTATACAGAGAGGACATTAATCAGGAGGATGTTCTATATATTATACAGAGAGGGTTATTAATTAATGCAGGTGGATGTTGTATACATTATACAGAGAGGTATTAATTAATGCAGGTGGATGTTGTATACATTATACAGAGGGGGTATTAATTAATGCAGGAGGATGTTCTAAACATTATACAGAGAGGAACCTTTTTTTTTTTTTAGCCCTTTAAATCCAGTGGTGCTGGCGCTGAGATCGGCTGCTTGTTACATTATCTCTCAGTACAATGTATCAGGCTCAGCTGTTACAGTAACTGACTGCTGCTCATCACAGCGCTCAGAGTTTCAGTAAAACAAGGAAATAATATTGTTCTAACGTCTTCTATATAAAAATATTATTTACTAGTTTTACTGAAACTCTGAGCGCTGTGATGAGCAGCAGTCATACTGTAACAGCTTGCCTGACACTGGGCAGTATTACAATGTTGGTGCTAACTTAACCAGAGCTGTTGTAACTGAAAACCTCCATAGGCTATAATAGCTCTGGGAAGTTTACAACAGCTCTGGTTAAGTTAGCACCAGCTATATAATATGGCCCACATTGTGCTGAGAGTGAGAGATACTGTAACAAGCAGCGATCTCAGCCCTCTGAGGAGCCACTACTATAGTAATTGTATCCACTGGTTTTCGGATGAATGAAATTAGTTTTCATACTAAAGAACTGAAAACGAATTTCTTTAGCAACTAAATAAATGCATTTTAGTACTAATGCATTAGTTCAAAACGAAATTTTGTGCTGTGCACATGTCTAGCAAGCACCTGGCGAGATATTGACGAAGCGTGAGTGCATGACATTGGGATATATATATTATATATATATATATATATATATATATATATATATATATATATATATATAAACAGACCCAGGATGCATAAAAGTGAGACAGATGTCATTTGCATATCCTACCCAGAATTCCTTGCTGCATATGGGGAATGTGACACAGGAGCTCTGGGATGTAATTCTTTGAATTGCTGTGATGTGCAGGTGGCTTCTGCAATAATAAACATATATACATTAAACAAAAAAAGAGCACTCCATATAAATGACCACATTCTTTCAATTCATTACATTTAAAAAAAATCACCATTTTTGAGAACATTCAATCACCTGAGGGAAGAGATGATGGGAATTTAGTTTGCAGCAGGATCCGATGAGGGACTGACAAGAGGTACACATGGTGAAAGGGGTCTCAATGGGGAACACAGGAGCTAAAAAGGGAAGACAGACCAATGTCAGAAAGTCAGGGTAACAACATGAACTAGGAGGCCCATAGATTGAAGGGCTGAACATGGAAGCACCTGTGGCTCCCTTCAGGTGGGGCAGGTGGAAAACTTGGACTGTATATAATATTAAGATGCAGGAAATCTGCTGACTGGAAATCATGCCGCAGCAAGAGCAGCGCGGGCACAGGTCTTATTGTGGTTCTTCTCTGCCTTTTGCATAGGTCATGACAGTTCCCAGGATTTCAGATAGGGGATACTCATCATGTAACACCATGAGATTAAAGGCTCACTCATTAACCAATTATTTGTGGGAGGAATGTAAGAAAATTGCAAATCATAGACTAAATTGACTTAATTTTTTCTTGTCTATTTTGGCTTGAAATTTTCTATTTTCTAACAAAGCTCCGGCTCATTCCTTTTTCTAACATGGGTTGTAGGAGATGTATTTTTAAGCCTCTTTGACTCACAGTGTGTGCGGGAACTGGCATGTATATAAATCTGGCACAGGCGTAAGTGCAGCCAAATATTGCGCCTTTCATGGCTGCAAGTGCATTCATACCGTAACCCTTTTGTGGTATTGTGGAAGAGTTCAGTGCTGGAGGTTTTGTGAATGCAGAAGACATCCCCGATCTATTCCGTTATGTCAGCATCAGGGAGTTGATAGCTGCTGATCCAGGACTGATTCATTTTTATAAATGTCAGCCGGTCTACAGAGTCAGTGGACAGACGCACTCTTTTGTCTGTGACAAAACCTCCAGCGGCACTGAACGTCCTTTCAGAAAGCACGTTGGATGAAGGGCAACCTAGTAGCTGCATAGCATATTGGCTAAATTCTGGCCAGTGATCCAATCTCAACACCCAGTAAGCCAGTGGATCATCTGCTGGAAAGGTATCCAGGTCTGCCCTTGCCCCTAGGTAGTCCTGCACCATATGGTGAAGACGCTGGCAATGGGTGCCTACATTTGACGTCCCTGGGCGTCGTGGACTAAAAAAATTAAAAAATGCATCAGTCAAGCTGCCCTGGCCTTCACCACTATTCCTCTGATCATCCGCAGCCTCAGAAGCACTTGTGTCAACACTTGGTAATCTACAAGTGCCTGGAAAGGTGTTACACAAGTGTCACTTTAGAGCGTCCTCAAGTTTTTTCATCCTGTGCTCCCTCTGTGCGGGCAGGATGAGCTCTTCAACTTTACCCTTGTATCGTGGATCAAGAAGGGTTGCCAACCAGTAATGATCCCTCTCCTTGATAGCACGAATCCTGGGGTCCTTTAGCAGGCTTTGCATTATTAGGGAGCCCATGCAGCGTAGGTTGGAGGTGGCATTAGCTTCCGAGTCTTCCTGGTCAATGAGGATGACCGTATCGTGCACTTCCTCCTCCCAGCCACGCACTAGCCCTTCTGTTTCTGGGCACATGAAACCCTCTCTTGAGGAATCCCCACCTTCAATGCCCCCACTACTTAAATATTCCTCCTCTTCCTCCTCCTGTCTGATCTGAGTAGGACCCGCTGGAATGCTGTCTGCGGAAAGACTGGGGCCTTGACCTGGAGCTAGGGAAGGCCTCCGCTTCCTCCCGCTGCTCTGCCTCTAGAGCCACATCTATAATTCCCCGCAGAGTGTGCTCCAGCAGGAACACTAAAGGAATTGTGTCACTGATGCATGCACTGTCCCTGCTCACCATCCTCGTTGCCTCCTCAAATGGTGACAGTACAGTGCATGCATCCTTGATCATCAGCCACTGCGGGGTGGAAAAAAAAACAAGTTCACCTGAACCTGTCCTTGTGCCATACTCACACAGGTACTCGTTGATGGCCCTCTGCTGCTTGTGCAGACACTGCAGCATTGCTAATGTTGAGTTCCACCTGGTGGACATGTCACAGATCAGACGGTTTGTGGGAAGGTGGAATTCTCTTTGAATTTCTGCCAGGCGAACGCTTGCTGGGAATGACCGTCTGAAGTGGCTGCAGACTTTTCTGGCCTGGCTGAGAAGCTCTGGCAGCCCTGGGTACTTGGATAGGAAACGCTGTACCACTAAATTTAGGACGTGTGCTAGGCATAGTACATGCGTCAATTTACCCTTGCATAGTGCGGAGAGAAGGTTGCTGCCATTATCACAGACGATCATTCCCAGCTCAAGCTTGCATAGTGTTAACCATCTCTGCACCTGGCCCTGCAGAGCTGACAGAATTTCTGGCCCGGTGTGGCTCCTGTCCCCTAAACAAACCAGCTCAAGCACAGTATGGCTTCTTTTTGCTTGAGCCATTGCGTAGACCCTGTCAGGCATCGGTTTAACTGCCACTTCGCCAGAGACACAGAAGGAGGAGGAGGAAGAGGAGGAAGAGGGAGAGGTGGTGGTGGTGGAGCAGAAAGACCTCATACAAGCAGCTTTCTGGAGGCGTGGTGGATGAACAAGCTCCAGCACAGAGCCCCGTCTTGGATCCCTCCCAGCTGCAATCAGAGTTACCCAGTGTGCCGTGAAGGAAATGTAATGACCCTGTCCATGCTTGCTGGACCACGTGCCTAAAGTCACATGCACCTTGTTGCTGACTGCCTTTCCCAATGACTGGATAACATTGTCTTCCACATGCTGGTATAGTTCTGGAATGGCCTTACGTGAAAAGTAATGGCGTTTTGGAACCTGCCACTGTGGTACAGCACATACAGCAAATTCATGGAAGGGAGCAGAGTCCACCAGCTGGAAAGGCAGCAGCTGCAATGCGAGTAATTTTGCTAAGCTGGCATTTAGACGCTGTGCTTGGGGATGGTTGGGACTATATTTTTTCTTACGCTGCAGCAGCTGTGGCAACGTAATCTGACTGCGTAAATCTTCAGCTGCTGGGAGGATGTCACATTGTGAGGAAGGACCTGGTACATCCATTACTGTACCCTCATCCCTGTCAGTGGAGGTTGTAGGCAATGACATGGCAGGACATACAGTGGGGGTAGAGACAGATGAGGAGGAGGAGGACCTACGCAAAGTTTTGCGCCAATGGGATGCATGGCGGGTGGTCATATGTCACCTCAAGCACGTGGTACCCAAGTGTCCGGTGTTTATCCCACGCTTCAGCCTCCTCTGACATAGATTACAAATAGAAACGGTGGGGTCTGCTGCACATTTCTTAAAGAACTCCCAGACAGCAGAGTTCCTGCATGTGTTCTTTGAGACAACAGCGCTCTGCACCGGGGCAGCTCTGACATCTGATGCCTTGGACTGGCTAGTGCTATGGTTGGTCACAGAGGATGTTGTGCCTCGTGTTTGCTGTGCCTCCTCCTCCCCCTCCTCCTCACTTGATTCCTCAGTTCGATCTGGCACCCAGGTGGAGTCAGTGACCTCATCATCAATGTCATCTTCACCCCCTATCTCCTTGTCACTGGAGCCAACTTGGCAGTATGCTGCAGCTGCTGGGGCAACATGAGTGCCAGTTATTTGTGTGTCATCACTGGCACCCCCTTCCTCTAGGTTGATTATACTCCGTTGCTCAACCTCAGAGATTGAATCAGAGCACTGTAGTTGCTGCGCATCCTCAAGCAGCATGTCACTGTCATTGTAGTCAAACAATTCAGCTGATTCCTCCGTGTGTGATAGCGAGGCTACGGCAGGAGTAGCTGTGGACATGGAGGCTGCATTAGATGCTTTGGCAGCTGAGTCGGACTGAAAAGCAGTAGAAGCCTGGCTGGCAGAGGACTCGGAGGATGAGGATGACCTGGCTAGCCAATCCACCAAAAAACTCTGTATGTTGCTGCAGGTTAAGAAGACGGCCAGCACCAGTTATAAAGGACAAGCGTGCCCCTGCAGAGGATGCACCACGTCCACTACGACCAGAGGCACAGCCTCCCAACACAGGGGCTGCTTGCCCTCTTATCTGTGTCTGGGAGCGTCTGCCTGTCCTTTTTGTCCTTTCAGACATGGTGAGTGATATATAGATTAAATATATACAGAACTCTGATTCAACTCTGGTATAAAGATTAAAGATTTACAGAACTCTGGTATAAACCCTTTGATTGGTGGCAGTGAAACCTCCTATAAATCAGTGAGACCCTTTGATGGGTGGCAGTGAAAACTCCTATAAATCAGTGAGACCCTTTGATGGGTGGCAGTGAAACCTCTTATAAATCAGTGAGACCCTTTGATGGGTGGCAGTGAAACCTCCTATAAATCAGTGAGACCCTTTGATGGGTGGCAGTGAAACCTCCTATAAATCAGTGAGACCCTTTGATGGGTGGCAGTGAAACCTCTTATAAATCAGTGAGACCCCTTGATGGGTGGCAGCCAGTGAGAACACACAGATTATAACAATTCCCAAATATTTTGTAGAAATTAGTGACCCCAAAAATACTGCGTGGTACTAGCTGTGTGACAAGACACAGATCACCTCAATTCACAAATGTTTTAAAGAAATTAGTGAGCCCCAAAATACTGCGTGGTACTGGCTGTGTGACAAGACACAGAAGATCACCTCAATTCACAAATGTTTTAAAGAAATTAGTGACCCCCAAAATACTGCGTGGTACTGGCTGTGTGACAAGACACAGATCACCTCAATTCACAAATGTTTTAAAGAAATTAGTGAGCCCCAAAATACTGTGTGGTACTGGCTGTGTGGCAAGACACAGATCACCTCAATTCACAAATGTTTTAAAGAAATTAGTGACCCCCAAAATACTGCGTGGTACTGGCTGTGTGACAAGACACAGATCACCTCAATTCACAAATGTTTTAAATAAATTAGTGAGCCCCAAAATACTGCGTGGTACTGGCTGTGTGACAAGACACACATCACCTCAATTCACAAATGTTTTAAAGAAATTAGTGAGCCCCAAAAAAACTTGCTGGCACAGTGACAAGACACACTTATCAATTCCCTGATATTTTGTAGAAATGAGACCCCCCAGACCCCCCCCAGTAGCGTGGCAGACCAGCAGTAACAACACACAACAATCTCCTCTGAAATTTCCTCTGAAATGCCTGCAGAATCGGCGCGTGGAAACGTTATATAGTGTGCTGTGGGACTTAGCTCTGTGAGCCCATGATTGGCCAAAATTTGCCCAATCAGGACTCTGAGCGGTGATTGGCATACAGTTGAACCTGTCTTGCACCAGCTGGAAATGTTCAGAGTTAGCGATCTACCCGAACAGTCTAAGTTCGGCCCGAACTCTGAACTGTCCGAACCCGAACGGCTCATCCCTATTTGAGACCCGTGGCGCACTGTGCATTAGGCTTGCATAGGATTTTTTGGTCTGCCTGTGTGTTTCATCTTTAAAATGCTGCAATGGGTGATGTGGATTTTCTAGCTTACAAGGAAAGCATGCTTTACAGTCTGCTAAGGCTGGGGTCAGACTAGCACATTTTTAACGTGCATTTAGGCGCACTTAATCACAGCCGCAGTAGCAGCAAATGACGCGCAATGACGGCCAATATACGAAGTACGGCCGCGCAATGCAAGTGGAAAACGAACGCATAACCGCTAGTACTGACGTACAGAGTACGCTGCGGTGGCATAGCGGCACAGCGGCGAATGCGCGTGATTAGGAGACGTCAGATGCTGCTCATGTCCGGCCAACATAACGTCCAGACGCAAAAAGTGTTTTATTGACGATCCGTAAAAAATCACGCACGAAAATGCGCATCATATGACCGTTTTTGCGCTTTCCATGAAAAAATACGGCAATGCGTTTCGGATGCACTTTTTGACGGTCGCTGCAAATAATGCATTTGTTTGACTCTAGCCTTAAAGGGATACTGTAGGCAACATGACCAACTAAGCCTTTTCCTCCGCTGCCCCCTCCGCTCAGCTGATCGTCTGAAATAGCTGAGAGACGCGGAGGACTTTACTCCGCCCTCCCAGCTGTCAGTCAGCAGAGCGGGATTCGTATTTCCCTCTTCTGCCAACTATTGCCGAGTAGGAGACGTCATCGCGCTTTCAGCGCGATGAGCTCTCCAACTCGCCCCAGTAGCTGGCAGCAGCAGCTGTCATTAGTGTTGCGCGCATCCTCTTGCGCGTAACACTAATCGAAGAAGATGGAGCCGGGAGGAAGCCTGCTGATTGGCTGGTTTACGTGAGAGGCACGCATGCGCGCTTCTCACATAAACCATTTGCCAAGTTGAAGATTTTCAGGACGGGAGCTAAAGAGGAGGGAGGTGAGTATATAAAAAAAAACGCCGTTGGAAACAAGTGGTTTTTAGGGTAAGTATTACATTTAAAAAATAAATAAAATACTGCATAACTAGGAAGGGCAATAGGTTTAATATAATTTAAAAAAGGGGGGTGATTTTTAGCCTACAGTGTTCCTTTAATGTCTAGGTGCAAAGATTCTCACCTCCAAATGACATGTGCTCGCAGCAGGACTCTCAAACAGAGTAAACAACAGGTGGTAATATGTGTTTGGAAATAACATGTGCTTCTAATTAGTCTGGTCTCATGAATTTGATACATTGCCTGCAGACTGGGTGTGGCTCCTGCACATGTATGCACACTGTGTTCCTCTGATATGCTGTTTAACCCCTTAAGGACCAGGGCTCTGTAAAGCCAATCATTAATGATGTAGATGTTACATCGTTTGTCATCAAGGGCTTAATAAAATCTTTATCACACTCCTTAGATTTAAACATAATATTCCAGTATTTGTATGTCATGTACCTCTCCCGAAGGGCCTATGTGAGCATACAATTATTATTGTGTTAGATCTATAGTTTTGGTGCAAGCGTGGTATTAGTAACACAACACAACATGAAAATGTCTATCCTAAAGTGTACAAGCTGAGTCCCTAGAGTCTCTGACTATCCATTGTCATATATACCTTGCTTTATACATATAATACATTCCCTCACCTAACAGGAGAGTAGCCAGTCGCTGTGCATTTTAACCCCTTAAGGGTGGCTAGGTGTCGTATGGGGGTCTCTGATGGCGAGGCACATTGGTATGCCTCGCTATCGGGTGTAGTAATCTGCCTATAATTGGGCCTGCCTGCGCAGGCCATGGGCTCATTCACATACAACACAACAGGAAAAAGTGATCATTACGTATATATACATATATGCTCAAATATAGACGTGTATATGCGTACCTGTGTCAAAAATCCCAAAGTGTGAAGCACATCATTGGCTGGTGGGAGCAGACCAGGTTCTGAGTATGTTGATGCAGTCAACGGTATGCAGCACGCACAGGCTGTTTGTAGGGGCTGAGACGGATCATTGAAGACAGCGGATTGTACATGTACACCCTGCGCTTCAAGGCCCTCCTGCCATGTTTAATGCATAGAAGCAACCATGTTGTTAAAGGGTTACATCAGAAACAGCTGTAAACGTGTCGTTGTTAGTAGAAAGCGGATGCTTGAAACTTAAGTGCATCCTGAATCCGTCATCATGTACAGATGCTATGGCTCACTTAGGATCACACATGTGTGTAAAATGTTGTTATTGATTAGACATCTGAAGATTACAGAAATTAATATCGTAATTGTTCGGTCCTTTACAGTTACTTCGATGTGAAAGATCGCCAGGGTCACCCGTCCGCAAACACCACCAGCGGAGGGCCAGCCGAGGATCCACAGCTGTCAGATTATGAGCAGGAGCTCTATAACTTTATGGGGCCGGAGACATTCGAGGGCGTGCAGGGCGCGATTGACTCCGATGCCCCAATACTTAAGTCTAGTCTACATGTAACCTTCGCACACACAATAGCGATTTGGCAAGTGCTTGTAGAAGCTACCCTAAGGGCCCTATTAGTTTCCTACAGGTCAAACAGGGACACAAAGGTACAAATTGATATGCTCTTATATACCCATTGCGCCCCTGTTTAACCTGTAGATTACGGTGCAGGCACAGAGTCCATCAGCCTGTCCTGCAGTGGTCTTAGAAACATGTTCTTGTTAGGATGTATCTTCTTCAAATTGTGCATTTCTAACAAAGATTTTCATCATCTGTCGTATAACAGCATCAGGGGCATCGGAGGCCGATGTTTCGCACCCCGCGCCCTCACCGGTACCCCAGGAAGCGGCAGCTGTGGATCCTCAGCCGACCCTGGCAGAGCGACTGTCTTCCCTGGTGTCTTGTAAGTTTCACTTCTCTAACACCCATTATAAATGAACACTTTGACAGCGGGTGGCTTTCGGACATTGGGGGTGGCTTAACACATACATACATGTTCCTGTGCTACCTTGTCGTCCCCTCCAGCCAATCACGGCATCCTGGTTCCCTTCTTACAAGAAGGAAAACAAAAAGCCTGACGCCGCAATCAGATGGAGGGGATAGCGACGTAGCACAAGGGACGGGTATGTGTCCAGGCAGAGTGTGGCTCTGCATTACCTCTTTCTGCTATGAAATTTAACACAGAGCCACACGGGCTATCGCTAGGGGATAAAAAAATGCACCGTTTCTGACATATGATATATTTTTTAATTAGATCACCAGGGAGGTATCATTTTGGATGGAATTCATTTGCTCATTGAACAAGCCCTTTTAGCTGTTAGAGCTGGCATTGATTTGGAGCTAATGTTCCTTCCGTTATGTGGTGAATGGTATCAGATGTTTCGCAAGCACATTGGATCCCCATGACTGTGTCACGACATACAGGGTTATTAAAAGAGATTTGAATTGCTGGAGAAAGGTAACTGAATGCTGAAATTCATTGTACGATTACCTTTCCTGGCCATTCGGCTATTGAGAGAGCAGGCAATTAGCCAAAAACTGGCAAATTGCCTGCACATACGTTGGCTGTTCGGTGCCTGTTCGAGACCAGAGAATCCCCATAGAGAAGCAATGCTTTGGCTATTCCGAGAGCACAAACCAGCAGTTAAAGGTTCCCAAAATGCCCTGCCATTTGGTGGTTTAATTTGACAGGTTTATTCAAGTGAATCTCATAGGCTTCAATGTTAAAAATATTCCTGTTTTAATCCAATAAGTAATAAACCATTAATTATAATATACTGCATCAAAAAGTCTATTTATTTGTAGATTTAGGACCTTTTAGGCATTTAGGTTGATTTTTTGGCAATAATTTGTTACATTGTTTGTTTTTAAATTATTTTGATCCTTTTCTGTAACAGCCCTTTTATTATCATAATTTTTATTTCATATGTAAATTTCTGACATTTTCGTTCAGTAGTTTCTTTGCACACAGCGTTACACTTTTAAAACATTCAAGCGTAGGTTTTTTTTTTTCTCCTTCATCTCCTTCGTCTGCGGCGTGGGCTTTTTCCGATGGCTGCGCTGCGATCAGCTCCTTCTCTGGTTTTTCCAGCGTTTTTGGGGGGTTAATCCCAATGTTTTAGGGGCTTTTGGTGCGTTCGCCCTCGTTTTGCAGTGAGTTTTCGTCGTGTTGGTGGCGACTTTTCCTTGCATTACGGTGGCCCTGCGGTGCTTGCTGAATACACCGCAGGGTCGCCGAAATGGGATCACCAAATCGTGTCAAATGTAAGAGAACGAAAAGTCACTGGACGTGCGGTGACTTTTCCATTCTCTTTGAATAAACCAGATAACTTTCCATTAACTTGCACATTTCCATGATGTCTAACCTGAGTGCAGGAGGACACAAGTGTGTTAATCATCAATCATGCACAACTTATGGGCCTGTGGTGTATGAGGATTCACACATCTGTGCTATTGAAAGATGCGGTATCAGTATGGTTGTGACAAGGGTTAAAGGGGTCAAGTATACACAGCCTGCCAACTTTATCCTGTTAAAGTGTTCATGTTGTGCATATGTAATATTTGTCCTATTTAATAACAGCTATCATTAAGATTCCATTACCGATTTTGTAATGATATTTATTGCTTCTTACAGCACATCCCACCCTGATAGACGACGAGCCCGGTCCATCCCACCGTGGTCCTGGCGCTGTGTTTTACCCGGAATCCACCATTGAGGGTAAGTGTTTCCACATAATTAATTGTGTTCTGAGACACATGGCTGTACAATGCTAAACAGCAGCACTTTGTACGCAAGGCACTGCAGACTAGCATTGTAGAGTCATGTCACATCTGTAGACACACACATCATTTACACACGACATTCTGGGATTTTCAACGGGGTCGACTCCTGAGGAGGAGGAAGAGGAGTACGAGGGTGAGGACAAGTCAGAGATCGTCCTCTCAATGGTGGATTCCCCGGCTGAGTACACCGCAGCACCAGCGCCAGGACCTGCGTCCGAACACGGATCCTCGCCCACACAGTCTCCTGCCCTGGCCAACATAGCATCTCAGCTGAGTGAGAGAGCGAAGAGCTGCTCAGCCATGCAGCCCACTCAGCTGAGGAGCTAGAGAGGGACTGGCAAGCCATAGGCCAACACAATCAGCACCAAGCTGATATTGTGTCACGTCTGGATCTGCTGATCGCTGAGGTGAGGGCTCTACGCACCTGGGATTTGCCCCAATTGTGCGATTTAATCAGCCGGATGGTTGACATCATGTCCGTAGTTGGCGCTGGGATGCTGGGCACTACACCCCAGCGATTGCTGGATCCACTCCGTGTAGAGCAGACACAGCAGGACGAAAGTCTGGAACATGATGAATAATGTCCTCTGACGAAAGACGGCTGCGTCATGAGGCCCTTATTCAGCATGTTCCCCCGACTAGTAGTTCGGCAGCTGATGTAGTTTATTTAATAGTTATTTGGTACAGGTTTATGTTTACTGTCCGGTTTTGCTGTTTCCTCTCGTAGCCCCGAACCTCCTTCTCCTCCGACGCCAAAGTTCTTCCCAGCACCGTAACGCTATTCCCTTGTTGATGCCCAAAATTTTTATTTTTATACAAAAATTACAAAAAAAATAAAAATGATTATACCTCAAAATTATAGCCAGTGGGGGGGGGGGGGGTATTGTTTTTGCAACTATCCCCCTGGCACATTGATAACAAATAACAATCAATTAATCAAAAAAACATTTACTGTCTCGTGTCTGTTATTTCTGACCTTTTTATCGATATACTACACAAACAGGGTTTTGCAGGTTATCGCACTGTATTTTAATTTCTTTATTCACATACATACATACATACATACTTACACATGTCCTTTGCCACCCTAAAAAAATGTCTATAATACAAATTATTTACACTATTTGTAAATGAGAATAATTGGACATACACATTAAATAATAGTTTGACATCCATGGAGGTCCACGAGAATACCAGAAATAATGTCCACAAGCATCTGCAGTGGGAGAGACAGAAATGACAAGGGAAAGATATCTGAGGGTTAAATGCACAGGTACACAGTTGGTTAAAGTCACGTACAACATACACTGGAATGGGAGAAGCTTGTACCTGATGTCTGAACATGTGGTGTGCGGCCGTAGGTCCAATAGAGGTCCTGTGGCAGCCCATCTCGCTGGGAACGTCACATGCCGATCATCAACCAATGAAAATAAATGAAACATCTGCAGTAGGATATAAGGATAGATGGACAAATGGGTTTATGTCATGACAATTATAAGTGGACAATTGATAACATTGCAGTTCTTCAGGGAGTTTGTTGGCCATTCAGGGAGGGATTTCCACCCACTCAATGAAGAACATTAATCAACAACACATACAATAACTGCTGGCGACAAAGACAGGGGGTCAATGAGGACATGCTAAAAGGATAAGATTAACAATGGTTAATCATTTATGGGCACATGTACTTACACTATACAAATGGATGACACCCATATTTTCCTGTGGCAGGAGACAAACAGATAGCAGCATCATTTTCAAGGTGTGTTCTGCTCAAAAAAACAAGGAAAATAAATAAAGGACACCTTATTACAACATGAAGAATTATATGGATTGTGTTAATATATGATAATGAAACATTACTTACACGGAAGTGGGTAGCGATGAGATTCGCCCTCACCACGGGACCCCGGTCACTGGGATCCACATCCTCAGCCACAGGGTGCATATCGTCCTCAGGCAGTATATCGCCGATGCGGATATCGGGCAGAAGAAGCATTAAAGCCACGTTATGCAATATACAGCATGCAACGACGATATCGGCTGCCTTCAATGGAGGATACAACAGGTACCCACCAGACTTGTCCAGGCATAGAAACCTGGACTTTAGAACCCCAAAGGTGCGCTCTATAACGTTTCGGGTAGCACAGTGGGCACTGTTGTACTGCACCTCTGCAGGAGTTTGTGGATTACAGAGCGGAGTCAGGAGCCAAGGCTGACACGCATATCCCTTGTCACCTAAAAGACAGACAGAACACAATACAAAATATTGTTATTAGTAGCATACGTTTAAATATGGATAAACACTAATGTCATTATTTAATCTGGGACTTACCGATGAGCCAGCCGTCCGGCATTTGTCCATCAAAGGATGTTCAAGGAATGGAATTGCTTCCTATTCCTGTATAGTTCCTTGCTGTTTGTGGGCCGACGCAGTGCAACATGAGTGCAGTCAATCGCTCCAAGGACCTTTGGAAAAAGTCAAGTTTAACCTTCTTCCACGTGGCCTGGTCGGTGGGGAAATGGATGAATTCCTTGGTCCGTGAGGTGAGGGCCCTAACCACCTGCATAAGGCACCTTGAAAAGGACGCTTGGCTAATCCTGACCTCCTCCCCTGAATCTGACTGGAAGGAGTGTTTGGCAAAATGGTACAAGACCGCTAACAACTTCACCAGCCCAGGAATAGAATGACCCCTTCCACTCAGCGGCTCCAGATCCTGGCTTATACACTGGTATAAAGCCAGGATGGCCTCACGAGACAGCCGGAATTTCTTGAGGATTTGGCGGTCACTCCCTTTGCAGGAATACCCTGGGAACAGCGACCCTAGCAGGATTAGACTATCCTACCTGTTCCTCTCCTGCAGCAGCATGTGCCTCCAATAAGGCACAGCCCAATTGGGCAATGGCTGCGCCATTCCGTGCAGCTTCCTCCCTGCTCCGGTCTTCAAGCATGACCTGAAATGGCAGCATTCTCGGTATGGTGACTCTGAAACACTGAAAATTTTTTCCAAAATGGTGGTGGACAGGAAGCAGGAAGCGGTGGTTCTTTTTTTTTCCCTTTAGAATTTTTTTTTTTCTTTGAGTTTTGATTGTTTATTTGCCCTATCTTTGCTATGGGATTCAACAGGTTGAACCTGCCGAATGAAGTTGCCGAATTGGCAGGGCAATTCACCTCCAATTCATGCCAATTCGGCACTCTCTGGATAGAGTGAACCTGAGTTTTCAATGGGACGGTTTCGCATTCGCCGATTGCGGCGAATGGTGGTGAACGGCTCCATCTTTCGGCAACCTTTCTCCACATCTTTGCCGAACGGCCTGCTCTCTGGATAGCCGAATGGCCGAGAAAGGTAACCGAACACTGAAAATCAGCGTTCGGTTACCTTTCGGTGGCCATTCGATTCTCTTTGAATAACCCTGTAAAATTGTATTTCAACCTCTCAGAAAACTATGGCTTTAAAATATAAAACAATTCCATTGTATTCACAATTGAACATTTTTCAGCAGTGTGTACATATATATATATACACAAACCAGAGAGCGAGCACTCTAATCAGCACACTCAAAAACCAACAACAACAGCTTCATGTATGTGAACATAGTACCAGATTTTACCACATGTACCGTTTTACCGGCCATGAATTGCTTAAGCCTGCCAACAGCGTCAATGTAAACCACCTTCTGTCAGGTCCTACTCTGCAAAACAAATGACTGCCCTTCATGGGATAAACTCACTTACCGAGGATCAGGTCCTTTCCTGGAGCTCCCGCAGATCAAGGTTAAATAGAACCTGGAGGAGGAGTACCTGTGGCAGGGAGGGGTGCTGACCAAAAGGATTCATATGAAAAACACATGGGGGGCAGCACTCAACCTAAACTAAGCATTCAGTGCGGGTGTGTATCAAAACAGAAGGTGGCTTACATTGTCGCTGTTGGCATGCTTAAGCAATTCACGGCCGTTCATTGCAAACTAAATTTTCACAATTTTTTCAACAAAGCTTAGATTTAAGAATTTTTCAACTTGTGGTAAAATCTGGTGCTATGTTCACCTGCATGAAGCTGTTGTTGGTTTTTGAGTGTGCTGATTGGAGTGCTCTCTCCCTGGTTTGTTTGTATTATTTTGTTTTGAGACGCACCCACACTAAATGCTTAGTTTAGGTTGAGTGTTACCCCCCATGTGTTTTGCATTTGAATCCTTTGGGTAAGCACCCCTCCCTTTCACAGGTACTCCACCTACAGGTTCTATTTAACCTTGATCTGCGGGGAGCTCCAGGAAGGACTTGATCCTCGGTAAGTGAGAGCGGACATTCTTTCCAGTCTGACGCCCGTCTGACCACCTCGTTGAGTGCCGTTAGTGCAGTCAGCATTGCAAGGCTTGATCCTCCTATGGGGGATTGCGCTTTGCAGCCCTGTCGAACGCACGTCGTAGCGCTTTGCTGGGGAGGCTTTCAGAACGTCTGCAGCATGCCCTCAGTAGCGTGCGCAACTTGTGCGTGCGCTACAGCATGTGATCGGCCCGTCAACAACGCTGCAACAAATGTTAGTACGGTAACACATAGTGCGCTCGTCTGACCCCGACCTTAAAAGTACATGGGTCTTTTTTTTTAAACTTGAAAAAGGCTCTGCGGAGCCGAAACGTCGGATTTCTTATGGTTTTGAAATAAAGTTATATTTCTCATTTATGAAGTCCTCGAGTGCTCCCTAACGGATATTTATTTATATGCATATTACAGGGCTTTAGCACCGATGCATGGGGCTTTTTCCCTATAACCTGTGACGACAGAGTGCTTTTTTATTTGGCATTTTTTTATATATATATATATATATATATATAATTAATTCAAATTAACTGTTGAACATTACTTGTTAACCGCCGTTTGCTGTCTCTTCGCTTAATCACAAAATTGCAGAAAATTACAGGAATGAACGTTTGAAGGTTAATCCATTTGCAGGAGACTTAAGCACTTTATGCAGATATAAACACATTTATGTTAACGCTCAAAGAAATAATTATCTTGCCATGCTGTTCTATAATGGCCCGTGGTGATACTCACCAGGGTTTTTATTATATAACAATTATAACCATAAAAGATATACATCATTATTTTTTTTCCATAATGAGTTTAGAAAGGCAGTAAACAACTCCATGCGGAAAAACAGTCACAGAAATCTCATTTTCCAAGTTAAAAAAATTGCAGCCACTTTAGGTTCCCTGGAAATATGAAATAAGTTGATATTTTTTAATAATGCACACCATTATCACATAAATAATACAATTGATTGAAAATTTATTATTCATTCAATAGGAACTAAATATTGAACAAAATTGCTGTCAGCAGCATCATTGGCAGCGAACTCAAGTATCTGCATCTCGTGTGTGTAGACAAGTTTTAAAAGCTGATTAATTATTTCTCAGGCACCAGATTTAATAGCTCTCCAGTGGAGAATTTAAACCTCTAATTTAATATTCATAGAAGGGCAAGGAGGAGTCAGAGATGTCAGCGGGTTATTAATTACAAAAATAATCATACAAAATAAAAAATTGAGGTACGGAGGTATAGATCAATATTCCGGTGGATCAAAACCACAATAATGACAAATTGTTATCTTATAAAATACACAAGCTTTTCATCTGATTTGTGTTCGCACTTAAATTAAATATTTTGCTAAAAATATTATATTAAATATTATAAGAATGTATAGAAAGGTAAATTTTGTGTCTAAAAGCGTCTCAATTTTTTTTTAAAGGAAACGTGTTTTTGTACATAGTTAGCCTGTAATAATTAGGAATCAAGCCCTGAAATCCGTGCAATCAAGAGTTCTTACTGGTAAAATCCTTTATAAATAAATAAATAAATAAAAAATAGTAAATACACTGAGTCCGATAGAGTTTGAAACACTAAATAATAATTTCTTATCCCAAAAATAATTATCCAAAATAATGCAAATAAATGATATTCAATAAAATAAAAAACAAAAAACACTGAAATCTGTCTGAAAACAAGGGTAAGAGGATGTATGGTCTATTTCTTATCCTGTAGTGCCACCCAGTGGCCGTTCATAAACATTGCACTTTGGATTACAGTGTTTTATGAATTGTTTATAAATTTGCTGATGGTTCCTGCCCACCCTGCACCATGTGACTCGCAGGGAGCCTTACCAGGAAGCAGCTCGCCACGATCACACTGCAGGGGACAGCGAGGGAGCCAGGAGGAAGTGAGTATGCATCCAGCCCGAGTGTGGCTCGGGGTTACCGTTCACGGTAGTGAAATTTAACCCCGAGTCACCCTCGGGAATACAGCCAGGGAGGTTAAAGATCCTCACTGCCATCTTGGAAACTGTCACTTTCCTACCTAACAGCCCACAAAAAGAAGCAAAGAACTAAATGTACGTTATAGGGGTTATTCAGAGAGCCGTACAATTCATATACGTCAAACTCTAGTATAATTAAAGTGGGGTGCTTTAAATGCTTAGGTTGCGTTACCTGCAGCCACATGCAAGCAGGAACATCCTTCGTCCATCCATATTCGGGACGTAGATTTAACATCAAATATCAGATTACTTGTCAAACTCAATTTGTCATATACCTTATCACATGCCCCTGTGGTTTGGGGTATGTTGGAAAAACTGATCTCACATTGCGTGATCGCATATGTGGCCATCGCTCAGCTATAAATAACGCCTATAGAGACAATCACACCGACAAGCCAGTGGCTAAACATTTTTTATCTTGTCAACATCGCTTACCCTCTCTTAGATTTATAGGCATTGATCATGTCCCACCACTTCGCCGTGGTGGGAATAGATCTCAGCTTTTATTGCAGCGTGAATCTTTTTGGATCCATAAATTGGATACTCTCACTCCACGTGGACTGAACGAATATAATTCATACACTTGCTTTTTGGCTGATAGATAATCGAAGTAAATGCATTTATATTGATTTGGTAACATGCAATCTCTCTTGCAAAAGTAATTCTTGGTCGCTCGTGTTTTCTTTTTTTCTTGTTTTCAGGTTCTTTTTGAGGATTTTTTTGTTATGTGTTTATTATTCGAATTTTTATTTATTATATTTTTGAGTTATATTTTGGGGTACCCTGAATGGGGGCACTAATTTTCTTTATTCATTTATTATTTATTATGTTTTTTTCTTTTCCCTCCTAAGAACTTTCGTGTTTTTGAATAGTTTGTTTTTTGATTCCTCCATGAATGTTTTTAAATGTCCGTTCTATAGATCCATGCTTGTGTTTATGTCATCACTGTGGTAACCATTTTTCTTGGGCGTGTGATGGGTCACATGCAGCGATGCTTATGTGATTTGCATATATAATTATATTGGATGCACATGCAGGAGGGCTGGCATTTCAATCTGATTGGTGAGTTCATTCTCTGTCTTGCATTTAAGTGGTATTTTTTCATTATGTATGTAACCTTGAGAATGGCTCACACATGAGCCGAAACGTCGGTCAATTTTATAAGATTTAATAAATTTGTTATTTTATTTACACGTGTGCGGCTCCATTCGTGGATTCTATGCAACTTTTTGAGCAAGCACCGTGACAGTCTTCGAGTTGTTCAAGTCGACTTACAAGGTAGTTGCAGGGACATTGTGTTCTAATTATATATATATATATATATATAATTTTTAAAAAAGCGGTCTGTTACAGAAAAAAAGAAAAAACGCTATTAAAAAAAAACGGAAAAAGAATTTTGAGGAAATATGCCTAAAAGACCCTAAAAAAAATCAATAAATAGAGAAACTTTTTACTGCAGAATAAAAAGAATAAACGGTTTATTGGATATTGCATAAAATGGGAATATTTTTAACATTGAAGCCTATGGGATTCACCTGAATAAACCTGCCGAATGAAAACTTCACCCTGCTGTTCGGTGTTCTCAGAATAGATTAACTATTGCTTCTCTATGGAGGATTTCACTGCCTTCGAACAGCGCCTTACTTGTTGGCAGTTTGCCAAAGTTGGCGTACTGCCTGTTCTCTGAATAGCCGAATGGCCCCGAAATGTCACCGTAAGGGGAAATTCCCTGTTCGGTGACATTTTGGGGCCAGATCGGCTCTCTCTGAATAACCCCTTCTGTGTTATAAAGCCAGGACAAAAAGGCAAATTGATTTTTTACAGAATAGCATTAATCAATCAGTTGAGTATTCTAGTTCTGTCCAAGAGGACAAGGAGCTAAACCTGTCATGCTTGATGCTTACATGACCTTCTGTGACCTCGGGGTTGTCCTTGTTGTCAGAAAGGTCCTTCATTAGCTCCAACAAACCTTTAAAGGGACATTACAGCAAACATAAGCTGTAACTAGATTACTTGTGTATTACAAAAAAACAAACACAGAAATATAAACTGATACTGCTGTTTTTTTCCTGTTGACGTCATTGCTTCTAAAAAGGAAAAATAAAAGTTAGGTTTTTATCTCCTGTTTCCATTTGGTGGAATTTTGACATTATGCAACTTTTGCTAAAATCTTGGCACAAGTCTCACTTTGCAACTGTGGTATAGGATAAAGCAGCAGTGAAGAGACAATGGGGGATGGAGTGGATGTTTAGTTTAGGCCACAGGGGATCTATTGTGATGTCTATGCTACCCAAGATAAGAGCTGGCAGCTGAATGAGATAAATCAGGGAATTTAAAAGACTTCTAAGCTATCCCCTGGTGATGTCCTTAGCATACATCCTACACTATACAAAATACTCCATTCTATGCTCAAAGTCACACCGTGAGGAGCAAGTGATGGAAAGATACTGGGGGGGGGGCAGTTTACAACACAAAGATCACACAATGGATGCACCCAGTGACACATATAGAGGAAAAATAATTCTTAACTAAACATACAAGAGAAGAACAAAGCACATGTAAAGTATCAGCAACATCAAATAAACGCAATAAGGACGTTTCATTTTTCTTAATTCCAAAATTTAATTGTGTTTCATCTTCTGGTGAAAAACTTGGTTAATTCCTACTTGTTTCTAATTTAGACGCATATTAATGAATCCGCGCAAATTTAAAAGCGGTTTCTGGTAAGTTTCCCTCACACATATCCCTGCGATAAATAAAAACTCCTCCTGTCCAGGTTAAAGCGAAGAGGCAAAAACCTGCAGTTTGTTTCCTACCTGGATCCCTTAGATATGTACCACTATATGTCTTCCCGTGTTCATTGCCTGTTCATTAACCCCATTCACTACCAAGTGGTTCTCCATAAAACCATTGTCAGGACCCAATGTTTTTTGGAAAGCCACTTTACCTTCACGACACAGTTAAAAAATCATTGTACAGCTGCATAATGCATTTTTTCTGTCAGTAAGATCCATTTGACATCTTCTGGGCCAAAACAGTTCAAAAATAGTTCAGACAGCTTTAGCACTTCAGCTGACATGTCCACAGTGCTGAAAACATTAGGGGCAGATTCTAGATTCTACAAGTCTATTTCATGACAAAAAAATATATATATTAAAAGCAATGCCCCACATTTCAGACACAGACTCTAATCTGTCTTTCTTTATATGTGAGCACCTTCATCTTGCTTTGAAAACTCGCAAATTCTGAAAGTCAACATGAGCCATTAAGGACCAATGACATAGAGGGTATGTCGTGGAAAAAAAAGTCCCTTAAGGACAAAGGATGTACCCTGTACATCATGGTCCTCTAACCTCACTCCCTCCCTATACTTACCTCTCTGGCCGGGGTCCCGTGGTGGTCTTCCTTGAAGTCAGACCTCCGGTTTCAAGGACTACAGCCGGCACAGCCGGGAGAGTGCCTGATAGACAGGGTCTCCTCCTCCCCAATGGCCAGGAATAAAAAAAAAATAGAGGCATCGCAAGAAAGGCCAGAGTGTGACAGACCTTTGTAGATATGCCTCTCTTTAACCCTTTACATTCCGGTCCGACACTAGTATTGGTGCCGATACCAGACATTTGCACGAGTTTGATACCAGAAGCCAGCACTGGGCTGGCTTGCCGGGTGGTATCTGAAGGGCTGGGGCAGCATTCTGACAGACCCCGATGGCTGACCACGTTCCTGTGAGCAGTTGCCAGCATGTGAAGATTGTAATGCAGACGCCTCCAGCCGCGCTCTTGTGAGATCTTACAGAATTCGCCAGATCTTGCGAACCCTGCAAGATCTCACGAGAGCATGGCCACAGTGGAGTCGCGTTACGAACTTGTTGGCAGCCAGTCACTGGAACGTGGCAATCCAGGAGGGCCCTGCAGAATGTTGTTAGTGCATTCGGCCAGCTGCCCAGTGTCTGTGTTTAAGGTCTGGGATGTATATGTGTGTGTACAAATCTATATATATATACACACACATATATCTGAAGTCTGGTGCGGGTACACATGTATCTGAGGTCTGGTGTCTGTCAGTGACGTGCAGTGAGGTCAGTGACTGGTGAGGCAGTGACTAGTATCTGAGCCAGATATACTCTTGAGGAAGCCGTAATTATCAGACGGCGAAACGTACGTCAAGCATGTCCTAAGGACACAGCTGTCCATGTTGTTTATTAACAGTTTTTTGTTTGTTTTTTTAAGCCTACCAGAGGTCTGGCGTGTTATGAGTGCATATGGCTTGCCCTATGTTGGGCGCTATGAAAAACTATTGAAGCTTGATTCATAGGGAAAGGATAGAAATCAATACAAGATATAGGGACCTGCAGGTTACTGATTAGTTTCCTTTGTGGTGAATTATCCCTATGTGCCGTACTTTGTATGTACTACTGACATCAATAATATTATGTGTCATGCTCAATGTACCTATCAGAGCCTGACAGTTAGACAAACATATATACTAGTACTTAACATATGTATATTTCCCATCACACCAGTGGTTTTATTGGTATATCACTTCTTTTGACCCAGGTTTTACAGGTAAATCTTTATGTGGGAAATACAGAGGTCATTTGGACCCCTGTATCTCCAGAACCATAGCACATAGATAGTGAAGTAAGGAATCATTGGAAAGGCCAGAGCACAGCCTTTACAAATAACATCAAACATGCCCAGGGTCTATGAACAATTTTTAAAAAAAGTATAATTTTCTTTTTATATTCTAATGAAGCACCTTTGTTCATTTTTCAATTATACAATTATAAAGTGAACTATGATGCTGCACTTCCTCACCATTTCATTTCCCATGTCACCAGCATACAAAAATAGTTTCCTTATTTTTATTATTACTTTTTTATTTTCCAAAACAATGGCATTGCTATCTGTCACATATCAAATGAGCAATACAAATGCCATAACTCACCTTCTCATTTCCCATGCTGGGAGCAAGTTCAGTGTTTTATACATAATCATATTATATGTAGAACGCAATCCTCCAAAACACAAGCAAAAATTTGTGTTGTTTTTCTCCGAAAAATGCAGTAACAGGTATCCATTTCAACTTTTTTTTTTTAACAAGAGTTCTCCATAGAATATATAACCACAAAGGTTTGGATGATAAATTGGGGAAAATAATTTTACAGGCTGTTAATGACTGAAATTTGATTGGAAATGTACATATTTATTTTACAACATTCTGACGCAACATGACGTATACACATACAGGGTTATTCAGAGAGAGATGAAAAAACAGGAGAATGACTGGAGAATGGGAAATTCTAGGTCAAAAGAGTTGATTTGGAAAGTGAGATATGGGAGAATTTTTCTGGTTTGGCTATTTTGACCTAGAATTTTCAATTCTCCAGCCATTCTCCTGCTTTTTCATCGATCTCTGAATAACCCTGTCAGGGTAATTCAAAGAGATTCGAAAAGTCACCGCACGTTCGGTGACTTTTAATTCTCTTTAATTTGGTTTCTTTTGCAGATCCCATTTCAGTGACCCTGCGGTGTATTCAGCAAGGACCACAGGGTCCCCGAATTGCAGGGAAAAGCTACCGCAAACCTGACGAAAACTAACCGCAAAACCTGGCGAATGCACGCTGAAAACCTGCAAAAACATCTGGATTAACCTGCCGAAAACCACGGAAAAACCAGAGCAGGAGCCGTTCGCAGCCTCCGGAAAAAGCCGAGACCGCAGAAGAGGCAGTGAATAAATTAGAAAAACAGTTTGCTTGAATGTTTGAATACTGAAACGCTGTTTGCAAAGAAACTACTGAGTGAAAATGTCTGAAATTTACATATGAGATCCAGGGAATGATAATAAAAAGGGCTGTTACAGAAAAAATAAGAAAACTTAAAAAATAAAAAAAAATACAGAAAAATGCTTAAAATATCCTAAAAAATCTATAAATAAAGAGACTTTTTACTGCAGAATTTTATAATGAACGGTTTATTAGATATTTAATTAAAACAGGAATATTTTTAACATTGAAGCCTATGGGATTCTCCTGAATAAACTTGCCGAATTAAACCACCGAATGGCAGGGCATTTTGGAACCTTTCACTGCTGGTTTGTGTTCTCTGAATAGCTGAAGCAGTGCCTTTTCATGGGGATTTCACTGCCCTCGAACAGGCACCGTATGTGCAGGCAATTCGCCAGGATTTGGCGAATTGCCTGCTCTCTGGATAGCCGAATGGCCAAGAAAGGTAACCGAACGCTGATTTTCAGCGTTCGATTGATTACCTCTCTCAAGCAATTCGGATCTCTTTGAATTACCCAGTGTATGTAATGATATATTTTGAATCTGCCCAGTCTGCTGAAAAAAGGATACACAATTTGTCTGGGTCCTATAATAAAACATGACTTCAAAACACGTCTAAACATGATGAGACCAAAATGGTCAAAACGAGCTCCGCACATGAGAGGTGAAATGGCTCCGCAGTGAAGGGGTTAAATAAAAATATCGGCAATCAGTATTGGTGAGTACCTGAAAAAGGTATTGGTACTTGTACTTGGTCTTAAAAAATGGTAACAGTCTTTCCCTAAGAGATATATACATATATATATGTTCAGGATATGAATCTTTGTGTTTCATTGTAAATAAGCACTCGAAAATCAAAGAGGGTTATTTTCACATAACAATACATTTTATAAAAGTACATGGTCTTCAAAGAGCACAGACTGAAAATTGTAACAAAATACCCACATTAGTACAAGAGAATTTCCCCTTAGATGGTATGGGCTGTAACCACTTGTAAAGTTAACATTAAAATCATTTTTCAGTAAATCGCTTCTATTCTCTGGATTTGTGTAGACACAGCATGAACATCCAAAAGTTTTGTATTCTACAGAATGAAATTGATATAATGCTGCAGAGGTTTGTTTATATCCACTGATGTGTTTCGGCAGTAATATGAGTAATATCTAAGATTAGACAAAATAACAGACTGGTGTACGTACATAAACATATACATTGCACATGTAAATGAGGTGCATACGCTTTCCCTTTCTGCTTTTCACAGTCTGCTTTGGTGTAGAAATGTTGCCTGCCAATATAAACAACTCAAAGCATACATCAAGAATTGTAAAATCTGCAACTCCTAAGCCATCTGGGTGTGACAGTGTTATTAGGGGCAGGTGATTGCCCACTCTTTTCTTAGCAGGCGGAAGGTACAGTGGTTTCCGCTGAGCTCTGAGAGAGCAGTCTTTGTGCTGGGTGTAGCAGAGGAGGATACAAGCCCTGAAGTTACTAAGGGAAGTACACTTTATTTTGTTTTGCTTTATTGGTAAGCGGCTTAGCTGCCCAATGTTATAGTCAGGGGAGAAAAACATTCGGTTAGACTCCGAATGAGGAGTAGACTTTTGATTTATATTTGTTTTATTTTCTTGTTTATTGGATACTCTGCGTGTACTGTGGCTGCCCAATAAAGAAAAGCCTGAAGCACTAATTGGTGTGTCCAGTGGCTATAACACAAAGTTTTGATTGCTCTTTTTAGAAAGGAATTCCCATACTATTTTTCCAGCTGGAGTGCTGTTCTGGTTGCGCGTAGATACTGACCTGTCAAGGGCTCCATGATCAGAATAGGCACCTGTGGGAACATATTCCCATAAGCCCTGCTTGGCAGAAAGACCACCCATTCTAAGTACAGCGGGAAGCCAGCTCAGGATTTAAAAGGAAATGTGGAGGCAATCAGTTCACTCACATGTTGAATCCATCCATAACCTTATTGCAGCACCAAGATTGAGCACCCAGGACCTACACATGCCAGAAACCACAAAATCACTTGGCAAGGAAAGTATAGGGGGAAGCCTGTAGTTTGATGTGGTCTCCTATATCTCAAAGGAGTTTCTACTATATACACTGTATGTTAAGTAAGTTTTATGTGTGATTTATTTGTGCGTTTACAGGTTGGACAATTTATGCGGAATTCTGAAATCTGAAAGACTCTGAAATCCTTTATTTTCAGTCTTCTGAATTTCAATTTTTCTTACCTCCCTGGCCATCTGGACAGGTCTTGCTGCTTGCCAATGTTCCTCCGAGGAACACGATAATACAGCTCTGGCATGTGACATGTTAACGTTTGCTGCGGTGTCCACCGCATATTTGTAACGATTCCCCAGGACAGACCTGGTAGGATCCCTGGTAACAGACCTCTAACCCTCCTATCCTTAGGATGGTCGGGACCACTAAACCTAAGCTCTAGCAGCTACACAGGCCAGGGAGACAGCACCAGCAATATGCACCACAGACTGAGATCAATATAAGTTTGTACTGTGCTATAGTGTATGGCAGGATGGAAGCGCACCAGCAGTAACAAGCAGTGGACTATACCAGACAAGGGCACAGAGTGAGAGTAGTCGTTATAACAAAACCGGGTCAACAACTTTTAGGCACTAGTACTGCGCTACTGTATATGGTGAGAACAGAAGGCAAACAGAACAGGCAGGGAATACACAGAGAGAATAGTCAAATGGCAGGCAAAGTCAGCAACAGATCGGGTCGTCAGAATAAGCAGGGTCAGTAACAAGTATACAAACTGATTCAGTAAGCTAGCAATGCGGGAATGAAACTCCACGGCAAGGCAAGGTGTAAGCGCGCACTCCTGATTTAAAGGTCCCAGCGGCTCACTCACAGCTGCGCCGGGGCCCCCCTGACCGCCACCCGGGGCCCTGGATGTCACAATATTACAATCCATATGCAAACGGTTTAAGTAACCAAATTTGTAAGAAGAATAATTAATGCAGCATATGAATCCTCACACTGCTGCGCATTGTGCATCGCTCCCTCTACACTAATAAAAATCTTGTCAGAAACTTCACACAGCGCGCCGGTGTATGCAGCTTCTAACAGCGTGGGAGACGGGAGGCTGCGCTTGTTGGTGGATCCAGGAATCAGGTGAGTATTAGAAAGAAAAAAAAAGGTTTTATTTTATGTTCCGGGAACATTTAAAAATGACCTTGGATTTTTTTTTTTTTAAATGTGTCACCTTACCTTAGCCTG
The DNA here is from genome assembly GCA_009667805.1 of Leptobrachium leishanense. Classification (NCBI taxonomy): domain Eukaryota; kingdom Metazoa; phylum Chordata; class Amphibia; order Anura; family Megophryidae; genus Leptobrachium; species Leptobrachium leishanense. The sequence goes on from CM019064.1 coordinate 44,804,208, forward strand.
GTGGTCAGTGGGGGCTCCCTGGATCCTGGTTGTTGGGGGGTCTGCCGTGGCCTCAGGTGCAGTGGCTCCCTCCCTGCGCCGCCTCTCTGCCACTTGCACCCGGCCGGCCAGCCCACACAGTCGCAGCTCTGTCATCCGGCGGCCGCATGCTCCTCAAGGGGATCCTTGGGAGGCCCCAGCAGTTAGCCCTTTGCATTGCCTGATTAGAGGGCCGTGTCTGCCTGATGTTTTAGCAACAAGAATGTTTTATCCCATAGGCTTCAATGTTAAAAATATTCCCGTTTTAATTCAATATCTAATAAACTGTTGCTTTTAATATTCTGCAGTAAAGAATCTCTTTATTTCTAGATTTTTTAAGCATTTTTTCAATTTTTTTTTCTCCAACTTTTGGCAATCATCGCAAAATGTTTGACGTTCGCCGAACTGTCGAACGGCCGATGTTCCATTCGAACTTCAAACAAATTCGAACCGCCAGCCCATCCCTACTTATAATAAGACCATGTATTATAAGAACAAAATGAATAGAAAGTATAAACGATGTCATACACATTTTGCCAAAATTCAAATGTCTTCTTTAATCAATGATTCATAACATAGTGAAAAACACATCTCTTTATAAACAAAACTTTTCCTGCTTTACCTAATCCCAAAATTACAAGAATTGAAACACAATTTCATTAATTGGTAAGACCATATTGGTATATTATTTTGTTAAAATTTGTATTAATTCGGTGTGATTCCAGGTCGCCGACCCTGCGGTGAATTCAGCATTCACCACAGGGTCCCCGAAGTGTGCCAAATGGGAACAGCCGAAGAGACCATCGAACGCCGCAGAAGAGACTGCGTAAAGCCGCAGAAAAGCACCAAAAAGACCGCTGAACGTCAGTGAACTGCAGGGAAAAAAACTTCTAGTCTTTAAAGGGTGTTTAACCCTTTCACTGCGTGTGGGGAACGTCCTCATTGACTCCCGCTATATGCGGAGGACGTTCCCCACACGTCACCCGCAATCGGGAGCCCTGGGAGAGAAACTCACCTCTCTCTCCGGGGTCCCGCTTCATTCTGACTTCCTTGAAATCCGATGCCAAATTTATACCCCTACCGACGTCAATGACGTCATCACGCCATGCGCAATGATGTCATTTTCAGGCGACCCCCTGGCAATGCCGAGAGATCGACTGAAAGGGAGACGTGGACCCCTTGCTTGATGTGCCTAGAGGGGTGTCAGCTATACCCTCCTGACGAGGCCCAAGAAGGCCGAAACGATCGTCGGGGGTTGCTGCACCTCTCGTGCAGGGATGACGTCCTTGGCAGTCAGCACTGGCCACCCTTTCTGGGTGAGAGCAGGCTGATTTGCATATGGAAAATTCATCCCTGTAATGGCACAAGCAAGCTAAAACTTTGTTTGTGAGACCTGAGCGGGCACCCACCGTAGAGCAGGCCATTGTGCTGTTGCTCGTTCTCAGGACCCTCACAAACACCCCTCTTGCTTATTTATATTAATGCAGCAATATTGTTCACATTTCAATTATAACGTGAACATTGATGCCGCACTAATGATTTTTTTCTATGGGGTGCATTTTCTAAAAAGCACGTAATTCCCCCCAAAAAATGTAACAAGTGCCCATTTTTAATTTTTTTAATAAGCGCACCCCATAGAAAATATAAACACAAAGACTCCAAAAAAACACTTTACACTCTGTAGATGATTAAAAATTCTAATTCTATTGAATTTTTTGTTATAACGTATGGGCAGAGCATGACGTATATACATATAATAATGATATATTATGAATCTGCAGAGTCTGACGGAAAGAAAGATATTTAATATGTCTGTGTCCTTTAATAAAATGTGGCTTCAAATCGCGTTTAAACATGATGAGCGAAAGCGGTAAAAATGAGCTGAGCACACAGCGGTGAAATGCCTCAGCAGCGAAGGGGTTAAAACAATAAAAATGCATGAAAATGATAAAAAAAAAGGTCCTATAAAAAATAATAAAACTGTCTGTTATAGAATAAAAAAATCCATTTTAAAAAATGGGAATCAAAAATTTCACTTAAAAAATACAGAAAAATACCTAAAATATTCTAAGAAATAAATAAATAAAAAGGTTTTTTGCTGAAACTGAGAAGAATAAATGGTTTAATAAAAAAATAATAAAAGCATTAATATTTTTTTAGATCGAATTCTATGGGATTCACTTATTTAAACCTGTTAAACTGAACAACCGAAAATCTGATCATTTCACCAACAGTTCGGTGCAGTTCGGTGTTCTCTGCATAGATTAACCATTACAACGCTATGGGACAGATTCACTGCGTCTGAAGATAGACAATTTGCAGCGATCTGCGACAAAGTGCACCGTGTTTCGCTGTCAATTCGTCAATATTTGGCGAATTGACATCTTTCTGAAGAGCCGAATTGCCACGTAATTGCACCATACAGTGAAATTCACTGTTCGGTGCAATTTGGTTTCTAGTTCGTTGCTTATCGAATAACCCTTTAAGCTGTACAAATTAGAGACTATGGACTCAAAATATCGACTGATCCATTTGAAAAAAATTCAGTCAGAGCTGATGGTGAAAAAAATGCTTCTAGTCCGAAAAAAACCTGCCCTGGTTTGCCACTAGTGACAATGGCGATGGTGCTTGCACTTACATGGTTATTCAGAGAGAGAGAGCGCCGAACTGGCCCCAAAATTGCACCGAATGGTGAATTTCCCCCTATGGTGCAATTTTGTGGCCATTCTGCTATTCAAAAAGCAGACAGTTTGCCAAATTTTGGCAAATTGTCAGCGAAATACATTGCTGTATGGTGGCAGTGAAATCGCCCAAAGAGAAGCAAGGGTTAATCTATTCAGAGACACTGAACAGCACCGAAATGTCAGACAAATGCCCTTCTGTTCGGTGGTTTCACTCGGCAGGTTTAATCAGATGAATCGCATAGGCTTCAATGTTAAAAAATATTCCCATTTTCATTCAATATCTAATAAACCTAATAATAATCTAATAATTCTATTAATCTTCTGCAAAATGTCTCTTTATTTATGGGGTTTTTTTAGGATTTTTTTAGGCATTTTTCAGGATTTTTGCAGGAAAAGTATTTTTTCTGAATTTCTTTTTAATAGCGTTTTTTTTTTCATTTTCTGTAACAGCCCTTTTCATTATTATTCACAGAACTTATATGCAAATTCCAGACATTTTCATAAAGTAGTTATTTTGCAAACCGCATTTAATACATTTGAAACTTTCAATCTTTTATTTTTATTTTTTACCCCATTCGCTGGCTTGTCGGTTTTTTCCAGCTGCTGGTCAGCGTTGTGTTTGTTGGATCGTCGGCTTTTTTTTTGGATGCGTGCAGTGTTTTTTCAGCGGTTTTGCGGCGGATTTTCCCAGCACTTTGGGGACCCTGCAGTGAATGCTGAATTCACTAGTCCACTCTCAAGCAAGAAAAAACAATTGGTGAATACAAATGTACTTAAGTTCAAAAATATAGTATTATCTTCCAGGAGATGGTTCACGTTCTCCTTAATAAAGCAATAGAATGTACACGGAAGATATACAGAACACAATGTGCTTTAACTGCAGACTGTCAGCTTTAATTTGAGGGTATGTACATCCAACTCAGGTGAACGGTGTAGGACTTACAGCAGTTTGCAGATGTGCCTCCCACTTGTTAAGGGACCAAAAGTAAAAATAATAAAACAAAATGCTGCAGACATAAAAGCCTGACCCGTTTCGTCTAGTTACCCAGACTTTTTCAAGGGCAATGTATCATCAATAAAATCAAAATCAAGTATGAAGCTTTTTTTCACCTTTCTGTCCTTTTATTTCTTCAAAGTGCCTCTGATTGGGTCCCTGGGTAACCAAACGAAACGCATCGGGCTTTTATGTCTGCAGCATTTTGTTTTATTATTTTTACATGCTAAGTAAATTTCACAGTTTTGGTATCCTGTGGCGGCTTCCTGTTCTTGGGTGATTGCAGACTCTGCACTGCTGGTAAAGGAAGATTATCTACACCTCTAAAACCACATCCAGAAAGAATGGCTGTCTTTTCAGGAGTTCCTTGAAGTCACCTATTTCCCCAAGGACTTGTGTGATTCTCAGATACTGAGGTACTTATTCCACAAATTTCTTATCACCAATAGGGATCAGCATTCGGCCGTTCGAGTGTTCGGCGAACGCCGAACATTATGGCATGTTCGCGGTTCGTTCGACCGCGGACATTTCATAATAAATAATGCGTCCACAGGTCTCCTAAATGTACCGGCGGCTGCCGGTACATTTAGGAGACCTGTGGCTGTGGCCCCCGGCCCCCGTATCTCACCTGTCCTGCAGCTGTCCCGGGCTCCTGTTCCCCAGTCCGTCAGCTCCTCCGGTCCGTCTGGCCTGAACTCCTCTCTGCCCCACGTCTTCATGCTGAATGATCTGATTGGGCAAAGTCCTACGCCTGACCTGGACTTTGCCCAATCAGGGCTCTAATTCAATATTGAGCCCTGATTGGACAAAGTCCAGGTCAGGTGCAGGACTTCGCCCAATCAGAGCTCAGCATGAAGATGAGGTGTGGGGCAGAGCTTTAACCAAGCTCTGATTGGTTAAAGTCGGTGCAAGACTTTAACCAATCAGAGTTTGGTTAAAGCTCATCTTTACAGCTGCAGGACAGGTGAGTTACGGGGGCTGTGGGCCACAGCTACAGGTCTCCTAAATGTACCGGCAGCCGCGGGTACATTTAGGAGAACTGTGAACACATTTTGTGTGTTCGGCCCCCATTGTGTCCGAGTTCGTATTCAAACATTTCGGCCGTTCGGCCGTTCGGCTGTTCAGATAAGAACCGAACACAGGGGTGTTCTGCTCATCACTTACCACCAACTCTTACTCATATAAGGATTCTATATCTTCCGTGTACATTCTAATGCTGAATTCACCACAGGATCAGGGAATTTGATTCCCCGAGGTGCGGGGAAAGAGAGAGCGCCGAATTGTCAGTGACATTTCGATCCTCTCTGAATAACCCCTTAGATATTGAATTCTGTCAAATCGAAGCAGTAACTCATTAACAGAATCAGTGGAAAGGGAATAGCTTTCTAAATCCTCCATCAATCTAGCCAATTTAGTGTGAAAATATTACAATATATAAAAAAGAGAAAACTGTCATTAAAATCATTGTCACATTATGAGAACTTTAGATCATCACATAATAGAATGTACTTTAGCAGAACATGTAATATCATATAATTATTTTCAACTAAGAGGAATTGTCAAATTGTCCCATCCATTAAACGTCTTTTAAAAAAATGTATTCCACTACATAATTTGTAATAGTAACACATTTTTACATAATGATGCTATTTTTTTACATTTCCTTTTTTTTCGTGTATATTCTCCTTCATGGACAGTTTCTTCGTTTGTCATTGAGCTGGCCTGTTAGCGGATTGATATATTTACCTTGCATTAAGCTGACAGTTATATTTGCGGATATGACGACCTGGGAGTAATCTCGTTTTAGTTGAGCTGCAGGATAAATCTTATTAAATTTATTAATTAACAGTGAATCACTTCAATAGAATTCTTTTGAGTGGAAAGGCTTCTTTCGTTTCCTTTTGTGGTCCATTACTTCCAAGATGTTTATTAATGACTTGAAAATTAAGTTTAATATTCAAATAAACTTTTGCTGACTGTACAGAAGTTATCACATTTAATTCAAGGTAAGATGTGGCAGTTACAAAGTCACCAGGAAGACTCTGCAAAGTATAGACATGCATTTTAATACAAGATAATTTATGTTATTTTAGTGAACTAATTTACTAAATTGAATAAATTATTCTATAAATTAAGAGAAAACAATATTCAATTATTTTATCTTCAGACTGAGGAAACCCGCAGTAGAGACGGGTGAAACGCGTATCTGAGGATGTTTATTTTTATGTAGCGTATTTTAATCAATTGCTTTATTGCAAAGTGGATTTACCTCCTTATTGGAACACTTCACCTGCAATTTCAACTGGAGAAAAAGCTACCCTGACGACGGTGAACACCATATGGCGATTCATGAGTGTGCCTTGATTCTGTGATGCGCTTATACTGAGCCACTTGGAAAATAGAGGCTCATGAATTCGTGAGTATAATTTATTTAATTACTATACTCTCAAAAGAATAATATATCTGCGCAATGAAGCCTTTCTCTCTATTTTTGAAGCACCATACGGCTTAAAGACACAGCATCTGTAACCTGTCATTTCGATGTGTTGGGTGTGACCCCCCCTAAAAGAGGTCAAGAAGCCAGAAATTAGAGCCAATTAGGGCTCCTTCCTTGTGAGTTGGAACCCGAAACAATTTTTCTTAAAGATATTTTATATACTGTATACAGACAATATTGCACTATATGTTCTCCATTTCATGTTTTTATGGAATATAGGAGTCATTATATGTCAACTGGACATACAGCGGAATGTTATATGCCAGATAAGTAATTTTTAGATCTTTAAGTGTGTACACTATCACTGAGATTGAAATTTGCGCTCAGGCTGGGACTGATGTCCAATTTTTTTCAGCCTGATACCAGCACCATGTGCCGTCACTGGTATCGGCTCCTGGAGTCCATAGGATTCCATATAGTTCAGCGACTGCCAGCTGCGAGCTCACGCTCATGGGATTACTCAGGAGTCGCGGATGAAGCACAGAGGGGCACTGGGAACTATTTGTTCCCAGTATCTCAGTGCGCTCGATGAGAGGAAGCAAAGGATCATGCCACCCTCTCCATCGTAGGATGAGAGGAGACTAAGGGGTTCTTTAACCCCTTCACTACCAAGTGATTTTCCCAGAAAAACATTGTCAGAAACCAATAGTTTTTTTGTAAAATAATTTATCAATTATATTGTATTATATTTCTTACAGTAAATAACCTATTTGGCCAATAGATGGCATTATCTACTGCCAAATTGAGTTACAATCATCACAGCTGTAGCTCTTTTTTTTTTTCTCCCCCCTGCACCAGCTGCTGAAAGCTCGATATGTCAGAGAATTTATCAGTCGATTTTATTTTTTTTCCATATAAAATTTTTATTGAGGTTCACACGTAAACAAACAAAATGCCCATCAGCCGATTTTACAGTTTTAGTTCTACGGACATTATGTCCACAGGGCTAAAATTTTGAGGGCACCTTCTGCAGCCCAAAAGCAAACGGAATTCAATAGCAGCAAAAGAATTTCATTTGCTTTTGGGCTGCAGATCCGCATATTGAGATATCTCAATATCGGGGCACTGGATGGTGCCTTTAAAGACTGGAATATCTCAATCTCAGTAGCGAAGGGGTTAATATGTTTAGCCCTTTGCCGCCGGGTGGGTTGTGCCCGGAGTTGGGGCTTTAAAGCTGACAGGGCGTACTAGTATGCTCTGCTTGCTAGCTGCTGCGGCGGGCCCCTCCTCTGGCCCACCTACACAGCTGTTGCATGGGTGGGCAGGGTGCAGACCCCATTACCTCACATACTCTGCTATTTAAGCTAACCTAGTGTGTCACGCCTCTCCTCTTAGATTGTAAGCTCTCAAGCAGGATCCTCTCTCTTACTGTTCTGTGTGTGCAACATGTATGTATACTTGTTCTGTCTCTCCCATTGTACAGCGCTACAGAACTTGTTGATGCTTTATGAATGCTTGTAACTGTAAAACACTAAGGGCTCTATTACATTCTTCGCGCAAACGTTAACGCGTGCGCAAAAACGCATTAGCGCAAGGTGCAAAACCTTTGCGCTGAACGTCGTATTACAATGTCCATTCAAAAAATGCGCGTTAACGTCTAACGACGTTTTGTTTTATTGATGCAGCATATATGCGCAGATTGATTTTGACAGGCGCAAAAACTTAACGGGACACAATTGTGGTTCTTGATTCTGATTGGCTGAATCGTGTGAAAAAACAGTCCGCACACTGATTTCTGAGCGCAAGGTTGCTGCGCGCTCGTTTTTGCGCGTCCGTCATACGCGCGTTATTTTTTGACGGATAAAAAAAATGCGCGAGGATTGTAATACCAGCGTTGTTTTACGCTCGTTAACGTTTAACGGGTTCTGCGGGTGTTTTTGCGTGAAGAATGTAATAGAGCCCTAAAGTGGTCAGGAAGATGAATACAGTGTCCTTTTAATATCACTTGAGATCCGAAGACCTTCAAGGTCCTTATGGAGGAGCATATACAGCCTTACTGCTGAGAGTATTTGCGTATTTGTTGCTGAATGTCTACTTTGTATCTGTATTCAAGCACTACACAATAGCATGCTAATTGGCAATGATTCAATTATTAGAGAGCTGTTGATGGATTCGTTCTAATGAATGGTATTAATTAAACAATGCATGCTTATTTTTCTTCCCACTACATTTAAAGTTACTTAGAAATAAACGAAGTGGCCAAAAATCGGTTGTTTTTCATTTCTCGGGAGTTATGCACCAAATGCCTGGTAACATACACTTTGTATTCAGGCTTTGTAATGTATTTATATGCATGAGATTATGCTGGCAGGTAATGCCTAAGTGAACTACACTTGGTTGTCATGACAGACATTCTTTACAATTAATCAGTGGATGAAATGCTCACCATTAATTCACTATTCAGCATCCGGTAATAGGATGGTTATTAAAATAAGACCAAGACTGGTCCGCTTTGAAGGCAATTTTCTCACCAATGTACTCTCGGAGTGAAAAATTGTAAGTCATTATGATGAGCCTGAACCTGTCCCATCTATCCATAGTCGAATGTATTTTAGATGCTATATAAATTGTCTGTGGTGTGCTCAATCACAAGGTAAAAAAAAAATATTGTTAAATATGTTCACTTTTTGCAGTCATTCTTATTTTTTAACATGTCCCATTCTGGTATTATTCAATTTAGCTACAGAGCATTATAGAAAAATTATACAGCAGCGTTTCGCACTTACAATAATCAATATTATTTAATAGCAGTGCGTTTAACCCCCAACATGCCTTTTGAATATACAGGGTGTCCATAAAGTCTCTTTACAATTTCAAAAATGTATTATTAACCACTTTGATGCGGAGGACGCGCTCATCGCGTCCTCCGCATGGCTCCTGCTGTGCTGAGGACGCGCTGAGCGCGTCCTCACTTTGGGGTCAGCGTTCGGCCGGGTTCCGGCCGATCGCTGGCCCCCCCGGTGCGGGCTGACATCCTCGATGTCAGCCCAGCATCCGGAACCGCCGCCGGTGAAATTAGGTGTCATCGCGGCAGCGCGATGACACCTAATTCAGGCGCCCCCCCCCCCCGCATGTGCGGAGGAGGCGCCTGAAAGGGAGGGGGGAGGTCCTTCGGACCTCTCTCCCTCCGATCGGCGGCGTTGCGGGGGTTAACCCAGGCACCATTTGGAAGGGCACAGCCTGCCCTTCCAAATGGTACCTGGCATTAACCCCTGGGGAGCCGGATCACGAATCGGCGCTGAAAAGCGCCGGTTCGTGATCCTTTCCTGGAGCTGGCCGACATCTTGGATGTCGGCCAAGCCTCCGGGAACTCCCCCTGAGGACTGGCGTCATCGTGCATAGCACGATGACGCCAGTCCTAGAGTTAACCCCTAACTGCCACCAACGGTGGAGATAGGGAGTTCAAATGAACTCCCTATCTCCCGATCCGTGGCAGCTAGGGGTTAATGTTTGGTATTGTTGGATCGGCCAGAGCATGGCCGTTCCAACGATACCAAACTCGAATGTGAAAAAAGTAAAAATAAATAAAATAAAAATAAAAAAATATTTAAAAAAAAATTATAAAAAAAAAATAAACACTTTTTTTTTCTATTTTTTGGTTTGTTAATGCAGCAATATTGTTCCCATTTCAATTATAATGTGAACAATGATGCTGCACTAACGATTTTTGTATGCAGTGTGTTTGTTAAAAATCGTGTAATTTCCCCCAAAAAAAAATGTAACGAGACCCCATCTCTAATTTTTTTAACAAGCGCACCCCATACAAAATATAACCGCAATTGCTCGCATGTTAAAATGTGGAAAAAAAACACTTTACACGCTGTAAATTATTGAAAATTCATATTTTATTGCATTTTTTGTTATAATATACAGACAGGTCATGACGTATACATATAATAATGACATATTATGAATCTGCCGAGTCTGACGGAAAGAACGATATATAATATGTCTGGGTCATATACTAAAATAAGCCTTCAAAACGTGTTTAAACATGATGAGCAAAACCGGTAAAAATTACCTCAGCACAGGGGCGGGAAAAGCCTCAGCAGCGAAAGGGTTAAAAAGGCAAATGAAAATACAAATAAGTGAAAATTATTACAAAATGAGACGGTGCCATTGCCACCATTGATGAGGATATGCTACAGCCAACATGGCAAGAAATCGAGCACCGTCTTGATGTGCTTCGTGCGACTAATGGTGCCCATATAGAGGTGTATTAAATGAGGCAAAAAGCCCTTAAATATATACGTCTCATTTTGTAATAATTTTCACTTATCTGTCTTTTCATTTGCCTTTGGAATAAAGTTTTGAAATTGTAAAGAGACTTTATGGACACCCTGTATATTTTTCTACATAAAATTATTGAAAATTGTAATAGTTATTAGAAAAGAATGTGTTTTATTCCCCAACGGTGATTAAATACAACAAGTGGATTTAAAATTCCTATTTTGTTTCTATTAAAAGTTAAACATTATACAGTTTAAATGCTTCTTGTTTAAAATGTACTGTAGAAGAAGGACTCGGGTAATGTTACACAATTTATTCTGTGATACACATTTTCCTAGGGAACATAATGCGGCCAGAATACAGCATCTTACATTATCAGAGAATTAACTTGCAATTACATTTAAAAGAAGGAAAGCTAAACTACCAGAAGGGAGAAATGAAGCTGGTCTGAACATAGAAGGTTGTTTTTGTAATTCTCCACTTCATTATACAAAGTTTTACATTTTTATGCAATTGATGGTCAATAGAAAAAGAGACAGTCATGACATGGCATAATAGAAACATCAAGTAAATTCAGTTTGGAGCTAAAATACAATTCCTATAATAAAGTATCTGTGTTTTGGTCTGTTATATAATGGATGTTCCTCGTTTACAATCCGACTTTGCGAACAAAATCAAATTCTGAGAGCCCTGAGAACAGGCAGCGGTGTAAGTGGCCTGCTGCCAGGGTTTGTGACCGGCGGGTGAGGATACGATCCCAAGATGCAGTGAACACACGAGACAATTGATAATGAAGGGAGCTGGACACTAGCGGTGGACAGGGAGAGAAAGGAGCTGGACACAGGGCAGTGGATGGGGAAGGAAGGAGCTGGACACTAGCGGTGGACAGGGAGAGAAAGGAGCTGGACACAGGGCAGTGGATGGGGAAGGAAGGAGCTGGACACTAGCGGTGGACAGGGAGAGAAAGGAGCTGGACACAGGGCAGTGGATGGGGAAGGAAGGAGCTGGACACAGGGCAGGGATGGGGAAGGAAGGAGCTGGACACAGGGCAGTGGATGGGGAAGGAAGGAGCTGGACACAGGGCAGTAGCCGCCGGGAAGGAAGGAGCTGGACACAGGGCAGTGGATGGGGAAGGAAGGAGCTGGACACAGGGCAGTGGACGGGGAAGGAAGGAGCTGGATACAGGGCAGTGAACGGGGAAGGAAGGAGCTGGACACAGGGCAGTGGACGGGGAAGGAAGGAGCTGGACACAGGGCAGTGGACAGGGAAGGAAGGAGCTGGACACAGGGCAATGGACGGGGAAGGAAGGAGCTGGACACAGGGCAGTGGATGGGGAAGGAAGGAGCTGGACACAGGGCAGTGGATGGGGAAGGAAGGAGCTGGACACAGGGCAGTGGATGGGGAAGGAAGGAGCTGGACACAGGGCAGTAGACGCCGGGAAGGAAGGAGCTGGACACAGGGCAGTAGACGCCGGGAAGGAAGGAGCTGGACACAGGGCAGTGGACGGGGAAGGAAGGAGCTGGACACAGGGCAGTGGACAGGGAAGGAAGGAGCTGGACACAGGGCAATGGACGGTGAAGGAAGGAGCTGGACACAGGGCAGTAGACGCCGGGAAGGAAGGAGCTGGACACAGGGCAGTGGATGGGGAAGGAAGGAGCTGGACACAGGGCAGTGGACAGGGAAGGAAGGAGCTGGACACAGGGCAATGGACGGGGAAGGAAGGAGCTGGACACAGGGCAGTAGACGCCGGGAAGGAAGGAGCTGGACACAGGGCAGTAGACGCCGGGAAGGAAGGAGCTGGACACAGGGCAGTGGACGTGGAAGGAAAGGAGCTGGACACGGGGTGGTGAACAGGGAAGGAAGGAGCTAAACACAGGGCGGTGGTCAGGGAAGGAAGGGAGCACAGGAAAAGGGCTGACCAGAATGTACACAGGTATACTGGAGTCTCTGAATATTAAGAGGACGTATGGTAGTTGTAGGGTGGTCGCTGGAGTATGCAAAAACCAGGTTTGGAAGCAGGACACGGCTTGAAGACAGGACACGGCTCGGAGACAACCTGGACACGGCTCGGAGACAACCTGGACACGGCTCGGAGACAACCTGGACACGGCTCGTAGACAGGACACGGCTCGGAGACATGACACGTCCCGGAGACAGGACACGGCTCGGAGACAGGACACGGCTCAGAGACAGGACACGGCTTGGAGACAGGACACGGCTTGGAGACAGGACACGGCTTGGAGGCAGGACATGGCTTGGAGACAGGAGGGAGAACAGAACGCAGTAGTAAATGGGTTAAGCCAGAGTACAAAGTCCATGAAGGGAAGCAAAAGGGTCTGGTACACGGGAGTTCAGGAATCAGGCTTCTTGTTCCTATGCTGGAAAGCAGGTAACTGGCAAACCACAACATTGCAGATGCATTGGAGGAAGAGGTGGGTCAGATTTAAATAGCCAGCCTGGGGTTAATGAGAAGGAACACCTGCTGGCCTGCAGGAGAGCTGTAACAGCCAGGGAATAACATGAATCCACCCAGGCAGCACCTTTCATGTCAAGGCAGTAGCAGCAGACTTGCCCTTCTTGCGCCAGTAATGGCGTGGGCCCAGACACCTGCTCTTCAGTGAGCCTCCGCTCAGATCCCAGGACAAGCAGGATTACTTTAGAGATCACCCTTTAGCCATTTGATAATCATCACACGGTACAGGCTGGGTGGAGTAGAGATAACATCACTGCTCTATAACCATGGAGACTGTGGAGACACAGGTTTGAATCCCAGCCAGAGCACCTCTCCAGTAAGTGTCCTTGGGCAAGACACCTAACTGTACATACTCGTCACCCCGGACATACTTGAAAACAAGAGAAATCTCAATCTATGCTTCCTGGTAAAATGCTTTCTCAAAAAAAAAAACACCACTTTAGAAGTCATCTGGGCATCGTCAGGCTTGTAAAGTCATCACCCAAGGTTTTAGCACGATGGTTATTGGAAACAAGAAAATCATCAAACCTGTGTAGCGCAGTGAATAGGTAAATAGCAGGGAAATGGACATGAGAATGCTGTAAAATGGTTGCAATGTTTGATAAAAATTAAACAATACAGTGTTACTGTTTGAGCATCTGTCAGACGATTTTTAAAATAAAACATTGGCTGTTTTGTAAATATATATATATTAGTGAGAGAACTAGTGGCCTGCTCTACGGTGGGGGCCGCTCAGGTCTCACAGGGTTTTAGCTTGCTTGTGCCATTACAGGGAGGAATGCTCCATATGCAAATCAGCCTGCTCTCACCCAATGAGGATGGCCAGTGCTGATTGCCAAGGACGTCATCCCTGCACGAGAGGTGCAGCAACCCCGACGATCGTTTCGGCCTTGTTAGGCCTCGTCAGGAGGGTATAGCTGACACCCCTCTAGGCACATCAAGCAAGGGGTCCACGTCTGGATGACCCTGTATACTTATAGTGAGAGAAGGGGGGGTGTGAGGATCCTGAGGACGAGCAACAGCACTAATGGTCAGCTCTACGGTGGGTGCCTGCTCAAGTCTCACAAGGTTCCCTCCTGATAAGGCCTAACAAGGCTGAAACGATTGTCGGGGGTTGCTGCACCTCTCGTGCAGGGATGACGTCCTTGTCAGTCAGTACTGGCCACCCTCATTGGCTATGAAGGGGATGGTTATTATTATTCTTTGTTAAAGAGGTTATTCAAAAAGGACCAAATTTGCCACGAATTGCACCATGTTGCATTATGTTTTCTTTTTCCTGTTTATTCCCTTTGATACATCCGAGGCAATATTTGTTCAATATTTGTCTTCCAGGCAAGTCAAAAATATTTTTCAAGCAAAGTGATTTGTTTTCTAGATATTGACAACACAGGAAAACCAAAAAACCGAAACCACTCATGATCAGAACTTATTTAAAAAGATGCAAACTTTCTGCGTTGCCATTGACATCGTAGTCCCTTTGAACTGGGGGTACCTGGACTTGTCATTACTTTGGGGAGGTGGAATGCAGGTTCTGGGGAGTCTGACATGTTATATTGTCCCCCAACCCTCTCCTATGTTCAAGTTAACTTGCAGGTGCAAGATGTATGTATTATGTGTTATTTTAGTTAGTATCATTATTGTGTATATGATAATATTGTTATTGTATTCGTCATTTATCCCCCACCCCCAATGAAAGTAAGTGTCGTTTACTGCTGTGACATGTTTGAATGGTGTTTGTTTACCAAACATTGCTGCTCTATCAGACTGTTGTGTGTTTGTACAGTCTGTTGTCTACAATGTTCATGTCCACTTTGTGATTGCAGTCTGCCCTATTATTTCATGTTTGGAAATAGGACAGGGTGATGGCTGGAGGATTGAGATCACCAGAGGAACAGTAAAAGTGGGGCATCAGGGTGTCATCTTCCATTGGTTCCCAGGTCCCTCCTTGCACTGTATTCATTTGCATTTGTTTGTCATTAAAGACTCTCTGTATGTTTTATCCCAGCACTGAGTCCTGTCTCAGGTGGAATTCTATAACCACTCTTTTATTTTACACACCCTTAAGCTTTGGATAAGAATTGGAGAAGTCATGAAGTATCACTGATGGGAGAACAGATGTCCTGCAAGGAAGCGGAGATAGGGGATAGGATGTAACCCAATCAGGGTTCTAAGAGATTCGTTACAGCAGCATATATATCTTAGAAGTATGTTCATATCTTGGAAAGAATAGCTAAGTCTGATCTTCGAAGGAGCCATTAAATGCCTGATATCATTTTATCTCGATCGGCATCACTGCAGAAAAAAAGTAAATTAAACTTACTTTCGTTGTTGCAAATAAATTTTGTCTGCAGTTGGGATCTAAAATGTGCCCCAAAAAGGGTTTAGCAAACCGGGCATGGCTCTCGGAGTGCTAAAACATTTTAAACGGCTGTGAATCTCTGTCTAAAACACAGGACCCCAGCTAGTCCAACCCAGAGACCAATGCTGCAGTTGCTCCTTTTGGCCAGCAGGTGGCGAAATCTACCTGTCAAACACACTTCAAAAGTAAGGAATAAATTTGGAATATTCCCAAATATGTCTCACTGTATACTTCATTAAGGCTAGGGTCAGACGAATGCATTTTTCGCGTCGTCTGTGAAAAAGTGCGTTCGAACGAATGGACGTATTTTTTCACGGAATACGCAATAGCGGTCTTACGATGCGCATTTTCGTCCGTGATTTTGTACGGATCATCAATAAAACACTTTTTGCATCTGGACATGATGTTGGCCGGACATTAGCAGCGTCTGACGTCTCCTAATCACCCACACACGCCGCTAGCAGACGCAGCGCACTCTCTACGTCAGTACTAGCGGTATCACGTTCTCTAAAAAATGCGTTCGTTTGCCGCTTGCGTTGCGCATCTGCACTTTCGTGCGGCCGTACTTCATATATTGCCCGTCATTTGCTGCTACTACGGCCGTGATAAAGTGCGGCTGCACGCGCGTTCGCACTGCGCTCATCTGACCCTAGCCTAAAACTGATTTTCCAAAAAATGGTTCCTGACAGTGGTTTTCAGGAAAATCGCTCGGCAGTGAAGGGGTTAAGTTGATTATTCATTGCTTTTTGTTAATCACTGTGATGTTACTATCAAATATATAAAACCAAAGAAACATATATTTATATTTCACATATAAGAATTTACAGGTACGAGTACAGGTTAATGTCAAATGACCAAAGAAGTTTCTACAAAAGGTTTAATGTCTACGCGGTGGAGCACCTGTCAAGAAGTAATTGGTAATTACCGAGAGCAGTTCTGGACTTTATGAGGCAGTTCTTGCCAACAGAGGTTAGATTCTTTTGGATCTCAGACAGGAAAGTGACAGGCTGTGGAAGTGCGCGTCACCTGCTTGTTATAACCTTTTGGTTGCTCTATGCTGGATTTCTGATGGTTTGGATGACTAACAGCTGTTTTTGTTTTTTTTCTCGGTGCGCCTCTAAAAGTGTCTTGTGATTTTTGTGAAGTGCGGTTTTGTAAGTTAAGTAGGAAGGAGTGACTGCATAAATAAAAAGTATGACAACGTTAAGAGAACTGTTAAGGTGTTTACTGTTTGTGTTTTATAACCTCATCTAAGGTCCGCTACGGTATAATCACCAGCAGGGCCGGATTAACATAGGGGCTGTTGGAGTTACAGCAACAGGCCCATGCCTCATAATAGGCCAAGAGAAAGGATAACTATCAGAGTTATTCAGAAAGCAATGAATTTGCCCCAAACGTTCAGGGCCATTCGGCTATTCAAAAGCTGGCAATTCACCAAATATTGGCAAATTGCAAGCAAAATACAGTGCTGTTCAGCGTCAGTGAACTCCCCATAGAGAATCAGTGGTTAACCTATTCAGAAAACACTGAACAGCAGAGAAATGTCAGTGAAATGCCCTGATTTTCAGTGGTTTCATTCGGCAGGTTTAATCAGTTGAATGCCCTCGTTTCCTCCTGTACTGGTTTATCGAATGTTGTGCAATGTAATGTATTGTAACCCTGTCTATATTGTGCCCATTGTACTGCAGAATATGTTGGCGCTACATAAATAAATCAATAATAAGAATTAATATATTTTGAATCTGCCTACTCCGCTGAAAAATCGGGTAAATAATTTGTCTGGGTTGTACATTAAAACCTGACTTCAAAAGGCGTTTAAACATGAGCACAAAACGGTCAAAATGAGCTCAGCACACAGAGGTGAAATGGCTCAGGAGGGAAGGGCTGCTCCTCTCTGCCCTTTCCCGCGGCTGCAGCTTACTAATGTGTAGAGGTGCAGGCGTGAATAATAATGGAAGAGAAAATCAGTGTGAAGGCTGTGAGTAAGAGTAGAGATGAGCGGCCGATGCGCTGTAAGGCTAGGGTCAAACAAAAGCATTTTTACAAGCGAACGTAAAAAAGTGCGTCCGAACGCATTGATGTATTTTTTCACGGAATATGTGAAAACGGTCATACGATGCGCATGTTCGTGCGCGATGTTTTACGAATCTAAACCAGGAAACTTTTTGCGTCTGGACGTTATGTTGGCCGGACACGAGCAGGGTCTGACGTCTCCAAATCACACACACACACTGCTAGCGGGCGCAGCGCACTCTGTACGTCCGTACTAGAGGTTCTGCGTTCTCGAAAAAAAGCATTCATTTTCCACTTGCGTTGCGCGGCCGGACTTTCGTGCGACCGTACTTCGTATCTTGGCTGTCATTGCCCGTCATTTGCTGCTAGTGCGGCCGTGATTAAGTGCGCCAGAACGCACGTTAAAAATGCGCTGGTCTGACCCCAGCCTAAGTGGGGGCTGAGTTGTTGCACTATGGGCCTCTGGGTTGTACTTGCCCCCTAAGCCAAAAGTTGCCAGTCAGTCCCTGGTAATGGCACATGGGGAGGTGAGAAGAAAGGGCAGAGGTACAGCCACTCCAGGCCCATGAATGTCTTAATCCAGCACTGGTGGTTGGATGTGCTCAACATAAGAGGAGGTACCTTTCCTGAAACTCTCGTTAATTTCCTTGCATTCCTATAATATATATATATAGGCCCTTTGGTTTGGTCTATATTTATCACCATATATACCTGTTAAATACCCTCTAGAGTTACTATTTTTCAAACTAGGTACATCATTGAAGCACATCTTTAACCACTTCAATGCGGAGGACCCGCTCAGCGCGTCCTCCGCATTACAGCTGGTATGCGGAGGACGCGCTGAGCGCGTCCTCACATTGGGGTCAGCGTTCGGCCGGGTTCCGGCCGATCGCTGGCCCCCCCGGTGCGGGCTGACATCCTCGATGTCAGCCCGGCATCCGGAACCGCAGCCGCTGAAATTAGGTGTCATCGCGGCAGCGCGATGACACCTAATTCAGGCGCCCCCCCGCATGTGCGGAGGAGGCGCCTGAAAGGGAGGGGGGGAGGTCCTTCGGACCTCTCTCCCTCCCGATCGTGGCGTTGCGGGGGTTAACCCAGGCACCATTTGGAAGGGCACAGCCTGCCCTTCCAAATGGTGCCTGGCATTAACCCCTGGGGAGCTGGATCGCGAATCGGCGCTGAAAAGCGCCGGTTCGCGATCCTTTCCCGGAGCTGGCCGACATCTTGGATGTCGGCCAAGCCTCCAGGAACTCCCCCTGAGGACTGGCGTCATCGTGCGTAGCACGATGACGCCAGTCCTAGAGTTAACCCCTAACTGCCACCAACGGTGGAGATAGGGAGTTCCAATGAACTCCCTATCTCCCGATCCGTGGCAGCTAGGGGTTAATGTTTGGTATGGTTGGATCGGCCAGAGCATGGCCGTTCCAACGATACCAAACACGAATGTGAAAAAAGTTTTTTAAAAAAAATTAAAATTAAAATTAAAAATATATTTTAAAAAAAATTATAAAAAAAAAATAAACATTTTTTTTCTTTTTTTTGGTTCGTTAATGCAGCAATATTGTTCCCATTTCAATTATAATGTGAACAATGATGCTGCACTAACGATTTTTGTATGCGGTGCGTTTGTTAAAAATCACGTAATTTTCCCCCAAAAAAAATGTAACGAAACCCCATCTCTAATTTTTTTAACAAGCGCACCCCATACAAAATATAACCACAATTGCTCGCATGTTAAAATGTGAAAAAAAAACACTTTATATGTTGTAAATTATTGAAAATACATATTTTATTGCATTTTTTGTTATAATATACAGACATGACATAACGTATACATATAATAATGACATATTATGAATCTACCGAGTCTGACGGAAAAAACGATATATAATATGTCTGGGTCATATACTAAAATAAGCCTTCAAAACACGTTTAAACATGATGAGCAAAACCAGTAAAAATTACCTCAGCACAGAGGTGTGAAAAGCCTCAGCAGCGAAAGGGTTAATTTCTCTCTTAGGCTGGGGTCAGATGAGCGCAGTTTTAACGTGCGTTCTGGCGCACTTAATCACGGCCGCACTAGCAGCAAATGACGGGCAATGACGGCCAATATATGAAGTACGGTCGCACGAAAGTCCGGCCGCGCAACGCAAGTGGAAAATGAACGCATTTTTTCGAGAACGCAGAACCCCTAGTACGGACGTACAGAGTGCGCTGCGCCCGCTAGCGGTGTGTGTGTGTGATTTGGAGACATCAGACCTTGCTCATGTCCGGCCAACATAACATCCAGACGCAAAAAGTTTCCTGGTTTGGATTCGTAAAACATACGCACGAAAATGCGCATCGTATGACCGTTTTCGTATATTCCGTGAAAAAATACATCAATGCGTTCGGACGCACTTTTTTACGTTCGCGGGGAAAAATGCTTTCGTCTGACCCTAGCCTTATTCATCAGTCTTTGCCCACATTTATAAATATGTGCTCATTTCCTGCTTAAACCATATAGAACCATATAACCTTGATTACGGAGTCAGGCACATAGAGGTATGTTAACTGCCCTCCTGAAAAGCTGACGTATCATAATGCAAAATAGTGGCAATGCACCTTACTCTGCTTACTATTAACTGTCTATTCCAATGTCCAAAATGTGGTTTTTTTTTGTGATTTAAAGGGCCACTACTACCAAACAATGAAATGTTCTACAGCTCCCTGTCTTATCTCAATCTGCTGCCATCTCTTATCTTGAGTAGCCTGGAGAACACAATAACACCCACTTCTGCTTAATCTAAACATTTCCTCTTCCACCTCATTAACTGTTAAATATTGTATAGGATAAAGCAAAGCCACAAAGTATAAAATTTTGCACAGATTTTGGTAAATGTCGCGACATGGGAAAAATTCACAAAATGGAAACAGGAGATAAATAAAAACCCTAAATTTGTTTTTCTTTTTACATGCAATTACTTCAGAGACAAAAAACAGCAGTATGTGTTTTATAATGTGGTTTCATTTTCAATGCACAAGTAATCTAGTTACAGGCAGCTTACGTAAGTGGTAGTGTCCATTTAAAATATATAACATAATCCTTTGGTTCGGGTCTTTATTATTCAACATATACAGTATCTGTCAACTACCCTCTAAAGTTACTACTGTAAAAGCTTGGATTGAGAGTAACTTGGTTTGAGAGCGTTTTGCAAGAAGAGCAACAATTTTTTTTATACATTTTGACTTGATATACAAGCGACGTCAAAGTACGTACACTTCGTCTGCTGAGCGTCACATCCCAACTGAGGCCATGGTCACCTTTCCTCCCTGCGTCCCTCGCAGCATTCTGGCAGCTTGATGGGGAGGGCTACACAGTGTAACGTGTGTGATAGTATCGCACATTACACCGGACGTGCTGAAACCCTCCCAACAGATACCAATGATCCCGTTAGTGATAAACGTCCTGCACAATAACCCTCCTCCTCCACCTCTCACTCCCACCAGCCATGATTCTTCTCAAAAGGCAATGTGCAGGTTAATATGTTTTAGTTTTACTTCATTTCATACAGTATTTTGTATTACTGGTATCATTTTCATTTGAATAAATGGTTGTCGAACCAATCGTCAGAGTTTCCGTTATTTCTTATGGGGAAATTCGCTTTGATATAAGAGTGCTTTGCATTACAAGCAAGCTTCCGAAACGAATTATGCTCTTAATCCAAGGTATTGCTGTATTTTCAAAACTGGGTACATCATTGAAGCACAACTTTTATTTTCCTCTGAACCATCAATTAGGGATGAGCTGTTCGGTTCGATCAGTTCGGAGTTCGATTCGAACATCGGCAGTTCGAAAGTTCGTGAACTTCGAACTTTTTGGCGTGTTCGGTTCGAGTTTGAAAATATAGATTTTTTTTAAAAAGTATAAAAAAATGCTTAAAAAATACAAAAAAATCGAGAAATAAGGAGACTCTTTACTGCAGAATATTATAAGCAACGGTTTATTAGATATTGAATTAAAAACTAATGTCTAGGTGCAAAGATTCTCACCTCTAAATGACCTGTGCTCTCAAACGGCATAAACAACAGGTGTTACTTAGTGTTTGGAAATAACATGTGCTTCTAATTAGTCGGTCTCATGAATTTGATACATTGTATGCAGACTGGGAGTGCTAGGTGTCGTGTGTGGGTCTGTGATGGCGATGTTTCCATACATCCTACAAATCCGCCACTTCACGGGCAGGTTATGGGGACCTCCTAGGCACGATATTTGAAGGAATTTTTCATTTTTATTTTTAACTCTTATTTTATGGAAAACTCACTGTTCCTTTAACCCTTTCACTGCTGAGGCATTTCACCGCTGTGTGCTGAGCTAATTTTTACCGCTTTCGCTCATCATGTTTAAACGCGATTTGAAGCCACATTTTATTATACGACCCAACATATTATATATCGTTCTTTCCGGCAGACTCGGCAGATTCATAATATATCATTTTTATATGTATACGTCATGTTCTGCTTGTATATTATAACAAAAAATGCAATAAAACTTGAATTTTTAATCATCTGCAGCGTGTCAAGTGTTTTTTTCACCTTTTATCACATGAACATTTGCGGTTATATTTTCTATGGGGTGCGCTTGTACAAAAATTAGAAATGGGGACTTATGTGATTTTTAGAAAACGCACACCATAGAAAAAAATCATTAGTGCAGCATCATTGTTCACATTATAATTGAAATGTGAACAATATTGCTGCATTAATAAAAATTACACACAAAAAAATACATGTTTTTTTTTTATTATTTTTATTTTTTTACTTTATACCTGGTGATGTTGGGTATCATTCGAAAGGCCATGCTCAGGCCAAGATGGCAGCCCCCACCAGAGGCGCCGCAAGCGGGAGACTCTCCCCTTTTAAGCAGTGCCTGGCTTTTTTTTGTAGGACCTCCCGATCGGGAGGGAGAGGGATCCGAACAGATCCCCCCTCCCTTCCAGGCGATCTCCCGGAGTTGCCGGGGGTCGCCTGGAAATGACGTCATCGCGCATGGCGCGATGACGTCATTTATGTCTGGTGGAGCTTGACTTCAGCGTCTGAGGACGCTGAAGTCAGAACGCCGCGGGACCCCGGACAGAGAGGTGAGTATCTCCGCCGGGGGTCCCGCAAAGCTGATGACGTGTGTGACACGTCCTCCTCAGCATACAGCGGGAGTAACTGAGGACGTGTCCCACACGTCGTCAGCAGTGAAGGGGTTAAAAATGCCTTTTTTTTTACTTTTTGTCCTTGTTTCCTGTCCCCCCGAGCACTACCCGGACCCGGACATTGTTTTTAAATGTTTCTATACATCCTAAAAATCCGCCAGTTCACGGGCAGGTTATGGGGACCTCCTAGGCACGATATTTGAAGGAATTTTTCATTTTTATTTTTATCCCTTATTTCATGGAAAACTCACTGTCCCTTTAAAAACTTTTTTTTTTTACTTTTTGTCCTTGTTTCCAGTCCCCCAGGGCACTACCCGGACCCCCATACACCTTTTATGGCAAATATCTAGCATATATGCCCTCTTGGAGGGCACTCTAAAAATCGAACTTTGAGTCCCATTGACTTGTATTGAGTTCATGTTCGTGTTTGAGTTCGAATGCGAACTTTTGAAAAGTTTGAGTTCGAATGCGAACCAAACCGGGGTTGTTCGACTCATCCCTTCCATCAATCATCAAATTTATAAATTTGTGCGCATTTCCTTAAACAGTATGTAACCATATAAGCTTAGCTTCTGAGTCAGGCACATACCAGTATGTTAACTCCCCTCCTATAAAATTTACTATTCACGATACACTCACCGGCCACTATTAGGTACACCTGTTCAATTGCTTGTTAACACAAATTGCTGATCAGCCAATCACATTGCAGCAGCTCAATGCATTTAGGCATCTAGATGTGGTGAAGAAGACTTGGTGAAGTTCAAACCGAGCATCAGAATGGGGAAGAAAGGGAATTTAGTGACTTTGCACGTGGCATTGTTGTTGGTGCCAGACGGGCTGGTGTGTGTATTTCAAAAACTGCTAATATACTGTGATTTTTACGCACAACCATCTCTAGGGTTTACAGAGAATGGTATGAAAAAGGGAAAATATCCAGTGAGCGGCAGCTGTGTGGATGAAAATGCCTTGTTGATGTCAGAGGAGAATGGGCAGACTGGTTCGAGATGATAGAAAGTCAACAGTAACTCAAATAAGCACTCGTTACAACCAAGGTATGAATAATACCATCTCTGAACAAACAACACGTCCAACCATGAAGCAGATGGGCTACAGCAGCAGCAGACCACACCGAATGTCATTCATGTCAGCTGAGAACAGAAAACCAAGGCTACCATTCGGACAGGGTCACGATAATTGGAAGATAGAAGATTGGAAAAATGATGCCTGGTCTGTTAAATCTCGATTTCAGCTGCGAAATTCAGATGGAAAGGTCAGAATTTGTCATAAACAACATGACAGCATGGATCCATCCTGCCTTGTAACAACGGACCAGGCTGGTGGTGGTGTAATTTATTTATTTATTAAGTATTTTACCAGGAAGGATACATTGAGATTTGTCTTGTTTTCAAGTATGTCCTGGGTTCAAGAACATTGAATTGTTACAGTAGTTACAGACATACAAAGTAATAAAATGCAAGATATTAAAAAAAATGGTAATGGTGTGGGGGATATTTTATTGGCACACTTTGGACCCCTTTGTAAAAATTGAGAGTCAATATTGGCACACCTTGGGCCCCTTAGTATCAATTGAGTATTATTTAAACGCTACAGCCTACCTGAGTATT
The DNA here is from genome assembly GCA_009667805.1 of Leptobrachium leishanense. Lineage (NCBI taxonomy): Eukaryota > Metazoa > Chordata > Amphibia > Anura > Megophryidae > Leptobrachium > Leptobrachium leishanense. Next base: position 44,828,284 of record CM019064.1, read on the forward strand.
GATGCTGACCATGTCCATCCCTTTATGACCACAGTGTACTCATCTTCTGATGGCTACTTGACAAAGCTCAAATTATCTCAAACTGGTTTCTTGAACATGACAATGAGTTCACTGTACTCCAATGGCCTCCACCGTCACCACTCACCAGATCTCAATCCAATAGAGCATCTTTAGGACGTGGTGGAGCAGGAGATTTGTGTCATGTATGTGCAGCCGACAAATCTGCAGCAACTGCGTGATGCTATCATGTCAATATCGACCAAAATCTCTAAGGAATGTTTCCAACACCTTGTTGAATCTATGCCACGAAGAATTAAGGAAGTTCTGAAGGCAAAAGGGCATCCAACCCGGTACTAGCAAGGTGTACCTAATAAAGTGACCGGGAGTGTACATTCCATAATATGTTTTTCATTTTTTAATTAATTCAGAACATGCGCATTATGAAGGAGAGTATGGGTCAGACAATAAGAAGAATTAAACCAGTTGTTATATAATTTTGCTACTTTTCAGTGTTTGAGTAAATCATTTTATAAACCTTTGTGTTCTGTCCAACACTCTAGTTGCATGGTTTTATTTACTTATTTGTATGTAATGGGCTTTTCTGCTTTGTTTTGTTTTTTATTTTAACAGTGCCAATTGTTATAGCATTGCAAAACACAGTGTGAACACATCTACAGTGAGAGCTATGTGCCTTTGCATTGTTTGCTTCAGCTTTTTCCTTTTTATTCTCCACGGTTAGGGCTTATATCTTGAGAATTCATTGTGTAGGCACAACTCCTTTATGATTACGAACAAACAACTATATTGTCTGATGTCAGCGTTTGACCAAAGAAAACTTTTTTTCCCACAGGTGTAACTAAACTGATCGGACGCAGGATAACATTATGCCTTTATATACTGCCACCACACAATGTGAGTAAAGGATATATAGTTTTAAATGCAACAAATATCCCCTTTATATATTACACCAATTCCAAATGTGTAAAATGTAGTATAATAATGAAACTTAAAAGGACCTTCTAATAATTCTGACCACTTTATTTTTTTACTGATCCCCCTTCCCACTCCCCCAATCTGAAAAAATCGATGTGTGAAGTGGAGGAGTTTCCTCCACCCCAACCAGCGTCATTAGAAGCCAGGATTTTGAATTTCCCAGCTGCCATTAGCCAGATCTGCCGCTAGTGACGTCGGCAAAGACAGTGTGCCGACGTCATCCTTTCAAAGACCGCCTTCTGCAACAAGCGGCCTCTGATAGGCAGTGATGGATCGGATATGCGAATGCCGGCAGCTCCGATCCATCGCTCTAAGCAGGCGCTATGGAAGCTGAGCAATTTGCGGTTCCTACGCTATACAAGTTTCTTAATTGCTTTAGCATCTATCTGCAGCGACTTACAGGTTCCGGAGTCCCTGAGCAGAAGAAGAGGAGCAGCGAGGGACAAAAGGTGAGTAAAATCACCTGAAACAGAAATTTCTTTTAAAATATAAATTATTGGACAGAGACTGTCAGTGGCATCGGTCCAATTATTAATAGAAAGAAAAGGAATTATGTTATTCAGTAGAGTATCCCTTTAAAACCATGTAAAAGATGGTCTGCATTATTTTATTTTCCTATTCAATGACAATTTTGCTGGAAATTAACCCTTTAACGCCGCAGGACGTTCCATGACATCCTGGCGGCGGGCGTGCTTTGAAGACGCGGGACGTACAGGTACACCCCACTGTCTTCAATGGGGCCACCTCGGCCCCTCCCCTCAGCCTGCGCGCGCTGACTCATGACGCGCGTCATTGGCTGCAAAGGGACGGCCTGAAATCAGGCCGTCCCCTGCAGCCAATGACGCGCACTGGGCGCCGGCTGCGGGGAGGGCTCGGAATCAGTGCCGTGCGACGGCACCTGTCGGTGAGGCGTACCTGTACGCCTTGCCGGCGATTTCGACCCCTTAAGGGCGCCACCCCTGCGTCCTTAAGGGGTTAAGTAGAGTTGAGACACTGCTGTGTTTTGCCACCTGAGTTTAATGCATAAGATGAGCATCACCTCATGATCATAGCCCTGAGAAGGGTCCGATATGAAAAACATTAGGGGTTATTCAGAGAGCACCCAAATGTCGCCGACATCTCGTTGCTTTCTCGTTCTCCGCACTTCCCCGCACTTCAGGTAATCAAATCAAATCAAAATCAAATTTCCCCAGCTTGTGGTGAATTCAGAGAGGGCTGAAAAACAATGTAACTCATCAGGCCTGCAAGTCCCACATGCTTCTCTAGGTCCATTCACAGGATGTATAACATATCACTGCGTCTGCGTCATGTCCCCCTCCAAACTCAATAACTTCTGAGTTTTAATATACTTTTTATGTAGCGATAAATATAAATATCAGCCCAGTTTATCTTGAAACTCTCATCAAGAGGCTTTTTCTAAAATACTGTGCCATGATCTGAACAAAATTCCCAATTAGAGCAGGATTGCAGAGAAATGATGTTACATAGGCTGAAAAAAAGACATGCATCCATCAACGTTAAGGTCGGGTGCACACTAGGCGTTTTTTTCTGCGCACTAAAGCACGTTAAAACGCACTTACCGGCGACCGTCGCAACGTTGTGATGCTGCAGACGGGGCCGGTCACATGCTTGTGCGCGCGCACTTAGTGCACGCAAAGCATGCGTGCATCTATAGGTCCTCACCATCGATGTGCTAGAATGCATGTCGACGGGGCTGCAAAGCACGATCCTCCATAGGAGGATCGCGCTTTGCAGCGCTGAGGAGGGGGCAGGCAGGCATCGAGTGAACACCGGAAGTGCGTTTTAACGTGCACTAGTGAACAGAAAAAAAATGCCAAATGTGTCCCCGACCTCAGTCTTTCACACATCACCTACTGCTGTTGATCCAAAAGAAGGCAAAAAACCCAGTCTGAAGCGCTCGCCAATATGCAACATACTGGTAAAATATCCCTTCTTGACCCCAGAATGGCGCCAGATTTCTCCTTGGATCAAGTAGCTTTTTACCCACATATTAAATATTATAACCCTTAATATTCTGTGTCTGCAGGAAGTCATCCAGTTCTTTTTTTAAAAGTCTGTACAGTCTCTGACCCAATCACCTCAACAGGCAGAGAATTCCACACAGTAACTGTGGCGAGAGACTGTGGAGACACAGGTTCGAACCGGGAAAGAGCACCTCTCCAGTAAGTGTCCTTGGGCAAGACACCTAACGGTACATATTCGCTACCCAGGACATACTTGAAAATGAGAGAAATCTCAATATATCCTTTCTGGTAAAATCCTTTCTTAAAAAAAAAAAAAAAAAAGGAATGACACTGTGAAAGTAAGTGCAATGCAATATCCATGTGGTCTAACCACATAAGGAGCTATTCACAAACCACCATATTTTATTGAAAGAACAGTGGTCTTTGTTCAGGGACCGTTGGAATTACAGTGGGCTGAGTACTGTGGAACAATGGTGAAATCACTATTTAGGAAACATCTACTGTAGTTCACCATCATTTTTACCATTCTCTCTACCGTTGATACTGTAGAACTTGTTTAGTGTAGTTCTCAGTTTGCATTTGAAGCTGTCTCATGTTGTTTGGCTTCAGTAATGTTTTGGTTGGTGTTCAAAGGAGTTTGCCATTTTAAATCTAATGAAGTATATTCACCGACATTGCAGACAAAGGTGGAACAACAGTAACTGCAGTAGACTAATTTTCAAGAACAATGGCCATTGTAGCATCGTTCGCCATTGTTTGCATCAGCTTCACATGACATTGTTAAATTTTGCTTCTTTGGATACCTATAGTTCGCTTTTCCACAGTGCAACCAACAAGAAGCAACTAGGTATCCAGGATCAATATGTCGTCCATCACAATACTCCAGACTGATCTAATCCTGCAAATCTATGTTATGTCTGCATTTATTATTTGGCTGGGGTCACATGAGCGTGGAGGGAAAGTCCAAAGGGAGCGGACGTTATTTCCTCTTGGACGTCCCAGGTGACCACCTCACTGAGTGCGCCCAGCCCTACAAAACCAAGCCTCTTATAGAGAAACGTGCTTTGTAGATGTGTCCAAAGTCTGATGTAGCATTTTGACTTGGAGAATTCAGCACACCCGTTGTAACGTGCGATGCTGTCGGGCTGTCATAACACTACAACGGACGCTGGGAGGAGTCACTACGGACTCACTCAGTGCCCTCATGTGACCCCGGCATTAACTGAATCAGTATACAGTATCTCTGCTCTACAGCCATAATTTAAGACATATATATATATAATGATATATTATAAATCTGCTGAGTCTGCTGAAAAAATGATATATAATTTGTCTGGGTCCTACAATAAAAAACGACTTCAAATCACGTTTAAACATGACGAGCAAAAACAATAAAAATGAGCCCAGCACACAGAGGTGAAATGGCTCAGCAATGAAGGGGTTAAGCGAGACGTCCATTGCTATACACTCACCTAACACACCATGTATACTTGACATACTTGAAGTCCAGAGTATTCACAATATAACACTTCCTAGTTAAACATTAACAAATAAATAAAGCATCAATGATTCAGTCAATAAGTGACTTTTAAAAATAAAATAATAATTCCACAACCATCCAAGCTTCAGTTATGTGGGTAGAGGATCTGAATTCTATATCCAGCAAATAAAAAAAAAATCGATGAGACTTCTCTCAATCACCATGTGCACAGGTATGGTCCAGTCAGGGCAGCCATCAGGGGGTAACAGTCCATGACATGTTCAAGGGCCCAGTTGATCCAGGGGGCCCTCGCCAAACCAATAATGTGCACTTTAAGTGTCAAAAAGGTGAGGGCCCCTCAATGTCACCCAGGACTGGTCAACCAAGATACCAGCAATTTTCCCAGTGGGCCGTGGCATCTAGGGGCCAGTCAGAGCACTCTGGCTTATAATGGATGGATCAATTAATATGATCTGCATCAGGGAACACTTTTTATCCCCTTGCTGAGCCACCAGGGATTTAACCCATTCCCAGTAAAATAAAGTTTACAGAAAGAGGCAAAATTTTGCATTTTTAATTAGCTTATTGAAATGGGCAGCTGACAGAAGGGGGCCCTGACCAGTGGTTTAGTAAGGGGCTCCACGATTTCTGATGGCAGCCCTGGGTCCAGTCACTACATGGCTACAAACTAATTTTAAGAAAGGTGCTTTCTAGCAGTAAGAATTTTTAATTACCACAACAGGTTAATCCTATGGTTTTCAGCAGCTTTTGGGAGTCCATTGACTTTTTATGGGAGTCCATTGACTTCTTGGTTTACAATGGGGGTTGGGAATGTGAGTTAGTGTTTTCAGTGTTGAGGAATATGGGGAGGGGGACTTAGTTCATCTTTCAGAGAGTGATGGTGACAGGACACAAGCTGAAAGTCCAGAGTATTCAACTAAGAAATAAAAAAAAAATATTATTTAACAGAGCCTTTTCCAAGACTTAAAGAGAATCATGATGCAGACTGGACACAGAGAGATAATATTTAGAGTGCGAATAACCCCTTCACTGGCAAACACGTTTATTTGAAACACAGGATACAAAGGTAACAATAAAATATAGGATAAAATAAAAAGTATTGAATTTAAATTGCTGCTCTGAGATAAAAAAAAATTAAATATGGAAATCTACTCATTTAAATTTTTTTATGTATTCGATTATCATTTACAGAAATACTGCTGGAGTAAAAGATTCTGAACTCTAGATGGTGTCCTTGATCTTATGCAATTTTACACTGGGTCTGCATTATTAGCATACAGGCATAAATGCCCTTTGTGTCAAATACAGTAAATGTGATAATGATAGAAAATACAAATGGTCAGATCTCCTGCTTAGGGGATTTGTAGTGGTCATAATGAGATTATTACTAGCAAAAAATACCAAAAATACTAATAGAATATAAAAATAATATCTGTATGTGGCATAATGCCTGTATATGGAAATTACAGTAACACCTTGTATCTGTACTGTACAGGGATTTTCATCTTTCTAACCCCCTAAATCTTATCCCTGTACAGCAGTGAGTGACTCCAGAGCTCTCTGCATTTTGCTAAATCCCTGGCTATTGTAGTACAAGAGCAAAGTTTCATAGCTTTGCTGCAATAAGTGTGAGTACAGCTCCTTGTAGCTTGTTTACAGTAAGAGAGGGTGAAAAGGAGAATGATAAATCAGTGGGTTTCCTGTCTAAAAAGAGGTGGCATGTTAATCTTACATTAAAAAAGTATGCAAAAGGGGTTTGGTATGGAAATGATGGCTTTTCACAACTTTGGGAGTGACAGTGTTAAAGACAAACACTAATATTGTTTTAGATGCAGATATTCATGTCAGCTTTTGTCGGCATCCCAAGGCATTAACCTCCCTGGCATTCCGATTCTGACATATTTCATATGTTTATTCTGGCCCCCTAGCGGTAGAAGTGTGGCTCGGGGGTTAACTTTCAATACTGAAAGCGGGATCCCCGAGCCACACTCGGGCCGATACTTACATGTCCTGCGCTCCCTCGCTGTCCCCGCAGTCACACTGCAGCCGATCGCGACGTCACACTTCCTGGTTTCACTCGTCGCGAGAAGAGATCCAGGCAGTGTGACGTTGCGAGCGGCCGGAGGAGACTGCAGGGATCAGCGAGGGAGCGCAGGACATGTAAGTATACAGCCCGAGTGTGGCTCGGGGATACCGCTTTCGGTACAAAAAGTTAACACCGAGCCACACTCGGGAATACCGTCAGGGAGGTTAAAGACTGATCTACTTGATACTGACAATACTGACATTTTGTGCTATGGAATATGAGAGCTCAATATAAAATATGAATAATAGTAGTAAAATATACATATTTTTAAACACATTATCTTGCAGACTATTATTAAGATGAGATACACATTATATAAGAGGTTGATTTTTTTTCTATGAAACAATCATTGGTTGCATTTCTTTTGAATTTCAATCTGTCAATCCACATATTGTTGTGAGGGCTACATTTGATGACAAAAGTACTGTAAGTGCCTAAATTCTTCTAAGCTCAAAACTAAAATGGAAAGAAAAGCTTTTTCAAAGCACATTTAGGAACACAGAGCCAGAGAGATCAGTTTTGTTGACAATAAAAAACATCCAGAAATGCCAGTGAAAAATCATATTTAATAAATAAAAATATCTAAAAAGACAGAAAATAAATATTATTCAACTTTTCTTTAGTGAGAAACATAGGCTCATACAAAGCAGTCAGGCTTCTGAATATAGAGACAAAGATAAAAGGAATTTCATTGTTTTGACTACACAATACAGAATATATTCTGGAGCAGGGGCAGGTCACAATTGATTTGTTTCTGCTAATGCACAGTTCTGAATGAACATTGTTTTGCGCAGATGACATATTTTTATGCATAAGACAGTATGATATTCCTCAGGCAATGACATGTAAATGGATGAAGCATAAAATTCCAAAAAATAAAAGCGAACAAGAAAATAGATTTACAAATCATGGTCTGTAATTATAAGCAATAATTAATTAAAAGCTGTGGCTTATATAAATATAATAAAAAGAATAAAACTAGACAGGGTTGCCCTCTGTCCCCATTGCTCTGTTCTGCATTGTTCAAATATGAATGATATATGGCCTGATTGTGAGTCTGTAGCAGGGAGATGTTAAGGGCAAAAATTGGTGTAGGTCAATAATCCTCAGTGGCTCCCAATTACTGGCTTTACTGCGGCAGAGCCACTGTTACTGCAGCTTGAATAATAACAAGGGGGATCCACTAATTGATATTGACAGCTGTGACATGTGCTGCTTCTGTTCTGTTATCCGCTCCAGGAGTCCGTAGGATTACATGGAGTCTATGCAAGCTTGTGTATGAGTGATCATTTAGGGACGATGGAAGAACACTGGGCACTATGTGCTTCCAGTCTTCAACTGCTTGTGGACAGGTGAAGCGGTGAGGTAAGGGACTTTTGGTGAGTTGAAATTGAAGTGCTAAGAGATTTTGAATTTGCAAAATCACTTAACACCAGGATATAGAAGTCAGCAATTATTTCTGGATGCCTGATTGAGCCTTGAAGAACAAGCAAAACAGGAACAGCTCATTCTTTATCAACTATCCACAAATTAGCATCTTCTATACATACAATGTATGCCGTTAATTTACAATTGCCTGCTTCCATGTCCGAACTGCAAGCACAGCTCAGTTGAGATACCAGCTGCAACCATTAAGCAAAAGGCAGGAGCTGTTATGTACTAAATAACGACTTGAGCTGTTAGCTTAACAGCCCATTTGAAATCGGAGCCCTGTATTACATTAGAGTGATTCAGCTGCACAAAACCAATTCTCTAGTTGCCGACATGAAATTCACGCTGACCTGCCTCAAAAGCTCTCTATCCAGTGTTGAAACAGTTCAGGAACATGGAGCTCTCAATGGTTTAAAAATGATCTCTGACGTAGCAAGAAACAGTAAGAATGAGCTCAGCACACAGTGGTGAAATGGCTCAGCAGTGAAAGGGTTAAAAAGAAAAAACATGTAAAAATTGGGTATTTCTAATTTCAGGACAAAATTTAGAAACTATTTAGCTGGCATCTTTTTTTGTGGTTGTAGATTTTGGTGAATAAAGTTTTTTTTATTTTATCATATTTCATAATTTTATTTATAGTAAATTATATAATATGATGAAAATAATGGTATTGTTAGAAAGTCCTTTTAATGGCGAGAAAAAAAGTATACAATATATGTTGGTTCCATAAACGAGAAAGAGGAAAATGAGAGCTAAACACAAACAGTGCAGAAATTTAAAAACAGCAGTGGGGCAGACAATAGCAAAACTTCCTGGTTCCCAAGGGGTTAATATGACTATACACAGTACACAAGGTTAACCTTTTAGAATGGATGATAGAAAATTCATTCAGCCTAAAGCATCAAGGGTTTTTTGTTTTTCAGTGAGAATAATAAAGCTGTGGAATTCTCTGCCTGTTGAGGTGGTTGGGTGACATTCTGTACAGAATTTTATACAACTGCATAACATCCTGCAAAAACATAATATTCAGAGCTATAAGATTTAATATACGGGCAAAAGTTGCTTGATCCAAGGAGATATGTGACCTCCATCTGGGATCCAGAAAGAATTTTTCCCTAGTATGTTTCATATTTGGAAAGTGCTCCAGACTGTTATTTTTTTTTTCAACATCACTAGGTGACATGTGAAAGGCTGAACCCCATAGACATGACTTTTTCAGCCTCTGTAGCTATGTAGTATAGAGTAGAGATGTGCATTTGTATCAAAAAAATTCAGAATTCGTAAAGAAATACATTGATTCGTATTTCGGAAGTACTTCCGAATTACAAATCAATACGATACGAATTCGAAACAAAATGGTATATAACTAATTTATTCCGTTTTACATGGTGTCGTCATCATAATAAAAGAAAAATTGTATCAAAGATTGTATCAAATCAATATCAACTATCAAATTGATATATCAACTATCAAATTGATCTTAAATTAAAATACATACATTACAAGTAATGCATTCAGCAAACAACTTTATGAAACAAATTAATTTTGTTTCAGTTTCACAAGCACCTGTCCCAGTTAAATTGACTCCCAATACTAAATCTGTGAGACAGCTTAATTTAACCCTAGCTTTTCTTTTAACAGCAAAATTTGATTAATTGAGGTTTTATTTAGTGATCCGAAATTCGAATTGATATCAATTATCGAATTTGAAATGAACTATCAAATTGATATCAACTATCGAATTGATCTTAACTTACAATACAAGTAATAGTCAGCAAAGGACTCTATGAAACAAATTAATTTTGTTTCACTGTTTAATTTGACTCAAATACTAAATCTGTGACACAGCTTAATATTTAACCCTAGATTGTCTTTTAACATCAAAATTTGTTTAACTGTTGTTTTATTTAGTGATCCAAAATTTGAATTGATATATGAAATTCAAATCGATACGAAATTTTGAATCGATACGAAACACGAAACAAAATTAGTTACGAAATTCTGAAAACAAAATTATTTAAAAACTAAACAAAACAAATTTTTCAGCCATGCACATCCCTAGAGATAGTATGACAAACTGCGGAATTTAATGCATGCAAAAACGTCTTAATCAATGGTTTCCCGTCACAACGTAAAAGAACTAGAATCTCTCTATTGTAAAAGAACTTACTATCATCCCGGTTATTTATGGTGAGATGGATTTTCATCAAGAAAGTATATCAATAAACCAGATATTTTTTTCTTGGCAGCTATAATAGGAAACGTTTAGAAAGGAGATGACATAAATTTGTTGTTTTTTATTCTAAATTACCAGCAAACTTACAGAAATGAGACCAAATAAAATGGGATGTGTTTCAAACTACAGCAATCATCTCCTAGAACATTGCGCTAATGCCAGCCAAGCTTTATAGTTTATAACCTCACACTGTACCACATGTCTCAGATGTGTTTGACATTCGACACATCCTTGTTGTAATAGCTCACGGAGATGTGTTCATAGATAGCATTGGTTTTTTCATGTCAGACAAAGCAGTGCTTATTATTTAAAAGATAATCTCTTTTTCTTTACTAAGGGAAAAGCTAATCCTGGAACAAATCTTCAGCCATCAATTAGATCATTTGAAAAAGCAAAAAAAAAAAAAAAAGTTTTAGCATTTGTCAAATATTTCAAACACAAATCAGATTTATAAGTGCAAATTATGCTATTATTAAATATTAAAAAATAATGCTGAATGCTAAACATTATTTCCCCTATATGCTTTAAATGTCTTAAATGAGGGGGGGGGTGGAAGCGCACAGGTTCGAGTATATATCCAGCTGTTAGGGATATACAAAAAGTATAGACGTGCAGAAGTATAAACCCACCAGCCAACAATAAGGCAAATCTTGTAGGTGTTTTCTTTTTCACAGCATGCTTACTGTAAGTGCCACCTACAAGATTTACTTTGTTGTTGGCTGGTGGTGGGCTTATACATCTAAAGGCCATTATAATTTAACCAAAAATCTCCATTTATTATGTCGGTTACAGGATTCAGAGCACATAATACAAAATGTGTTTGTTCTTTTGTAAGAGTTGTGGCTGTCTGCTATAGTTGTGTTGCCCCTCTTGAGAGTGATGGGAGTTGATCGTGCAACAAACTGTAACACTTTAATTGCAACCAATGTTGGTCCTGTTTATCCCTTACTACAAAACTCTAACCCTTGGCCTAACCCTAATTATATGACACACAATAACTAACCCTAGCCCTAACCTAACTCTAAACCTACCCCTAACCGTAACCCTAAACCTAATCATATAACACAAAAAACTGTAGCCCAAACCCCAGCTGTAACCCTAAACCTAGACTTAACCCTAACTCTAATCCTAAACCTAACCCTTATCATATAACACAAATAAACATAACCCTAATCCCTGTAATGGACCGTGCGTCCTCTTCCGGGTTAGGCAACCCAGAGGTTCTAGAGACTCTGCTGTGTTGGATGTCCCTCCTTAGGTGACACCCACAAGAAAAGTAAGGGTGTGTCGCATCGCTCCCCAGATGCCCCTATGGCCAGAGTAAGACTTGTCACCGACGAGGCAAATAGGCCAAAAGCGGTACTGCACCCTGAGCATTGTGATCTCAGCACACGCACAGCTAAATCACAAGGTACACTGACTTGAATAAAGGGCTACATCCCAGGTTAAGCATTGGCTTTAATATGGTGGCCTTGCTGCTGACTAGGAAAGACCTTTGCTTTGCTGATACGGTTAAAACAACTTACTGGTCAGCCAAGAAGTCTGTTTCCTATATTCTGCTTGACCCAGGACTCTCCTGCTTCTCACAGCAACCTCCTGTTCCGTGTATACCCAGACCCTACCGTATGTACCAGGAATCCTACCATGTCTGCCAAGTCCTTGTGTCCCTTGTTTATTTATTTATTTATTTGTAAAGTATTTAACCAGGAAGGATACATTGAGATTTCTCTCGTTTTCAAGTATGTCCTGGGTTCAAGAACATTGAAGTTTTTACAGTAGTTACAGAAATACAGAGTAATAAATGCAAGGTATTAAAAACAAAACAAAAATATACAGATTAACTCAGAAAATAAATATGTAGGAAATATAGTCACCTGTACTTCACTGCATTACCGCATAAAGGGCCCATATCCTTACAACCTCCGCACCAGATGTGACAGGTGCTAGCGCAGGAGCGGGCGTGGCAAGCGCAGTGCTCTTACAAGGGACCCAGAGACCGTTAGATCTGTTTAGTGTTCAACTGTCTTCTTCTCTGTACCTAGAAACCAGAGTCCCGTGCTCTACTGAAGCACTGGTGACTGTAGGTTCTGAAGTCTACTCGTATCACCCTTTCTCTTACGACAGAGACAGAAGAGGGTGGGGAAGTATGTGTGTTTGTGAAGGTGCTTCACTACTTCCAGTTTCCTGGCTCAAGTGTCAGGTGATTCTACTTCCCAACACACTATGGATGGGTCTCATAGGTGGGTTTACATACATTCACTACTAAGTGCCCCCTATTCACTCGCAGCTCCAACTGCCCCTTGTGTTCCAGTTTCAGCGGTCATTTGGCGTAACACCTCATGATGACTGAGCTGGGTGCGGCTGACATGTTGGACTTATGTTTAGTTTTCCGTCAGTGTGAAGCATCAGGTATAACTCATTCACACTCTATCACACGGCACAAATCTTGAAATCATAGGAGATAGAAAAGTATTTTTTTGGCGCGCAGCGTCAAACGTTAACATGCGTAAATTAACGCTGGTAATACAATCCGAGTGCATTTTTTAATCCATCAAAAAATACTGCGCATAAAAAAGTAGCGCAAAAACGCACGCGCATTAACGCTGCGTGCAGAAATGGGTGGGCGTACTGTTTTTTCACGCGATTCAGCCAATCTGAATTACGAACCACAATTGTCTCCCATTAAGTTTTTGCGCCTGTCAAAATTAATCTGAGTATATCTGCTGCATCAATAATAAAAACACACACACAACTTCTCCATTTTATTGTTTGGGTATGCGTAGAATGTGTAACTATACTTTGCTGTATTTATTTTTCATGCTGGTGTATTTGGTTTCGGCCAAAACGTTCAGATTTGCCATTAACACCAGCTTTTAAAAGACTTTAAAATTATGTGCGCAAATGTTGTCCGTTAAATTTTGCTCTAAGATTGTAATACCTTGCGCGCACAAGCGCACAAACGCATTTGCACTCACAATGTTAAGTATAGGACGCGCAAAGTACATTGCACTCGCAAAGGGTTTGCGCAGGTCTACCCGCGTTAGACGTTAAAGCGCATTTTTTGCGCGGACATTGTAATACAACGTTCTGCCCAAAGGGCTTTGTCCCTCGTGTTAATGCATTTTTGCACACGCGTTAACGTTTGCGCGAAGAATGTAATAGTGCCCTTATTGTTTCTTGGAAGTTCTATTGTCAGTTCGATACATAAACAGCGTCATGTGAAATTAGCAAAAACAAAAGTTGTTTAACAAAAAGTTGACTTTCAGGCAACGGGCAGAAGGGGGGGGGGTGAGGCCTCAAGCAAGAGTAGAGCAAAGGAGAAATTCAGGGTCATACAGCAATGTTTTATATGCAGTTTAAATTTGTACAATATCTAGCTGAAATGGCTACCTAATGAAAATGGCGAAAAGCTTCTTTAATATTTTAAAACCCCAGCTCTAGCGTAACCGTAAAGCAAGCCCTAAATCATAAATGGACAAATATAATGGATGTTTCCAATATTCTGAATCGGGCCGATACTGAAATATCAGAAACGTCTGAAATTCTGAATCAGTTGATTTTTATTATTTCGGAATCCAATATTCTGAAATTATCCAAACTGAACTGAGCTGAATTTTTCTACTGTGCATATGTCTACTAGACACAACACATTTTGCCGTTCTCCTACATTTTCGCATTTCCTACCGAATAACATCTGCATTCCCAACTCCTCTACTAATCTCTTGTATTTACTTGCATTTACATAATCTCTAAAATATTTGTCCCCTATTTACCAATTAATGTCTCTCTTACTATCTCACCTCTCCCTCTAAAGTCTTTTTTCAAGATGTCTACCATGTGTCTTTCTCGTTCTGCTTCTCATCCATTTCTTGCTGGAATACCAGAATATTGGTTTTACGATATAAGGGGGAACTCCCTAGAACACTTCTTCTCTGATTGGCGCTTGGCCATGTGCAGCCAAATTGACCAAACTTTGTCAGCCAATGAAAGAAGGTCTATCTAGTTAAATTCTTGAGGGCCTATTGGGCTCATTCATCCTGAATACCCTTAAAGAACTTCCATTGTGTCAACGACCACTGGATGGTAAGTATAATGTACAGTGGGGTTTTATTTAACTTTATTTATTCAAAGAGGATTACATTTTGGATTTTAACAATAAATTTAATTTAAGATTGTGGGTATGGGTGTTAGACATTATTTGGATAATATGTGAGGTTGTATGTATTGATTTTTTTAAATTAAATGCACTATTGCTTAGAGGGTCATTACAAGCAAAAATAAGTAGAATACATTTTTTAAACCCTTCACTATCAAGAGATATTTGTTGGAAAAAAAGATATAATAGGATGCATAATTGATAATCAGGTATAGGGTAAAACTGCATTTTTGCAAAGAAACTGTAATTTCAAAATAGTTAAAAGTTTAAAATAATGTAAACTTGCTCATTTTTAATTTATCATATATTCAGTTACCCTAGACAGAAATATTACTGGGATGAAAGGTTCTGAATTTCAAATAGTGACTATTATCTTGCACAATATCACCCGGGGCCTGTGTTATCAGCACAAATGACCATTTTTTAAATACAGTATGTCTAATAACTATAAATAATAAAAATGGTCAACTTTCGTCAACTTCTGGGGACATGGGTTGATCATAATGAGATTATTAGCAATGCAGCATCCAAAAAATAATAATACAATATAAAAATAATATCTGTGTGTGACATAATGCCTGTATATGGAAATTACAGTAACACATTGCATCTGTACTGTACAGGGATTTTCAGCAGTTATAACCCCCTGAATCTCATCCCTGTATAGCAGTGTGACCCAAGAACTCTCCCTGAATTCTACCCTCTCCTTGGTTGTAATGCAACAGTAAAGTCTGTGGAGTTTGTTACACTGGGACTGTTTTTTTAGGTTCTTTACAGTAATACAAACTGACAGGAGTTAGATCTCACTGAGAATTTAATTTCTACCCAGGGGGCACACTAATCATGCATTATAAGGCTGCGCAAAAGGGATATGCTATATTTTTGTTTTCTTAGTGTTACAAAGCAAAATAATTTTTACATATTCTGGTAGTGAAAGGGTTGATGCATACAATTTAACACTGTGACAATTGTTATATTTTGCAATATAATTAATCTAATAACTCATATTATAAGATAATCAAAACTAACTGCATTATTTAGAATTCCTACTGCTATGGTATAATTACTTAATCTCATTACTGACTTACTGTGAGTATTCGGATTCTTAAATTTGTCTATTAGAGGCAACGAAGCTGATCTAGATATTGTGATGCCACCCAGCATGATCGTATCCAATCAAATGTTGTTGTTTTTTCATAGATAAATACTAGCGGCATACATGGGAGATGCCAACAAACACAGAAATACATTCAGACATATTTAACAAAGTGATACTTTCACACTCACCACTGCATTGAGAATAAGTGCTTTGTTGTGTAATTCTGGGATAGTATCATATGAAGCTGGAATTTGACTGTGAAACCTTTTTCTTATGAAAACTACTGCATGCCTTTTATAAATATTCAAGAGCCAGATTTGTAGAATGTGTTTGATAGAGACACTTAACCCCTTCACTAGCAAAGCCGAGTCAACTCGATTTTGCATTGTAATACATTGGAAAGCACTAAATTTAGCATACCAAACTCTGTTTTCAAACCTTTTTTAAGCAAGATTAGTGTGCTCCCTGTGGAGAAACTTTGTTTTATCTCTCTAAAATCAACCTGGAGAAATGATAAAGCAACCTGCAACCATCAACACCTAGCCTCACTGTAACAAAAAGTTCAAACTATTCACTGCTGCATTACAGAATACAAGGAAAGCTGTGGGGTCGCTCACTGCTGTACAGGGAATAGATTCAGGGGGTTATAATGAGTGAAAATCCCTGTACAATACAGATGCAAGGTGTTGCTGTAATCTCCATATACAGGTATTATGTCACATACAGATATTATTTTTATATTCTATTGGTATTTCTTGGAGACTGCGTTGCTAATAATCTCACTATGATCACTACAAATCCCCATAAACAGGAGAGCTGAACATTTTAATTTTTTATATAACGTTTCATTGTGTGAGATAAGGAGCACCACCATCTAGAGTTCAGAACCTTTTATCCCAACAATATGAATGCATGAAAACTTAAAAATGAATAGAATAAAACTTAAAAATAAACTTAAAAATTTACACTATGTTAATTTTTTTAAAACTTTCTGAAAACAACAATCTCTGTGCAAAATTTCCATTTTACCATATATTTAATTGTTAATGATGCATCCTGTGGTTCAAATAAATATTATGATAACAATGTTTTCAACAAAAAGTCACATGGTGGTGGCGTGGTAATTATGACGTGACCTGTGATTTGAATATCAGGGTGCATTCTTCACTTTTTTCTTAGCAAGTTTATTTTTTATTAGTATGATTTTATTTATTAACCCCTTCATTACATGGATCATGTACACACGATCAATAGTAGCAGACACGGCATCTTGATATTGTGTTCACATGATCTGGGGCTGTGCTGTATGATTGCAAATTAAATTTGTTTGTTTTAAACAAATTTTGTTTACTTTTGGGGTCCAGAAGGTGCCTCCAAGGTTTTAGCCCTGTGAGCATGATGTCTGAGGTGCTAAAAATGGTTAAAAATTGGCTTGGTAATGCCCTAACATAGCGAGCATTCCTGAGCCAAGACTGAACCACAAGCTGCAGTTCTACCTGCAGTAACTCAATTTGGCCAGTAGACGGCAACATCTGCCTGCCAAATAGGTTATTGCAGTAAGGAATACATTGAGAATATTCTTGCTGTATAATTAATTAAAAAACGGTTTTCCCCCCAAAAAAACACTGGTTCCTGATAATTTGGTTTGGCAAACAAACTGCATGAAATCAGAGTTGCATTATAGAGAAACGCTTACTGCAGTACTTGAAAAGCACTTATGATGTAATTGGACATGACATGCGTGTATATTGTTGAATATTGAATTAAATGTGCACTCAGAACACTATGTTAAAGTAGAGATGATATTCATCAAATACAGCAGCCACAAAGATATAAAAATAGATCAAATGCATATCTGCGCGACAGAATATTATTCCTAGAGCTTACAATCTCAGCCAATTGCTACATAACTATAGATGATTTAGTGTATCACCTTTATGTCCTGCAACAGAAATAAAATGTTATATGGGTTTTAGATTACAGATTCATTAAATAGAGGAAACATGTGACACAGGGATACTATGAGGCAGAGAGATTCTGATAGAAATAAAATACACTTCACAAGCTAAAAGTACAAACCATCTATGGGGTCGAACCAACACATTTAGCACTGGCTTCACTTCCTACAGCCTGTCATATCCAACAACAGGCGTCTGTTATTAAAACACTGTTATTAGAAAGATTTATATCAGCACCAACATCTTCCATCAGGATGCACTGCCAGTTACCAATAAAATATATTGTTCAGTATCAAAACAGATATTGTTGCTATAGAGTTTCAAAACGCAAACCGTTAGATCACGTTGGTGTCTATGAGAAAATAATGAGAATAAATATTTATTCAATTGTGTAAATGATTACTTAAAATTAAACATGAGAAAAAAATGCGTGTGCGTGTGTATGTATATACAGTATATACCGTATATATATATATAATATATACACAGGTATGGACGCACTTACCAAACAAATTTCTGGCCTTATAGCGGGTATCCTGAAACCCTTAGTAACCAACACTGCCAACTATATACAGGACACCACAGACTTTCTCAACAAACTCAGAGATATCCAGACACTACCAGCTGACACTATATTAGTTACTATGGATGTAGAATCCCTATACAGTAACATCCCACATAAAGATGGAATCAATGCCTGTCTCAAATCTCTCTCCTCCCACAATACTCCGCATAAATATGACGGTGAAATTATTACCGAGCTGATTGAATTTATACTCACACACAACTACTTCAGCTTCAACAATAACTGCTACCTACAAATGACTGGGATTGCTATGGGTAGTAAAATGTCCCCACAATACGCCAATCTTTCATGGCGGATCTAGAACAGAGGTTCCTGAACACCCACCCTCACAAACCACACAAACATCTACGATACATTGATGACATTTTCATCATATGGACAGAAGGAGAGAAACGCCTTCTGGACTATCACAAGGCATTCAAAATGTCCAACCCATCGATCAAACTCAAGATGGATCTTTCCAAGTACAATGTGAGCTTCCTAGACTGTACCATATCTGCTGCCAATGGCACGCTGCACTCATCTGCTTACAGGAAACCCACAGACAGGCCCAGCTACCTCCACAAGGCCAGCTTTCATCCCAACCACACCAAACAAGGCATCATCTACAGCCAGGCCATCAGGTACCACCAAATCTGCTCAGACACTGGGGACAGGGATATACACCTGAACAAGCTGTCTGCATCATTCCAGCTGAAGGGCTATAAAGAAAGAACAATCTCTAAAAAAATCAAATCGGCCCTGAAAACACCGTACGAACAGCTGTTGCGCTACAAAGAAAATAAAAACACTACACGGATCCCTCTAGTTGTTTCCTACAGCCAGACTCTAGAGGGAATCAAAGATCTGCAGCCACTGGTCACAGAGGACCATGCGGTCAAAGAAATATTCCCACAGCCCCCTTACTGGCATTCAAGCAACCCCCAAACCTGAGGCAAAAACTGGTCTGCAGCAAACTCACTCGGGAACAGGATGACATAGAGAATGGGACCAAACGCTGCAACAAGTCCCGCTGCGAACTGTGCCAACATATATATGTGACAGCAGCACTGCCCGGCACAATAACACCACATACAAGATCAAGGGCTCGCACCTCTGCACGTCTGCCAATGTGGTGTACATGATCCAGTGCACGGTGTGTGAAAAGGGCTGCTATTTTGGTGAAACTAGCCTTAAACTAAATCTCAGGATGAACCTGCACAGACACTCCTATCAAGAACCATCAGGAAAATACATTTTATAACCCGGTGGGACATCACTTAAACCTAACAGGCCACTCTATCCAAAAATCTCAGAATTAAAATCCTCAAAGGAAATTTTGAAAGACCACCTTGAATGCAAAATATATGAAATGAAAATGATCACATATTTCAACACTATAAAAGAAGGACTTAATGTGCATTCTGGCTTTTTACCCCATTATCATAACGTCAAATAACATTCAGAATTCTGTCTGGGGTTTGGTTTTCTGTTTCTTTTTTTCTTCTTTTGTGTCTTCTTCAGACTTCACTGATTTGTGTTTTTTTATTCTTTTTTTTACTTTCCCTTTGAAGTGGTCATGATCTTATCACTACAACATCTAACACCCCCACCCTTGTGCCCGATAATGCCTTAGTGTTTACTTCTATTATTTAGGTCAGTAAGCGTCCAAACCTGAAGAAGAGAGGAACACTCTTGAAAGCTTATCTATTAAATGTAACATTAGTCCAATAAAAAAGGTATCACTACAGACTGCTATACTCGTGATTTTGGCATCTGGACTAATACGGCCTTTCTAATATATATATATATATACATATATATATATATTTTTAAACATGTGGTAAAATCTGGAATAATGTTCCCATGCATGAAGCTGTTGTTGTTGTTTTTTGAATGTGTTGACTGGAGTGCTCTCTTCCCGGTTTGCTTATATTATATTTTTGAGACGCACCGCACTGAAAGCTTAGTTCAGGTTGAGTGCTACCCCCTATGTGTTTTTTCATATGAATCTCTTTGGTATGCACCCCTCCCTGTCACAGGTACTCCTCCTCCAGGTTCTATTTAACCTTGATCTGCGGGGAGCTCCAGGAAGTACTTGTTCCTCCAGTAAGTGAGTTTATCCCATGAAGGGCAGTCATTAGGTTTGCAGAGTAGGACCTGCCAGAGGGTGGTTTACATTGACGTTGTTGGCAGGCTTAAGCAATTCACGGCCGTTCATTCCAAACTAAATTTCCACCATTTTTTTTCAACACAGCTTAGATTTATGAATTTTTCAACATGTGGTAAAATCTGGTATAATGTTCCCATGCATGAAGCTGTTGTTGTAGGGTTTTTGAATGTGTTGACTGGAGTGCTCTCTTCCCGGTTTGTGTATGTATATATATATACGAGTATAGCAGTACATGGTGATACATTTTTTATTGGACTAATGTTACATTTAAAGCTAATGTCAGACGAACACATTCTGAGCACACTGTGCGTCCGTGCACAACTGACATACTTTCTGACTGATGATCAGTGGTGTATTTAGGTTTTGTGCTGCCCTAGGCCTGACTAAACTCGTGCACCCCTAATTTAAATGTGAGGCACCCCTTCCTGTCAAGGCCACACCTCTTCCTGGTTAATCCCCACCCTTCCTCTTTAAGCTCCACCTTTTCCTCTTAGAGCTACGCCTTTTCCTCTCTTTATATTAAAAGTGGATACCAAGTGCCTACTTGTATATTTTGTATACCATTTCAAATGTATCTATTGAGATAAATAAAATTATGAAATGTTTAAATGCAAGCATTTTTACAAAGAACAGCCACGCATGTTAAGTATACTGGATCACAGCCGCTCTAATTGGTTGAACAATAAAATCCACAGAAATGTGCACTGCATATGAGCGTATCACAGAGCTGCACAGCAATAAAACCCACAGAAATGTGCACTGTGTATGAGCATATCACAGAACTGCACAGCAATAAAACTCACAGTAATGTGCAGTGTGTATGAGTGTATCCCAGAGCTCCAAGGCAATAAAACTCACAGTACTATGCAGTGTGTATCACAGAATCCACAGTAATAAAACTCCCAGAAATGCAATGTTTGGTGTGTGTCAGCGTATCAGAATCCACAGCAATAAAAATTCCAACAATGCAATGTGCAGTGTGTATGAGTGTATTAGAATCCACAGCAATAAAACTCCCAGTAATGCAATGTGTGGGTCAGCGTATCAGAATCCACAGCAATAAAACTCCCAGCAATGCAATGTGTGGTGTGTATGAGTGCATCAGAATCCACTGCAATAAAACTCCCAGCAATGCAATTTGTGGTGTGTGTCAGTGTATCAGAATCCACAGCAATAAAACTCCCAGCAATGCAATGTGTGGAGTGTATAAGTGCATCAGAATCCACTGCAATAAAACTCCCAGCAAACCGAGTGTATATGAGCACACAGCAATTATTTATTCTACATTTACTGGCCTCCGTCCGCGGTAGGGCTGTGTGCAGAGTCAGCAAGGACTGTGTACAGACTCAGCAGGAGGTCCCTCCAGGCCATGTTAGGATCGCGGCTGTGCCTGTGCGTGGAGCCATCTTGTCAGCAGTGGGGTGCCACTGCCAGAGGGTGCACCGTGGCTTTGATTCCCTTCCTGGTGGGTGTTCAGTCCAGAATAGAGTGACAGTCCATGTTAACGAAAGGGTGGGCAGCTGCGTGCGTGTCACATGGTTCAGCCAGTCAGGTGGTACTGAGACTCAGTACCACCTGACTGGCCGGACCGAGTGTGACCTGCACGCATGCAGCCTCACCAGGAGCCAGGCAGCTCAATGACAAATTTCTATCACTGCAGTGCTGGTTAAGGAAAGGTCCACTTTAAACAGCAGTAAGCAGACAGGGCTTCATATTCTGCTGATACCCCCCCTTTATCTGCCGTTTACTGTCATCTTCTCTCTCTGGACACAAATCACATCCCCCTCCTAGAGCTGCTGCGGGGCAGGGGAGGAGCTATGGAGGGAGGAGAGGGGGATTTTTATTCTATTCGATTTTATTCGTATGCAAACGCCATGCTCCGCTGCTCGTTGTTTGAGAACACAGCTCAAAGCTGACACACAGTGACAGTGGCACCTCCTAGTACCCCCTAATGACACCCCAATAATCACTGGTACCTGGGGCGGCCCGCCCTCCGCCACTCCTCTAAGTACACTACTGCTCTGGTGATATGCTCACACACAAGTTTGGCGAACTGCCAGCAAGTACGGTGCTGTTTGAAGGCAGTGCAAATCCCCATAGAGAAGTAATGGTTAATCTATTCAGAGAACACCAAACAGCAGAGAAATGACAGTGAAATACCCTGATGTTCGGTGGTTTCAATCAGCAGGTTCAGGTATTCAGGCGAACCCCATAGGTTTCAATGTTAAAAATATTCCCGTTTTTATGCAATATCTAATAAACCACTTATTTTAATCTGCAGTAAAAGTCTTTATTTATTGATTTTTTTTTTAGTACCATTTAGTAATTTTTCAGATTTTTTTGGGCAAAATCCCCCCTTTTTTTTTATATCGATTCTTCTTTTTCTGTAACAGAACTTTTTATTATCAATCATAGGATCTTATATGTAAATTCCAGACATTTTCGTTCAGTAGTTCTTTTGAAAACAGCAGGCCATGGGTTTGCGGTGGCAGCATACAGCGGCCGACTCCATGCACTTTGGGGACCCTGCGGTGAATGGTGAATTCACTGCAGGGTGGGGAAATTTTATTCCCCGAAGTGCAGGGAACTACAGAACAGCAAAATGTTGGCGTCATTTCGGTGCTCTGTGAGTAACCCAATTAGTGGTGAGGTTTTTTGTTGCCCCCTGGAAAGTGAAAGCCTAGGCGTTGCCTACCCAGTACATACTTGAAAATTAGTGACATCTCAATGTTTCCTTCCTGGTAAAATAGTTTGCAAAAGTAAAAAAAAAAAAAAAAAAATTTTTTTTTTTTTAGAGGTGGGGCCACCAGGCAGGCTGCCGCCCCCTGGAGAGTGCCGCCCTAGGCCTAGGCCTTGTTGGCCTAGGCCAAAATACACCAGTGCTGATGATACTGTAGACACCACACAGTCTGGTTTTTTTGACTGACATTTTTTTTGACTGATGTAGATGGGAAATAAAATTAATATGTAAAATTAAAAAAATTGATACATGATATGAAAACCATTTTGTCTGTCAAAAATGCTGTACGTCAAAAATTAAGTCCATCTGACTACGTTCCATTACTCACACACAAAGCTACGCAGACGTGACGCACTCTGTGCGTCCATGCTAGCGGTTTGACGTTCTTGCCTAAATTGCGTCCAGTGCCACGAGCATTGTACGTCTGCACTTCTGTGCGGACGTAATTCGTGTGTGGGTCTCTATTGATCATAATTTTATACTATGACGGATGTTAAAATTTGCGGCAACACGGACGTGATCACTGCATTTGTCTGACATGGGCCTTAAAGACAAACTTTCGCGAATGTTCCTCTCTTCTTCAGGTCTGGAAGTTTTACTAAGCAAGATCATAGAATTGTACATTAAGGGCAGTATTACATACCTGGTGCTAACTTAACCAGAGCTGTTGTAAACTTATCAGAGCCATGATAGTCTATGGGGTTGTTAGATTTACAACAGCTCTGGTTAAGTTAACACCAACTTTGTAATACTGCCCTAAGGCATTAAGGATCACATGGGTGGGGGTCAGATGTCGGAAAGAGTGAGAGTTAAATGGTATGTTCAAAATGGGAAAATAAACACATGGGAGATCTTGGACATATAAAACAACAGTGATAAGATCATACAACTAGAAAGAGGAAAAAAACCACAAATCAATGAAGACTGAGAGAAAAAGAAAAAAACACCAGCCTGAAATTTGAATGTTATGTGACGTTATGATAATGGGATAAAAAGCCAGAATCCACATTGAGTCCTTCTTTAATGGTGTTAAAATATGTGATCATTTTCATTTCAAATGTTTTACTTTCACAATGGTCCTTAACATTTCCTTTGAGGATTTTAATTCTGAGGTTTTGGATGGAGTGGCCTGTTAGATTGAAGTGATGTCCCACCAGAGTAAAATATATATTTTCCTGATGGTTCTTGATGGAGTGTCTGTGCAGGTTCATCCTGTCAGACATTTTCTGGAGATTCAGTACAGGGCCAGTTTCACCTATATATAGCAGCCCTTTTTACAGGTCCTGCACTGGATCATATATACCACATTGGCAGACGTGCAGAGGTATGAGCCCTTGATGTTGTATGTGGTGTTATTGTGCCGGGCAGTGCTGCTATCAAGTATATGTTGGCACAGTTTGCAGCGGGACTTGTTGCATTGTGTGGTCCCATTCTATATGTGTTCCTGTTCCTGAGTGAGTTTGCTGTGGACCAGTCTTTGCCTCAAGTTTGGGGATTGCTTGAATGCCAGTAAGGGGGGACAGTAAGGGGGGACTGAACCTGCACATACACTCCATCAAGAACAATCAGGAAAATACATATTGTACCTTGGTTTTATAATGTGGTTTTATTTGTAATACACAAGTAATGTAGTTACAGCCTATGGAAGTGGTAGTGTCTCTTTAAAATCAAATTCAGAACAAATGGTTCAAATTTTTTAGACGTTGAAAGATGTAATACTGACATTATATGGTGACTTTATAGGGTCAAAGCTAGAAATATTGCTTGCAAACGCAAATATTTAACAGCAAATACAAATATTTAATAGCAAACACTTGCTTTTTGTCATTAAGATTTTCTAATTCCCAAAGTATATATTTGTAAAATCCCTATTTCATTGATAGATTTCATAAATATAAATCTATCAATGAAATAGGGATTTTACAAATATATACTTTGGGAATTAGAAAATCTTAATGACAGAAAGCAAGTAAAAATATTTTTTTCTCGTCAAAATACATAAGCTAATCACTGCATAATTTATAATAATTTATCTGATCTGTAGTAAAAAAGGGCATATGGAGTTTAGTAGAATTTATACTAAAGAACTATCTAGTTTTTACACATCGTGAACACTTTCATGCCTGCCAAGTAAACTTCATTATGCAGCTCATCATGAATTTCTGATTTATTCTGTACTAATTTATTCTAGTAGATATTCACAAAATATCATAAATTTCTGAAATGTTTCATAATCTTAATGATTTTATACTATATTACATTTATTTAAAATACATCCTGATTCATATAGGCCAAAAGGTTTTCTCAAAGATCTTTAATGAATGAAAGGAAGTTATAGAGAGTTTCTGAAAAAAAAGTACCTCCTCTTATGTTGAGCACATCCCATCACAGCAAGTGCTGGTAGAGGCCACCATTTTCTGTTAGGCACATGTTAATACTACGCTGCATGTTGATGCCAAAGCATTTCCATAATGCATCATCAATGTTTTGCATTACATTCCTAATTGTTTCTGCTGAGGCGTCGGTTGTATGTGACTTGCTAGTGTTTCACTCGATCCTTTAGAAAGCCACACAGAAAAAAGTCCACTCTGCTAAGATCAGGAGACGGGGGTGGCCACAGATTCTTGGAAATAACAAGATCCTCAAAAGAACACTTTATTGTTGCCAAGTGATATGTAGCATGTTGCACCATCTTCCTGGAACCAACCCTGCGTGAGTTCCAAAGAGAAAGCCATACTGTTCTGTGGGAGTGCTATTCTTGTTGATGTGTTGTTGCCGTGGCTGTGATGTGACCTAGCAGTTTCTTACATCATGTGTTTGTTTCATATTTTTCTGTGACCGCAAATATAAATTTTCAAGGTAATTTTGCACATGATAGAAGCATAATGAGTAGTTTACTAAATTCCGAATAGTAACCTAATCAAGTTGCACTTCCTTGGTTATGGATTGACTCAATTTAAGGACACAAAGCTAATTCTGACTACTTTGGAGATTACTTGCCATGAGTCATGTATTTACAAATGGGAGAAAGGACACGGCATGAAATGATATATGTTAAGTGTGGGTTCTGCAATAAACCATGACTTCAAATAGTGTTTATTTTGATGAGCAAAAATGGTCAGGGGGTGAAATGGCTCAGCAGCAATAAAGAGGTTAAGAAATTGTTCAATATCCATTCCTTCTACTTTTAATTCTTATTTTAGGCTATAGCCTAAATCCTGGTTTCATAATATTCAACAAGTCTGTGGAATTAAATGTAGTTTATACATGTATAAAATATCTGGGAATTGTTGTAATCTTTGTGTTCTCACTGCCACCAACTATTTTGGGGGTCAGTCATTTGTACAAAATATCTGGGAATTGTTGTAATCTTTTGTGTTCTCACTGCCACCAGCAATTGTGGGGGTTTCATTTCTAAAATATATCTGGGAATTATTCTAATCTTTGTGTTCTCACTGCCACCAACTATTTTGGGGGTCTCATTTCTACAAAATATCTGGGAATTGTGGTAATCTGTGTGTTCTTACTGCCACCAACTATTTTGGGGGTCAGTCATTTCTACAAAATATCTGCGAATTGTTGTAATCTTTGTGCTCTCACTGCCACCAGTAATTGTGGGGGTCTCACTTCTAGAAGATATCTGAGAATTGTGGTAATCTGTGTGTTCTCACTGCCACCAACTATTTTGGGGGTCTCATTTCTACAAAATATCTGGGAATTGTTCTAATCTTTGTGTTCTCACTGCCAGCAGCAATTGTGGGGGTCTCACATCTAGAAGATATCTGGGAATTGTGGTAATCTTTGTGTTCTCACTGCCAGAAACTATTGTGGGGGTCTCATTTCTACAAAATATCTGGGAATTGTTCTAATCTTTGTGTTCTCACTGCCACCAGCAATTGTGGGGGTTTCATTTCTAAAATATATCTGGGAATTATTCTAATCTTTGTGTTCTCACTGCCACCAACTATTTTGGGGGTCTCATTTCTACAAAATATCTGGGAATTGTGGTAATCTGTGTGTTCTTACTGCCACCAACTATTTTGGGGGTCAGTCATTTCTACAAAATATCTGCGAATTGTTGTAATCTTTGTGCTCTCACTGCCACCAGTAATTGTGGGGGTCTCACTTCTAGAAGATATCTGAGAATTGTGGTAATCTGTGTGTTCTCACTGCCACCAACTATTTTGGGGGTCTCATTTCTACAAAATATCTGGGAATTGTTCTAATCTTTGTGTTCTCACTGTCAGCAGCAATTGTGGGGGTCTCACATCTAACTGGGAATTGTGGTAATCTTTGTGTTCTCACTGCCAGAAACTATTGTGGGGGTCTCATTTCTACAAAATATCTGGGAATTGTTCTAATCTTTGTGTTCTCACTGCCAGCAGCAATTGTGGGGGTCTCACGTCTAGAAGATATCTGGGAATTGTGGTAATCTGTGTGTTCTCACTGCCACCAACTATTTTGGGGGTCTCATTTCTACAAAATATCTTGGAATTGTTCTAATCTTTCTGTTCTCACTGCCAGCAGCAATTGTGGGGGTCTCACTTCTACAAGATATCTGGGAATTGTTGTAATCTGTGTGTCCTCACTGCCACCCATCAGGGGGTCTCATTGATTTACAGGAGGTTCCTGGGAATTGTAATCTGTGTCTTCTCACTGCCAGCTATCAGGGGGTCCCACATATTTCTAGCAGATTTCTGCGAATTGTAATCTGTGTCTTGTCACACTGTCACCCATCAGGAGGCTCACTGATTTATAGGAGGCTCCTGGGAATTGTAATTTGTGTCTTGTCACTGCCACCCATCAGGGGGGCTCACTGATTTATAGGAGGTTTCTGGGAATTTTAATCTGTGTCTTGTCACTGGTTGCCATCTATCAGGTTGTCTCACTGAGTTATACCAGAGTTCTGGAAATATTTAATCTAGATAACACAGTTGAATCAGAGTTCTGCATATCTCCAATTTTTTATAACAGAGTTGAATCAGAGTTCTGTATATCTTTAATCTATATATCACTCACCATGTCAGAAAGACCAAAAAGGACAGGCAGACGCTCCCAGACACAGATAAGAGGGCAAGCAGCCTCTGTGTCGGGAGGCTGTGCCTCTGGTCGTCGTGGACATGGTGCATCCTCTGCAGAGTCACGCTTGTCCTTTCTAACTGGTGCTGGCCGTTTTAAGCAGCAGCAACATACAGAGGATTTGGTGGATTGGCTAACCAGACCATCCTCATCCTCCGAGTCCTTTGCCTGCCAGGCTTGTAGTGCTTTACAGTCCACCTCAGCTGCCAAAGCATCTAATGCAGCCTCCATGTCCACAGCAACTCCTGCCGTAGCCTCACTATCACACACGGAGGAGTCAGCTGAATTGTTTGACTACAATGAAAGTGACATGCTGCTTGAGGATGCGCAGCAACTACAGTGCTCTGATTCAATCTCTGAGGTTGAGGAAAGGAGTATTATCAACCTAGAGGAAGGGGGTGCCAGTGACACACAAATAACTGGCACTCATGTTGCCCCAGCCACTGCAGCATACTGCCAAGTTGGCTCCAGTAACGAGGAGATAGGGGGTGATGACAATGGTGATGAGGTCACTGACTCCACCTGGGTGCCTGATCGAACAGAGGAGTCAAGTGAGGAGGAGGAGGAGGCACAACAAACACGAGGCACAATGTCCTCTATGACCAACCGTAGCCAGTCCAAGGCATCAGATGTCAGAGCTGCGCAGGTGCAGAGTGCTGTTGTCTTAAAGCACACATCAAGGAACTCTGCTTTCTGGGAGTTCTTTAAGAAATG
This sequence comes from Leptobrachium leishanense, assembly GCA_009667805.1. Lineage (NCBI taxonomy): Eukaryota > Metazoa > Chordata > Amphibia > Anura > Megophryidae > Leptobrachium > Leptobrachium leishanense. Next base: position 44,857,000 of record CM019064.1, read on the forward strand.
TGCAGCAGACCGCACCGTTGCTATTTGTAATCTATGTCAGATGAGGATCAAGCATGAGAAAGACATCCCACGCTTGGGTACCATGTGCTTGAGGCGACATATGACCACCTGCCACACATCCCATTGGCACAACACTTTGCATAGGTCCTCCTCCTCCTCATCTGTCTGTACCCCCACTATATGTCCTGCCATGTCATTGCCTGCTACAACTTCCACTGACAGGGATGATGCTACAGTAATGGGTGTACCAGGTCCTTCCTCACAATGTGACAGCATCCCATCAGCTGAAGATTCCTGCAGTCAGATTACGTTGCCCCAGCTGCTGCAGCGTAAGAAAAAATATAGTCCCAACCATCCCCAAGCACAGTGTATAAATGCCATCTTAGCAAAATTACTCGCAATACAGCTGCTGCCTTTCCAGCTAGTGGACTCTGCTTCCTTCTGTGAATTTGCTGAATGTGCTGTACCACAGTGGCAGGTTCCAAAACGCCATTTCTTTTCATGGAAGGCCATTCCAGCACTATACCAGCAAGTGGAACACAATGTTATGGAGTCATTGGGAAAGGCAGTCAGCAGCAAGGTGCACATGACTTTAGACACGTGGTCCAGCAAGCATGGACAGGGCCATTACATTTCAATCATGGCACACTAGGTAACTCTGATTGCAGCTGGGAGGGATCCAAGACGGCACTCTGTGCTGGAGCTTGCTCATCCACCACACCTCCAGAAAGCTGCTTGTATGAGGTCTGTCTGCTCCACCACGACCTCTCCCTCTTCCTCCTCCTCCTTCTCTGTCTCTGGTGAAGTGGCAGTTAAACTGACGCGTGACCGGGGCTATGCAATGGCTCAAGCAAGAAGATGCCATACTGTGCTTGAGCTGGTTTGTTTAGGGGACAGGGCCATCAATGAGTACCTGTGTGAGTATGGCACAAGGACAGGTTAAGGTCAACTTGTTTTTTTCCCCTGCAGTGGATGATGATGAAAGGATGCATGCACTGTACTGTCGCCATTTGAGGAGGCAACGAGGATGGTGAGCAGGGACAGTGCATGCAGCAGTGACACAATTCCTTTAGTGTTCCTGCTGGAGCGCGCTCTGTGGGGAATTATAGATGTGGCACTAGAGGCAGAGCAGCGGTAGGAAGAGGAAGCCTTCCCTAGCTCTCAAGGCCCCAGTCTTTACGCAGACAGCATTCCTGAGGGTCCTCAGATCAGACAGGAGGAGGAGTAGGAATATTTAAGTAGTGGGGACATTGAAGGTGGGATTCCTCAAAGGAGTGTTTTGTGTGCCCAGAAACCCAAGGACTAGTACGTGGCTGGGAGGAGGAAGTGCACGATGGGGGTCATCCTCATTGACCAGGAAGACTCGGAAGCTATTGCCACCTCCAACCTACGCTGCATGGGCTCCCTTATCCTGAAAAGGCTAGTAAAGGACACCAGAATTCGTGCTATCAAGGAGAGGGATCATTACTGGTTGGCAAGCCTTCTTGATCCATGATACAAGGGTAAAGTTGCAGAGCTCATCCTGCCCGCACAGAGGGAGCACAGGATGAAACAACTTGAGGACGTTTTAAAGCGACACTTGTGTAACACCTTTACAGGCACTGGTAGGTTACCAAGTGATGACACAGGTGCTTCTGAGGCTGCGGATGATCAGAGGAAGAGCGGTGAAGGCCGGGGCCACTTGACTGATGCCTTTTTAAAAAAATTTAGTCCTCGACGCCCAGGGACGTCAAATGTAGGCACCCATTGCCAGCATCTTCACCATATGGTGCAGGACTACCTAGGGGCAGGGCAGACCTGGATACCTTTACAGCAGATGATCCACTGGCTTACTGGGCATTGAGATTGGATCACGGGCCAGAATTTAGCCAATATGCTATGCAGCTACTAGGTTGCCCTTCATCCAGCGTGCTTTCTGAAAGGACGTTCAGTGCCACTGGAGGATTTGTCACAGACAAAAGAGTGCGTCTGTCCACCGACTCTGTAGACCGGCTGACATTTATAAAAATGAATCAGTCCTGGATCAGCAGCTATCAATCCCCTGATGCTGATGTAACTGAATAGATCGGTGATCTCTTCTGCATTCATAAAACCTCCACCACTGCACTCTTCCACAATACCACAAAGGGATTACAGTGTGAAGGCACTTGCTGCCACCAAAGGCACAATATTTGGGTGCACTGCCACTGACGCCTATATTACCAGATTCATATCATTTTAATATTGGACCCCAGGGTCCAACCCTGCACTCTGCCACAATACCACAGAGGGGTTATGGTGTGACGGCACTGTTGCCGACACTAAAGGCCCAATTTTAAAGCACCTATTGTTACTTTAATCCAAAGCCTGCATAAATTTCACCATAATTTAGCCAAAAAATCACTAAACTTGTTCCGCGTGTCCTATAATGTCTCCTCTTTTCAAACAGACTGCCGCCCCAAGTAGTTTTTTTTTTTAATAGATTAAAGGAAAACTATTTCCCGTCATTTGAATTGTCATTTTTTTGTTTTTAAATGTTTCTATACATCCTACAAATCCGCCACTTCACAGGCAGGTTATGGGGACCTCCTAGGCACGATAATTGAAGGAATTTTTCGTTTTTATTCTTAACCTTTATTTCATGGAAAACTCACTGTTCCTTTAAAAACTTTTTTTTTAACTTTTTGTCCTTGTTTCCTGTCCCCCAGGGCACTACCCTTACCCCCATACACCTTTTATGGCAAATATCTAGCTTATATGCCCTCTTGGAGGGCACTCTAAAATTTGAACTTTCGAGTCCCATTGACTTGCATTGAGTTTGGTTCGTGTTCGCGTTCGAACTCGAACTTTTGAAATTGTTCGAGTTCGAATGTGAACCGAACATGGGGGTGTTCGGCTCATCCCTAATAGCAATATCATTTTCTATTTAGGATTTTAATCTCTTCATTCAGTACCATGAATGTGTATACATGATCAGCTGTAGCAAACACAGCAGTCCAAGATAATGTTAACACGATCTGGGGCTGTGATGTATGTCTGCAAATTAAATTTGTTTGCTTTGTACTCCAGAAGGCGCCTCCAATATTTATTTATTTTTGTAAATATCTGTTTATTAAATTTCAAGATAAACACAGAGATCAGTGAACATGCAGGTTCTCAGAAATGATAAACAAGTAGTTAAGGACACGCAGGTCCCGAGTGAAGCATCAATGCGAACATATAGCAATAAAGGGAAGACAGGGGAAAGGGAAGCTAAATGAGGATAAAAGCATGCATCAAGATAGCATCATACCATTTGTCTGTGTACGGAGCTATCTGGAAACTCTTATTTATTCGGGGAGCATCAGCAACGCTCCGAATGTGGAGGCCGAGGATCTGAGAACCCAATTCGACCATATCGCGGAGCATAGTGGTAATCGGTCAGAGGCCTTGTATATCAGTTGTTCAATTGAATGGAGTTATTCCATGCGGGTAAACCAGAGTGTGAGGGGTGGGGGGGGGGGTGAGCAGTTTCCAGTACAGGGGTATTAAGGCCTTAGCGGTGTTCAAGACCCGAATAGCCAGCGTTCGTTTGTAAGAAGCTATTGAGTAATTATTATGATGTAGGAGCAGTGCAGCTGGTGAAAACTCAGGTGAGGGGTCTATAAATTATTTAAGTATGTCGTATATTCGAGCCCAGAAAGGCTGGATTATTTGGCAGTCCCACCAAATGTGCAACATATCACCAAGTGCGTCATTACATCGCCAGCAGAGCGCAAGAACCTGTGGGTCATAACGATTAATAATGTCCGGGGTCTGGTACCAAAAGCTAAGGACTTTATATGCTGTTTCCTGAGATTTGGAGGAGGTGGAGCAGTGATGTGTTAATTCACATATCTTGGACCATTAGTCGTCCGAAAGTGTGATGTTTAATATGGATTCCCATTTTCCCATGTATGGCGGTAGAGTGGCCGAGGTCGCGTCCCTGAGCAGCGAGTACAGCAGTGACAAGCCATGTGAGAGAGGTCCCGTGCTGTGACACAGTTTCTCAAATGTCCATAGTGGGCACCCTAGCTGATGTTTTTGGGGTATGCCATCAAGGTAGTGTCATATCTGAGCGTAGTGTAAGGAGTAAAGGAATGAAACAGGTCTGTCTTGCATTATGTCAGTTAATGGTCGGCGGCCCGAGGCGTTGAAAAAGTGCATTATGCGAGGTGTGGGGGCGGGTATGAGCCGTCTAACCGAGTGTGGGTCTAGGCCAGGAAGGTAATCTTCATTATGTATCACCGGAGTCATGGGAGAGGGAAAGGAAGTGAGGTTAGATTTAATCGCTATCCGGCACGATATCCCGTATGTTGCCCCCACATATGGCGAGGAATTGGCCAATCTCCTGCCTTCTTTCAATGTCAGCCACGGGAGAACTGTCATCGGTCTCCCAACCAATTCTTGTTCCACTGCTCTCCACAACTTAACCGATCCCTCTCTTGACCACTCAACCACCCGTTGTAAGTGACAGGCCTGATGGTAAAGGCTAAAATTGGGTACGGCCAAACCCCCTGCTGCTCTTGATCTAGTGAGTACCTGTTAGCTCAACCTGGGGCGTTTACCCCTCCAAATGTAATTGGCCACTAGACACCTAAGGGAAGCAAGGAACGCCCTAGGAAGATCAATGGGTATCGTTTGTAGCAAGTATAGGAGTCGGGGTTGTACATTCATCTTAATAACTGCGATACGTCCCAGCCAAGAGATGTGTGGGTAATTCCAGTTGGCTAGGTCACGTTGCAGGGACTTAAATAGTGGAGGGAAGTTATCTTGAAAGAGGTGGGAACCTGGAGACGAAAGCCAGATGCCCAGGTATTTAATTTTGTCGGCTACTCATTTGAAAGCAAAGTGCTGTTTCAAAGCTTGGGCTCTGGGGTCAGGGACCGAGACGTTGAGGATATGAGATTTAAGAAAATTTATTTTAAGGTTGGATAGTCTGCCTTAGTCCTCAAAAGCCGGCACCTCCAATATTTTATTCTTATGGGCATACATTGTTTAAAATTGGCTAGGGAATGTCTTGATATATCGGGCTGTACCCCAACCGATGCACCCGAGCCTTGAGATGCAGTTCTACCTGCATTAACTTCTTTTGGCCACTAGATTGTGATATCTGCCTGCGAAATAGGTTATTATGATAAGTAATACATTGGGTAGTGTTTCCCCATCCTCAAACAGGCCAGATTTTGCAGATCACTTTGGGGAAATGCAGACTGAATCTTGCAATCACTGAGCAGCAAATCATATCCTCCGTGCTGTGCTTCAGATATCTGTCAAACCTGGCGTGTCAGCGGGTCCTGTGGACAGGTTTGGGGATCACTGACATTGGGAATATTCCCAAATATTTCTTACTCTGTAAATAATTAATTAATTTCCAAAAAAAACACTGGTAACTGATAGTGGATTATTGGAAAATCACTTGGTAGTGAAGATGTTCAGCAACTATTATGTATGGTGCCCCAGAATATTTGAGCAAAATACAAATAAATGAATAAAAATAATAATTAAAAAACTTGTCTAATTATCTTTGAGTATTTTCTGGGGCAACTAGATCAAGTCTGAATATCCTCTTGTGTTATTCCAGTATCTAGAATGACAAAGTACCTATTATCCTCTTGCAGCACATATCTCTGTTGTTGGTAGTTGTAGAGAAGAAGGAAATGCAGCAGGGTATTTAGCAGGGACGATATATATAGACATTGAACCTTTTTCATTGCTGTGGTAACAGACAGAATATTGTCTAATTTCCTCCATAATATTACTTCATCCTATGGCTTGGTGCACTATGCAGTACTACACAATGAAAGATTTAACTCTTTTGACCTTTCCCTCAAGAACTGTATGACCGTATGTGTGCGTCATGCAGCGAAAAACCATGACTTTCTTCCAGGAACTAGAATCCTCTACAACAAAAAGTCTTGCTTAAATGATACTGTTCAGTAATATTCTTTATTTTCTAGCACAGGGATGGTTATTTTTTTCGCTGATAATATAAGGAATCGTGTAGCAGAGCAGCGCCAAATGACGAAAATAATATATTAACTCACTGATAAACAGAATCCACCAGCCATTTAGAAGCTGCTAAGTGCTAAGCCCTAGAGCTGAGTTTTCCCTTTGCAACATTTCATTTGATTTGATGAAACAGGCAAGACGATACTGTAGCAAATGATGGCAAAGGCAGAGAAAGCTTCTTAGATGCATCACACTTCAGTGAGAGTAATTGATCCTGCAGTATTGAGTTTCGTACTTTATAACGCGTAATGCCCTGCACTTTCAGCCAGCGAACACTCTTATTATTCGAGGGGAAAGCGTAACTCTTACTTTAACACAAGCCAAACTGTAAATGAATGACTTGCTATTGTATTTCTCTATTTGTTATGCATATTTAAAAATATTGATGTTTAATAAACTTAAATCAATCAATTAAAAAAAATACACACAGGGTTTGTGACAGACCTCAGTACCCCGAAAGGGTCACATCTGCCAATGCCGCTTCCTTGTAGGACCCACCGTGTTCTACCCAGGCAGACTCTCATGCCTTCCTCTAGTCCTTAACTGCAGCTTAAGGACCGGGACACATACATAGAGAGCCTGCTAGCATCCCCCATAAATACTGCAGACTGTAGATCTGAGGTCTTTCAGGGTTAGAAAGGAACAGACAGACCGAACACCTTTATTGTATTTATACAGTTCAAGGAGGGGCTAGAGACAATGGAGAATTACACCCTGGCACCCCCCCTTCCCAGCCTTAAGTGAACCAGACATGTCCAGACATGAATGAAACAATATGGTGGCATGTAATCACAGGCTGTAACGTTGGGGGCTTCCAGCCTTTCCGGTGTGCTTGAGGGCAGCATGTCTGATGCTGCTCGCTCACCAACATCCAGTTTAAATTGAAACAGGCAGGGAGGTGGCTGCATGAGGTGCGGCTTGAGAGGGGGGCGCGGTCTGGTGAAGGTCTTTTAAAAACCAACAGTTCCTTCTAAGCAGTGCCAGATCGTGGTTATCCATACCTGAGCTCCTTGTACCTGAATTCTCTCGTGATTTAACCTGTTATTGACCTCTGCTTGTTTTCTGACTATTCTGTCTTCCGTTGCCCTAGACTATTTCCTTGTACTACGCTTCTGCACTGATATCGACCCGGCTATTCCATTTGACTATTCTATACTCTGTATTCCTGATTCTGGCTCGTCTGACTACCCCCGTGTTTCTGACCTGGTTTTATATTACGACATTGTCTTTGATTAACCCTTTCTGTCTAGCTAGTATACCTGGCCAATTCTAAGGACCAGACAGTTAGGGATTCTTCTACGGCTACCCTGTTGGTAGCTTTTGGGCTCTGTGGAGTGTTGGGCTTTAAGGACTGCATTGTGGGATCCGGTAACCGTGACATTACGATCTGGCCAAATGGATCCCGCAGACTTAATACAGCATTTGAGTAACTTTGTATCGAGACAGGACGAGCAGGACCATAGGATGGATCAGTTTGCTCTCGCCTTACAAACTATCCTGACTCGTACGGCTCACCTGGAACCAGCTGGGGTTGCACCTCCGCCTGCAATACCTGTGTTCTCTGTTGTTCAGACATCCCAGGTACACATGACTGCTCCTATGAGGTTTGACGGTACTCCCTCAGAATGCCGGGGATTTTTGGTCCATGTGGATATTCATTTTAAATTAAATCCACAGATGTTTTTCTCTGACATTGCCAAAGTGGGGTTCATTATTAACCATCTGTCTGGCAGAGCGTTGACATGGGCGAATCCTTTATGGGAGGCAGAGAAGCCTATCGTACTGAACTATAAAGAATTCATAGCCGAGTTAAAATGTACGTTTAATCCTACCAGAAAGGCCAAGGTAGCTGGCAAATCCTTGTTCCGCATACGTCAAGGGAACAGGACTGTATCTGATTATGCTATAGAATTTAAAACGTTGGTTTCTGACGTGAACTGGACTAATGAGGCTCTGGTTCTGGCTTTTATGGAGGGGTTATCGGAGTCATTGATGCATGAATTGGCTCCACGTAAATTACCTGAGGTATTGTGTAAACTCATTGATTATTGTATAGATCTGGATGATCAGATAAGGGACAGAAGAACTCCAAGAGAGAAACCTAAGAGACCGTAACCAAGGTTGGCCCCTGTTTTTCAGGCACCACCAAGAGAGTTATCCCCTCCCTCTGAGCCTATGCATCTAAGCCATACTAGGCTTACAGAGGAAGAGAGAACAAGGTGTCTTCGTGAGGGATCGTGCCTGTATTGTAGTTTAAAAGGACATTTACGACTTCAATGTCCCACTCGCCCTAGAATGCATGATAAGTCGGAAAACTACCGCACCTAAGGCAACTGAGGAGACAGGCCTTGGGTGTGACGTTCATGTCTCCTGTCAAAGACACTAGACTCTTGTTACCAGTATCCGTGGCTTGGGAGACCAAGACCACGCATACTACCGCTTTGTTGACTCTGGGGCTGCTGGTAATTTCATTGATGTTGAATACGCTTCCTCCATTTCTCTCCCTCTGGTTGTAAGAGAGACACCCTTTGCCGTCAAAGCCATAGATGGTAGGCCATTATCCTGTCCCAGAATTACTCACGATACTGTTACAGCTGGTTCATACCACTGGTCTCTTGCATAAAGAAGAGATCATATTTCAGGTTATCCGTTCACCTTCCAATCCTGTTGTGCTTGGTTTCCCTTGGTTGGTGGAACATAATCCTGTTATTGATTGGGCTAAGGGAGAGATACTGTCTTGGAGTCCTGCTTGTTTTGGGACTTGTTTAATACCCATTCAGCATATTGGTGCCCTGAACACACCTACAGCTCCACCATTGTCTACAGAGGTTCCTGACTGGTATGCCGATCTCAGGGCTGTATTCGATAAAAGAGAGGCAGAGAAACTACCTCCACATAGACCGTATGATTGCGCCATAGATATTCATCCAGTTACCATGCCTCCTCGAGGCAAAGTATATCCTTTATCCATAAAAGAGAACCAAATCATGGAGGAGTACATAAAGGAGAATTTGGAGAGAGGTTTTACCAGACGTTCCTCTTCTCCAGCAGGGGCTGGGTTCTTTTTTGTATCTAAAAAAGAAGGAGATTTACACCCGTGTATCAATTATAGGGGGCTTAACAAGATCACCATCAAGAATGTGTACCCTATCCCTCTTATATCAGAACTGTTCGACAGGTTAAGGGGATCAGCAGTATACACAAAACTCGATTTGAGAGGGGTTTACAACCTGATACGTATAAAAGATGGGCATGAATGGAAAACAGCATTTAACACCAGGAGTGGGCATTATGAATATCTGGTCATGCCGTTCGGTCCCTGTAATGCTCCAGCTGTATTCCAAGATTTCATTAATGATGTGCTCAGAGATTTTTTGCAATCCTTTGTTATCGTATACTTAGACGATATACTAATTTACTCTCCCGATCTTATAACCCACCATGAACATGTCAGACAGGTATTAGCAAAACTACTAGACAATGGTCTTTATTGCAAACTGGAGAAGTGTTTATTCGACATTACTACTGTAAAATTTCTTGGGTACATTATCACTCCGATGGTTTTGAGATGGATCCTTCCAAACTCACGGCCATCTCAGAATGGTCTCTCCCTCATGGCCTCAAAGCCATACAGAGGTTTCTGGGGTTTTCCAACTATTATAGGAGATTTATCAAGAATTATTCTGCTGTAGCTTCTCCTATCATTAATATGACACGTAAAGGTCTGAAGAACCAGGTCTGGACTTCACAATCCAAACAGTCATTCGAAGCTCTCAAACAGGCTTTCACTTCCGCTCCCGTGTTACGGCATCCTGATCCCAGAATTCCATTTGTTCTTGAGGTTGATGCTTCCGAGATAGGCATTGGTGCTGTCCTATCTCAAAGAGAGTCTCCAGGGAAGCATCTACATCCTTGTGGGTTCTTTTCAAGAAAATTATCACCAGCAGAACGCAATTATGATATCGGTAACAGAGAATTGCTTGCTATTGTGTCTGCCCTGTCAAAGTGGCGACATTTGTTGGAAGGTACTCTTGACCCTTTGTTGATAATCACTGATCATAAGAACCTTACGTACATCGGGGATGCTAAACGTCTGAACTCGAGACAGGCCAGGTGGTCATTACTACTGTCTCGGTTTAATTTTTTGTTGACTTACAGACCAGGTGACGCAATGTAAAGGCTGATGCCTTATCTCGTCACTATGACCCGTATGAATCAAACACACAAGACCACAATCCTATAGTTCCTCCTGAACGTATCGTGGCTTCCACGGTCTTGTCTGTTTCCTCGCCTTTTCTGGAACTCCTCCAAGCAGTTCAAATGGGGGCTCCACCTAACAAGCCTCCAGATCTGTTGTTTGTGCCTGAAAAGGAAAGACAAGAGTTACTCATAATGTTTCATGATTCAAAACCAGCAGGTCATCCTGGTATTACTAAGACTCTTACCAGTATCTCCAGACAGTTCTGGTGGCCCACCATGCGACAGGACGTACGTTGGTTTGTTTTGGCTTGTCAAGTCTGTGCCAGAAGTAAAACCAGTAAAATCTTGCCTGTCAGTCTATTGCAGCCTTTACCCATTCCTAATAGGCCTTGGTCTCATCTATCCATGGATTTTATTGTGGACTTGCCGAAGTACAAGGGTCATACTGTGGTTCTGACAGTTGTAGACTGCTTCTCCAAAATGGCTCATCTTATTCCTTTACCTAAGCTTCCTACAGCCAAAGAACTGGCGGTCGTCTTTGCTAGAGAGATTATACGAATACATGGGGTTCCGTCTGAAATAGTCTCTGACAGAGGAGCTGTTGTGGAAATTTTATTATGTGGACATTATATTCTAGGATGTGTGTGTTTTTATAAATTGTCATCTGTCTCCCTGTGTTTGGATTAAACTGAGAATCGCTCTAGCAGAGTATATTTTGGGTTAGTCAGAACCAGCGGCAAAACCGTCAGTATGAAAACCTTCTCTTGGGTTTAGAGACGTGTTCTCAGTGTGTGTAGGTGTTTGGCGGTTTGTGATTACTAAGTGCAATGCGCTGGGCTCCTTACCTCCCAATGTCTATGCACATTGGAGAAGTGAAGTCTGCATAACGAGAGATACGTATTATATCTCTGTTGCAGCTACGCTATCCCTTTCTGGATACATACCTGCTTTTAAGACATTTAAGCCTTGTCTGGACACTCGTACCGTGCACAGACAATAACTGAATGTCTCCGCAGATATGTCACAAATCCATAAGAATGAGTAGACTGATCTGCACTCAGATGCTGATCACTCTGAGCAGTATCTGAGTGGGGTCCATACTGACAGTGATGGGGGATGGTCGGACAAACATGGCTGACGGGGACCATGGAGATGACTCAGGGATGAGTCATGTACAGGAGGCCGGTCGGTCATTCTAGTCCACTCCCCTGTCCTTTTGATATGTAAATGTAATTACTGGGCAAACTGGTTTTCTGTTGTACAGCCAGTGGGCCACTGGGCGTTGTCCTATTGTGTATTAAATTAAGCTGACCAAGAGTCACACGGACACTTGGGCAGATGAAATCCAGCTAGAAACAACGTGTGTGTGTGGCTCTTTCTGGGTGAGGATACAGAAGACCACAGCAGAGTCTCTGGGTCGCTTTGCTGGGAGTGTTCAGGTAAGTATGCCAGGGATAGCAGAGAGCTGCTTGTAAGTGCAGCGGATCAAAATACATTAGGGAATTGATAGTAGATTAATTTCTACGACAGAGCTCAGTTCGTCTCTCATTTCTGGAGGGATTTCTGTGCGGAGATGGGGGTGCGATTGGCTTTCTCTTCAGCATATCATCCACAAACCAATGGGGCAGCAGAGAGGGCAAATCAGGGTCTCAAGCAGTACATACGTTGCTTTACCACACAACAACAAGACAATTGGTTGGAGTTGTTGCCCTGGTCTGAGTATGCACGTAATAACGCCGTTAACGAGACCACTGGCCACTCTCCTTTTTCTGCTATCTATGGTTTTTTCCCTCCGGCTCTACCGCTTCAGTTTGCTGAACAGGCCATCCCGGCTCTTGATGAACATCTCACACAACTACAGGATATTTGGAGACAGATTCGCGAAAACATGGAGCGCAATGTTGCTGTCCAGAAACACAAGGCTGACATGCATAGGTTACAAGCTCCTTCCTACAACGTGGGGGATAGAGTTTGGTTGTCCACTAGGAATGTGAAGTTGCGGGTGCCTTCTATGAAAATGGCACCTCGGTTTATCGGTCCATACAAGATCATTCGCTGCGTTAACCCTGTGGCTTATGCTCTTGCCCTTTCTAGACATCTTCGCTTGCACAACGTCTTCCACACCTCCCTACTGAAGCCTTTGTTGTGTAACAGGTACACTCGGGTCGTTCCTCCTCCTCCACCTGTTCAGGTTGATGGAGAGACAGAGTATGAGGTTAGGAAAGTTCTGGATTCTAGGCTGTTCAGGGGTGCTCTGCAGTACCTGGTCGATTGGGTGGGTTATGGTCCAGAGGACCGGTCCTGGATTCCGGCTTCCAACATGTGTGCCTCTAGGTTGGTCAGGGCGTTCCATGCTTTGCACCCCGACCGCCCTGGTGGTCGTCCTGCCACTCGTCCCGGTGGTCGTCCTGCCACTTGTCCTGTTGGTTGTCCGGTGGCCTCCTGTGGAGAGGGGCTACTGTAACGTTGGGGACTTCCAGCCTTTCTGGTGTGCTTGAGGGCAGCATGTCTGATGCTGCTCGCTCACCAACACCCAGTTTAAATTGAAACAGGCAGGGAGGTGGCTGCATGAGGTGCGGCTTTAGAGGGGGGCGCGGTCTGGTGAAGGTCTTTTAAAAACCAACAGTTCCTTCTAAGCAGTGCCAGATCGTGGTTATCCATACCTGAGCTCCTTGTACCTGAATTCTCTAGTGATTTAACCTGTTATTGACCTATGCTTGTTTTCTGACTATTCTGCCTTCCGTTGCCCTAGACTAGTTCCTTGTACTATGCTTCTGCACTGATATCGACCTGGCTATTCCATTTGACTATTCTATACTCTGTATTCCTGATTCTGGCTCGTCTGACTACCCCCGTGTTTCTGACCTGGTTTTGTATTACGACATTGTCTTTGATTAACCCTTTCTGTCTAGCTAGTATACCTGGCCAATTCTAAGGACCAGACAGTTAGGGATTCTTCTACGGCTACCCTGTTGGTAGCTTTTGGGCTCTGTGGAGTGTTGGGCTTTAAGGACTGCGTGGTGGGATCCGGGAACTGTGACACAGGCTGTGTTTCAGAAAGCCTGAATACCTTAGATAACAGAGTGAAGTTACATAAATTAACAATTAGTGACCACACCGTAATTATATCAGGCATTGTAACAGTTATCGGATAATGCGACAGTGTTTGAGTGACAAGGCATATTAACAACTCCTCAGATATGCAGCAGATAAACAGATACACATGGACCATACAATAGACTGATAACATTATTCATGCACAATTTAGATTACACAACCATTCTGCACACAGGAGAGGGCAAGAAATAATAAAGAACCTCAGGCCTGCACTCCAAGTCCAAAGTTACTTATGTCACATAACCCCCCCTTTCCAGAATGGCAGGGCAAGCTTGGATCCCTAATGGATCGCTTGTCACTGACGAGGCCTCTCAGTCTTTCTCTTTGCTGCGCCATTTGTAAAGTTCAAGGGTGCTGAAACACATGCACCATTAGCGGGGTCTGTTGGTTGCTGCAGGGTACCCCTGATTGCTGGTTCATAGTCTCGGGGCAGAAGGCAAGTCACCCCTCTTGTCCAGTGAGTCCAAATACTCACTACAGTAGGGTGTGCAAGGCAGTCCCTGAGGCTTTTCTGCACAATTTGCACTTCATGCAATACTTGTGTAGCGTAGAAGAAACCACAAATTGCACAACACACTGGGAGTAACGAGCTTTATGTATGCAAGTTCCGTAGTGCCTGTGCAGAATCATGAATCAGAGCTACGCTCATGCATAGAGCCAATCCATCGGGGTCTCTCTGAGACTAAGCACTAACACAATTGGTCTCAGAGATGGTAACGTTGGCACAATCTGTGGGTACCGACATCGCTCGTAACAGAACTAGTAACCGGGAGTCAGGAAATTCAAGTTCCCTAGCCGCTAGTGACGCTGGATGTGGAGGTAACTCCTCCACTTTACCCATCTAATAACCAGTTTGGTTGGGCAGGCAGGGGGCACTTCAAAAAGATAAAGTGGACAGGGTGTGTAGAGTGGTACTTTAAAGAGACACAGTACAACCATGCAATCTTATCAGAGTGTTCACACTGCTGTGAGCTCCTTCTCCCCCTTTTGAGGGGCAACTCAGCAGGCCAATTCAGCCATCCTAATGCAGGGGCTTAGTCCACCCAGAACCTCAACTCAGGGAACCCTCAGCTCAGATTTCAGAGCTTGGAGACTTTGGGAACCAGCCTTAGCCAATGGTATCAAAACCTTCCTACACTGAGAGCTACTGAATTGGCTGGAGTGCCCAGACCCCTGCCATCACATGACATGCTGAGCTGGAAGCATGTCACATCCTGCAGAGATCAGAGGCCAGTGCTAGATGTATGTGAGTTTTTAAAGGAAACTAAAAAGATAAATGGTAGGGATGTGCATTTCGATTCGGGCCGATTCGTTTTTTTCACGAATTGGGCCGATTCGGTGCCTCGGATTCAGACGATTTTCCGAATCGGATCTGAAATCGTCCGAAACAAAATAATTTTGTTATTTCGTATTAACGTGAAATTTGTAATATTTGTAAAAGTCATTTTCGTTCCATTCTTGATTTCGGTTCCATTTCAGTCATTTCGGACATCGTATTTTTTGGTTCCATTGCTGATACCATAATTTCGTATCGTTTTCAATATGCTACATTAATTATACTACACAGAGGCGCTTCCCTGCAGTGTGTGGATTCATATGCTGCATTAATTATACCGCAGAGAGGCGCTTCCCCGCAGTGTGTGGATTCATATGCTGCATTAATTATACCGCAGGGAGTCGATTCCCCGCAGTGTGTGGATTCAAATGCTGGATTAATTATACTGCAGAGAGGCGCTTCCCCGTAGTATGTGGATTTATATGCTGCATTAATTTTTATTTATTTTTTTCGTTTTAAATCATTTTATTTGTTCTGGGTTTTTTTTTCGTTTCAGATCATTTTGTTCAGCTTTTTTTACATTTTAAAACCTTTTGTTTTGTTTTTTATTTTTAATGTCAGACCATTTGGGTCAGTATTTTAGGGTTTTTTAAATCATTTTGTTCTTTTTTTTTTCATTTCATACCATTTTAATATGATTAAATAAAGTTGTGCAATGCATATTCAGAAGAAAAAAAGGATCTTTATTTAATAAAAAACAATAGAATCTGCGGAATTACCGTATCGACAGAATTGCCGTATCGACGGAAATATCAAATCATCCGAAATACCATTAGTTTAAGTCAAAACGAATAGACAATTTAAAACGAGGAGAACAGACGTTACAAAAAACCCTAAAATTTCCGATATCACGAAAAAACAGTCAATACGATAAACGAGCCGAAACGAAGCGAGCCGAAACGGAAATTGGCCGAAACGATCCGAAACTAAAATTTTAAAAACCCGAACGAGCCAAACCGAATCGAAAAAAAAAATTGGTGCACATCCCTAATAAATGGAAGGGGTGTGTGTGGAGGGACTTGAGAAGAGTTATTGTTTAAACTCTCATGTTTTAATCCTATAATATCCATTAAGCAAGTATATAGTATATATATATATATTATATATATATATATATATATAATCATTTAACACAGGCCTCAAAATTTCATGTCCCAAGCTACTAGCCAGGTCTTAAGAGTTACTCGCCACTAGTTGCCCCACCTAACCCCCTATCCAGCCATGCCTCTGCATTCCCACTCGCCCTCATGTAATTTCCACTCGCCAAATGCGAGCAGGCGAGTGGAAATTTTGAGGCCTGATATAACATATTGGATTTTTTTTCTTTTCATATCATGTCATACGTCGTGGACAGTAGTTACGTTGCTTTCAGTTATGTGGTTGTCTTGGTTTCAAAAACCCAAAAGAGAAAATAAATACTTGGAGCAATAAGAATCTTCACCAACATATTTCACGTAGATATATGAAGGTGAATCAATATTCAGTTGGTTAAATAAGCTATTCACATTAACACATTATAAAACCTGTCTGTAGTCAAAGCAGAAATTGATTTTGCACTAATTACCTTTAATGTTTTTAGTATTGTATTACTTTCATGTTTTATAGCCTTGAAGCTTTTCTGTTTCTACTTGACATCAAAAGTTCTCAGTATCAATACCTTTCCAGAGCTAAAGCTCGCAAAGAATATAATCTCTCTGCAGTCGCTATAGGGTAATTGCTGCTGGGGATTTTATATACATAAAAGTGCAGAGTTGTAAAGAGATAATTCTAAGCTCCGGCAGTAATGAACATTGAGAAAATGATTCAGGTATTTATATACTTTATTCTTGTTACGTGCAATTTATTTGGCGTATTATCTGTCTAGTTAGAAAGGCACATTGAACGTTAACTTTTTTTCCAAGGCTTTGCAATCAAATTAGAATATCATTTATTGCTGTGTGTTTCATGCTCAGAATAAAAACATGGAGCAATTAACACAAATGTAGTTTTTTTACTGTATTTTGTTTTTGCCTGGAAATGTTTCACTCGGAAAGGTAGATAAGAAATCTCCCCTGCCAGATAAAAGGGTTCCTAGAACACAGAGAATCTTCATTAAAGAAAGGTAAAGGTTAATAGTGATTAATTAGTAGAACACGAAGAGCTTGAATTAATCCAATTCTGATTAGTGTACTACAGTCATTATATCAAGTGTTTGTTGGGAGGTTTTTTTTTTTTGAGGGGAGGGGGGATAGAATTTAATCCTTTAATGAATAAAACAATAGGTAACATTTTCAAAAAATAGGTTTGAAGCAAAAGCTATTTTAGCTTTTATTTTGATAGATCATTAACCCTTTTCTCTACCTCGTGATTTCAATAAAAAACCGTGGCAGAAACCCAGGGTTTTAACCCCTTCCCTGCCAGTTAATTTTTCAAAAATCCACTGTCAGGAACCAGTGTTTTTTTTGAAAATAGTTTTTAATTGTTTATACAGTACAGTAAACAATATGTCAGAATATTCCCAATGTATTTCTTAACATAATAACCCATTAGGTAGGCAGATGTCACCATCTACTGGCTAAATGTTGCTACTGCAGTTAGAACTGGAGCTTGTGGCTCTATGCATCAGCTCGGGGAAGTCTGATAAGGACATTCCTTAGATAGTTTTAAACAGGTTTAACACCATGGGCATTATGCCAAAAGGGCTAACACTTTGGAGGCACCTTCCGGAGTCCAAAAGCAAATGATATTCGTTTGCAACAAACTAATTTTGTCAACAAAGATCGTGTTAACACGATTTTGGTCAGGTGTGTCTCCTACTACTGATTGTGTTTAAGGGCTTAAGGAATTTTAAAATACAATTTAATAGTTTATTTATATAACATTTAATTAGCTATATTATTTATAGTTATTATTATATTTATATAATATTTAATTAACTGTATAATCAGCACATACAAAAAGATGCACATGAACACACACACACAAACTTGTATATGGTTTTTATCATCATGTTACAATACATTTAGACTCACTGTATTCGACAGGCTGAGGGTCCAATTCATGTATAGCACCAAGGTTACTGGCAAGTCTGACAGGAGAATTAGGTTTTAGGGACCTATTACAATGGAGCCAAAAGCTTAATGGCTTGAGCCTTTAGCCCCTTCACTACCAAGGGATTTTACAGAAAACCACAGAGGGGCCAGGAAAATATTTTTTAATGAATAAGAAATTTTCCAAATGTATTCCTTACTGTAGTAGCATATTTGACTGGCGGATGTCACCATCAGCTTGCCAAAAAGAGCTCCTGCAGCATTGAGCTCATTGCTAGACCAGCGGGGGATCTGTATTTTAGACATATATGTCTAAAGTGCGAAAACCTTTCTGGCACATTGAGGAGCCCAAATGCAAATGAATGTCTTTGTAATAAACCAAATCCCTCTGCATTACTTCAGTACCATATCAAAGAAAAATATACAGGGGGTCTGTGGCACCCGAATATTTACTCCATACATGCGTAGGAATAAAAATATATGTGATATTGTGGTTAGAGCAGATGCCCAACCAAGAGCGAGACAAACTTTTCTCCCGACCCCGGTGTATGGCACATATCTGGGTTTACGTTGCAATCACTGTAACTGTATTCTAAAGGGTGACACCTGCACACATCCCCGTACTGGAGAAGGCATCAAGCTGAAAGGTTTTTTCACCTGTCAGTCTGACTTTGTGGTATACTTACCTAAATGCCCGTGTGGCCTGGGGTATGTGGGTAAAACTACCAGACCTTTCAAGGACCGGATTTCGGAACATAAAACATCTATTGGCGATCTCTCTTCAGAACTCCCTGTGGCTCAACATTTAAGAGAAATGAGGCACAATGTCTCATAATTACGTTATCAGATATTGGAAGAATCCCCCGATGGCGAGGGCTGGAAACAGGGACAGGTTGTTATTATAGAGGGAGGTGAGATGGATGTACCAGTCGAACACAATAGCCCCCAGGTCTGGATTGGGACAAAAAATTGGCCCTGGGCATCATCCAGACCGTCCCACTTTAATTGGGCAAACATGCACAAAACTAGTATATAAACCAAAAGTATTGCACAAAAAAGCCAGCTACATTTGATTTCAGTTTTATTTTTATTTTTACGTTTTCTCTGAACTGTAGATGATATCATATATTGGCAAATAAACCTTGAGTATATTTACAGTGAAAGGATATTGGGATAAAATATCAACAACAAAAAAATGGGCATTGGAATTGCACCAATTCAACCAATCGCTCTGCAGAAACTGGAGCTGTTGTAGAGCGATTGAGTACAGGAACACAGTGGCCGAGGTTAAGAGTGCACTGTGTCTTAAGGTGAGGCGGATGCGCAGCGGGTCTCACCGCCACGGTGGCCGCAATATGAGATTGCATTTGTTACAGAGGCAGTGAACCAGCATCCACACAGGCCCACCGAGCCATCGGCCCACCGAGTCATTGGCCCACAGGCAATCTCCCTGTAGTCCCAATGGCCAGTACATGCCTGGTAGCCCTCAAAGTCTCGATGATAAGCTCAAGTGGCACTGGTTCCTCTGAATCCATCCTCTGAGGCATCTGCAGCTTATGGGTCGGTTGTTTTGGTGTTCTGCTGAGGTCCATTTGGACCCGAGCATTCCCATCCCACTGTGGCTTATCCTGTGGTTTATTTAGCTTGCCAGAACATTTTGAGAGTCCACTGGTTGCCTCATATATATATATATATATATGCAGTGTTGCCATATAGGGTTTTTTTTCCATGTGGAACCCTTGCAGTGAGGGCAGTGGCGGATATTTGGGCAAGTCTAGATAGGCTTGCCATTTATCTCTCTCTGCTCCATTTATGTTATTGTTTTAATTATCTATTTTTTGTTTGTACTTTCCATGTTTTTATTGCACTTGCTATTGATTCACTTGGTAGGTTGAACAAAGGATCATTTATCAGGTATGGGCATTCTTTCTAGACACCGCTGAAATCGATGCAAAATCACTTAATACTTTAAAATGCTTACACTAAAAATAAAATCAATCATCTGTGGTGCCAAGGTGAAGAGAGTGGTACAATTCGCTGCCTCCAAAGTTCAAATGCAGAAGAACAGTGGGAACTAAAAGCTTCCAGTGTTCTTCTATGACTCAGGCACGACCCCACTAACGCAATCTTGCACAGAGATTGCAGAGGGTCAACTTTCTGTCTGTGGATTCCAGGAGACAATACTACTGGTGACACGCAGCACCACTGCCACCATCTGTTTGTATTTCCCAAGTATTACAGCTTGAGATGCTAATACAATGAAATGTGTCGTTAGTAGCAAGCCACTAATAACGCGCATGTTTTTCATTATCGATTCATTAGTAATGACTCCACTGGAGCAAGGCCCTTAATTGGCAGTTTTCAATCCTTACAGAACACCGGCTGGTATGTCCAATATGATAAAACATTAGGGATCTTGCAAAGTTTGCTTACAATAAACAAAATGTCCATAGATACAATATTTTTTCATTTATTATGTTGCAGATGATGGGACAATATACTGTGGAAGGAGAAGAAAAAAACAGAATTGCGCAGTATGTCTGTTTTAAATGAGAACCTTTTAAATTGCACTGTAGATGCACTCACATTTGTAGGAGCCCACAACCAGCTCTAGGAGAAACAGCGTGTAGGGACTTCAATAGTTCAGGTGCTCATATACCCCCTTTAATCGGTTCCTCCAATATTGCAGAGATGATGCTGCAGAAAAATCAGAAAACCAAATAAATACACCGCCTGGTGCAGTAAATAACAAACAATTTGGCGTTAAAATATAGAGGGGACAATTTTGAACTCACAAAGCCTTGAGCCTCTATTGGCTCCATCACAATTCGCATACAGAGTCTTTAGGAACCCTCCAAACCTTCTTTTCACAGGATCAAAAAGGCAAGCAGCAGAAGATTTGTAGTTAAAAACATTTATTTGTTTAAAACATAAATGTATATCTACCAGGACGCATTTCGCCAAGGTGGCTTCCTCAGCTGGAGAAAACTACATCACTATTCTTGCTGATGCCATTTATACAATACATTAAAAACAATTTATTATCAATTAACAATTAACAACTCAATGCAAGTCAATGGGACTCAAAAGTTTGATTTTTAGAGTGCCCTGCAACAGGGCATATATGCAAGATATTTGCCATAAAAGGTGTATGGGGGTCCGGGTAGTGCCCTGGGGGACAGGAAACAAAGTAAAAAAGTTAAAAAAAAAAACGTTTTTAAAGGAACAGTGAGTTTTCTTTGAAATAAGGGTTAAAAATAAAAACGAAAAATTCCTTCAAATATCGTGCCTAGGAGGTCCCCATAACCTGGCCGTGAAGTGGCAGATTTGTAGGATGTATAGAAATATTTAGAAACAAAAAAATGACGTTTCATATGACGGTAAACGGTTTTCCTTTAATCTATTCATAAACAACCGCTTGGGGCGGCAGTCTGTATTAAAAAAGGAGACATTTTATTACACGCAGAACAAGTTTAGTGATTTTTGGGCTAAATTATGGTGAAACATATACAGGCTTTGGATGAAAGTAACAATAGGTGCTTTAAAATTAGGCCTTTAGTGTCGGCAACAGTGCCGTCACACCGTAACCCTTTTGTGGTATTGTGGAAGAGTGCAGGGTTGGACCCTGCGGTCCAAAAAATGAAAATGATATAAATCTGGTAATATAGGCGTCAGTGTCAGTGCACCCAAATATTGTGCCTTTGGTGACAGCAATTCCAGTCATACCGTAACCTTTTTGTGGTATTGTGGAAGAGTGCAGTGGTGGAGGTTTTGTGAATGCAGAAGAGATCCCCGATCTATTCTGTTACGTCAGCATCAGGGGATTGATAGCTGCTGATCCAGGACTGATTCATTTTTATAAATGTCAGCCGGTCTACACAGTCGGTGGACAGACGCACTCTTTTGTCTGTGACAAAACCTCCAGCGGCACTGAACGTCCTTTCAGAAAGCACACTGGATGAAGGACAACCTAGTAGCTGCATAGCATATTGGCTAAATTCTGGCCAGTGATCCAATCTCAACACCGAGTAAGCCAGTGGATCATCTGCTGTAAAGGTATCCAGGTGCGCCCTTGCCCCTAAGTAGTCCTGCACCATATGGTGAAGACGCTGGCATTGGGTGCCTACATTTAACGTCCTTGGGCGCCGTGGACTAAAAAATTAAAAAAAGGAATCAGTCAAGCTGCCCCGGCCTTCACCGCTCTTCCTCTGATCATCCGCAGCCTCAGAAGCACCTGTGTCATCACTTGGTAACCTACCAGTCCCTGGAAAGGTGTTACACAAGTGTCGCTTTAGAGCGTACTCAAGTTGTTTCATCCTGTGCTCCCTCTGTACGGGCAGGATGAGCTCTGCAACTTTTCCCTTGTATCGTGGATCAAGAAGGCTTGCCAACCAGCAATGATCCCTCTCCTTGCTAGCACGAATCCTAGGGTCCTTTACCAGGCTTTGCAGGATAAGGGAGCCCATGCAGCATAGGTTGGAGGTGGCATTAGCTTCCGAGTCTTCCTGGTCAATGAGGATGACCCCATCGTGCACTTCCTCCTCCCAGCCACGTACTAGTCCTTGGGTTTCTGGGCACACAAAACCCTCCCTTGAGGAATCCCCACCTTCAATGCCCCCACTACTTAAATATTCCGCCTCATCCTCCTCCTGTCTGATCTGAGGAGGACCCCCTGGAATCCTGTCTGCGGAAAGACTGGGGCCTTGAGAGGTAGGGAAGGCCTCTTCTTCCTCCCGCTGCTCTGCCTCTAGAGCCACATCTATAATTCCCTGCAGAGTGTGCTCCAGCAGGAACACTAAAGGAATTGTGTCGCTGATGCATGCACTGTCCCTGCTCACCATCCTCGTTGCCTCCTCAAATGGTGACAGTACAGTGCATGCATCCTTGATCATCAGCCACTGCAGGGGGGGAACCAAATTGACCTGAACCTGTCCTTGTGCCATACTCACACAGGTACTCATTAATGGCCCTCTGCTGCTTGTGCAGACACTGCAGCATTGCTAATGTCGAGTTCCACCTAGTGGGCATGTCACAGATCAGACAGTTTGTGGGAAGGTGGAATTCTCTTTGAATTTATGCCAGGCAAACACTTGCTGGGAATGACCGTCTGAAGTGGCTGCTGACTTTTCTGGCGTGGCTGAGAAGCTCTGCCAGCCCTGGGTACCTGTTTAGGAAATGCTGTACCACCAGATTTAGGACGTATGCTAGTCATGGTACATGCGTCAACTTACCCTGGCGTAGGGCGGAGAGAAGGTTGCTGCCATTATCACAGACAACCATTCCCAGCTCAAGCTGGCGTGGTGTTAACGCACTCTGCACCTGTCCCTGCAGAGCTGACAGAATTTCTGTCCCAGTGTGGTTCCTGTCCCTTAAACAAACCAGCTCAAGCACAGTATGGCATCTTTTTGCTTGAGCCATTGCATAGCCCCTGTCACGCGTCGGTTTAACTGCCACTTCGCCAGAGACACAGAAGGAGGAGGAGGAAGAGGGAGAGGTGGTGGTGGAGCAGACAGACTTCATACAAGCAGCTTTCTGGAGGAGTGGAGGATGAACAAGCTCCAGCACAGAGCCCCATCTTGGATCCCTCCCAGCTGCAATCAGAGTTAACCAGAGTGCCGTGAAGGAAATGTAACGGCCCTGTCCATGCTTGCTGGACCACATGTCTAAAGTCACATGCACCTTGCGGCTGACTGCCTTTCCCAATGACTCCATAACATTGTCTTCCAAAAGCTGGTATAGTGCTGGAATGGCCTTGCATGAAAAGTAATGGCGTTTTGGAACCTGCCACTGTGGTACAGCACATTCAGCAAATTCACGGAAGGAAGCAGAGTCCACCAGCTGGAAAGGCAGCAGCTGCAATGCGAGTAATTTTGCTAAACTGACATTTAGACACTGTGCTTGGGATGGTTGGGACTATACTTTTTCTTAAGCTGCAGCAGCTGGAGCAACGTAATCTGACTGCGTAAATCTTCAGCTGATGGGATGCTGTCACATTGTGAGGAAGGACCTGGTACATCCATTACTGTAGCATCATCTCTCTCAGTGGAGGTTGGAGTCAATGACATGGCAGGACATATAGTGGGGTAGAGACAGGTGAGGAGGACCTAAGCAAAGTTTTGCGCCAATGGGATGCATGGC
Source organism: Leptobrachium leishanense (assembly GCA_009667805.1). Taxonomy (NCBI): domain Eukaryota; kingdom Metazoa; phylum Chordata; class Amphibia; order Anura; family Megophryidae; genus Leptobrachium; species Leptobrachium leishanense. Next base: position 44,880,829 of record CM019064.1, read on the forward strand.
AGGTGGTCATATGTCGCCTCAAGCACGTGGTACCCAAGCATCCGGTGTCTTTCCCACGCTTGAGCCTCATCTGACATAGACAGGCCCGTCTTTAATATTGATTGGACCCTGGGCAAACATTTTTTTTGGGTCCCCCCCCTGAAAGCTCGCCAACCGCATAATTTTGCTCTCCACCCCCAACATCACAAAACAAAAAACTGTGACCCACATGCAGCACATTACTGTGAGTTTTATTGCTGTGGTGAAGCACTGCAATACACTCACGCGCACACACACTATCAGGGTTAGTCAGAGAGAGGTGAAAAGAAGGAGAATGACTGGAGAATGAAAAATTCTAGGTCAAAATAGCCAAACCAGAAAAATTCTCCCTTTCATCTCACTTTCCAAATCGGCTGTTTTGACCTAGAATTTTTCATTCTCCAGTCATTCTCCTGCTTTTCACGCTCTCTGAATAACCCTGTATATATTAATGTGACTGAGTCTTATTCTTGTGCAGCTCTGTGATACATGTGCAGGGTCAGAAACCTTGGCTCTACAGATGTTTTGAGCCTACATTTCCCATGAGACTCACTCAATCTAATGAGTAGCTGAGCATCATGGGAGATGTAGTTCCAAAACATCTGTAGAGCCAAGGTTGCTGACTCTGTACCAGTTCAGAGGAGAGGGCTGTGATTTTTCATAATAAACTTTTTATGCTTTACTATAATTACTCGTTATCAATTTTTCTGCTCTTTATCATGAATACAACATGGAATGCAGAACACACACGCACGCCACACGCAATGCATGTGAAAGAGTAGGTTTCCTTGTCTGGCGCTCTTCCACATGTCTGAGGATTTGTGCTCCTGGATAATTCACTATGTGCCTCTTGAAAGGGGATGAATCTTAGAGATTGTAAGCTCTTGGGTTGGAGAAGGCTCCTATTTTTCCCCTCTTAGATTGTAACCTCACAGAAGTGGGCTTCTATGTTCCTTTCATTCTCCATTTAAATCACACTTTGTTGTGTCTGTCACTGGGCAGCGCTGCGCTGGATGTGCTGAGAACCAGGATTAGCTGGGACACATCAGCCACTTCCTCTCATAGATCAGCAGCTGTGACATAAAGGGGCATAAGGAGTGATTTCCCACTAAGCATTTGTAATAAATGTGATCATGACAGAGTTTGTTTAAGGCTGTCAAAAATGCAAAACCCACACTCTTCAGTATCAAAGCATTACACCTTCACCTTTATATAAAATATACTTTCTTTGGGACTGGAAGGACTGCCATGTTATTGTCTGTGTAACTTGTGTCAGTGTGTTTCATTCTGTGTATGTTTATCGTGACCTGTGGAGAGTCCATAAGGTTAAGGCTAGGGTCAAGCGAAGGCATTATTCGCAGCGACCGTCAAAAAGTGCGTCCAAACACATTGACGTATTTTTTCACGGAATACGCGATAGCGGTCATACGATGCGCATTTTCATGCGTGATTTTGTACGGATCATCAATAAAACAGTTTTTGCGTCTGGACGTTATGTTGGCTGGACATTAGCAGCGTCTGACATCTCCTAATCACGCACACACGCCGCTAGCGGACGCAGCGCACTCTGTACGTCAGTACTAGCGGTTCTGCGTTCTCGAAAAAAATGCGTTCATTTTCCACTTGCGTTGCGCAGCCAGACTTTCATACGACCGTACTTCGTATATTGCCTGTCATTTGCTGCTACTGCGGCCGTGATTAAGTGCACCTAAACGCACGTTAAAAATGCGTTAGTCTGACCCCAGCCTTAGAACTACAACTCCCATGATGCCAGATGGCTACCTGGTAGCAGCAATCCAAAAACTAATAAATAGCAAAGCATCAACAGGAAATGTAGTTCACAAGGCTCTGGGGCGACCGGATTAAAGATACAGATCAGGAAATGATGCTGTAAAGAAGACACAGTTTCATAGAGACTGAGGGGTTAATCGGCCTCCCAGCACAGGTGGTAAAGCAGAACACACAGAATAAATACACAGGGTAACTGATTACTAAGATTCCAGGCCCACTGACACCAGCCCAGGGCTGTAAACACTGGCTCTGGGGCTGCTGACTACATTTCCCATGGTCCCCTAGACAGCTGCTTTCAGCAAAGAAGGCGAGTAACACCGGAGTTTGGTGTAAATAATAGACACAGGTAGGAGGAAATCAGAGAAGGCCTGCGAACTCATCAGCTGCACGATCATGCAGAGAGGGTGGGTGGCTTGTGCTGCACTACAGCAGCGTTGGTGTCGTCTATCAGGTCCTGGGCAGGCTCCTCACTCTGAGGCTTGAGTGGCTGCCCCCCCTCCTCTACCCCCAGCCGAGATCCAAATCTTGCGCTTGTTAGCTTGTTAACCCTTTGAGGCCTGGGAATCACCTGGACTGGGCCCTGTCTCCCCAAGCAGCGGCTACAGAGAACAATAGAGTTAACCCCTCTGTGCCCAGTGCATGGGGACTGCCTTCTCACAGAATGATACCCAACCATTCTATGAGAGGCAGTCCCCATGCACTGGGCACAGAGGGGTTAACTCTCTCTGCGTTCTCTGTAGCCGCTGCTTGGGGAGACGGGGCCCAGTCCAGGTGATTCCCAGGCCCTTATCCCGCAGGATGTCGGTGATGCAGACGTGCTGGTTCTGGAGGCAGCTCTCCATCTGCCCCAAAGGTGGATGAGCTCCATCACTGGGTCTGACCAGTTACTGCCGCGCTCGTACTTTTTACCACGGAAATCCTCCATGTCCACCACCTATCACCATAAGGCACAAGGCACAAGAAATATGCGGCCAGGCCCAGGCTTGGATGACAACTCAGCCCACTGAGCCATCAGCCCCCCCCCTGGTCCTGATGGCCAGTACATGCCTGCCCCAGAACTGAACTGACCTTTTAGCTGATATGCACAGAGCACAGTGTGTCAACCATAAATCCGAGCCACCTTTAGCCACGTGGTGAAGAGGGCGGCGCCAACAGTGTGCCGTTCCCAGCCTTGTGTCTGCTGGAAGGAAGGCACGCACGCTGCAGCGGCTGCCAGCCCAGCCCCGCCCCTCTGTGACACAGTCAGATGGCGCCGGCAGCGAGCTTCATACCGGAGCTGAGGATGACAATTAACAAGTTGTTTTCGGTGGCGGTCGTTGCCGCGGGCCCAAGGGGGCAGCTGCCTTGGGCCCCTCAAGTGACTGGGCCTGGGGCAACTGCCCTTTTGCCCCACGTTAAAGACGGCCCTGGACATAGATTACAAATAGCAACGGTGTGGACTGCTGCACATTTCTTAAAGAACTCCCAGATAGCAGACTTCCTGGATGTGTGCTTTGAGACAACAGCGCTCTGCACCTGAGCAGCTCTGACATCTGATGCCTTGGACTGGCTAGTGCTACGGTTGGTCATAGAGGATGTTGTGCCTCGTGTTTGTTGTGCCTCCTCTTCCTCACTTGACTCCTCTGTTCGGTCAGGCACCCAGGTGGAGTCAGTGACCTCATAATCATTGTCATCACCCCCTATCTCCTCGTCACTGGAGCCAACTTGGCAGTATGCTGCAGCTGCTGGGGCAACATGAGTGCCAGTTATTTGTGTGTCACTGGCACCCCCTTCCGCTAGGTTGATTATACTCCCTTCCTCAACCTCAGAGATTGAATCAGGGCACTGTAGTTGCTGCGCATCCTCAAGCAGCATGTCACTGTCATTGTAGTCAAACAATTCAGCTGACTCCTCCGCGTGTGATAGTGAGGCTACGGCAGGAGTAGCTGTGGACATGGAGGCTACATTATAGAAACATAGAAACATAGAAAAATGTCAGCAGATAAGAACCTTTCGGCCCATCTAGTCTGCCCAATTACATGGATACTTTACTTGGATTTATCTTTTGTTTAGGATAGCCTTATGCCTATCCCATGCTTGCTTAAATTCAATTACTGTTTTGGCCTCTACCACTTCTACTGGAAGGCTGTTCCATGTATCCACCACCCTCTCAGTAAAATAATGCTTCCTGATGTTACTTTTAAACCTTTGCCCCTCTAATCTAAGACTATGTCCTCTTGTTTTGCTACTTTGTTTCCTTTTAAATATACTCCCTTCCTCTACCTTGTGGATTCCCTTTACGTATTTAAATATTTCTATCATATCTCCTCTGTCTCGTCTTTTTTCCAAGCTGTACATGGTAAGATCATTAAGCCTTTCCTGGTAACTTTTCTCCTTCAAGCCGTACACCATTTTAGTAGCCCTTCTCTGAACTCTCTCTAAGATGTCTATATCCTTCTGGAGATACGGTCTCCAGTACTGCACACAGTACTCCAAGTGAGGTCTCACCAGTGCTCTGTACAGTGGCATGAGCACTTCCCTTTTCCTACTGCTAATACCTCTCCCTACACAACCATTAGATGCTTTGGCAGCTGAGGTGGACTGTAAAGCACTACAAGCCTGGCTGGCAGAGGACTCAGAGGATGAGGATGGCCTGGTTAGCCTATCCACCAAATCCTCTGTATGTTGCTTCTGCTTAAGATGGATAGTACCAGTTAGAAAGGACATGCATGCCCCTGCAGAGGATGCACCACGTCCACGACGACCAGAGGAACAGCCTCCTGACACAGAGGCTGCTTGCCCCCTTATCTGTGTCTGGGAGCGTCTGCCTGTCCTTTTTGGTCTTTCTGACATGGTGAGTGATATATAGATTAAAGATATACAGAACTCTGATTCAACTCTGTTATAAAAATTGGAGATATGCTGCAGAACTCTGATTTAAACTCTGGTATAAAGATTAAAGATTTCCAGAACTCTGGTATAACTCAGTGAGACACCCTGATAGCTGGCAACCAGTGACAAGACATAGATTACAATTCCCAGAAACCTCCTATAAATCAGTGAGACCCCCTGATGGGTGGCAGTGACAAGACACAAATTACAATTCCCAGAAACCACCTACAAGTCAGTGAGACCCCCTGATAGCTGGCAACAGTGACAAGACACAGATTACAATTCCCAGAAACCTCCTATAAATCAGTGAGACCCCCTGATGGGTGGCAGTGAGACCACACAGATTAGAACAATTCCCAGATATTTTGTAGAAAAGAGACCCACACAATTGCTGGTGGCAGTGAGAACACAAAGATTAGAACAATTCCCAGATATTTTGTATAAATAACTGACCCCCAAAATTGCTGGTGGCAGTGAGAACACACAGATTACCAAATTCCCAGATATTTTGTATAAATGACTGACCCCCAAAATAGTTGGTGGCAGTGAGAACACAAAGATTAGAACAATTCCCAGATATTTTGTAGAATTGAGACCCCCAAAATAGTTGGTGGCAGTGAGAACACAAAGATTAGAACAATTCCCAGATATTTTGTATAAATGACTGACCCCCAAAATAGTTGGTGGCAGTGAGAACACAAAGATTAGAACAATTCCCAGATATTTTGTATAAATGACTGACCCCCAAAATAGTTGGTGGCAGTGAGAACTCAAAGATTAGAACAATTCCCAGATATTTTGTAGAAATGAGTCCCCCACAATTGCTGGTGGCAGTGAGAACACAAAGATTAGAACAATTCCCAGATATTTTTTAGAAATGAGACCCCCCAATAGCTGCTGGCAGACTGAGACGTCTGTGAGAACACACACTAACAATCTCCTCTCAAAAAACACGTGCTGGGGCTGCAAGGGACGCCTTATATAGTGTGCTGCAGGACTTAGCTCTGTGAGCCCATGATTGGGCAAAATTTGCCCAATCAGGACTCTGAGCCGTGATTGGCATAGTCTTGCACCTAAACTGTGGTCAGGCGCAGGCTGTAGCCAATTACAAGCTTCAGGCCAGTGGAAAAGTGCATTGTGGTGCATTGTGGGCGAACATGCGGCGAACACGTGGAAATGTTCGAAGTTCACGAACATGCGAACTGGCGATGATCGAATCGAAATCCGAACACATTGAACCGAGCAGCCCATCCCTAATTGTAAGTTTCCTTGGGAACTGGGTCCCCCAAATCAGACCATATCATCCATGTATGGTATTCTAATATATCATCCCCTGTACTCAGATCTTGTAAAGCGCTGCAGAATATGTGGCGCTATATCAATAAAGGATAATAATAATAATTTTGCTGCTCGGCTGGAATAACAGGGAATCCGGTATTATTAACCCCCTTAAGGTTTTCCCCGAGTGTGGCTCGGGGTTAACTTTTAGTGCTTAATGCGGTAACTCGGAGCCACACTTGGGATGCCGCTGGATACATTACCTGCCCCTGCGCTCCCTCACTGACCACCGCAGTCTCCTCCGGCAATCATGATCTCATAATCCCTTCTCACAAAGAGGGAACAAGGAAGTATGAGGTCGCCGGAGCAGACTGCAGCGGACAGCAAGGGAGTGCAGGGAGAGGTGATGTATCCAGCGGCATCCCGAGTGTTGCTCAGGGTTACCGCTTCCAGCATAGGAATTTAACCCCGAGCTACACTTGGGATACCGCTAGGGGGCCAAAAAACCCAAAAAGGAACGATTCGAGCATCTAAAAGATGTCTGAATCGTAACACCAGGGAGGTTAATGAGCGGAGCCATTATGGCTCACTCATTAAAGCTTATGGCTCAGTTGGAACAGGTACCCTGGTTTTTAACCCCTCACCCTCTAGCCATGAATTGGATGATTGCCCCATAACATAGACAAGGAATGGGGTCAGGAGAGTGTGGACTTCTCATTGATTGTCTGCTCTCCTAACTAATCCCTCATTCTCTGTAGACGAGTGAAGGATTAATAATGTAATTATTTAGCTATTTGACAATCAGTTTGTGCAAAAGGGCACATCTTCTATTTTTTTTAAAATAAATTAATTTGACTGTCAAAATGAGTTACTAAAGTTACTGTCAACCAACACTTACCTGTCATTAGAAAAAAATGGTATATGTACTCATGCCCATAAAGTGCCCCAGTAGATGTCAAAATCTCCCTGCCAAATAGGTTATTACACACAAGGAATACATTGGGAATATTCCCAAGTATATATTACTGTACATTTAACTAAAATGATTTTCTAAAAAAAAGCAATGATTCCTGACAGTGGACTTTTGGAAAATCACTTGGTAGTGAAGGGGTTAAGTGTATGGGGTATGAAATTGTGCAACACATCCATTGCTTAGAAAATTTTTAGTGTAATGCTAAACAACATTTTCTCTATTCCATACCTCACCTGTGAAATAGTTTACTCATGTATCTTTATAGTTTCAAAATGCACTTACATTATCAGGGTTATTCAGAGATCACCGAAATGTCGCCGACATGTTGGCGCTCTCTCAGTGCCCGCACTTCAGCAAGTTCGATTCGCCGACCCTGCAGTGAATTCAGCATTCACCGCAGGGTCCCTGATGTGCAGGAAACAAGCCACCAAATGCATCCGAAAAACTGCCGAATCGATCTGAGAAAATGCAAAAAAAAAAAGGAATCATTCCCAAAATCCGCTGAAAACCCGCCGAAACACATCTGACGATCTGCCTCAAAAACACCAAATCAATCTGAAAAAGCCGATGACGCGCCGAACAGAGCGCCAACAAGCCGCTGGAAAATGCAGACAACATGCCGAATGGGGTAAAAAAAAAAAAATAATAACTTTTAAAAGGTGTTTTTAAAAAAAAGCACAAAACTGCCTGGAAATAATATATAAGGTCCTATGAATAATAGCAAAAAGGTCTGTTACAGAAAAAAAATAGCATTTTTAAAAAAAATCTGAAATAATAGATTGCTGAAAAAAATCTCAAAAAATGCCTAAAAAATCCAAAAGAATAAATACTTAAAGAGACTTTTTGCTGAAAATGAAAATAATAAACAGTTGAATAAAATATTTAATAGAAACGGGGAATATTTTTTACTTTGAAACCTCCACAGCCAACCCTTCCTGCGGCAGGACGCGCTGAGCGCAACCTCCGCAGCGAAGTGGTTAAGCATTTTGAATAGCCAGATGGCCACAAAATTGCACCGTACAGAGAAATTAACTGTCCGCTGCAATTTTGGAGCCAATTCACCTCTCTTTGAATATAGTCTATTATTGCAGAAGCCATTTGCACATCACAGCAATTCAAAGATCTGCATCACAAAGCTCATGTGCTACATTTCCCATGTGCAGCACAGAACTCTGGGTAAGACATGCAACTTACATCTGTCCCACTTTTATGCAGCCTGGGTCTGTTTTCACACAGAACCCTTCAATCAATGCCATGCCATACTAAATGGCTTTTTTTTAGCAGAGATAAGGTTTATGCAACTGGTCAAAGCCACTCCTGGACAGCACTGTTTAGGGTTTATTAGACCCTCTTCAGCAGGTGCTACGCATTACCAGTTGCAGTGGATGCTTGGACCTGAAGGGAAAATCAGTACTTACTTTGGTTGTGGTGGAGGGATAAAAATGAGATAAAAAGCCTCCACGCAATAACCAATAAAGTTTAGTATTGCAGAAGCCATTTACACATCACAACAATTGAAAGAACTGCATCCCAGAGTTCATGTACTACATTCCCCATATGCAGCAAGGAACTCTGGGTAAGACATGCAAATTAAATCTGTCTCAGTTTTTTGCATCCTGAGTCTGTTTTTAAACAGAACCCTCCAATCAATGGCATGCCTTACTAGATGGCTTTTTTTTTTTAGCAGAGATACAGTATATATATCAATGTATCCTTTCTGGTAAAATAGTGAGGAGAAGAGGGGTTTGTGAGGGTCCTGAGAACGAGCAACAGCACTAGTGGCCTGCTCTACAGTGGGGCCCGCTCAGGTCTCACAAGGTCTTAGCTTGCTTGTACCATTACACGGATGAATGCTCCATATGCAAATCAGCCTGCTCTCACCCAAAAAGGGTGGCCTGTACTGATTGTCAAGGATGTCATCCCTGCATGAGAGGTGCAGCAACCCCCGACGATCATTTCAGCCTTCTTGGATCTCATCAGGAGGCTATAGTTGACACTCCTCTAGGCACACCAAGCAAGGGGTCCACGTCTGGATAACCCTGTAGACTAATAGTGAGGAGAAGAGGGGTTGCTGCACTTCTCGTGCAGGGATGACGTCCTTGGCAATCAGTACTGGCCACCCTTTTTGGGTGAGAGCAGACTGATTTGCATATGGAGCATTCATCCCTGTAATGGCGCAATCGAGCTAAAACCTTGTGAGACCTGAGCGGCTCCACCGTAGAGCAGGCCATTAGTGCTGTTGCTTGTTCTCATGACCCTCACATATCCCCCTTCTCTTACTGGTAAAATACTTTGCAAATAAATAAATATAGATTGTTTTAAGTAGCACTTACAATACCCATGCTGGTAATTTATTTTGTGTGTATGTAATCATTAACGCCATTTAAAATATGTTTTCTTCATTGTGAGAACTGGCACATTTTCAATGCATCATTATACTTTACCTGTTTATAATGTTTACTATTGTTTCTATTATTGTGCAATATACAAACCCACATTAATTCTGTCTCTATCAACAGGATACAGAACAAAGAAATGACATTAACTTTAGAAAACTATATTCAATCCGTGTGCTTTGGATTCTATCCATAACTTCAATGTACTTGAACCCAGGACATACTTGAAAACGAGAGAAATCTCAATGTATCCTTCCTGGTAAAATCCTTTATAAATAAATAAATAAATAAATAACGAATGACATTTGCACATTCTGATTTTCATCCTTATTCTCTAGTGTCACTTGTTTGCTGGTTTCCATTAAGCATCAAATTGAAGACATATTGTACTGCATCATTGTACAGTAAGTTAAAGGAAAGTTGTTCTAACAGGGGTTTTAGAAAGAAGGATCATTCATGTAAAGAAACAACCAAGGATTGAGTGGCAAATCTAATATATTGCCTCATAGTCTTATGTCTAGGCTTAAGATAAGATACGTTTGAGGAGCTCTGCTATTATCAAGGATCGTTTATTTTGAATATCATTTCAATGCAAAGTGGAAAACAATCAGATTAATGAAAAACATGCACTGCTGGGCCAAAACAAAAGTCGGCACCTGTCAGCTGGTCAGGTGACAGTCTAGGTGTAGCATTGTTATGTGCCCAAAAAATTAGGACATGTGACTCCCTGAATATACTGTTTTTCCATCAATGGGTTTTTTCTCCCCTGATGGCACAGCGGGCATATACAAAGATGGCAATGCCAGGATTCATCGGGCTCCAATTGTGCAATAGTGGTTCAGGAAGCATGAGACACCATTTAAACACATGGATTGGCCACCACACAGTCCAGACCTAAACTCCATTGAGAATCTTTGGGATAATGTGCTGGAGAAGACTTTATGCAGAGCTGCGACTCTCCCATCATCAGTACAAGATCTTGGTCACAAATTAATGCGAATCTGGATGGAAATAAATGCTGTGACATTGCCTAAGCTTACCAAAACGATGCCAGGGTGAATGCATGATGTGATCAAAGCAAAAGTTCAAGAAAATATTAGAGTGTGCGACTTTTCTTTTGGTTCTGCAGTGCAGATTTAACTAAACTTTCGTTTGTCAAGATTCCTGTCTGGTTATCAATGTATCAAGATTCCTGTCTGGTTATCAATGTATCAAGATTCCTGTCTGGTTATCAATGTATCAAGATTCCTGTCTGGTTATCAATGTATCAAGATTCCTGTCTGGTTATCAATGTATCAAGATTCCTGTCTGGTTATCAATGTTGCCATGTGATAAACCCCTAGAAGATGGTCAAAAACGCTCCCTTAAGACATTCCTATTTAGGGAAGCCTACCACGACTCACTGACGCAACCAGTCCCTCACTCTCACCTTGCAGTCCCACACTCTCACCTTGCAGTCCCTAACTCCCACCTTGCAGTCCCTCACTCCCACTTTGCAGTTCATCACTCTCACCTTGCAGTCCATCACTCTCACCTTTCAGTCCCTCACTCCCACCTTGCAGTTCATCACTCTTACCTTGCAGTCCCTCACTCCCATCTTGCAGTTCATCACTCTCACCTTGCAGTCCATCACTCTCACCTTGGAGTCCATCACTCTCACCTTGCAGTCCCTCACTCTCACCTTGCAGTCCCTCACTCCCACCTTGCAGTCCCTCACTCCCACCTTGCAGTCCCTCACTCCCACTTTGCAGTCCATCACTCTCACCTTTCAGTCCCTCACTCCCACCTTGCAGTTCATCACTCTCACCTTGCAGTCCCTCACTCCCATCTTGCAGTTCATCACTCTCACCTTGCAGTCCCTCACTCCCACCTTGCAGTCCCTCACTCCCACCTTGCAGTCCCTCACTCTCACCTTGCAGTCCATCACTCTCACCTTGCAGTCCTCTCCTCCTGTTTCCACCCCCAACCTTTCTAGATTGTGAGTTCCCACAGGAATAGGACCCTCGTTTTCTCTTGTACTGGTTTATCAAAATGTTGCTCAATGTATTATAACCCGGTCTATACTGTGCCTATTGTACAGCGCTGTGGAATATGCTGGCACTTTCTAAATAATGATTAATAATAATAAAAACCAGGGTCATCAGGAGAGGATAACTATTGGCCAGACAGATATAAAAACAAAATCCACTTTATTGTGTCCACGTATGGGTTTAAAAAAAAAATCTAGCCATCTCCACTTTATATGACTCTCAGGTCGTATTGGTGTTGGCCATCTCAGGCTACATGTTTTGTAGTTTTACTGCTAGGACAAGTTCTTCACTTGGCAAATAAAATAGTAAAGGCCAATCTCCCTTTTATAAAACATTTTAGAATGCCTATCAGGTGTCTTTGAATTGCTACTTTCGATCTTCATATCTTTCATGCATTGTTCCTCTTCTTTGTTCCTCTGGGTCTGTTATGTCTATATCGATGCATGTGACTGTATGTGCAAGTTGTCATTTCCTATTGTCATCTGTGCAATCCAATAATGGAATGCAATTTGTATTGGAACAATATTAATCCCAGGGAACAATATTAATAGCATTTTAGCTCTCATCCTCAGAAGAAGACTCCAAGGTATTCCTTGGAATAAAGCAGGGAAATAAAAGGATACAATACTTTTGTTCATCAAAGTATTCAATGTGCGGACAGTGTAGCAATTACTTAGAAGCTAGTTTATACAGGGTAAGTAGGGACGTTAAAAATATGATGTAAATGCGTTATAGTATTCTGATATAAGGCAGATAAAAGAAACAAAAAAATATAACATTGCCTACAGTCGATATGAAGTAATTCTAGAGCAATGCAGCAGAATTCCCTTTACTGCAGATTAAAATCATTTGCAATTGTGCTCCACAATGTTCTCCTATGTTTTAGCATCTCATGCTTGATGCCCAAGATGGCAAAATAGTTTAAACATGTTGGATCCCTTTTTTGTTCCTCGAGAAAATAAATGGAACCCAATCTGTATTTTCGAGATGTAGTTGAGCTATGTGGCCACCAGATGGCACCACCTTCCTGTCAAATAGTGCATACAGTTACAGTTACAAGTATTTATAAAGTGCCAGCAAGTTCCGTAGCGCTGTACAATGGGAGAGACTGAATAACAAATATACATACACATTACACACACACAGAACAGTAGGAGAGATGACCCTGCTCAACAGCTTACTATCTAAATGCACGTAAATAGCAGACTATGTGAGGTAGCGGGGTGTTTGTTGGCTGAATGGGAAGATTGTGCATGAAATGTATGGTGGGGAATTATGGATTGAGGCTTCTCTAAAGTAATGTGTTTTCAGAGACTTCTTGAAGGACTGGAGAGACGGGGAGAGTCTGATGTTGCAGGGGAGGGAGTTCCGTAGAAAGGGGGCAGCACAGGAGAAGTCCTGAAGATGAGAGTTGGGTGTGCGGGTACGAGGAATTGATTGCGTCAGATCATTGGCAGAGCGAAGTGATTGGGCGGGATGTACCTGCTAATAAGGGAGGAGATGTAGGTAGGGGCGCGGCTATGGAGAGCTTTGTACATGAGCACCAGGGGTGAGGTGTGAGAGGTGTGGGAGGTGAGGTGGATGAGCCTTGCACAGGCGTTCAATACAGACTGCAGAGGGAGAATCTGGGATCTCTTAAGGCCAGAGAGTAGGCGGTTACAGTAGTCGAGGCGGGAGATAATAAGAGCTTGGATGAGCATTTTAGTAGAGACTTGATTAAGAAAGGGACGGATGCGTGCAATGTTTTTTAAGTGGAAGCAGCAGGATTTGGTTAGTGACTGAAAGTGAGAAGTAAAGGAGAGATCAGAGTCTAGGAAGACACCGAGGCACCAGGCCTGAGAGGTAGAAGTAATGGTGGCACCATTCACCTGAAGGGAAATGGGAGCAGGAATGTTAGTTTTAGAAGAAGGGACAATGAGAAGTTCAGTTTTAGAGAGGTTGAGCTGTAAGAAATGGTAAATCATCGCGGTCCAACACAGGAGGAAAGAGAACGGGAGAGGAAAGGTAGATTTGGGTGTCGTCAGCATAGAGATGATATTGCATACATTTGAAAATGTGCTTTTGAGATTTCCAGGCACATTTTCAGTGTATGTGTAGTGCAAATATGTTTTTCACAAATTCACTGGCTCCAACACGATAGTGAATGGGTCAAAGACTTGGGGCACTTTGATACAAGGCTACAAAGTAAGCTCTGTCCTCAATGTATAGAGGAATTTGGATCCAAATTAAAACTTTCCAGATATCTTGGCACAGTAGGTCAACCTTGAAACATAGGTCTATTCAGAGAAAGGTGAAACTCTGGAGAATTAGCAGGGGAAGAGAACAATCTAGACCAAATAGCCGATTTGGATAGAGAAATAAATGGGAGAATTTTTCAGGTTTGGCTATTTTGACCTAGAACTTTTTTTAACTTCTCCAGTCATTTACCTGAGTTTCACCTTTCTTTGAATAGACCTGTTAATCTTTACTTTGTGACTGTTCTGTAGGTATTTGTATTATAATCGTATTTATCCTAAAACAGTTTCAAATAACCTTCACTTCTTTTGTTAATTTTCCGATAGGTGGTTCTTAACAGCTTACATGGTAAAGACAAAGAAAATATATTTTAAAGATTTCTGTTAAAAAAAAAATACCTATTCAACCTTTTATTCTGAACATTGTAACATTGTTTCGTACTTGAAATTACAGTGAAAAGTCTTTAACTTATTTGGAACATTTTTATTTTTCGCAGGTCTAGAAGATATGTAAATGTTGCGAGGCGACGGCAAAAATTGTTCACCGTATGTAAAAGACAATCTTACAGTTTAATGTTTTAGATCTTTGCTACTTAAAATGTGCATAATGAATTCTAAATGTCTACAAATCAGCATTGTTTACAGGCTGGAAATGGAAGCTTATTTATTTCTTTCTTTCATTTAGTTCCGTGCTCTTCATTAAGTGCCTATTTAATAGTTTACCCAGAAAAGTTTAGTTTCACACTTCACTGAAGATTTTCCTTATTAAACATAACATTTTCTGATGATGATGTGTTTATATTTGTCAGAGCATGGAGACTTGTGTAACACATTTTCTGGTTAGGTGTGGGAGGATGAAAGCTCTCTAAAATAACACATGCCGTAAAATAATGAAGAAAATCTGCATCACATCCTGTCTGTCGCAGCCTCCGCGCCTGCGGGGTCTCAAGGGGGCCTGGGCACCCGTCAGCATCGCTAGGTAGCCCGGTGCCAGGCATTCCGGCTGCTCCTGGCGCTCTCGTGTCTAATGAAGGGGCGGGACGCGGCATGATGACGCAGAGCCGCCGACCTTAAATGCAGGGAGCGCAAATCGACTCATTGCCTTGACGTGGAGTTTATTTCCCACATCGCTAGTGTACCATTATGAGCCGAACACCCCCGTGTTCGGTTCGCATTCGAACTCGAACAATTTCAAAAGTTCGAGTTCGAACGCGAACTCAAACCGAACTCAATGCAAGTCAATGGGACTCAAAAGTTCGATTTTTAGAGTGCCCTGCAAGAGGGTATATATGCAAGATATTTGCCATAAAAGGTGTATGGGGGTCCGGGTAGTGCCCTGGGGGACAGAAAACAAGGAAAAAAAGTTTTAAAAAAAAGTTTTTAAGCACTTCAATGCTAAGGACGCGCTCAGCGCGTCCTCAGCATTACCGCTGGTGTGCTGAGGACGCGCTGAGCGCGTCCTCACATTGGGGTCAGCGTTCGGCCGGGTTCCGGCCGATCGCTGGCCCCTCCGGTGCGGGCTGACATCCTGGATGTCAGCCCGGCATCCGGACCAGCAGCCGCCATTATTAGGTGTCATCGCGGGGGCGCGATGACACCTAATTCAGGCGCCCCCCCGCATGTGCGGAGGAGGCGCCTGAAAGGGAGGGGGGGGAGGTCCTTCGGACCTCTCTCCCTCCCGATCGGCGGCGGACAGGGGGTTAACCCAGGCATCATTTGGAAGGGCACAGCCTGCCCTTCCAAATGATGCCTGGCATTAACCCCTGGGGAGCTGGATCGCAAATCGGCGCTGAAAAGCGCCGATTTGCGATCCTTCCGGGAGCTGGCCGACATCTTGGATGTTGGCCAAGCTTCCGGGAACTCCCCCAGAGGACTGGCGTCATCGTGCGTAGCACGATGACGCCAGTCCTACAGTTAACCCCTAACTGCCACCAAGTGTGGAGATAGGGAGTTCCAATGAACTCCCTATCTCCCGATCCGTGGCAGCTAGGGGTTAAATTTTGATATCGTTGGATCAGCCAGAGCATGGCCGTTCCATCGATACCAAACATGAAAGTTAAAAATGTTGTAAAAAAAAATAAAAATAAAAAAATAAAAATAAAAAAAATTAAAAAAAAAAATTAAAAAAAAAAAATAAACACTTTTTTTTCTTTTTTTTGGGTTTGTTAATGCAGCAATATTGTTCCCATTTCAATTATAATGTGAACAATGATGCTGCACTAACGATTTTTGTATGCGGTGCGTTTGTTAAAAATAGTGTCATTTTCCCCAAAAAAAAATGTAACGAGACCCCATCTCTAATTTTTTTAACAAGCGCACCCCATACAAAATATAACCGCAATTGCTCGCATGTTAAAATGTGGAAAAAAACACTTTACACGTTGTAAATTATTGAAAATACATATTTTATTGCATTTTTTGTTATAATATACAGACATGACATAACGTATACATATAATAATGACATATTATGAATCTACCGAGTCTGACGGAAAGAACGATATATAATATGTCGGTGTCATATACTAAAATAAGCCTTAAAAACACGTTTAAACATGATGCGCAAAACAGGTAAAAAATGACCTCAGCACAGGGGCGGGAAAAGCCTCAGCAGCGAAAGGGTTAAAGGAACAGTGAGTTGTCCATGAAATAAGGGTTAAAAATAAAAAGGAAAAAATCCTTCAAGTATCGTGCCTAGGAGGTTCCCATAACCTGCCTGTGAAGTGGCGGATTTGTAGGATGTATAGAAACATTTAAAAACAAAAAAATGACGTTTCAAATGACGGTAAACGGTTTTCCTGTAATCTATTCATAAACAACTGCTTGGGGCGGCAGCCTGTATGAAAAGAGACGTTTTAGGACACGCGGAACAAGTTTAGTGATTTTTTGGCTAAATTATGGTGAAACTTATGCAGGCTTTGGATGAAAGTAACAATAGGTGCTTTAAAATTGGGCCTTTAGTGTCGGCAACAGTGCCGTCACACCGTAACCCCTCTGTGGTATTGTGGAAGAGTGCAGGGTTGGACCCTGTGGTCCAAAAAATTAAAATTATATAAATCTGGTAATATAGGCGTCAGTGTCAGTGCACCCAAATATTGTGCCTTTGGTGGCAGCAAGTGCCTTCATACCGTAACCCTTTTGTGGTATTGTGGAAGATTAGAACAATTCCCAGATATTTTGTAGAAATGAGCCCCCAAAATAGTTGGTGGCAGTGAGAACACAAAGATTAGAACAATTCCCAGATATTTTGTAGAAATGAGACCCTCCCAATAGCTGCTGGCAGACTGTCAGTGAGAACACACACTAACAATCTCCTCTCAAAAAACACGTCCTGGCGCTGCAAGGGAAGCCTTATATAGTGTGCTTCGGGACTTAGCTCTGTGAGCCCATGATTGGTCAAAATTTGCCCAATCAGGACTCTGAGCCGTGATTGGCATAGTCTTGCACCTAAACTGTGGTCAGGTGCAGGCTGTAGCAAATTACAAGCTTCAGGCCAGTGGAAAAGTGCATTGTGGTCCATTGTGGTGCATTGTGGGCGAACATGCTGCGAACACGCGGAAATGTTCGAAGTTCGTGAACATACGAACTGGCGATGTTCGAATCGAACTCCGAACACATCGAACCGAACAACTCATCCCTAATGTCTATCATTCATTCGAGTCACTGATTCATTGTTTCATTGCTATGTTGCTGACTCGGACTTCCTTCTTGACTACTCTCCCTCTGACCAAGCCTGTATGTATGCTATACCCAGAACAGACTCAGAATGTATGTTGACTCTGCATAATGCTGGCTCAGAGAGTATACTGACCCTGCATAACACTGACCCTGATTGTATGAGGACCCTGTCTGTTGCTACCTCGGATTGTTTACCTGTCCACGCCATTTCTGAACGCTTGTGTATGAACAACTTGCATAAGTCTGACCCAGGTTACTCCTTAACGGCTGTTAAGATTAACCCTTGCTACCTGAGTGCATGTTCCGTTCCGAGACCTGCTGCCAATATACCAAGGTTGTACTCTGTATTGCTGGTGTGTCTGTTCTGCCTGCCTGGGAGTTATAGGATTAGTGGTCCCGACCATTCAAGGATCGGAGGGCTTAGAGGTCTGTCCAAAAGGATCCACACCGCGGTTATTGAGGGAGAGCGATACAGTGAACGTGACACTGTCCATGTCTTATAGACCTAATACGAGTAAAATGTTGAGTGGATCATCGTGAATTAGAGTTTTGAGATCTTGAACTCACAAACAGAACTATGTCTCTAGGTTCTTCTGATGTGAAATTTAAAGGGACACTCCAGTCCTCCTGACCACTTTGGTTATAATGTGGTGAGGATGGGAGTAGTGCCCCACCATTCCCGCCACCCCATCTGGAAATATTGCTGGGTGAAGTGGAGGAGTTTCCTCCACCACACCCAGCATCACCAGCAGCTGGGATTTGTGAGTTTCCCATCTGCCAGCTACCCGATTGGTCGGTAGCGATGTTAGCATGCATAGAGCCAGACAACATCACCCTCTTGGAGGCCACCCGCTGTACCAAGGGTCTCAGAAAAGGCAGCGATGGATCGGTTCTGTGCATGTATACATCTCCGATCCATCATTCTGTACATGCGTTATGGATCTTGTGTAAATAAAGAGCGCAAGTTCCATAGTGCTACGCAAGGAGCGCAAATTGGAGCAAAAATAGGAACACAAATTGTGGAAATATACGTAGCTTCAGGGACTTCCGGGTTTGGAAGTCTCTGAGTTGAAGAGGAGGAGCAACGAGCGGCGAATGAGAAAAGATGAGTAAAATTCACCTGAAAAAAAAAATTAAGAAAAAATAGCTGGGTAGAGGCTGTCAGCAGCTTCTGCCCAATTACTTCAGAGAAAAAAAAGTACTCTATAGGGGTCATTCACTGTTCCCCGCACTTTGGGAATCAAAATCCCCAATCCTGCAGTGAATTCAGCATTCACCCCAGGGTTCCTGAATTGCTTGGAAAAGCTGCCACAACAATTATCGGATTCAATCCAATTCGATAAATTAGCGGATCGGATCTAATAAGCCGCCGCAAACCCGCTGATCCACATCCGGAAAAAACTGACGATCCACCAAACACAGCGACGAGCAGCCGTCAGAAAAAGACGACAAGCTGACGAACGGGGTAAAAAAAATAAGCAATATGATTGAAAGTGTCAAAATTGAAACGATGTTTGCAAAAAAGCTACTGAACGACAAATGCCTGGAATTTACATATAAGATCCTATGAATGATAATAAAAAGGGCTGTTGCAGAAAAAAAAAAACGCTGTTTACCAAAAACAGAAAAACTAATTTCTGAAAAAATCCCAAAAAATTATTTTAAAACATAGAGGGCTCTATTACAGTCTTCGCACAAACGTTAACGCGTGCGCAAAAACACTTTAACGCAAGGGGCAAAACACTTTGCGCAGAACGTCGTATTATAATGTCCGCGCAAAAAATGCCGTTAACATCTACCGCTGGTGAACTTGCGAGAACCCTGCGCGAGCGTAATGTACTGCGCGCGTCCTACACTTAACATTGTGAGCGCAAATGCGTTTGTGCGCTGGTACGCGGATGGTATTACAATCTATGTGCAAAATTTAACGGACAACGTTTGCACGCATAATTTTAACGTCTTTGAAAAGCTGGTGTTAACTGCAAATCTGAACGTCCTGGCCGAAACCAAATACACCAGCACGAAAAAAAAATACAGCAAAGTATAGTTACACATTCTACACATACCCAAACAATAAAATGGAGAAGTTGTGCGTGTTTTTATTATTGCTGCAGCATACATACTCAAATAGATTTTGACAGGCGCAAAAACTGAACGGGAGACAATTGTGGTTCTTAATTCAGATTGGCTGAATCGCGTGAAAAAACAGTCTGCACACCGATTTCTGTGCGCAGCGTTAATGTGCGCTTGTTTTTGCACGTCTTTTTTACGCGCGTTATTTTTTGACAGATGACAAAATGTGTTCGGATTGTAATACCAGCGTTAATTTACGCGCGTTAACGTTTAACGCTTTGCGGAAAAATTCAAGTGTTTACCGTGCGTTTTTGCACAAAGAATGTAATAGAGCCCAGAGACTTTTTGCTGCAGATTAATAGAATAAATGGTTTATTAAATATGTAATAAAAACGGGAATATATTTAACATTGAAGCCTAAGGGATTCGTCTGATTGAACCTGCCGAATGAAACCACCGAACATCAGGGCATTTCACTGACTTTTCTCTGTTGTTCGGTGTCTGTGAATAGATTAACCATTGCTTCTCTATGGGGGATTTCACTGCCGTCGAACAGGCGCTGTATTTCGCTGGCAATTCGCCAATATTTGGTGAACTGCCTGCTTTCTGAATATACCCGAATGACCACGAAATTGCACCGTACGGGAAAATTCACTGTTCGGTGCCATTTCGGGGCCAGTTAGGGTCTCTCTGAATGACCCTGTATATTTTTAATAGATTGTTCTTTTAATAAACAGACGCCGTACTCGCATGCATAAAGTCTTATTAATTAAATAAGTGTAAGGCTAAGGTCAGACGAAAGCATTTTTAACGTGCGTTTAGCCGCACTTAATCACGGCCGTGCTAGCAGCAAATGACGTCCAATGCCGGGTAACATACGAAAGTTCGTCCGCGCAACGCAAGTGGAAAACAAACGCATTTTTTCTAGAACGTCAAACCGCTAGTACTGACGTACAGAGTGCGCTGCGTCCGCATAGCGGCGTGTTTGCGTGATTGGGAGACGTCAGACGCTGCTAATGTCCGGCTAACATAATGTCCAGACACAAAAAGTGTTTTATTGATGATCCGTACAAAATCACGGACGAAAATGCGCATCGTATGACCGCTATCACGTATTCCGGGAAAAAATGCGTCCTTTCATTCGAACGCACTTTTCCACAGACAACGCGAAAGATGCGTTAGTCTGACCCTAGCCTAAGAAGTCTCCAATAGTTCTGTCCATGCATGAATTGCGCAATAAAAAGATTAGTAGATTCTGTAGCTGCTGCAGCGCTTCATTATCTATGAGAATGGCATTCCTTTGACAATCGCAATGAAAGATGAAATAAATGCAATGCTAGGTTTCTGTGTTGCTTTAACAGACGGACATATCTTTGTTCTGGGGAAATGTAGCATGGGGAATTCTGTGAGAATCGCTATCCTGGTATCTGGGGCATTTAGCCCCAGGAAGATTTTGAGATAACCGTTTTTTTTTTTTTCGTGTGTGTGTGTGTGTTTTTAGACTTTTATGGAGTATCCAGAAGAGCAGAGTGATCTGATTCTGATCTGATCTGATCTGACTATCATAAGGAAAGGGTTTTATAAGCGCTGCCGTAATGTGACTTGTAGTAAGAGAGGATTTTGGAAAGCCTAAATCAGGAAAGCATATTTTGTACAATCAGGCCAAGGTTGTTAATGCTTAAATTAAGAGGGTAGAAGCCTTTTAATCCAGGGCTGTCCAGCTCACGGCCCCCAGATCTTGGGCCCTATTACATTCTTGTGCGCGTGCAAAAACGCATTACCGCGAGGGGCAAAACCCTTTGCGCTGAACGTCGTATTACGGCGTTCGCGCACAAAATGCGCGTTAACGTCTAATGCGAGTGACCCTGCGTGAACCCTTTGCGAGCGCAATTTAGTGCGCGCATCCTATACTTAGCATTGTGAGCGCAAATGCGTTTGTGCGCTGGTACGCGCATGGTATTTCAATCTTAGCGCAAAATTTAACGGAAAATATTTGCGCGCATAATCTTAACGTCTTTGAAAAGCTGGTGGTAACGGCAAACTGTAACAACCTGACCGGACCAAACTGCGTATTCACAACGGAGAACGTCGATACGCACGTTATTTTTACTAGATCCGTCAAAAATGACGCCCACTACCTTGTCTTCAGTCAGAACGTTCTTCTGTTGTGCGCAGTCCGCACAAAATGACGGACTCGCGTTAAAAATTACATTGCGCTCACTGATTTCTGTGCGCAACGGTACTTTGCGTGCATTTTTGCGCGTCGGTTTTACGAGCGCAATTTCCCCACGGATGAAAAAATGCGCGAGGAATGTGATTCCAGCGGTGACGTTTAACGCTTCGCGCAAAAAAATACGCGTTTAGCTTGCGTCTTTGCGTTGAGAATGTAATAGGGCCCCTTGTTGGCTACAAATTCCCAGAATATATTTAATGTAATACATGACCGTGGGATTCTGGGAGTTGTAGTTCAGAAAGATCTGGGGGCCAGAGTTTGACAGCACTCTTTTAACCTGTAATGAGGCATGACGGTTATATTTTCTTACCCTAAAGGCCTGTGCAATTGCAGGCACCAAGATGGTATGTATATTTATATATATATAAATAAAGCAACACCAGGGGTTTGCACTCACCTCAGCAATATCAGCGGGTGCATCTAGGACATGCAATACAAAACACTAAAAATAGAGCACTCCATATAAGTTTCTTGGAAACTGTGTTTTTTGGCTATTGAACATGATGGAAGAATGTGTTCATTGATATGGAGTGCTCTATTCTTGGTGATACATACATATATAATATACAAAAAGAGCACTCCATATAAATGACCACATTCCATCAGATCATTCTATTTAAAAAAATATCACCATTGTTTAAAAATCGTATCACCTAACTGAGGGAATAAATGATGGGAATTTAGTTCACAAATTATGATCACATTTTGCTTAAGATTGTCACAGTCGCCAATGTATCCCAGAATTATACATATTTATATAAAAATACAAAATGTGAGAGCACACCCGGGCTTATAAAAATGTAAAGTTTAA
Source organism: Leptobrachium leishanense (assembly GCA_009667805.1). Classification (NCBI taxonomy): domain Eukaryota; kingdom Metazoa; phylum Chordata; class Amphibia; order Anura; family Megophryidae; genus Leptobrachium; species Leptobrachium leishanense. The sequence continues at coordinate 44,903,215 of CM019064.1, forward strand.
TAGGTATGCATTAAAAGTCCTAACGTTTCAGCTCCTAAGAGCCTTTGTCAAGGGATGATACATCAATCACATAAACATACTTATGTAATGAAAATACAAACTCACCACCCAATCGTTTGATGCTGCGTCGAAGGCCATGGCTGGAGGGACTCAGGTCGGCACACCTGTGTTGGACGCTTAGCCTATGATGCACTGCTGAGCGTGTCATGGGCACCAAGGACTTTGTTACCATAGCAGCCAGTTTTTCCTTTTTTTTTTTTACACCTGTTCGGCGACTTGTCAGAATTATTCCCGTGGCTGGTCAGTGGTCCGTTTGGTGGCTTTAATCAGATCCATTCGGCGGTGTGTTTTTCAACTTTTATCAGATCCATTCAGCGGTCTGTTTGGCAGCTTTTATCGGATCCATTCGACAGTCTGTTCAACGGCTTTTTTCGGATTCATTTGCTGGCCTGTTTGGCAGCTCTTTTTGAATCCATTCAGGGGTCTGTTCAGTGGCTTATTTCAGAACCATTTAGCGGTCTGTTCGGCGCCTTTTTTCTGATCCATTCGGCAGTCTTTTCGGCGGATCTTCTGATACTTTCGGTGGTTTTTCTGTGTTTTTTCAGATCGTTTCGGATGTTTTGTGTTGGTGTTTCAGATGCATTTAGCGGGTCAATTTGGCACACTTCGGTAACCCTGCGGTGAATGCTGAATTCACGGCAAGGTCGGCGAATTGAACTCGCAAAAGTGCAGGGAAAATGGAACCACCGAAATGTTTGTGACATTTCAGTGCTCTCTGAATAAACCCTTAAATATAAAACGAATCACAAGTCAACAAAGGTTTTCTATAGGTTATGAAAATGGCTCGACGTGATCAAATATTATTTTGCTACATATTTGCTTCCATACACATGATTACTGCAAACTGAAAGTGACTTTTGTTATTGAAAACTGTATAAAATAGGGAATATGCAGAGTATATACACTGATCAGCCACACTATTAAACCACATGTCTAATATCGTAGACAGGCCCCCTCATACTGCCAAAACAGCTCTGATTCATCACGGCATGAGCTCCTCAAGACCTCTGAACATGTCCTCTGGTATGTGGCACAAAGAAATTAGTACCAATTCTTTTAAGTCCTGCAAGTTGCGAGGTGGGGCCTCCATGAATCTAATTGGTTGTTCCAGTACTTTCCACAGATGCTAAATCAGATTGAGATCTGGGGAATTTGGAGGCCAAGGCAGCATCTTGAAATCTTTGCCATGTCCCTCAAACCATTCCTGAACTATATTTGCAGTGTGGCTGGTGCAATATGCCTTGGACACCCATGACCCATATGCCGTTTTCCCAGAATGTCTGTCTTTGCACCACTTTTGTTAGGTACTAAACACTGGGAACATCCCACACGACTTGCCATTTTGGAGATGCTCTGACACAGTCATCTGACCCACCACTATATGGTTCTTGTCAGTCACTCAGATCTTTTCACCCATTTATTAGAAACTTCGTTTCCGTCAGATTTGTATTTTCGTTATTTTTTTTTTATTTCCGAGAAACGTAATATCGGCCGTCTCATATTACGAATTGGCCAAAATAACAATTAGAAATCGTTTTGAGAAACGATCCGAAACTATATAAACCGATTCGAAAATGATATCAAATGGAACGAGAGTGATCCTGTCACACCTGGGGAGTCTCAGGGGGTCACGGGCGCAAGACGCCGTTGGCTGGCCGAGTGCCAGTATCTCCAGCGGTGCCCGGCATGCTTGCGGCTGATCAGGGGGTGGGGCGCAGTGTGATGACGCGTAGCCGTCGGCCTTTAAGTAAAGAGCGCATGCCCTGAGTCCTTGCCTTGACGTAGAGTCATTTTCCCGCATTGCTGAGTGTTTCGTGTATTCAATTCACTGTTTCTCTATTGCTTTGATTCAGTCACTCTGTTGCCGATTCTGTTTGTACGATGACGCTCTCTGTTACTGACCCGGACTGCTTATTGACGATTCTATCTCCTACTCAGCCTGTATGTATGGTTTACCCCAGAGCAGCCTCAGAACGATTGCTGATCCTGCCACAAGCTGACTCAGGATACATCTCTGTTGCTGATTCAGTCTGTAATCTCCTCTGTTGCCAACCCTGCTTGTATACCAACCCTCTCTGTTGCCGACCCGGATTGTGATATTGACCAAGCTGTTTCTGACGCGTGTTATATAAACAACCAGTACAGGCCTAACGCAGGCTATACCTCATCTGACGATGAGGTTAACCCCTTCTGCCCCAGTGTATGCTCAGTACGAACACCTACTGCCAACATCTCAAAATTATACTCATTGTTACTGGTGTGTTTGTTTTCCCTGGCTGGGAGTGATAGGGTTAGCGGTTCCGACCACACAAGGATCGGAGGGCTTAGAGGTCTGTCGATAGGGATCCAAACCATGGTTATCGAGTGTGAACGTGATAGATCCGAAACGATAAAAATGTAACGAAAATGACCCAAAACAAAACAAAATGTTCCAAAACGAAAAGAAAGAATAAAAAATGACACAAAGCAAAAAATGGAACAAAATGATTCCAAAGTAATAAAAATGGGGATTTGCAACTTATAAGATTCGCCTATAGGATTTAATGTTAAAAAAATGCCCCCTTTTATTAAATATTTCTTAACCCTTTCACTGCGGAGGACGCGCTCTGCGCGTCCACCCGCAGTGTCGTTCCATGCGGAAGATGCGCTGAGCGCATCCTCCCTTTGCGGCCAGCGATCAGCCGGATTCTGGCCGATCGCTGTTCCCCCCGGTGCGGGCTGACATTCTCGATGGCGGCGCGATGACATCTAATTCAGGTGCCCCCCAGGCGTGTGCGGAGGAGGCGCCTGAAAGGGAGGGGGGGAGGCCCTTCGGACCTCTCTCCCTCCCGATTGCCGGGGTGCACTGGGTTAAGCCAGACACCGTTTGGAAGGGCACAGCCTTCCCTTCCAAACGGTGGCTGTCATTAACCCCTGGAGAGCCGGATCACGATTCGGCGCTGAAAAGCGCCGGATAGTGATCCTTTCCCAGAGCTGGCCGACATCCAAGCCTCCGGGAACTCCCCCTGAGGACTGGCGTCTTCGTGCATAGCACGATGACGCCAGTCCTGGAGTTAACCCCTAGCTGCCAGCAATGGTGGAGATAGGGGGTTCATTGGAACCCCCTATCTCCCGATCCGTGGCATATAGCGGTTAAAGTTTGATATGGTTGGATCAGCCAGAGCATGGCCTTTCCAACGATACCAAACTTGAACATGTAAAAAGTTTTTAAAAAATAAAAAATAAAAGATAAAAATAAAAAAATATTTAAAAAAAAATTATAAAAAAAAAAAAATAAGTTTTTTTTTTTTTGGTTTTGTTAATGCAGCAATATTGTTCCCATTTCAATTATAATGTGAACAATGATGCTGCACTAACGATTTTTGTATGCGGTGTGTTTGTTAAAAATAGCGAAATTTTCCACAAAAAAAAATGTAACGAGTCCCCATTTCAAATTTTTTTAACATGCGCACCCCATACAAAATATAACCGCAAACGATCGCATGTTAAAATGGGAAAAAAAAACACTTTACACATTGTAAATTATTGAAAATTCATATTTTATTGCATTTTTTGTTATAATATACAAACAGGACATGACGTATACATATAATAATGATATATTATGAATCTGCCGAGTCTGCTGGAAAGAACGATATATAATATGTCTGGGTCATATATCAAAATATGGCTTCAAAAAGCGGTTAAACATGATGAGTGAAAGTGGTAAAAATGACCTCAGCACAGAGGTGTGAAATGGCTCAGCAGCGAAAGGGTTAAACCATTTTTTTTTTTACTAGCAGCAATAAGTTTTTTTGCTTATTTACTCTTTAGGATTTTTTTTTATATTTTAGGATTTTTTTTATTTTTTAGGATTTTTTGGGTGAAATTTTAGGTTTCCTAACTTTTTAAAATAAACGAGGCTATTTTTCCCCATAGGTTTCAATGTAAAATATTTGCTTTTTATTAAATATTTCATAAAACTGTTTACTTGTTTCACTTGCAGCAATAAGCCCTTGTTTATTTAATTTTTAGGATTTTTTGGCCATTTTTCGGGAGCTTTCGGGTGAAATTTTAGGTTTCCTACCTTATTTTAAAGTTTGTGTTCAATAATTTTTTTCAAATCGCGTTTTAATAATGATAATGAATCAGATCCGGTCCGATAAATGAAACGGATCCGATCCGATAAATGAATCAGATTTGATAAATGAATTGGGCTGGATCCGATAAATGAATCGAACTGGATCCGATAAATTAATCGAACTGGATCCGATAAATGAATCGAACTGGATTCGATAAATGAATCGAACTGGATCCGATAAATGAATCGAACTGGATCCGATAAATGAATCGAACTGGATCCGATAAATGAATCGAACTGGATCCGATAAAGGAATCGGATCCGAGAACCGAAATGATCCGAAACTGATATTGGACTATCCGATATTTCGGATCGGTCTGAAAATACGAATCGCGGTGAAATATCTAATGACCTGAAACAGAAAAACTGTTTAAAATGGCCCCAAATCAACCGAAATAAAAAAAAATAAAAAAATGGGAAGAACGAAAAAAAAAACCGCTGTGCACAAGTCTACCATTTATTCTGCTTCCAAAACATGAAATTGAAGAGCTGACTGTTCACTTGCTCCCAATATATATTCCTCCCCTTTGCAGGTGCCATTGTAACCATATAATCAATGTTATTCACTTCACCTGGTTTTAATGTTGTGGCTGATCAGTTTATAAAGAATAAAGCTCTTCGGTGATTTCTGCGACCACCTCAGGTAAATAACACTACGTAGCTTGCCCAGGGCCCACTGTTGGATATTTTCATGATTTATAAGACTACTTTAAAATCAAGTAAGTTTTTCTCATTTTTGGCACAAGTGAAAAAATAACTAGAATTAGTTTTTTTATAACATACTTTGAGGCGACTGCAAAACAGAATGTGAGAAAATTCCACCTGGATTGAAAAGAATATTTCTTCCCAACCCTATTTCTATGTTCCAATATAACAGTTAATTTTGGACATTATCCTCGATTGTAATTTTGCATTATCGCTGAAATTGTGCTTGGAAAGAAAGCTAATTTCTAAGGCTAGGGTCAGACGAAAGCATTTTTCCCCGCGAACGTGAAAAAGTGCGTCCGAACGCATTGACGTATTTTTTCACAGAATGCGCAAAAACGGTCAGACGACGCGCATTTTTGGGCGTGATTTTGTACGGATCGTCAATAAAACTCTTTTTGCATCTGGACGTTATGTAGGCTGGACATTAGCAGTGTCTGACATCTCCTAATCTCGCACACACGTCGCTATGCCGCAGCTGCGCACTCAGTACGTCAGTACTAGCGGTTCAGCGTTCTCAGAAAAATGCGTTCAAATTCCACTTGCGTTGCATGGCCGGACTTTTGTGCGGCCGTACATCGTATATTGTCCGTCATTGCCCGTCATCTGCTGCTAGTGCGGCCGTAATTATGTGCGCCAGAACGCACGTTAAAAGTGCGCTGGTCTGACCCCAGCCTAAGCTGCTGCGTATGTTACTCGATAGCAGTTAAAGAGCTTTTCTGCACTCATCTTCATTCAGCATAACATTAAAAGAATTCATATCTCATTTCACAGCCAGCATGCTATATTATCAGGGATATTCAGAGAAAGGTGAAACTCCGGAGAACTTTAGGAGAAGTGAAAATTCTAGGTCAAAATAGGCAAGAGAAGAGAACAATCTAGACCAAATTTGTAAAGTGAGATAAATGAGAGAATTTTTCTGGTTTGGCTATTTTGACCTAGAATTTTCACTTCTCCAGTCATTCTGCTGAGGTTCACCTTTCTTTGAATAGACCTATAGGTGTTAAGCCTGCTCGAAGAGCAGTCTATTGTTGAAGTGGCATTGGCTGCTCAGCGCTCCCAATGATGTGACTGCTTGGCGGCGGCGCACCCAGAATCTGGCTGCTCAGTGCTCCCCAGGATCTGGCTGCTCGGTGCACCCAGGATCTGGCTGCTTGGTGCACCTAGGATCTGGCTGCTCGATGCTCCCCAGGATCTGACTACTTGGTGCACCCAGGATCTGGCTGCTTGGTGCACCAAGGATCTGGGTGCTCTGTGCTCCCCAGGATCTGGCTGCTTGGTGCACGTAGGATCTGGCTGCTCGGTGCTCCCCAGGATCTGACTGCTCGGTGCACCCAGGATCTGGCTGCTTGGTGCACCAAGGATCTGGCTGCTCGGTACTCCCCAGGATCTGGCTGCTGGGTGCACCCAGGCTCTGGCTGCTCGGTGCTCCTCAGGATCTGGCTGCTCTGTGCTCCCCAGGAAAGTTTGCCCAGGGTCCTGGGGTGACTCAGGGCAGGGGTGTGAGGGGTTTTGGCTGAGAGAGAGGCACTTTGCAGGCACCTCTCCAAATGGAACGGTATTGTTTTTTTCCCAAACGCATGCCAAAGTTTTTTCCGTCACCCATCGCGCATGCGCAAGCACAGCTAAGCTATGCACATGCACATTACGTCCAATGGCGACGGACCCAAACAGTTTTATTATTATACTAGGTGTTACGCCTACCTGGAGGGCAGTCTTTTGTTGCAGAAGATCTGGTTGCCCGTGCTCCCAATGATGTGGCTGCTCATTGCACCCAGGATCTAGCTGCAGGATCGAGCTGCTTGTTGCTTCCCAGGATCTGGCTGCTCAGGTGCTTCCCAGGATCTGGCTGCTCGGTACACCCCAGGATCTGGCTGCTCAGGTGCTACTCAGAATCTGGCGGCTCAGGTGCTCCCTAGGATCTGGTTGCTCAGGTGCTCTCCAGGATCTGGCTGTTCAGGTGCTCCCCATGAGGAGAGCATTATGATCATTGTGTTATACAGAGAAATCATGCACATTGTGTTATACAGAGAAATCATGCACATTGTGTTATACAGAGAGATTGTGCATAATACAGCTTTTTCCCTGCATGTCGGGGACCCTGCAATGAATGCCTAATTCACCACAGGGTCTGCGAATCGGACTCGCTGAAGTACGAGAAACTGAATAACCCTAATAATGTAAATGCATTTTGAAGTTATAAAGATACATGAGTAAACTATTTCGTAGGTGAGGCATGGAGTAGAGAAATGTTGTTGACCATTACATCAAATCTTTGTCTAGGCAAAAGATGTGTTGTACAATTTTGTACCCCATGTACTTAACCCCTTCGCTACCAAGCGATTTTCCAAAAGTCCACTGTCAGGAACCATTAGCTTTTTTAGAAAATCATTTTAATTAAGTGTACAATACATAAGTGGGAATATTCCCAATGTATTTCTTGCTGTAATAACCTATTTGGCAAGGAGATGTTGCCATCTGCTGGCCAAAATGAGTTACTGCAGTTCAAGGAACTTTGCATGGGCTGGGGTAGTCCAATAAAAGACATTCCTTAAACTGGTTTTAACCAGTTTCAGCACCTCGGTTATCATGCCCAAGGGACTAAAACTTTGAGGAAACCTTCTGGAGCCCAAAAGCAAATGAAATTTGTTTGCAACAAACAAATCTAATTTGCAATCATACAGCACAGCCCCAGGTCGTGTTAACATGATCTAAGGCTGCTGTGTATGCTCCCCCTGAACGTGTATATGTTACGGTTAAAGCCTTAAATGCGGTTAATCCTAGGAATACCCAGGTAATCCTGACATTACCCAGGCGTCATTAGCAAAAGTCTGAAGTGAAATTAAATTTTGGACTTTACCCGGGTAATCTGCAAAGTATCCAGAGGCCTCTGGGTAATCCGGTTTTCTGCTGTATTTTAACCGGGTAATTCGCACATTACCCTAGTGTTGCTGGATAAAGTGTGAAGTTCAACGAAACATCAGACATTATCCGGGTAATCTGCAAAGTATCCAAACACCTCTGGGTATTGCGCTTTTCTTGCGTTTACAGCAGGTTACAGTTGACTGAATTGCGAGGATTACCCGGGTAAAGCTGCAAACTGTTATCTGACTGATAACAAAATTGTGTTTTTTGTTATTTTTAACGAAATTATATCCACAGTCACAAACCACACTAAATAACCGTCGTGTAACTCTGTGCGTTAATTGTCTGAAAATTTATTTATAAAGATAAAGATATTATATAAAGAGTAACCTTTATGTTTTATAAATGATATATAAGCACATATGACAGATAATAAAGATCACGTAACTCTCTCACATTCATATAAGAAACATATCCTGTTACTCTGTATCTTCATTATATCTTCAATACATTTTAATGTTTGTCTTTCATCATTTTCATTGATAACATCCATAGATAATAGAAAAATTCACTTTTACCCAAGCGGGGTTGGATGCTCTGCAGATTACCCAGGTGAAGCTGTGGATAGTCCTCAGATTACCCGGGTGAAGCTTCAGACTTGCACATTATCCGGGTAAAGTGCGAATTTTTCAGCTCTTCCAGACTGTTACCCAAGGGCAGTTGGTTACTCCTAAGATTACCCGGGTAAAGTCTGAAATTTTCATTTTTTGCAGCTTTAGGCTAGGGTCAGACGAACGCATTTTCGCGTTGTCTGTGAAAAAGTGCGTTCGAACGAATGACGCATTTTTTTACGGAGTACGCGATAGCGGTCATACGATGCGCATTTGCGTTCGTGATTTTGTACGGATCATCAATAAAACACTTTTTGCATCTGGACGTTATGTTGGCTGGACATTAGCAGCGTCTGACGTCTCCCAATCACGCAAACACGCCGCTAGCGGACGCAGCGCACTCTGTACGACCGTACTAGCGGTTTGACGTTCTCGACAAAATGTGTTTGTTTGCCACTTGCGTTGCGCGACCGTACTTTCGTGCGACCGTACTTCGTATATTGGCCGTCATTGCCCGTCATTTGCTGCTAGTGCGGCCGTAATTAAGTGCGCCAGAACGCACGTTTAAAGTGCGCTAGTCTGACCCTAGCCTTACCCAGCAGTTTTGGGTAATGTCAGGATTGCCCGGGTAATCCTTGGATTAACCGCACTCCTGGCTTTACCTGTAACATATACATGATCACGTTAGTTAAGGGGTTAAATTATGTCTTGAAACCTAACTTGTAGGTGATTACACTGAGGCTTAGCGGTTTCTAGCAATGCACTATGAACATCAAAAGCGTATGTTACTGCTAAAAGATGTATATAATAATAGCGTGTTACATCATTTCACTTGTAATAAATTGTAACATTGTTACAAGCATTTGATCGACTAAAATTGGTGGTAATAATTATAATAATAAGTTACTAGATTTGACAATGAGAAAAGAATACAAACGCAGCGCAGACACTTTTTATGCTCTATTGACTGAACAATTTTTTTTCTTCCAGGTGACAGATGAGGAATATTGTAAAATGCTATTGTATGCTGTTGTGAAGGATGAACACAAGTTTGGACCCACTGACCCTTATAAGTGAATTGTATACCATTTATATACTTTTTTTTTGCAAGGTTCTTCTTCGGTTCTCTATGAATGCCGAGTAAGGATATTGAGCTCTTTAAAACATACAACGGATCAAGAGCTGCGTGTAAAATCATGCAAAAAGCACATGTATATGCGTGCATGAGGAGGAATACGGAGCTGTATAAAAGCCATATAGACATTTTTTAGGCAATTTTCATGCAAATGTTTTTTTTATTAAGTATTAATAGATTGTTTTTTTTATTTTTTTCGTTAAACCAAAGTACGAAATATCCCTGATGCTGGGGAAATTGATTTTGCTGGCTACCAGGTGCAATAAAATCGCAAGCTCGAAAGTCACTGCACTGCGTGTTATTGCTTATTAAGTAACGGTTACATTTAATTATTAACAGATTGGAAGAAAGGTCAGGTTGACGTAAGGTCAGAATATTAGTATAAATTGTGTAATGACATATGGACTTACCTGGATGTTTGACACTGCTGGAGGGGACTTAGGCTAAGGTCAGACGAAAGCAGTTTTAACGTGCGTTTAGCCGCACGAAATCACGGCCGTGCTAGCAGCAAATGACGTCCAATGCCGGGGAACATACGACGAACGGCCGCACGAAAGTTCATCCGCGCAACGCAAGTGGCAAACGAACGCATTTTTTCGAGAACGTCAAACCGCTACTACTGACGTACAGAGTGCGCTGCGGCCGCATAGCGGCGTGTTTGCGTGATTGGGAGACGTCAGACGCTGCACACGTCCGGCCAACATAATGTCCAGACGCAAAAAGGTTTTATTGATGATCCGTACAAAATCACGTACGAAAATGCGCATCGTATGACTGCTATCGCGTATTCCGTGAAAAAATCCGTCCATTCGTTCGAACGCACTTTTTCACGGACAACGTGAAAAATGCGTTCGTCTGACCCTAGCCTTAGATGTGAATAGAAACTTACAGGGTTATTCAAAGAGATCAAAATGGCTGCCGAAAGGGAACCGAACGCTGAAAATCAGCGTTCGGTTACCTTTCTTGGCCATTCGGCTATCCAGAGAGCAGGCAGTTCGCCAAATCCTGGCGAATTGCCTGCACATACGGTGCCTGTTCGGTGCCTGTTCGAGGGCAGTGAAATCCCCATAGAGAAGCAATGCTTCGTCTGTTCAGAGAACACAAAACAGCAGTAAAAAGTTGCCGAAATGCCCTGCTGTTTGGTGGTTTCATGCGGCAGATTTATTCAGGCGAATCCCATAGGCTTTAATGTTAAAAATATTCCTGTTTTAATTCAATATCTAATAAACCGTTGAGTATAATATTCCGCAGAAAAAAGTCTCTTTATTTATCGATTTTTTGGGATATTTTAGCCAAAACATTTTTTTCCGATTTTCTTTTTTTTATTATATTTTTAACGTTTGGCCTTTTTTCTGTAACAGCCCTTTTTATTATCATTCATTGGACCTCATATGTAAATTTCAGAGATTTTCGCTCAGTAGTTTCTTTTTCAAACAGCATTTCACTTTTCAAACATTCAAGCAAACTGTTTTTTTTTTTTTCACTACATTCGTCTGTGGTGTCGGCTTTTTCCGGCGGCCGCGCTGTGTGTGATCGGCTCCTGCTCGGGTTTCTCTGGCGTTTTCTTCGGGGTTAATCCAGATGTTTTTGCGGGTTTCGTGTGCTTTCGCCGGGTTTTGCGGTGAGTTTTTGGCGGGTTTGCGGCGACTTCTACCCTGCAATTCAAGAACCCTGTAGTGCTTGTTGAATACACCGCAGGGTCACCGAAATGGGATCGCCAAATCGAACCAAATTGAGGTGAACGAAAAGTCACTGAACGTGCGGCGACTTTTCGATTCTCTTTGAATTACCCTGATAGAGACTGAGGAGGTTATTTACTAAGCAGCAGTGTTGCAAATAGCAGCAAAAATTGGCAGTATTGCAGTTCTGAAAATGTGAGAATATTGGAATTTCAGAAAGTTATAATCTAAACAGCAACACTGGCACTTGCAAGGTTATTCAGAGAAAGGTGAAACTCTGTAGAACGTTTGGAGAAGTGAAAATTCTTGGTCAAAATAGTCAAACCAGTCAAAAAAAAGAAATTCTCCCATTTATCTCACTTTCCAAATCGGCTATTTTGACCTAGAATTTTCCCTTCTCCTAAAGTTCTTCAGAGTTTCACCTTTCTCTGAGTAACCCTGTTAGTGAATGAACAATTTAACGATCAATACATCGCATAAGTTATATTCTTCAAAACTACCGGCAGGACCAAGCATCTCAGCTGTACATTTTCACTGTAGTTAAGCCCTATTTGACAGGCAGAGTGCTCCCTCTGCTGGTCAATAACACGCTGTTGCATAGACATTACAGCTTGAGCTTTGTGTTTCCTTGAAGGAAAAAATGGATCTCCAAGGTCTCCAAACAATTTCAAGACTTTGACTTACATGTCCGAGGAGTTGAAACTGTAGGGGCCCGTTCCACAGCCATTTGTAAACTAGTTTAGCAAGAAATTAAATTCCTCGGCATCGCTCCAGAATAAGACCACATCAGATACACTTGATATCAGGGCACCTACTGGTGCTTTGATTATCAAGTATACTGTGCACTAAATATTCAGTAACATAGATGAAAGATGACTGGTCCCTGATTGCAATTCATTTATTAAAGTTTAGATTCAAATTTAAGATGCTGTCACTTATAAATCCGTCACTGATTATGTAACCTTCTATATACACTATATTGCCAAAAGTTTTACAAACTCAATATGGCAGCGCTGATAAGATATTAAGGAAGGATCGCTACAGGCACTCGCACGTGGTTCCTGTCCCAAACCACCAAAATATATACCAATAGTCCAAGGGGATGGAGTGCAACGAAAACAATGTTCCTTTCTTTAAGTCCCAGGAGTAGATTTCCCAGATCCTGAAGAGAGCTTTCTTCCTAGGGTAACCTCAAAAAAGGAAAAACATCATCGTGCGATCTGATGTATACCACATGGATAAACCAAAGAAGTGTCAGCACACTCACGTGAAATAGAGCCTTCCTGGCTCTGGATGATGCGCCTCTGGGTTATTAACGGCTACCCACTTGTCCTTTTCGGTACAGGTAGTCTTGATACTTCAAGTCTTTACACCCTTAAATATGGATACAGACAGGGCATAGCATAGACTGTAATACTATGGAAAACAGAAAAGTGGAATAGAAATATACTCACACTTTCTTGGACCTAACCTAGGTCCTTAGGAATCAGGCTCAGAAGTTGTTGTAGGGTACAACTTCAAATAAAACCCTATGCGGTGGAGTAAAAATTAAAAATTTAATAAAACACAGCATAAAATACAACAAAAATATAAAATAAGGGAATAATTAGTGACCAAAATGCATTTCGCCCCTTGAGATATCCTCAGTGGCTTCCAAAAACGTTTTTTTTTAAAACTTTTTGTCCTTGTTTCCTGTCCCCCAGGGCACTACCCGGACCCCCATACACCTTTTATGGCAAATATGTAGCATATATGCCCTCTTGGAGGGCACTCTAAAAAAACAAATTTTCAGCCCCATTGACTTGCATGGGGGTTCGGGTTCGGGTTCGGACCCGAACAAATGGGAAGTTCGGGTTCGGGCTCGAACCGAACTCGGGGTATGTTCGGCTCATCCCTACTCTCTACCTCTTGTAACTATGTCTTGACATAATTTTTAATGTAGATGCTGCACCATTCTGCAGAAAATATTGGTAAATATTGGAAAACAAATAAACAAATAATAATAGTGAAGGTTATTTAATTTAGGTATGACCAATCGGATTAAAACTCAAACTCTAATTAAATCACATCTGTTCAGTAACCTCCTGCGGAAAATGGAAATATAATAAAACTAGCAGTCTTCTGACCATGACACGTTCAATGTTTTGCAATATTTCTACAAAGACCTGGCTAAATATGTACAACTTGATCATCCTAACTAGTTAAATAAGTACAACATGACTTTTGAGAATTCAAAGTCTAACAACAATCTATTGGGGCAAATACCTGTTTAACCCTTCAGAACTGTGATTATATATATATTCTCTGCAGACACGGCAGCCTGAGCTCGTGTTAACACATGGAGCTGTGCTGTATGACTGCAAATGAGATTCATTAGTTGCAAATTAATTTTATGTGCATTTGTGCTCTAGACGTACTGACACTTTTAAAAAACAGCTGGGGAATGTCTCTAACCCCTTCACTGCTGAGGCATTTCACCACTGTGTGCTGAGCTCATTTTTACCGCTTTCGCTCATCATGTTTAAACGCGATTTGAAGCCACATTTTAATAAATGACCCAGACATATTATATATCGTTCTTTCCGGCAGACTACGCAGATTCATAATATATCATTTTTATATGTATACGTCATGACCTGCCTGTATATTATAACAAAAAATACAATAAAAATTGAATTTTTAATCATCTGCAGTGTGTAAAGTGTTTTTTTTCACATTTTATCACATGAGCGTTTGCGGTTATGTTTTCTATGGGGTGCGCTTGTACAAAAAATTTGAAATGGGGACTTGTTACTTTTTTTGGGGGGAATTACGTGATTTTTAGCAAACGCACCCCATAGAAAAAAATCATTAGTGCAGCATCATTGTTCACATTATAATTGAAATGTGAACAATATTGCTGCATTAATAAAAACAACACACAAAAACAAACATGTTTTTTTTTATTTATTTATTTTTTTAAATTTATTTATTATTTTAATTTTTTTTTTTATTATTTTATTTTTACTTTTTACCTAGTCATGTTGGGTATCATTCGAAAGGCCATGCTCAGGCCTTTCAAATGACACCCTACGTGACCCCCTAGCTGCCACGGTTCTGGAGATATCGGGGTTCACAAGAACCCCCTATCTCCACCAGGGGATTTCCTTGGGAAATCCCCGGCAGCTAGGAGTTCCCCGGCTATCTGACATCATCACGCTATGCGTGATGACGTCAGACAGCGAGGGGAGTCCCGGGGGCGGAGCCGCCATCCAAGATGGCGGCCCCCACCGGAGATAGGCTGCACTTCGGCGCCGCAAGGCGCTGAAGTGCAACCCAGCACTTGAGGGGTTAAAGCCAGGCACCGCTTAAAAGGGGAGACTCTCCCCTTTTAAGCGGTGCCTGGCTTTTACCGCTGCTCCTTCCCGATCGGGAGGGAGAGGGATCCGAACGGATCCCCCCCTCCCTTCCAGGCTATCTCCCGGCATTGCCGGGGGGTCGCCTGGAAATGACGTCATCGCGCATGGCGCGATGACGTCATTTACGCCGGGAGGAGCTTGACTTCAGCGTCTGAGGACGCTGAAGTCAGAACGCCGTGGGACCCCGGACAGAGAGGTGAGTATCTCCGCTGGGGGTCCCGCACAGCTGATGACGTGTGGGGCACGTCCTCAGCATGCAACGTGCATCAATGAGGACGTGTCCCACACGTCTTCAGCAGTGAAAGGGCTGATGGACATTTCCCCAGCTGACATTGCTTGAAGCTCAGAACTGTAGTAACTACAGTTGGCCAGTAGATGGAGACATCTGCCTGCCAATTAGGTTGCTATAATAAAAAATTCATTGGGAACATTCACAAATATGTCTTACTGTATAATTAACGCTTGGATTTATTTATTTATTTATAAAGTATTTTACCAAGAAGGATACATTAAGATTTCTCTAGTTTTCAAGTATGTCCTGGGTAACTTAAGATGAGTTTGCAAAAAAAAATGCTGGTTCCTGACAGTGTTTTTTTTTTTAAGACACTCACTTGGTAGCGAAGGGGTTAAAGACTAATAAAAGTATTTGTATAAAACTAAACGTATTATGAATTCTGATACCCTAGGGTCATGTTCTGCCCATACTCATATTTTCAGATTTTTGTAGAATTTGACGAATACGGAATTAATAGAAATGTTTGATTTGTAGCACTCCTGTTTTCTAATTTAGTTGACGGTTGCTGCACAGATTTACAAGGTACGTTACGTCTAGGAGCTGTAAGCAACCAAACACCAGAAGTGACTGTGCATCCTTCTTCTCAAGTTATTTCATGTTGAAGATATAAATCCCCTTAATACTGTCTGAGCACAGGACACTTTATTAGCCTTGTAATAGATCTCGCCAAGGCCATTCCTTTTCTGACACTGCATCACAACTTCAAAGAAAGCTGCTCCACACGACGCTCGCCTGCATTGACTCCAATTTTGACAATAAAATATTTTCAGGCAATATCTTAAAACGGTGTATTTTAAGATCAGGTGTACTTGTTTGAAAATTCCGAAGGAACGGCATTGTCAGTGGTCGAAATCAGAACCTACTAAGACCAGTTTTGAGATTTGCCGTCGTCTTCGTGTTTCTGTTATGCAGTGATATCATAAGCTTTAATGACACATTTTTCATCGTGAGCTCGTGTTAAAATATAATGGCACACTTGACAAAAAGTTCTATTTCTGCTCACATTGATTGAAGAATGTCCTGAATTCCGAAAGAATGGGAGGGATGCCTCCAGTGGGGGACGAGTCATTCAGAAGACAGAAAACGCATTTCGCTTATATCTTGCGTTTCTATTCATTTACTTTCTTGCTCTCGTTTATTTATCTTGACATGTTGTAGCAGCGAGAGAGAAAATCATAACAAAAAACAGAAGACAGTTTCATTATATATGTTTCTGGTCTGCTAATCTCCTTCTTATCGGAAGTTTAATCAAAATCAATCGTAAACAACCTTACAGATAGGGCTTTGTTCAACCAATACCTATTTTGTTATGTAAAGGTAAGCTTTCCAGTCACTTGCTTCTATTCATTTTGCAGATAATGACATTTCTCCTTCAACAGTGATTTCTGATGCAGGAAATTGCATGCTCTGTTTAGAATGAATCTAGACAGTTTATTACTTGTCACTAGTTGTGGAAACATTTAACTCAACGCAGAAATATTTCAACATGTTTTCCTTTAACAAATACATACAAATATAGAATTTAATAGGATTTCTTGCACCCACTGTTAACTCTTTTCTTGCAAGCACTCAAAGGGCCAGTTCACAGCTGAGGGCATTAAGGAGAGGGCTCGAGTTGAGCAGCATATCAGCTTCAGTGCTGTGTTTAATTTTATCTTATTCTATTCCATTGTAGACGCAAACTGAGCTTTGTTTCTTGGACGTAACGCCTGGTTAATGTCCATTAATGTCTCCTTTACTTTGTATGGGAGATGCTAATCTGGCCCCAGCAGATGGAGAATGAGCTATTCCAACAGCCCGTTCTCCATCTGTATCTGACGTTATTCTGAAAAGTATGTCTTTCAGACCCTGGGTTTATGTGACTGTGCTTCTGCACAAACACCTAACACATTGATCTAACCCCACCTGAAAATCCCATACTCAACTCAAAATCCATTGGTGGCAAGAGTGTCATGATCTACTGCTTCCTCGCTCCACGGGAAGAGGTAGACTGGGTACAAATAGTTCATAGTGTTCCCCCGAGTATCCCTCTGTTGCCCAGTCGGATCTCACACATATGAGATATGCAAGAGCTCTCGAGAGATCTCATCTCCATGTAGTGGCTGCTTACTGTACAGTAACATCTCCTATACTTTATATGAGAGACGTTAATGTGCTCCTGGCAATGAAGAACGAGCTATTCCAGCAAGTTTGATCTTCATCTGCACCTGACGTTATTCGGGAATGTAATGTTTTCCAAAGGCAGGAGTTAAGTGATTGCGCCTCAGCACAATCACTTAACACAGTAAGCTGACCCACCAAAAAAATCCCGTACTCACCTCAGATCCCTTGGTATGGAGAGAGCGACACAATACGGCATTTCCTTATTCCGCGGGCAGCTGAATACTGAGAACATATAGTTCTGGTGTTCCTCCACGTATCCCTCCGCTGTTCCAGCCGGATCTCCCATTTGTCTCCATGGAGTCCTATGGACTCCTGTAGCTAATAACAGTATTCCACTTGGTGTTATCATCCTGCGGCTGCATAATATTATGACTATAGCTGCTGAGAAAGTGGCTCAGTTGGAATAAAGGCATTAATGTCAAACTACACATGGAAAATGGCTGACACACAAGTTTTCCATTCGCGTTTTACCTTTAACGTCTAATTTGTCATCTGTCCCAAGGACTTTTCCTTAAAAAATAACTTTCATTATGTCATTTAATAATGACTATATTTCAGTCTATAATTTAAACTTTCCTTAGGAAAACATCCTAGTTGTGAGCACCACCAAACGCATCTTTAGTACACTACTGCTATTTCCCCTGTTGCCTGGTGTCTCTTTCAATTTTATACAAATGTTACGTTTTATTTGCACTGTAATGGAGTCTTGAACTAGGGTTGTGCACTTTTTTTTTTTCGTTTTGGCACGTTTGGTTTTTCAAAAGTTTCGTTTCGGATCGTTTCGGCCCATTTTCGTTTTCTCCTCGTTTCGTTTCGACTTGGTGTTTTGTATCGAATTTTGTTTCGTGAAATCGGGGAATTTCAGTCTTTCGGATCGTCTGTTCTCTTCGTTTCAAAGGATCCATCCTCAGATTTTAGTTTTGACTTTAGATGTATGGTATTTTGTATGCTCCCCCAATATTTCGGTCGATACGGTAATCCTGCAGATTCGTTCCTTCAGACGTATTGTTTTTTATAAAAGATCCTTTTTTTCGTATGAATAAATGTTAAAACAAATCGCTGTTTTAAAGTGTTTATTAAATATTTCTAAAACCGTTTATTATTTTCAATTGCAGCAAACAGCCATTTCTTTTATTTATTTTTTAGGATTATTTTTGCATTTTTCGGGAATTTTTGGGTTAATATTTAGGGTTCGTCCTAACTTATTTTAAATGTATAACGAGGTCTGTTTTTTTCTTTGCAGAACACATACAGCTGGATTATCTTCTCACAGTCCGTCCGTATGTGTTCTGTTCAGCAATGAATTTTGATACAATACATTTTGTCATTATCAGTACCATGGATAGTAACAAGCCTGCCGTTTTCCATGATGCTGATATGAAAAAATAGATCGATAATATGTGTTTCACCATCGGCGACTGTCCATGGTTCTGATCTGAGTCCATGTTCAATAAAACATTTTTAAGTGATAGGTATTTTTTGTTACATATATTTTTAGGTATGCTCTCCAAATGGTAGTTAATCCCAATGAAACCAGTTTTATTCCCAGATTTTAATACAACAAAATGAGGCAAAAAGCAGACATGAATTTACAGTCATGACCAAAATTGTTGGCACCCCAGACATTTTTCCAGAAAATCAAGTATTTCTCACAGAAAAGTATTGCAGTAACACATGTTTTGCTATACAAATGTTTATTCCCTTTGTGTGTATTGGAACAAAACAAAAAAGAGAGGAAAAAAGCAAATTGGACATAATGTCACACAAAACTCCAAAAATGGGCTGGACAAAATTCTTGGCACCCTTTCAAAATTGTGGCTAAATAAGATTGTTTCAAGCATGTGATGCTCCTGTAAACTCACCTGGGGCAAGTAACAGATGTGGGCAATATAAAAATAACACCTGAAAGCAGATAAAAAAGAGAGAAGTTCACTTAGTCTTTGCATTGTGTGTCTGTGTGTGCCACACTAAGCATGGACAACAGAAAGAGGAGAAGAGAACTGTCTGAGGACTTGAGAACCAAAATTGTGGAAAAATATCAACAATCTCAAGGTTACAAGTCCATCTCCAGAGATCTAGATTTGCCTTTGTCC
The DNA here is from genome assembly GCA_009667805.1 of Leptobrachium leishanense. Taxonomy (NCBI): domain Eukaryota; kingdom Metazoa; phylum Chordata; class Amphibia; order Anura; family Megophryidae; genus Leptobrachium; species Leptobrachium leishanense. The sequence continues at coordinate 44,922,339 of CM019064.1, forward strand.
ACAGCGCAACATTATCAAGAAGTTTGCAACCCATGGCACTGTAGCTAATCTCTCTGGACATGGACGGAAGAGAAAAATTTATGAAAGGTTGCAACGCAGGATAGTCCGGATGGTGGATAAGCAGCCCCAAACAAGTTCCAAAGAAATTCAAGCTGTCCTGCAGGCTTAGGGAGCATCACTGTCAGCGCGAACTATCCGTCGACATTTAAATGAATTGAAACGCTTTGGCAGGAGACCCAGGAGGATGCCACTGCTGACACAGAGACATAAAAAAGCAAGACTACAGTTTGCCAAAATGTACTTAAGTAAGCCAAAATCCTTCTGGGAAAATGTCTTGTGGACAGATGAGACCAAGATAGAGGTTTTTGGTAAAGCACATCATTCTACTGTTTACCGAAAACGGAATGAGGCCTACAAAGAAAAGAACACAGTACCTACAGTGAAATATGGTGGAGGTTCAATGATGTTTTGGGGTTGTTTTGCTGCCTCTGGCACTGGGTGCCTTGAATGTGTGCAAGGCATAATGAAATCTGAGGATTACCAAAGGATTTTGGGTCGCACTGTAGAGCCCAGTGTCAGAAAGCTGGGTTTGCGTCTGAGTTCTTGGGTCTTCCAGCACGACAATGACCCCAAACATACGTCAAAAAACACCCAGAAATGGATGGCAACAAAGCGCTGGAGAGTTCTGAAGTGGCCAGCAATGAGTCCAGATCTAAATCCCATTGAACACCTGATCTTAAAATTGCTGTTTGGAAAAGGCGCCCTTCCAATAAGAGAGACCTGGAGCAGTTTGCAAAGGAATAGTGGTCCAAAATTCCAGGTGACAGCTGTAAGAAGCTTATTGATGGTTATAGGAAGCGACTGATTTCAGTTATTTTTTCCAAATGGTGTGCAACCAAATATTAAGTTAAGGGTGCCAAGAATTTTGTCCAGCCCATTTTTGGAGTTTTGTGTGACATTATGTCCAATTTGCTTTTTTTCCTCCCTTTTTTTGTTTTGTTCCAATACACACAAAGGGAATAAACATGTGTATAGCAAAACATGTGTTACTGCAATACTTTTCTGTGAGAAATACTTGATTTTCTGGAAAATGTCTGGGGTGCCAACAATTTCGGCCATGACTGTATGTAGTGCACCGAGGAACTGAGCTTGTATTTTTGATGCAGTGGCCATAAATATATAGGTAAAACATATTCAGTTAATTCCAAGAGGCCACTCGGAAACACATGTTTGTAGAACAATATGTTATATTTTGCTCTACCTTTCTGAATGACCGTAAAGTGCTTTTATGTTCTTGATTTGAAACCTCTCCATTATAAAATGATTATTACCCTGTTCTTTTAGTAGGAATAGAAAGATTTGTGCTGGCAAATACAAAAGAACAGAAAACATGATCATAAAGAGTTTAAAGTCCTACAGTTTACATGTTCTGTTGAGATAGCGGTATCGGATCATTAGTATATCAGAGTTTTAGTACTGGAGGTTTTCACAATAATCTGCTGGGGCCAGGTACTGCGGTGTAACCCGAGAGATAGCGTTACCTGCTCCTGGTGAAAATCAGGGGATTGCTTAAGGTCGACCTCCAGTCATTTCAATGACTAAATAAAAGCTTTAAAAAAGTCTGTAGAGTCAACTTGAGCATTTTCGGCCAAGCTGCCATTGGTCCGAATTTTGGGATGAATTGTCTTTTGTGTTCGAATCACGCCGAAATGCCACATCGTCAGAAAGGAACCGGGCGACTGTCGATATTTTGTCCATCAGGTTCTGTTTTCGTTCCTGGAGTCAAAATAGTGGAGGAAAAGGAGGAGACGCTTTGCCATATGCAGCAAGGAATTCTGGGTAGGATATGAAATGAAATGAAAGGGGTCATTTACATATCCTACCCAGAATTCCTTGATGCATATGGGGAATGTGGCACAGGAGCTCTGGGATGCAATTCTTTGAATTGCTATGATGTGCAAGTGGCTTCTGCAATAATAAACACACTTATTATAGTTTGGAGGCTTTTTATCTCACTTTTTGTCCTCCACCACTACCCTTGTAGGTACTAATTTACCGTACGGTCCAAGCATCCACTGCAGCTGGTCATCATGCCTAGCTCCTAGCTGATGAGGGTTCAACACACCCAAAACAGCGCTGTCCTAGGAGATGCTTTGACCAGTTGCATAAACCTTATCTCTGCTAGAAAGCCACAGTGTGGCATAGCATTGATTTTAGAGCTCTGTGTAATAACAGATCCAGGATGCATAAAAGTGAGAAAGGGATCAATTGCATATCCTACCCAGAATTCCTTGCTCCATATGGGGTAGGTGGCACAGGAGCTCTGGGATGCAATTCTTTGAATTGCTATGATATGCAAGTTGCTTCTGCAATAATAAACACAACTATATATAAAACACAGAAAAAGAGCTAATACTCCAAGGTCTCACACTTAAAAATGAAAAACTTTAGTTTTAATCACTGAGATTAAAAATATATAGATTTTTTTTTATTCATAATAAAGATTATTTTTATAAGTATGAGACCTGTGAGTGCTAGCTCTTTTTCGGTTCATGTATTTTTCGTAAGACTAAACACCAGGCATGTATTTATTTGAAAGTCCATGAGTGCAAGGGTTTGTTGTTATATATTTATACTAGGTGGAAAGGCTGCCCAGAGGGCAGTCTATTGTTGTTGTCGCCAGGTCAGAATTCACGTCCACATAGTTTTTTTTCAATGTCCTATCCAAGAGTATCTCTCTATATAAATACGTTTGTAACGCGTCCATCGCCATCCCATCCCCAACAGGAGGGCCGACTGAGCAGCTGTGATGGGTGCGCGCACAGCTGACAGCGCATTACAAAGGAATCTATATATTAGAGTAGGTTCCTCTTCCCTCTTAGATTGTAAGCTCATGGGAACCGGACCCTCAAATAGTAAACTCGTGGGACCCCTTAGATTGTAAGCTCATGCGGCCCCTTAGATTGTAAACTCATGGGGCCCCTTAGATTGTAAGCTCATGGGATAGATTGTAAGCTCATGTGGCCCCTTAGATTGTAAGCTCATGTGGCCCCTTAGATTGTAAACTCATGGTGCCCCTTAGATTGTAAGCTCATGGGGCCCCTTAGATTGTGTTGGGCTTGGGCGGGCATTTTTTTTGTAGCGTATACATTATGCGTATATTTAATGGCACGTGGTATGCATGGCATGGCAGGCTGGTATTTAGGCACACTGGTATTATGAGACACTGGTATTATGAATGGCAGACTGTCATCATGGCTGGCAGACTGGCATTGTGCATGGCAGACTGGTAATATGGCTGGCAGACTGGTATTGTGCATGGCAGACTGGTAATATGACTAGCGAACTGGTAATATGGCTGGTGAACTGGTAATATGGCTGGCAGACTGGTATTGTGCATGGCAGACTGGTAATATGGCTGGCGGACTGGTAATATAGCTGCCGAACTGGTAATATGGCTGCCGAACTGGTAATATGGCTGTCAGACTGGTAATATGGCTGGCAGACTGGTTTTGTGCATGGCAGACTGGTAATATGGCTGGGAACTGGTATTGTGCATGGCAGACTGGTAATGTGCATGGCAGACTGGTAATATGGCTGGCAGACTGGTATTGTGCATGGCGGACTGTTAATATGGCTGGCGGACTGGTAATATGGCTGGCAGACTGGTAATATGGCTGGCAGACTGGTTTTGTGCATGGCAGACTGGTAATATGGCTGGGAACTGGTATTGTGCATGGCAGACTGGTAATGTGCATGGCAGACTGGTAATATACATGGCAGACTGGTATTGTGCATGGCAGACTGGTAATATGCATGGCAGACTGGTATTGTGCATGTCAGACTGGTAATATGCATGGCAGACTGGTAATATGGCTGAGAACTGGTATTGTGCATGGCAGACTGGTAATATGCATGGCAGACTGGTAATGTGCATGGCAGACTGGTAATATACATGGCAGACTGGTATTGTGCATGGCAGACTGGTAATATGCATGGCAGACTGATAATATGCATGGCAGACTGGTATTGTGCATGGCAGACTGGTAATATGGCTGGGAACTGGTATTGTGCATGGCAGACTGGTAATATGCATGGCAGACTGGTAATATGCATGGCAGACTGGTATTGTGCATGGCAGACTGGTAATATGCATGGCAGACTGGTAATATGGCTGAGAACTGGTATTGTGCATGGCAGACTGGTAATATGCATGGCAGACTGGTATTGTGCATGGTAGACTGGTATTGTGCATGGCAGACTGGTAATATGCATGGCAGACTGGTAATATGGCTGAGAACTGGAATTGTGCATGGCAGACTGGTAATATGCACGGCAGACTGGTAATATGGCTGGGAACTGGTATTGTGCATGGCAGACTGGTAATATGCATGGCAGACTGGTGTTGTGCATGGCAGACTGGTAATATGGCTGGGAACTGGTATTGTGCATGGCAGACTGGTAATGTGCATGGCAGACTGGTAATATACATGGCAGACTGGTATTGTGCATGGCAGACTGGTAATATGCATGGCAGACTGGTATTGTGCATGGCAGACTGGTAATGCATGGCAGACTGGTAATATGGCTGGGAACTGGTATTGTGCATGGCAGACTGGTAATATGCATGGCAGACTGGTAATATGGCTGAGAACTGGTATTGTGCATGTCAGACTGGTAATATGCATGGCAGACTGGTATTGTGCATGGCAGACTGGTAATATGGCTGGGAACTGGTATTGTGCGTGGCAGACTGGTAATATGCATGGCAGACTGGTAATATGGCTGAGAACTGGTATTGTGCATGGCAGACTGGTAATATGCATGGCAGACTGATAATATGCCTGGCAGACTGGTATTGTGCATGGCAGACTGGTAATATACATGGCAGACTGGTAATATGGCTGAGAACTGGTATTGTGCATGGCAGACTGGTAATATGCATGGCAGACTGGTATTGTGCATGGCAGACTGGTAATATGCATGGCAGACTGGTAATATGGCTGAGAACTGGTATTGTGCATGGCAGACTGGTAATATGCACGGCAGACTGGTAATATGGCTGGAAACTGGTATTGTGCATGGCAGACTGGTAATATGCATGGCAGACTGGTTTTGTGCATGGCAGACTGGTAATATGACTGGGAACTGGTATTGTGCATGGCAGACTGGTAATATGCATTGCAGACTGGTATTGTGCATGGCAGACTGGTAATATGCATGGCAGACTGGTATTGTGCATGGCAGACTGGTAATGTGCATGGCAGACTGGTATTGTGCATGGCAGACTGGTAATATGCATGGCAGACTGGTAATATGGCTATTGTGCATGGCAGACTGGTAATATGCATGGCAGACTGGTATTGTGCATGGCAGACTGGTAATATGCATGGCAGACTGGTAATATGGCTGAGAACTGGTATTGTGCATGGCAGACTGGTAATATGCATGGCAGACTGATAATATGTATGGCAGACTGGTATTGTGCATGGCAGACTGGTAATATGGCTGGGAACTGGTATTGTGCATGGCAGACTGGTAATATGCATGGCAGACTGGTAATATCCATGGCAGACTGGTATTGTGCATGGCAGACTGGTAATATGCATGGCAGACTGGTAATATGGCTGAGAACTGGTATTGTGCATGGCAGACTGGTAATATGCATGGCAGACTGGTATTGTGCATGGCAGACTGGTAATATGCATGGCAGACTGGTAATATGGCTGAGAACTGGTATTGTGCATGGCAGACTGGTAATATGCACGGCAGACTGGTAATATGGCTGGGAACTGGTATTGTGCACGGCAGACTGGTAATATGCATGGCAGACTGGTATTGTGCATGGCAGACTGGTAATATGGCTGGGAACTGGTATTGTGCATGGCAGACTGGTAATATGCATTGCAGACTGGTATTGTGCATGGCAGACTGGTAATATGCATGGCAGACTGGTATTGTGCATGGCAGACTGGTAATGTGCATGGCAGACTGGTATTGTGCATGGCAGACTGGTAATATGCATGGCAGACTGGTAATATGGCTATTGTGCATGGCAGACTGGTAATATGCATGGCAGACTGGTATTGTGCATGGCAGACTGGTAATATGCATGGCAGACTGGTAATATGGCTGAGAACTGGTATTGTGCATGGCAGACTGGTAATATGCATGGCAGACTGGTATTGTGCATGGCAGACTGGTAATATGCATGGCAGACTGGTAATATGGCTGAGAACTGGTATTGTGCATGGCAGACTGGTAATATGCACGGCAGACTGGTAATATGGCTGGGAACTGGTATTGTGCATGGCAGACTGGTAATATGCATGGCAGACTGGTATTGTGCATGGCAGACTGGTAATATGGCTGGGAACTGGTATTGTGCATGGCAGACTGGTAATATGCATTGCAGACTGGTATTGTGCATGGCAGACTGGTAATATGCATGGCAGACTGGTATTGTGCATGGCAGACTGGTAATGTGCATGGCAGACTGGTATTGTGCATGGCAGACTGGTAATATGCATGGCAGACTGGTAATATGGCTATTGTGCATGGCAGACTGGTAATATGCATGGCAGACTGGTATTGTGCATGGCAGACTGGTAATATGCATGGCAGACTGGTAATATGGCTGAGAACTGGTATTGTGCATGGCAGACTGGTAATATGCATGGCAGACTGGTATTGTGCATGGCAGACTGGTAATATGGCTGGCAGGCTGGGCACGGAGGAGATGCAGGCCGGGCACGGAGCAGATGCAGGGCGGGCACGGAGGAGATGCAGGCTGGGCACAGAGGCGATGCAGGCCGGGCACGGAGGAGATGCAGGCCGGGCACAGAGGAGATGCAGGCTGGGCACGGAGGCGATGCAGGCCGGGCACGGAGGAGATGCAGGCCGGCACGGAGGAGATGCAGGCCGGGCACGGAGGAGATGGAGGCCGGGCATGGTGGAGATGCAGGCCGGGCACGGAGGAGATGGAGGCTGGCAAGGAGGAGATATACAAAACAAATCCGATCCATTGGAGAGGCGCTGTGCTGTGCGCCTATCCAATGGATCGGATTTGTTTTGTCCTTCTCGCACGCCGGCTGTGCGCGTGCCGCGGACGTTGGATGCGCGCGCAGCCAACCGCCGCAGGTTGCGCGCATGCGCAGTAGGGTTTTGGCGACGGACACGCCAGCCCATACTCTTTTATAGTATAGACTAGTTGTAAAGCCTGCCCAGAGGGCAGTCTATTGTGGATATACTGCCCCAGCTCATGGATATACTGCCCCAGCTCGTGGATACTGCCCCAGCTCATGGATATACTGCCCCAGCTCGTGGATACTGCCCCAGCTCGTGGATATTGCCCCAGCTCGTGGATATTGCCCCAGCACGTGGATACTGCCCCAGCTCGTGGATACTGCCCCCGCACGTGGATACTGCCCCAGCTCGTGGATATGCACCCCAGCTCGTGGATATGCCCCCCAGCTCGTGGATATGCCCCCCAGCTCGTGGATACTGCCCCCGCACGTGGATACTGCCCCCGCACGTGGATACTGCCCCCGCACGTGGATACTGCCCCAGCACGTGGATACTGCCCCCGCACATGGATATTTGCCCCCAGCTCGTGGATTTGCCCCAGCTCGTGGATTTGCCCCAGCACGTGGATACTGCCCCAGCACGTGGATACTGCCCCGCTCGTGGATACTGCCCCAGCACGTGGATACTGCCCCAGCACGTGGATACTGCCCCCGCACGTGGATACTGCCCCAGCACATGGATATTTGCCCCAGCTCATGGATTTGCCCCAGCTCATGGATTTGCCCCAGCTCATGGATTTGCTCAGCTCATGGATTTGCCCCAGCACGTGGATACTGCCCCAGCACGTGGATACTGCCCCCGCTCGTGGATACTGCCCCCGCTCGTGGATACTGCCCCAGCACGTGGATACTGCCCCAGCACGTGGATACTGCCCCCGCACGTGGATACTGCCCCCGCACGTGGATACTGCCCCAGCACATGGATATTTGCCCCAGCTCATGGTTTTGCCCCAGGTCATGGATTTGCTCAGCTCATGGATTTGCCCCAGCTCATGGATTTGCCCCAGCTCATGGATTTGCCCCCAGGTCATGGATTTGCCCCCAGCTCATGGATATGGCCCCCCCAGCGCTCATACTTACCTGTCGAGCGGCGCCAGGGAAGTGAAGATTTCCCCGCTTCCTGTTTTTGAAGGACCCAAGCCCCGGTCACGTGACCGGGGCTTGGGTCCTTCAAAGCGGAAGCGAGGGAACTTTCCCTCCGCCGCTCGGGGGGTTGGATGCGCGCGGCAGCCGGGTAGAGGCTGCGCCTCTACCCGGCTGCCGCGCGCATCCTACCCCTGAGCGGCGGAGGGAACTTTCCCTTCGCTGCTCGGGGGACCCGTTAGATGCGCACAGCAGCCGGGTAGAGGCTGCGCTCGCAGCCTCTACCCGGCTGCCGCGCGCATCCAACCCCCGAGCGCGGGGGAAACTTTCCCTTCGCCGCTCGGGGGGTTGGATGCGCGCGGCAGCCGGGTAGAGGCTGCGAGCGCAGCCTCTACCCGGCTGCTGTGTGCATGTGTAACCGCCGCGGCGAGCCGGCAGCCGGCTCGTGCCGCGGCGGTTGCATGCGCGCGTAACCAACCGCCGCTGGTTGCGCGCGCATGCGCAGTAGGGCTTTGGCGACGGACAGCCAAAGCCTTACTCTATTATAGTATAGATAGAATATATATATTCAATGAAGTTGTATATAAATGTAATTAACCCCTTTGCAACTAAGGTATTTTACAGAAAATCACTTTTAAGAACCTGTTGTTTCTTAGTAAATAATTTTTAATTAAATATACAGTAAGAAAAATTTCAGAATATTCCGAATGTATTCCTTACTGTTATAGCCTATTAGGCAGAGAAATGTCATCATCTACTGGCCAAAAGGAGGTACTGCAGTTTAAGTCTCTGCAGGATCAGCTGGAGATATATCAGTCAGACACATTCCCAGTTGTTTTAAAAAGTGTTTGCACCTCATGCATCATGCCCATTGTGCTAATCGATTAGGCGCATGTTCTGGGGCCCGAATGCAAACAAATTTTGCTCACAGTGAAAAAGAATTCCTTTGTAATGCACCTGTGGAGCACCTTATTGACTACGCTAGATATTGGGCCACCAAGCAGTGCCTTGTAGATTGAGTACAGTCAATCTTGATAGTGAAAGGGTTAATATTGATAGCAAAGGCAGCACATTTAAGGAGATAAACTCTCAAACTGCTAAAAACGGGTTCAGGCATGCCAAATGTTTTTACAACAATGCACAAATCTGTAGTAATTATCTCACTGAGGATAGTTGATTATTGAGCTGTGATCATTATGTGAAAAAAACATATATATATATGTATCCAGGAAATCCTGAACACATAATGTAGCTTGTAATATGCTTCCTTTGGTGCCAAAATCTGACTGCACAGATTATACATATATTCAAAGGATCCAGATGAACAACGAAGGCTTCTTAATCATGAAAGTGATACATTTATTACATAGATCGATGTTTCATCTCCTATGGGACTATTCTTAAGATAACACACAAACAAACAAATAAATACACTTACCAATCAGTGCAGCTTAAACCAAACCACAGGGAAACACCATTTAACCCGGAAGCCTGCGTGCTGAGCATGCTACACCACTCCCGTTACCATGGTGATACACATATACAACGTATGAAATAAAACATGAATACATTATAAGTATACTAATAAAACCATTGCCATAGATGCATTACTATGTCAACATGCTCAGTATATACAAACATATATATAACTTTAAAGTAAACAGAGAAATGCATTTCTGCACCTCCTGGCATGCCCTGTTAAGGCTAGGGTCAGACTAATGCATTTTTCACGTCTACCATCAAAAAGTGCGTTGATGCGCCCAAACGCATTTTTTCACAGAAGACGCGATAGCGGTCATACGATGTGCAATTTCGGCCGTGATTTTTGACGGAGCTATTAAAAACAAATGGACGTGATGTTGGCCGGACATGTGCAGCGTCTGACATCTCCTAATCACGCACACACGCCGCTATGCCGACGCAGCGGACTCTGTGCGTCAGTACTAGTGGTTCTACATTCTCGAAAAAATGCGTTCGTTTGCAGCTTGCGTTGCGGGCTGAACTTTCGTGCGGCCGTACATCGTATATTGGCCATCATTGGATGTAATTTACTGCTACTATTGCCATGATAAAGTGCGGCTGAACGCACGTTCGCACTGCGTTCTTCTGACCCCAGCCTAAATCCTTCAGGATCAGATAAACCCCTGTTTTTCTTGAGGATGCTGACTTAATCTATTTAATGATATGATGGGATATGTATCCCTGTCTCACCTTTCTCTTGCAAAGTCACAGACTAACAAATTCAGCCTACTTTCTGCAAATAAATAGTGCTTTTCTCTGGCCCTTGAGATAATCGGACGGAATGTAGCTGCATATTTGTCGCCCAAAAGCTTTATTTACTAACTTGTAACCTGAGACATACATAGAAGGTAATTTGTTGTTTTTAATTCATTTTTTGTGTGTTTACAGCGGATCTAACTCCCTATGAACAGGCAGCTTCAGATGGAACTTGGTAAACTACGCGAAGGTTCATCTACCTTGATCTTTGATCCCAAACTCATCACTCTCTGTAGGGTGCAGTCTAAACTGTGGTCAAACATTTCAGCTTCTGCTGTTAAAACGCTTTCTATTGATTACATTGTTACAGATGTACATTATGTCAAGGGAATCACTATCTCTGGCCTTATGTAGCTCGAAAAAAATGCTTTGAAGGCATTTGACAGATTTCTCTTTACGAAGTGCTTAGCGCCATCATTTATTACGATTTTTTAACATTTTCTTCTCTTTCTAATTGCAGCATGACATGGCAATGTTGTGCGATTTTATGAGTGCAATAAAAAAAGATAAAATTGTGTATCTTTCTGATGTGTGGATCAGTGACTTTATATCCTCACTCTGGTTAATCAGATCAAATCAATGAACTATGTACGTAATCAGAAACGGTGGGATGTTTAACTTTTTATTAAAACTTTGCTGACGTTTTAGGCTGGGGTCAGACCAGCGCACTTTTAACGTGCGTTCTGGTGCACATAATTACGGCCGCACTAGCAGCAGATGACGGGCAATGACGGCCACTATACTATGTACGGCCGCACAAAAGTCCGGCCGTGCAACGCAAGTGGAATTTGAACGCATTTTTCTGAGAACGCTGAACCGCTAGTACTGACGTACTGAGTGCGCAGCTGCGGCATAGTGGCGTGTTTGCGTGATTAGGAGATGTCAGACGCTGCTAATGTCCAGCCTACATAACGTCCAGACGCAAAAAGAGTTTTATTGACGATCCGTACAAAATCACGCCCGAAAATGCGCGTCGTCTGACTGTTTTTGCGCATTCCGTGAAAAAATACGTCAATGCGTTCGGACGCACTTTTTCACGTTCGCGGGGAAAAATGCTTTCGTCTGACCCTAGTCTAACATGGCTATTTGATTAACCCCTTCACTACACACACTTTGTGCTGAAAATATTTTTATCGTAGCATTTACTTAAAGCATCAGTTGCCAGGTTAATGATTGAATATAGAGTGAATATAGATTTTGCACAGAAACTGATACACGGTGACATTTGCATTAAAATAATGTAAAGTTGCTGATTTTTTAATTTTCAGGTATTCGTTTACACTTTACAGAAATATTGCTGGGATGAAAGGATCTAAACTTTATATGGTGTCCTTTATCGTAAACAAATCACACAGGCGTGGATCAACTCTCCCTTATATTCTTAGTCAGTGTATACTCAATAGGAGTACATTCTCTTCCCTTAGCTACACCCTCTATCAGGTCTATTCACTAACAGGGTTATTCAGAGATAGGAGAAAACCAGGAGAATGACTGGAGAACTGAAAATTCTAGGCCAAAATAGCCGATTTGGACAGTGACATAAATAGGAGAATTCTTCTGGTTTGGCTATTTTAACCTAGAATTTTCACTTCTCCAGTCATTCTCCTGAGTTTCACCTCTCTCTGAATAACCCTGTAATGGTGAAACACAGGAGAATTGGCAGGAGAAGTCAAAAAATCCAGACCAAATAGCCGATTTTGAAAGTGAGATAAATTATGATTTTTCTGGTTTGACTATTTTGGCCTAGAATTTCCACTTCTCCTGCCAATTCTCCTGAGTTTCACCTTTAGTGAATAGACCTGTATGCTTTACACGGTCAAACTGATACTTATCTCAAGAATATAGTTGTTTCCACGCTGTGTCCCTATTTGGGATTGTCCTTCATACAGAGGGGCAGCTACACGTATACAGAATTTTCTTGTATATTTATACTTCACTTTCAGAATGGTACCCAGGAAATCCGATCTCTCTTCAGTATTCCTCGACACATGTAAGACAAACACTCTAGATGAAAAAAGGTATTTGTGCTATGTAGAGTCAAAGGTATACAAAGGGTTCACTCACGTGGTTGGGAGCCTAAGATACAGAGGCTCTCCTACATAGGCACCTTTGGTGTATTTCTGGATCACCACTCCCCACGCTCATTCATCCCCAACATCTCTTGTTTTAAATGGATTGATGCACTAGCAGATCTCAGTAAAAATAACATTTATTTTGATAACAGTTAGACATAGACACAAATATAAAAGTATAATACCCGCCAATACGCGTTTCGCCGGCACTCTGCTCTGCATCATCAGTTGGTAGAGGAAGATAAAAAAAAAATGTAATTCTCCTCGAAGAGCACACTAATCTTTTTTTAAAAAGGTATATAAATTATTTTTATTTATATATATATTAATGACTGCTTTTTACAATGAAAAATCGAGTTAACTTCATATTAGTGTCACACATCTCCCATTATGATTAACTGTTACGAAATGTATTTTCAATAATTAACAATAATTTATTATTTTGCACATTCAATTCTCAAAAGCTTTTGTTTTTATAGTTTTGTAAAGGATAATAGGTTTTGAAGAACGTTATGATTTGTTTTGAGGACCCAATAAATCCGAGAAATTAAATGTGTTTTTTTTCCATTGAAGGTGGATGAAATGTCAGATTGGAGGCCGCGTAAAATAAATGCAAGTTAACACGTGAAAATATTTTGTAGCTACATAAAGTAAATACTTTATGACAGCTGGGGTAAAAAATCTATTATTTTCACAATTTATACTGAGGATTGTGTTAACAATGTCAGTGATGTTATTACCTATTGCAAAGACTCTGTAATGTTTGTTTGTGGAATAAATTAAGGTAGGTGTCCAATCACTGGTTTATTAAATATCTATGAATACGAAAAATGTTTGTCTCATGTAAAGAAACTAGAAATAACAATATTTTTTTTGTTTTTGTTTTCATATACTGGAAAATTTCCCTAAAATATTTTTTTTAATTATATTGTAAAATTTTTCATCGTTACTCATTATTGAGCAAGCTGGCCTCTGAATGACGTGATGCCAATTTTTACCAAAAAGTGAGGTTTAGGCATTTACTAAAATAGACTATTTTCAGGGAAAAAGCCCCTTCATTTTATGGAATTCCTTGTTAACTCCTTCACTGTCATGCCCATGGCTGCAACCATCCTGACACCCACCCTGGTGGTGCATTCCCTGCGTTTTTCCTGCCCTGCAACCTGCATCCTACATCCAGCAACCAGCAGTTAAACAGTTAACACCAAAGCACGTCACACCACACACACAATAAAGTACTCCGCCCCACACTGACCAATTGCTGGTTCATTACAGCTCCTGTTTGCTTCAAGTGAAGTACTGTTTATTTCTCTGCTCTGCAAAAACCTGATTGTTCTAGTTCATTTTGTTTTCCTGGTTCCTGCATTTATTTCCACGCTTCCCATCATCTTACAGAATCCAATCTGGTTAGTTTCCTTTATTTTCGCCATCCTCCACCCCTACCAACCTGCTTTTTTGTGCTAAACTGCATCCTGGGTTCAAATTCCCCATATCCCGGTGCCACCCCGGTACCAGGGCATGACATTCACTTCCATGATCGAGTATACTCGTTGTTTAAAGTAGGGATGTGCATGACTTTTTTTTTGTTTCGTTTAATTTATTTTTGGGTCTTTTTGTTTTCGTTTTGGATCATTTCAGACAATTTTTAGTTTGGTTCAGGGCGGATCTGTATGGTGATTCAGATCGATTCAGTGATTTGGATCGACCCGGCGATTGGATCGATTCGGATCAGTTAGTTTTTCATTTTTTATGAGTTATTTCGTTTTTTAATTGCTTATTTAAGAATGGGAAGTAGATTACTACCAAATAGAATGAAAGTTTATTTACTTATTTATTTTTTTAGGCATTTTTTGGGTGACATTTTAGGTTTCCTAACTTTTTTTTAACGAAACAAGGCTTTTAACCCTTTCGCTGCTGAGCCTTTTCACACCTCTGTGCTGAGCTAATTTTTACCGGTTTCGTTCATCATGTTTAAACGCGTTTTTAAGCCTTATTTTAGTATATGATCCAGACATATTATATATCGTTCTTTCCAGCAGACTCGGCAGATTCATAATATATCATTATTATATATATACGTCATGACCTGTCTGTATATTATAACAAAAAATGCAATAAAATTTTAATTTTCAATAATTTACAACGTGTAAAGTGTTTTTTTTTCACATTTTAGGCTAGGGTCAGATGAGCGCATTTTGTACGGACTGTGCGTCCGTGCAGTACGGACGTACTTACTGACTGACAACAAGGTAGTGGCCAAACAGTCCGTTTTTTTCACTGACGGATTTTTTGACTGTAGCAGGGAAAATAAATAAAAATGAAAAAACATTCTGTCCGTCAAAAATGCTGGACGTATAAATGCAGTCCATCTGACCATGCTCCATCACTCACACACAAAGCTATGCGGACGTTTTGGACGTGGCGCACTCCGCACGATCGTTCTAGCAGTATTACGTTCTTGCCTAACCTGCGTCCGTTTGCAGCGTCCGTCATGCATCCGCACTTCTGTGCGGACGTACTTCGTGTGTGGGGCTCCATTTAACACAATTGTATGCTATCACGGACGTACTTATGTGCGGCAACACGGACGTTATCACTGCGTTCGTCTGACCCCAGCCTTAACATGCGAGCCTTTGCGGTTATATTTTCTATGGGTTGCGCTTGTTAAAAAAATTAGAAACGGGGAATCGTTACTTTTTTGGGGAAAATTACGTGTTTTTTGGCAAACGCCCCCATAGAAAAAATTGTTAGTGCAGCATCATTATAAACATTATAATTGAAATGGGAAAAATATTGCTGCATTAATAAAACAAAACAAAAACAAAATAATTTTTACAATGTACATGTTTGATATCATTGGAAAGGCCATGCTCATTAACCCATAGCTGTCACGGATCGGGAGATAGGGGTTTCAATGAACCCCATCTCCACCATAGGTGGCAGCAAGGGGTTAATTGCGGAACTGGTGCCATCGCGCTATGCGCAATGACGCCAGTCGTTAGGGGGATGTCCCGGAAGCTTGGCCGGCATCCAAGATGTCGGCCAGCTCCAGGAAAGGACCGCGATACGGAACATGTTAGCGTCATATCGCGATCCAGCCCCCTAGGGGTTAAAGACAACCGCCTGCCTTTACTCGCTGGCCTGCACGGATGGGGAGGGGGAGAGGTCCGAAGGACCCGCCCCTCCCCTTCAGGCACCTTCCCCGCAATGGCGGGGGGGGGGGGGGTTCTTGAAATAGATGTCATCGCGCAAGCACGATGACGTCTATTGTGCCCGCCTGGGTCCCGGAGGCTGGGCTGACATTGAGGATGTCAGCCTGCACTGGGGGGCCGCCGTGATCGGCCAGAATCCCTGCCGATCGCCGCTGCTATGCTGGGAGGAGGTGCTCAATGCGTCCTCAGCAGCGAAGTGGCCATGCGGCAGGACGCGCTGAGCGCGTCCGCCGCATGGAAAGGGTTAACCCATAGGTTTCAATGCAGCACGTGAAGCGCCTCTCTGCGGTATAATTAATGCAACAGATGAATCCACACACTGCTGGGAAGCGACTCTCTGCGGTGCAATTAATGCAGCATATGAATCCATAAACTGCTGGGAAGTGCATCTACAGTATAATTAAGGCTAGGGTCAGACTAATGCATTTTTCGCGTTGTCTGTGAAAAAGTGCGTTCGAACGAATGGACGCATTTTTTCACAGACTACGCGATAGCGGTCATACTATGCGCCTTTTCGTCCGTGATTTTGTACGGATCATCAATAAAACACTTTTTGTGTCTGGACGTTATGTTGGCTGGACATTAGCAGCGTCTGACGTCTCCCAATCACGCACACACGCCTCTAGCGGACGCAGCGCACTCTGTACGTCCGTACTAGCGGTTTGACGTTCTAGAAAAAATGCGTTCATTTGCCACTTGCGTTGCGCGGACGAACCTTTGTGCGGCCGTACTTCGTGTGTTCCCCGGCATTGGACGTCATTTGCTGCTAGCACGGCCGTGATTTCGTGCGTCTAAGGCTAGGGTCAGACTGAGGCAGTGCGAACGCGCGTGCAGGCGCACTTAATTACGGCCGCACTAGCAGCAAATGACGGGCAATGACGGCCAATATACAAAGTACGGTCGCACGAAAGTCCGGCTGCGCAACGCAAGTGGAAAATGAACGCATTTTTTAGAGAACGCAGAACTGCTAGTACGGTTGTACAGAGTGCGCTGCGCCCGCTAGCGGTGTGTGTGAATTGGAGATGTCAGACGCTACTAATGTCCGGCCAACATAACGTCCAGATGCACAAAGTGTTTTATTGATGATCCGTACAAAATCATGAACGCAAATGCGCATAGTATGACCGCTCTCGCGTACTCCGTGAAAAAATGCGTCCATTCGTTCGAACGCACTTTTTCACAGACAACGTGAAAATGCGTTCGTCTGACCCTAGCCTAAACGCACGTTAAAACTGCTTTCGTCTGACCCTAGCCTAATGCAGCATATGAATCCACACACTGCTGGGAAGTGCCTCTCTGCGGTATAATTAATGCAGCATATGAATCCACACACTGCTGGGAAGCACCTCTCTGCAGGATAATTAATGCAGCATATGAATCCACACACTGCTGGGAAGCGTCTCTCTGCATTATAATTAAATGCAGCATATGAATCCACACACTGCTGGGAAGCGCCTCTCTACGGTATAATTAATGCTGCATATGAATCTACACACTGCAGGGCAGCACCTCTCTCCAGTATAATTAATGAAGCATATGAACCATACACTGCTGGGAAGCGACTCTCTGCGGTGCAATTAATGCAGCATATGAATCCACACACTGCTGGGAAGTGCCTCTCTGCGGTATAATTAATGCAGCATCTGAATCCACACACTGCTGGGAAGTGCCTCTCTGCAGGATAATTAATGCAGCATATGAATCCACACACTGCTGGGAAGTGCCTCTCTGCAGGATAATTAATGCAGCATATGAATCCACACACTGCTGGGAAGCACCTCTCTGCAGTATGATAAATGCAGCATATGAATCCACACACTGCTGGGAAGCTCCTCTCTGCGGTATAATTAATGCAGCATATGAATCCACACACTGCTGGGAAGCACCTCTCTGCAGTATAATAAATGCAGCATATGAATCCACACACTGCTGGGAAGCTCCTCTCTGCAGTATAATTAATGCAGCATATGAATCCACACACTGCTGGGCAGCGCCTCTCTGCAGTATAATTAATGCAGCATATGAATCCACACACTGCTGGGCAGCGCCTCTCTGCAGTATAATTAATGCAGCATATGAATCCACACACTGCTGGGCAGCGCCTCTCTGCAGTATAATTAATGCAGCATATGAATCCACACGCTGCTGGGAAGCGCCTCTCTGCAGTATAATTAATGCAGCATATGAATACACACACTGCTGGGCAGCGCCACTCTGCAGTATAATTAATGCAGCATATGAATCCACACACTGCTGGGAAGTGCCTCTCTGCAGTATAATTAATGCAGCATATGAATCCATACACTGCTGGGCAGCGCCTCTCTGCGGTATAATTAATGCAGCATATGAATCCACACACTGCTGGGAAGCGCCGCTCTGCGGTATAATTAATGCAGCATAGGAATCCACACACTGCTGGGAAGTGCCTCTCTGCGGTATAATTAATGCAGCATATGAATCCACACACTGCTTGGAAGCGCCTCTCTGTGGTATAATTAATGCAGCATATGAATCCACATACTGCTGGGAAGCGCCTCTCTGCAGTATAATTAATGCAGAATATGAATCCACACACTGCGGGGAAGCTCCTCTCTGTAGTATAATTAATGCAGCATATGAATCTACACACTGCTGGGCAGCGCCTCTCTGCAGTATAATTAATGCAGCATATGAATACACACACTGCTGGGCAGCGCCTCTCTGGAGTATAATTAATGCAGCATATGAATCCACACACTGAGGGGAAGCGCCTCTCTGCAGTATAATTAATGCAGCATATGAATCCACATACTGCTGGGAAGCGCCTCTCTGCAGTATAATTAATGCAGCATATGAATCCACACACTGCTGGGCAGCGCCTCTCTGCAGTATAATTAATGCAGCATATGAACCATACACTGCTGGGAAGCGACTCTCTGCGGTGCAATTAATGCAGCATATGAATCCACACACTGCTGGGCAGCGCCTCTCTGGAGTATAATTAATGCAGCATATGAATCCACACACTGAGGGGAAGCGCCTCTCTGCAGTATAATTAATGCAGCATATGAATCCACACACTGCTGGGCAGCGCCTCTCTGCAGTATAATTAATGCAGCATATGAACCATACACTGCTGGGAAGCGACTCTCTGCGGTGCAATTAATGCAGCATATGAATCCACAAACTGCTGGGAAGTGCCTCTCTGCAGTAATTTAATGCAGCATATGAATCCACACCTGCTGGGGCAGCGCCTCTCTGCGGTATAATTAATGCAGCATATGAATCCACACACTGCTGGGAAGCGCCTCTCTGCGTATAATTAATGCAGCATATGAATCCACACACTGCTGGGAAATGCCTCTCTGCGGTATAATTAATGCAGCATATAATCCAACACACTGCTGGAAGCGCCTCTCTGCAGGTAATATAAATGTAGCATATGAATCCACATACTGCTGGGAAGCGCCTCTCTGCGGTATAATTAATGCAGCATATGAATCCACACTACTGCTGGGAAGTGCCTCTCTGCGGTATAATTAATGCAGCATATGAATCCACACACTGCTGGGAAGCTCCTCTCTGTAGTATAATTAATGCAGCATATGAATCCACACACTGCGGGCAGCGCCTCTCTGCAGTATAATTAATGCAGCATATGAAATCCACACACTGCTGGGCAGCCGCCTCTCTGGAGTATAATTAATGCAGCATATGAATCACACACTGAGGGGAAGCGCCTCTCTGCAGTATAATTAATGCAGCATATGAATCCACACACTGCTGGGCAGCGCCTCTCTGCAGTATAATTAATGCAGCATATGAACCATACACTGCTGGAAGCGACTCTCTGCGGTATAATTAATGCAGCATATGAATCCACCCACTGCTGGGCAGCGCCTCTCTGCAGTATAATTAATGCAGCATCTGAATCCACACACTGCCGGAAAGTGCCTCTCTGCAGTATAATTAATGCAGCATATGAATCCACACACTGCTGGGCAGCGCCTCTCTGCAGTATAATTAATGCAGCATATGAATCCACACACTGCTGGGAAGAGCCTTTCTGCGGTATAATTAATGCAGCATATGAATCCACACACTGCTGGGAAGTGGCTCTCTGCGGTATAATTAATGCAGCATATGAATCCACACACTGCTGGGAAGCGCCTCTCTGCGGTATAATTAATGCAGCATATGAACCATACACTGCTGGGAAGCGACTCTCTGCGGTGCAATTAATGCAGCATATGAATCCACAAACTGCTGGGAAGTGCCTCTCTGCAGTATAATTAATGCATACAATGAATCCACACACTGCTGGCAGCGCCTCTCTGCGGGATAATTAATGCAGCATATGAATCCACACACTGCTGGGAAGCGCCTCTCTGCGGTATAATTAATGCAGCATATGAATCCACACACTGCTGGGAAGTGCCTCTCTGCGGTATAATTAATGCAGCATATGAATCCACACACTGCTGGGAAGCGCCTCTCTGCAGTATAATAAATGTAGCATATGAATCCACATACTGCTGGGAAGCGCCTCTCTGCAGTATAATTAATGCAGCATATGAATCCACATACTGCTGGGAAGCGCCTCTCTGCAGTATAATTAATGCAGAATATGAATCCACACACTGCGGGGAAGCTCCTCTCTGTAGTATAATTAATGCAGCATATGAATCCACACACTG
The DNA here is from genome assembly GCA_009667805.1 of Leptobrachium leishanense. Classification (NCBI taxonomy): domain Eukaryota; kingdom Metazoa; phylum Chordata; class Amphibia; order Anura; family Megophryidae; genus Leptobrachium; species Leptobrachium leishanense. The sequence continues at coordinate 44,942,744 of CM019064.1, forward strand.
CTGGGCAGCGCCTCTCTGCAGTATAATTAATGCAGCATATGAATCCACACACTGCTGGGCAGCGCCTCTCTGGAGTATAATTAATGCAGCCATATGAATCCACACACTGAGGGGAAGCGCCTCTCTGCAGTATAATCAATGCAGCATATGAAATCCACACACTGCTGGGCAGCGCCTCTCTGCAGTATAATTAATGCAGCATATGAACCATACACTGCTGGGAAGCGACTCTCTGCGGTATAATTAATGCAGCATATGAATCCACCCACTGCTGGGCAGCGCCTCTCTGCAGTATAATTAATGCAGCATCTGAATCCACACACTGCCGGAAAGTGCCTCTCTGCAGTATAATTAATGCAGCATATGAATCCACACACTGCTGGGCAGCGCCTCTCTGCAGTATAATTAATGCAGCATATGAATCCACACACTGCTGGGAAGAGCCTTTCTGCGGTATAATTAATGCAGCATATGAATCCACACACTGCTGGGAAGTGGCTCTCTGCGGTATAATTAATGCAGCATATGAATCCACACACTGCTGGGAAGCGCCTCTCTGCGGTATAATTAATGCAGCATATGAATCCACACACTGCTGGGAAGCGCCTCTCTGCAGTATAATTAATGCAGAATATGAATCCACACACTGCGGGGAAGCTCCTCTCTGTAGTATAATTAATGCAGCATATGAATCCACACACTGCTGGGCAGCGCCTCTCTGCAGTATAATTAATGCAGCATATGAATCCACACACTGAGGGGAAGTGCCTCTCTGCAGTATAATTAATGCAGCATATGAATCCACACACTGCTGGGAAGCGCCTCTCTGCAGTATAATTAATGCAGCATATGAATCCACACACTGCTGGGAAGCACCTCTCTGCAGTATAATTAATGCAGCATATGAATCCACACACTGCTGGGAAGCGACTCTCTGCAGTATAATTAATGCAGCATATGAATCCACACCTGCTGGGGCAGCGCCTCTCTGCAGTATAATTAATGCAGCATATGAATCCACACACTGCTGGGAAGAGCCTCTCTGCAGTATAATTAATGCAGAATATGAATCCACACACTGTGGGGAAGCGCCTCTCTGCAGTATAATTAATGCAGCATATGAATCCACACACTGCTGGGAAGCGCCTCTCTGTAGTATAATTAATGTTGCATAATAATCCACACACTGCTGGGAAGCGCCGCTCTGCGGTATAAATTAATGCAGCATAGGAATCCACACACTGCTGGGAAGTGCCTCTCTGCGTATAATTAATGCAGCATATGAATCCACACACTGCTTGGAAGCGCCTCTCTGCGGTATAATTAATGCAGCATATGAATCCACATACTGCTGGGAAGCTCCTCTCTGTAGTATAATTAATGCAGCATATGAATCCACACACTGCGGGGAAGCTCCTCTCTCTGTAGTATAATTAATGCAGCATATGAATCTACACACTGCTGGGCAGCGCCTCTCTGCAGTATAATTAATGCAGCATATGAATACACACTGCTGGGCAGCGCCTCTCTGGAGTATAATTAATGCAGCATATGAATCCACACACTGAGGGGAGCGCCTCTCTGCAGTATAATTAATGCAGCATATGAATCCACACACTGCTGGGCAGCGCCTCTCTGCAGTATAATTAATGCAGCATATGAACCATACACTGCTGGGAAGCGACTCTCTGCGGTGCAATTAATGCAGCATATGAATCCACACACTGCTGGGCAGCGCCTCTCTGGAGTATAATTAATGCAGCATATGAATCCACACACTGAGGGGAAGCGCCTCTCTGCAGTATAATTAATGCAGCATATGAATCCACACACTGCTGGGCAGCGCCTCTCTGCAGTATAATTAATGCAGCATATGAACCATACACTGCTGGGAAGCGACTCTCTGCGGTGCAATTAATGCAGCATATGAATCCACAAACTGCTGGGAAGTACCTCTCTGCAGTATAATTAATGCAGCGTATGAATCCACACACTGCTGGGCAGCGCCTCTCTGCGGTATAATTAATGCAGCATATGAATCCCACACTGCTGGGAAGCGCCTCTCTGCGGTATAATTAATGCAGCATATGAATCCACACACTGCTGGGAGCGCCTCTCTGCAGTATAATTAATGCAGCATATGAATCCACACACTGCTGGGAGCGCCTCTCTGCAGTATAATTAATGTAGCATATGAATCCACACTGCGGGAAGCGCCTCTCTGCAGTATAATTAATGCAGCATATGAATCCACACACTGCTGGAAGCGCCTCTCTGCAGTATAATTAATGCAGCAATATGAATCCACACACTGCGGGGAAGCTCCTCTCTGTGTAATAATTAATGCAGCATATGAATCCACACACTGCTGGGCAGCACTCTCTGCAGTATAATTAATGCAGCATATGAATCCACACACTGCTGGGCAGCGCCTCTCTGGAGTATAATTAATGCAGCATATGAATCCACACACTGAGGGGAAGCGCCTCTCTGCAGTATAATTAATGCAGCATATGAATCCACACACTGCTGGGCAGCGCTCTCTGCAGTATAATTAATGCAGCATATTGAATCCACACACTGCTGGGAAGCGACTCTCTGCAGTATAATTAATGCAGCATATGAATCCACACACTGCTGGGCAGCGCCTCTCTGCAGTATAATTAATGCAGCATCTGAATCCACACACTGCTGGAAGTGCCTCTCTGCAGTATAATTAATGCAGCATATGAATCCACACACTGCTGGGCAGCGCCTCTCTGCAGTATAATTAATGCAGCATATGAACCATACACTGCTGGGAAGCGACTCTCTGCGGTGCAATTAATGCAGCATATGAATCCACACACTGCTGGGCAGCGCCTCTCTGGAGTATAATTAATGCAGCATATGAATCCACACACTGAGGGGAAGCGCCTCTCTGCAGTATAATTAATGCAGCATATGAATCCACACACTGCTGGGCAGCGCCTCTCTGCAGTATAATTAATGCAGCATATGAACCATACACTGCTGGAAGCGACTCTCTGCGGTATAATTAATGCAGCATATGAATCCACACACTGCTGGGAAGTGCCTCTCTGCAGTATAATTAATGCAGCATATGAATCCACACACTGCTGGGCAGCGCCTCTCTGCGTATAATTAATGCAGCATATGAATCCACAACTGCTGGGAAGCGCCTCTCTGCGGTATAATTAATGCAGCAATGAATCCACACACTGCTGGGAAGTGCCTCTCTGCGGTATAATTAATGCAGCATATGAATCCACACACTGCTGGGAAGCGCCTCTCTGCAGTATAATAAATGTAGCATATGAATCCACATACTGCTGGGAAGCGCCTCTCTGCGGTATAATTAATGCAGCATATGAATCCACATACTGCTGGGAAGTGCCTCTCTGTGGTATAATTAATGCAGCATATGAATCCACACACTGCTGGGAAGCTCCTCTCTGTAGTATAATTAATGCAGCATATGAATCCACACACTGCTGGGCAGCGCCTCTCTGCAGTATAATTAATGCAGCATATGAATCCACACACTGCTGGGCAGCGCCTCTCTGCGGTATAATTAATGCAGCATATGAATCCACACACTGCTGGGAAGCGCCTCTCTGCGGTATAATTAATGCAGCATATGAATCCACACACTGCTGGGAAGTGCCTCTCTGCGGTATAATTAATGCAGCATATGAATCCACACACTGCTGGGAAGCGCCTCTCTGCAGTATAATAAATGTAGCATATGAATCCACATACTGCTGGGAAGCGCCTCTCTGCAGTATAATTAATGCAGCATATGAATCCACATACTGCTGGGAGCGCCTCTCTGCGGTATAATTAATGCAGCATATGAATCCACACACTGCTGGGAAGCTCTTCTGTAGTATAATTAATGCAGCATATGAATCCACACACTGCTGGGCAGCGCCTCTCTGCAGTATAATTTAATGCAGCATATGAATCCACACACTGCTGGCAGCGCCTCTCTGGAGTATAATTAATGCAGCATATGAATCCACACACTGAGGGGAAGCGCCTCTCTGCAGTATAATTAATGCAGCATATGAATCCACACCTGCTGGGGCAGCGCCTCTCTGCAGTATAATTAATGCAGCATATGAACCATACACTGCTGGGAAGCGACTCTCTGCGGTATATATTAATGCAGCATATGAATCCACCACTGCTGGGCAGCGCCTCTCTGCAGTATAATTAATGCAGCATCTGAATCCCACACTGCCGGAAAGTGCCTCTCTTGCAGTATAATTAATGCAGCATATGAATCCACACACTGCTGGGGCAGCGCCTCTCTGCAGTATAATTAATGCAGCATATGAATCCACACACTGCTGGGAAGAGCCTTTCTGCGGTATAATTAATGCAGCATATGAATCCACACACTGCTGGGAAGTGGCTCTCTGCGGTATAATTAATGCAGCATATGAATCCACACACTGCTGGGAAGCGCCTCTCTGCGGTATAATTAATGCAGCATATGAACCATACACTGCTGGGAAGCGACTCTCTGCGGTGCAATTAATGCAGCATATGAATCCACAAACTGCTGGGAAGTGCCTCTCTGCAGTATAATTAATGCAGCATATGAATCCACACACTGCTGGGCAGCGCCTCTCTGCGGGATAATTAATGCAGCATATGAATCCACACACTGCTGGGAAGCGCCTCTCTGCGGTATAATTAATGCAGCATATGAATCCACACACTGCTGGGAAGTGCCTCTCTGCGGTATAATTAATGCAGCATATGAATCCACACACTGCTGGGAAGCGCCTCTCTGCGGTATTTAATGCAGCATATGAATCCACACACTGCTGGGAAGCGCCTCTCTGCGGTATAATTAATGCAGCATATGAATCCACAATACTGCTGGGAAGCGCCTCTCTGCGGTATAATTAATGCAGCATATGAATCCACATACTGCTGGGAAGTGCCTCTTCTGTGGTATAATTAATGCAGCATATGAATCCACACACTGCTGGGAAGCTCCTCTCTGTAGTATAATTAATGCAGCATATGAATCCACACACTGCTGGGCAGCGCCTCTCTGCAGTATAATTAATGCAGCATATGAATCCACACACTGCTGGGCAGCGCCTCTCTGCGGTATAATTAATGCAGCATATGAATCCACACACTGCTGGGAAGCGCCTCTCTGCGGTATAATTAATGCAGCATATGAATCCACACACTGCTGGGAAGTGCCTCTCTGCGGTATAATTAATGCAGCATATGAATCCACACACTGCTGGGAAGCGCCTCTCTGCAGTATAATAAATGTAGCATATGAATCCACATACTGCTGGGAAGCGCCTCTCTGCGGTATAATTAATGCAGCATATGAATCCACATACTGCTGGGAAGTGCCTCTCTGCGGTATAATTAATGCAGCATATGAATCCACACACTGCTGGGAAGCTCCTCTCTGTAGTATAATTAATGCAGCATATGAATCCACACACTGCTGGGCAGCGCCTCTCTGCAGTATAATTAATGCAGCATATGAACCATACACTGCTGGGAAGCGACTCTCTGCGGTATAATTAATGCAGCATATGAATCCACCCACTGCTGGGCAGCGCCTCTCTGCAGTATAATTAATGCAGCATCTGAATCCACACACTGCCGGAAAGTGCCTCTCTGCAGTATAATTAATGCAGCATATGAATCCACACACTGCTGGGCAGCGCCTCTCTGCAGTATAATTAATGCAGCATATGAATCCACACACTGCTGGGAAGAGCCTTTCTGCGGTATAATTAATGCAGCATATGAATCCACACACTGCTGGGAAGTGGCTCTCTGCGGTATAATTTATGCAGCATATGAATCCACACACTGCTGGAAGCGCCTCTCTGCGTTAAATTAATGCAGCATATGAACCATACACTGCTGGGAAGCGACTCTCTGCGGTGCAATTAATGCAGCATATGAATCCACAAACTGCTGGGAAGTGCCTCTCTGCAGTATAATTAATGCAGCATATGAATCCACACACTGCTGGGCAGCGCCTCTCTGCGGGATAATTAATGCAGCATATGAATCCACACACTGCTGGGAAGCGCCTCTCTGCGGTATAATTAATGCAGCATATGAATCCACACACTGCTGGGAAGTGCCTCTCTGCGGTATAATTAATGCAGCATATGAATCCACACACTGCTGGGAAGCGCCTCTCTGCAGTATAATAAATGTAGCATATGAATCCACATACTGCTGGGAAGCGCCTCTCTGCAGTATAATTAATGCAGCATATGAATCCACATACTGCTGGGAAGCGCCTCTCTGCAGTATAATTAATGCAGAATATGAATCCACACACTGCGGGGAAGCTCCTCTCTGTAGTATAATTAATGCAGCATATGAATCCACACACTGCTGGGCAGCGCCTCTCTGCAGTATAATCAATGCAGCATAATGAATCCACACACTGCTTGGGCAGCGCCTCTCTGGAGTATAATTAATGCAGCATATGAATCCACACACTGAGGGGAAGCGCCTCTCTGCAGTATAATCAATGCAGCATATGAATCCACACACTGCTGGGCAGCGCCTCTCTGCAGTATAATTAATGCAGCATATGAACCATACACTGCTGGGAAGCGACTCTCTGCGGTATAATTAATGCAGCATATGAATCCACCCCTGCTGGCAGCGCCTCTCTGCAGTATAATTAATGCAGCATCTGAATCCACACACTGCCGGAAAGTGCCTCTCTGCAGTATAATTAATGCAGCATATGAATCCACACACTGCTGGGCAGCGCCTCTCTGCAGTATAATTAATGCAGCATATGAATCCACACACTGCTGGGAAGAGCCTTTCTGCGGTATAATTAATGCAGCATATGAATCCACACACTGCTGGGAATGGGCTCTCTGCGGTATAATATTTATGCAGCATATGAATCCACACACTGCTGGGAAGCGCCTCTTCTGCGGTATAATTAATGCAGCATATGAATCCACACACTGCTGGGAAGCGCCTCTCTGCAGTATAATTAATGCAGAATATGAATCCACACACTGACTGCGGGGAAGCTCCTCTCTGTAGTATAATTAATGCAGCATATGAATCCACACACTGCTGGGCAGCGCCTCTCTGCAGTATAATTAATGCAGCATATGAATCCACACACTGAGGGGAAGTGCCTCTCTGCAGTATAATTAATGCAGCATATGATCCACACACGCTGGGAAGCGCCTCTCTGCAGTATAATTAATGCAGCATATGATCCACACACTGCTGGGAAGCACCTCTCTGCAGTATAATTAATGCAGCATATGAATCCACACACTGCTGGGAAGCGACTCTCTGCAGTATAATTAGTGCAGCATATGAATCCACACACTGCTGGGCAGCGCCTCTCTGCAGTATAATTAATGCAGCATATGAATCCACACACTGCTGGGAAGAGCCTCTCTGCAGTATAATTAATGCAGAATATGAATCCACACACTGTGGGGAAGCGCCTCTCTGCAGTATAATTAATGCAGCATATGAATCCACACACTGCTGGGAAGCGCCTCTCTGTAGTATAATTAATGTTGCATAATAATCCACACACTGCTGGGAAGCGCCGCTCTGCGGTATAATTAATGCAGCATAGGAATCCACACACTGCTGGGAAGTGCCTCTCTGCGGTATAATTAATGCAGCATATGAATCCACACACTGCTTGGAAGCGCCTCTCTGCGGTATAATTAATGCAGCATATGAATCCACATACTGCTGGGAAGCTCCTCTCTGTAGTATAATTAATGCAGCATATGAATCCACACACTGCGGGGAAGCTCCTCTCTGTAGTATAATTAATGCAGCATATGAATCTACACACTGCTGGGCAGCGCCTCTCTGCAGTATAATTAATGCAGCATATGAATACACACACTGCTGGGCAGCGCCTCTCTGGAGTATAATTAATGCAGCATATGAATCCACACACTGAGGGGAAGCGCCTCTCTGCAGTATAATTAATGCAGCATATGAATCCACACACTGCTGGGCAGCGCCTCTCTGCAGTATAATTAATGCAGCATATGAACCATACACTGCTGGGAAGCGACTCTCTGCGGTGCAATTAATGCAGCATATGAATCCACACACTGCTGGGCAGCGCCTCTCTGGAGTATAATTAATGCAGCATATGAATCCACACACTGAGGGGAAGCGCCTCTCTGCAGTATAATTAATGCAGCATATGAATCCACACACTGCTGGGCAGCGCCTCTCTGCAGTATAATTAATGCAGCATATGAACCATACACTGCTGGGAAGCGACTCTCTGCAGTGCAATTAATGCAGCATATGAATCCACAAACTGCTGGGAAGTACCTCTCTGCAGTATAATTAATGCAGCGTATGAATCCACACACTGCTGGGCAGCGCCTCTCTGCGGTATAATTAATGCAGCATATGAATCCACACACTGCTGGGAAGCGCCTCTCTGCGGTATAATTAATGCAGCATATGAATCCACACACTGCTGGGAAGTGCCTCTCTGCGGTATAATTAATGCAGCATATGAATCCACACACTGCTGGGAAGCGCCTCTCTGCAGTATAATTAATGTAGCATATGAATCCACATACTGCTGGGAAGCGCCTCTCTGCAGTATAATTAATGCAGCATATGAATCCACATACTGCTGGGAAGCGCCTCTCTGCAGTATAATTAATGCAGAATATGAATCCACACACTGCGGGGAAGCTCCTCTCTGTAGTATAATTAATGCAGCATATGAATCCACACACTGCTGGGCAGCGCCTCTCTGCAGTATAATTAATGCAGCATATGAATCCACACACTGCTGGGCAGCGCCTCTCTGGAGTATAATTAATGCAGCATATGAATCCACACACTGAGGGGAAGCGCCTCTCTGCAGTATAATTAATGCAGCATATGAATCCACACACTGCTGGGCAGCGCCTCTCTGCAGTATAATTAATGCAGCATATGAACCATACACTGCTGGGAAGCGACTCTCTGCGGTATAATTAATGCAGCATATGAATCCACCCACTGCTGGGCAGCGCCTCTCTGCAGTATAATTAATGCAGCATCTGAATCCACACACTGCCGGAAAGTGCCTCTCTGCAGTATAATTAATGCAGCATATGAATCCACACACTGCTGGGCAGCGCCTCTCTGCAGTATAATTAATGCAGCATATGAATCCACACACTGCTGGGAAGCGCCTCTCTGCGGTATAATTAATGCAGCATATGAATCCACACACTGCTGGGAAGCGCCTCTCTGCAGTATAATTAATGCAGAATATGAATCCACACACTGCGGGGAAGCTCCTCTCTGTAGTATAATTAATGCAGCATATGAATCCACACACTGCTGGGCAGCGCCTCTCTGCAGTATAATTAATGCAGCATATGAATCCACACACTGAGGGGAAGTGCCTCTCTGCAGTATAATTAATGCAGCATATGAATCCACACACTGCTGGGAAGTGCCTCTCTGCAGTATATTTAATGCAGCATATGAATCCACACACTGCTGGGAAGCGCCTCTCTGCAGTATAATTAATGCAGCATATGAATCCACACACTGCTGGGAAGCACCTCTCTGCAGTATAATTAATGCAGCATATGAATCCACACACTGCTGGGAAGCGACTCTCTGCAGTATAATTAATGCAGCATATGAATCCACACACTGCTGGGCAGCGCCTCTCTGCAGTATAATTAATGCAGCATATGAATCCACACACTGCTGGGAAGAGCCTCTCTGCAGTATAATTAATGCAGCATATGAATCCACACACTGTGGGGAAGCGCCTCTCTGCAGTATAATTAATGCAGCATATGAATCCACACACTGCTGGGAAGCGCCTCTCTGTAGTATAATTAATGTTGCATAATAATCCACACACTGCAGGGAAGAGCCTCTCTGCGGTATAATTAATGCAGCATATGAATCTGCACAATGCAGGGCAGCATCTATATCCAGTATAAGTAATAATGCAGCATCCACATCCACATGAATCCACATACTGATTGGAACTTACCAGCAGTGTGTGGATTCATTTGCTGCATTAATTACAACTCATAAAAATCAAAAAGCTAACTGATCTGAAAAATGAATTGATCTGAATCACCGAATCGATCTGCAGTGTGCGGATTCATATGCTGCATTAATTATACTGCAGAGAGGCGCTTCCCAGCAATGTGTGGATTTATATGCTGCATTGAAACCTATGGGTTAAAAAGACTTGTTTCTTTAAAAAAAGTTAGAAAACCTAAAATTTCACCCAAAAAATGTCTAAAAAATCCTTAAAGAATATTTATTTATTTATTTTTAAAGTATTCTACCATAAATAAGTAAAGAAACTTTCATTCTATTGGTACAAATCTACTTCCCATTCTTAAATAAGCGATAAAAAGCGATACAACTCATAAAAAACAAAAAAACTAACAAATCCAAATTGCCAATCGATCCGAATAACCGGATCGATCCGAATCGCGACGAAATTTCGGATCGATCCGAATCGCGACGAAATTTCGGATCGATCTGAAATTTTCAGATGGCCGATATTTCGTTATCAGAAATGTTCCCGAAATACGAAAATGGTGATTTTGTCCGAATTTGGATACGGAACGAAATGAATTGCAATTGCAACTCAATATCTAGTTTACCCAATATGGTGTAATTCTGGCGCAATTCAAAGGAACTTAGTTTACTACAATAAAAATTAATTTGCAAATGGGCTTCAGAATGTGTCCATAAAGTTTTAGCACCTCAGGAATGACAGTCGAGGTGCTAAAACAGCTTGAACAGCTGGGATTCTGGGTCATTGTCGTTTCTAAAAATCAAACCATTGTGAAATCCATAAAACTAAGCTCTTTATGGCGATATGTCAATAAGCCTGGTATTATTTTTCACCCTACATAATTTACATATTACCAATATCTCCACAATATCTAACACAACGGGATGGAAAATCCCTGTTGAAAAATACCACAAAATAGAGTTTTCATACCTTGAACAGGTTACCAACCCTAATTTCACTCGCAGCACAAAACTACAAATTACTTTACATTATTATTATTTTTTATTATTCTTTATTTATAAAGCGCCAGCATATTCCGCATATTTAACATTATGCAGTTAAATAAAATTAAACGATCAAACTAACATTTTATCTAACAAAAATCATCAATATTCTAACACATACTCCAACTACTTTAATATTTTACGCCTCATTCTAAAAATAAGAAAAAATAAAGTGCAGTGTTGACAACACAGGATCAGGAATGTAAAGACTATAGGCCCTATTTCATTCGTGAGGACAAAACCATTTGCGCAGAACGTCGTATTTCAACGTTCGCGCAAACGATGCGCTTTATAGTTTGACGCGGATGGACTTGTGCGAGCGTGATGAACTGTGCGCCTCCTATACTTAACATTGTGAGAGCAAATGCGTTAAGCGGATGGTATTTCAATAGATGCGCAACTTCCTACGAACGACGTTTGCGTGCATAATTTTTACGTCTTTGAAAAGCTGGTGTTAATGGTAAATCTGAACGTTCTGGCCGAAACAAAATACACCAGCACAAAAAAAAAATACAGCACAGTATAGTTACACATTCTACACAAACCCAAACAAAAAAATTGTGAATTTGTGCGTGTTTTTTTTATTGCTGCAGCATGTATACTCAGATTTATTTTGACAGGCGCAAAAACATTAGTGAGTCAATTAAGGTGAATTGATGTCAATTAAGGTTCTTAATTCTGATTGGTTGAATCCCGCGAAAAAACAGTCCGCGCACTGATTTACATGCGCAACATTAATGCGCGCATATTACACTTCGTTTTGCGCATTTTTTTTACTAACGTTATTTTTTGACGGATGAGAAAATGCGCTCGGATCCGAATATCACGTTAATTTTCACACGGTAATGCTGGACAATGCGCGCAAAAAAAATTGCGCTGCGTGGGCGCATTTGCGCAGAGAATGTAATATGGCCCTATAACAATGGAAGAAAAATAAATTTCCTGTGAGAATTATAGGACAAAGAATTTTTACAGTATTACATTTAAACGCAGCGCACGACAGACTTGGATAAAAGAAACATAAATTCATTGCAATCTCTTCAATATTAGGTTTCACGCGTTACAAAGGTTTAAGCACTATATTCTCATGGAAGAAAATCAGACAGGCAGCATTGAATATCTGTGGCCTCATATGATTTAGTCACCCATGAACTATGTTCTTATGTTCTTCTGAGCTAGGACAGTCGGTCTGTGACATTGTTTTGCTGATGTAATGAAATACCATTATGCAGTGATCTATTACACTATGGTTATAATGGAATGTATAGTGTGCTCTCGAAGGACACTTGGTGTGTGGCCTCCAATGTGTAAATAATGGTGCCATGGTGACAGATGGTCAATAAACATAAAACATAAACAAACCAAAACAAAAGAATTCTAATTAACAACTGGTGCCCAGTGCTTTTTTTATAGATAGAAAAGAGGCATTGTTTCATATACGGTAACAAATGTATCTTCTACACTATTCATAATTTATACTGATGAAAGGAAGACTTTGTGCATGGGCATGCTGCGACAGAGCACCTGACAATCTTAACAGGAGGTTATTTAACTTAAAATAATAAATGAATCGACTAATGACAATAATGGACGTATCATAAGCATATTATTTAATGTGTAGAATGAATAATTATTGCAGGTAACCTTGATTACTTAATGGCTACTTCATCAGTTTATCACAAAGAACATAGATTATCAAAGCCTTGTGTGGTGATCTCCTGCATGAAAGAAGAACATTTAAAGGGATACTATAAGGCTGGGGTCAGACCAGCGCACTTTTAACGTGCGTTCTGGTGCACATAATTACGGCCGCACTAGCAGCAGATGACGGGCAATGACGGCCAATATACGATGTAAGGCCGCACAAAAGTCCGGCCGTGCAACGCAAGTGGAATTTGAACGCATTTTTTTGAGAACGCTGAACCGCTAGTACTGACGTACTGAGTGCGCAGCTGCGGCATAGCGGCGTGTGTGCGTGATTAGGAGATGTCAGACGCTGCTAATGTCCGGCCTACATAATGTCCAGACGCAAAAAGAGTTTTATTGACGATCCGTACAAAATCACGCCCGAAAATGCGCGTCGTCTGACTGTTTTTGGGCATTCCGTGAAAAAATACGTCAATGCGTTCGGACGCACTTTTTCACGTTCGCGGGGAAAAATGCTTTCGTCTGACCCTAGCCTAAGGTTAAAACAGGAAGATGGAAACCTAGAGGTTAAATATTAACCCGTCCTGGATCTGCCTCTCTGTTTCACATTTTAGCCATAGAATTGGTATAAAAATTCACCGTAAATCTAACAATAGGTTCTTTTGATGCTCCATCAGGTGTGAAATGCGGCCGACTTTCTGAAAACAGAAGCAGTCATACGACCATGGACACTTGAATGAGTATCCACTCAATCCAGTGGCTCTCAACAAGATTGCATTGAGGAATACAGGAAGAGTTGGATACAGGAAGAGTTCCAAGAGTCCCAATAACCAGGAGCCTGAGGTTGGCTCCACTAGGTGGGCTGAATGAGCCTTCTGGGGCAAACCACTAAAAGGAGGAAGGGGAGGGCAACTTACCTTGAATGGTCACAGTGTGTTGAGCAGGAGTCGGCAACCTTGACCCTCCAGACGTTTTGGAACGATATTTCCCTTGAGCCACAACAAACCTGGGGCCCTAACGCTAACAATTAGCTCTTAGCTGTGTGAGCGTTAACGTTAGCTTAAGTGGCCCTAGCGTGGGCTGACCATAATACCCTTTAGCAATTTGGAGATTGAACTGCTCAGTGCAAGCTTTCTGTACTTTATGCTCCGTATGCATAGCATGGGGAGCGCAAAGAGATGATTAGTGTTAGGATTACAAAGTCCTAACGCTAATTACATACTGCTGCGGTTAACTCAAAAGTTAACCACAGCTTCGAGATGGTGCTAACTGATTCCGTTTTTGCGTAATCAGTTATCGCCAGCTTCAAATCCCCCCAAAAATCACATACTCACCTCTCATTCCACGATAAGAATAGCGGCTCGATCCGCCTCTACTGGCTGCTGGGAGCAGATTGAGACTGGGGATAAAAGTCCTCAGTCTCCCTGGGCGAATCACTCCGCTGACCTGCAGGATCTTGCCAGATGTGAGATCCTGTAGGTTATGTGACCGGTAGTCGAAGCTTCAATGGAGTCCTATGGATCCATGGAGGGGATGCTAGCGATGCCGATTAGCGCTGCCTCAAGTATCTTGAGGGTTAATGCTGCGTTACGGGGCAGACTGCTGATTTAGCGCCTGCCCCGTAATATGGAGCTAAAATGGGGATGCTAAAGAGAAACCTACAGGTCCCCTCTGCCACCCTCTGCCGCTTCCTCCCAGCCACTGAGGAGGAAGTCAATTCCTTATTGTCCTCCTCACATCTCACCACGTGCCCACTCGACCCCATTCCCTCACTTCTAATTCCTCCCCTCTCCTCCTCCCTCACCCCTGCTCTCACACACATCTTCAATCTATCTCTCTCCACTGGCTCCTTTCCATCCGCCTTCAAACACGCGCTAGTTACCCCTTTACTAAAGAAACCATCCCTAGATCCCAACTCTCCATCCAACTACCGCCCTGTATCCCTGCTTCCCTTCACATCAAAGCTCTTAGAAAAACTAGTCTTCAACTGCCTCTCCCTCTTCCTGTCCTCCAATTCCCTACTTGACCCCCTGCAATCTGGCTTCCGTCCCCTACACTCAACTGAAACTGCCCTCACCAAAGTCAGCAACGACCTCCTAACTGCTAAAAAACACGGCCACTATTCTATTCTCATCCTGCTTGACCTCTCGGCTGCTTTTGACACTGTTGACCACCCCCTCCTTCTACAGACCCTCAACTCTCTGGGTCTCGGTGACACTGCACTTGCTTGGGTTGACTCCTATTTATCCAACAGGTCCTTCTGTGTGTCCTTTGCTGGTAACTCCTCCTCCTCATTGCCTCTATCTGTTGGTGTACCTCAAGGCTCTGTCCTTGGTCCTTTGCTCTTTTCCATCTACACCTCCTCCCTCTGCAAAATCATCAACAGCTTTGGCTTTAATTACCACCTCTACGCTGATGAGACTCAGATCTACCTCTCTACCCCTGATCTCTCTCCCCCTGTCCTTTCAAAAGTCAGTGACTGTTTATCTGGCATCTCCTCCTGGATGGCCTCCCACCACCTAAAGATCAACATGTCAAAGTCTGAACTCCTACTTAATCCTCCCTCCAATGCCTCCCCACCTCCTGACTTCTCTATCACGGTGGAGGGTATCACCATCTCCCCATCAAACCAAGTTCGCTGTCTTGGAGTTACACTTGACTCTGCTCTTTCCTTCATCCCCCACATCAAGTCTCTTTCCTCCTCCTGCCGATACCAACTGCGTAATATTTCCAGAATTCGGCCATTTCTTACCGCTGTCACCACAAAACAACTCATACACACCCTGGTAATCTCCTGACTCGACTATTGCAATAATCTCTTATCTGGCCTCCCTCTGTCCCGCCTCTTCCCCCTACAATCCATCCTGAACGCCTCCGCCAGGCTATTTCACCTCACCCGCCGCTCTGTCTCTGCCGCTCCCCTCTGCGAGTCCCTTCACTGGCTCCCCATCCACTGCAGAATTAAGTTCAAAATCCTTATCCTTACCTACAAAACCCTCACTAACTCAGCTCCCCACTACCTGTCCTCACTAATCACCAAATACACCCCAGCCCGCTCCCTAAGGTCAAACAGTGACCTGCGCCTAGCTTCTCCCCGCATCACCTCTTCCCATGATAGACTGCAGGATTTCTCACGCGCAGCCCCCACTCTCTGGAACGCTCTCCCTCGTACTGTCAGACTTTCCCCTAACTTCTCTTCCTTCAAACGCTCCCTTAAAACGTTCCTATTTAGGGAAGCCTACCACCCAACTCACTGACGCAACCATCAATCACTCTCACCTTACAGTCCTCTCCTCCTGTTTCCAACCCCAACCCTCCTAGATTGCGAGTTCCTACGGGAATAGGGCCCTCATCTCCTCCTGTACTGTTTGTCAAATGTTGTTCAATGTATTGTAACCCTGTCTATACTGTGCCTATTGTACAGCGCTGCGGAATATGCTGGCGCTTTATAAATAAAGAATAATAATAATAATAATAATAGATTTTCCTCCATGGAGTCCCCGTTTTAGAGGGCAGAATGTACTACTACCCCTAGCGAGAAGATGAGTATCATGGCAGATGTAGTCCCAAAACACCTGGAGGGTCAAGGATGTTGACCTTTAAGTAACATTTAGTTAGATTTGATTCCTGACCGCTTTTATTTTAAAATCCTAACAGTTCAGACGCACAATCAAAATAAATAAAAATAACAGAATCAGGTTAGAAAATTATACTTCTTCAAGCGCTTCTTTGCAAAAGCATTTTGAAAGTGTTCTTTACATGAAAAAATGACATGTTTTGGTAGATTTATCAGGACTCAAAGAATGCATATTTTCATCACATGCAATAAAAAAGTAAGAATTTTCAACAGATCATGTTTTTAAAGGTTTTTGAGCTTCATTATGTTATTTGATATTCAGCTGAAAGTTAGTCCCATGAATATGGTGGTTTGGCATGTATTACATTTTAAGTTAAAAGCTAATCTATAAAAATCAAATGGCTGGTGAAAAGAATACTTTTAATAATCCTGCTTATGCTATCTCTTTCAAACAGAACTCGTTTTAATTCTCGGTAAGGAAATATGCTCTTTAAAACCATTTTTTTATTGAAATCATTAACAAGTCTGCAATTTAATTGCTTCAGGAAAGCTTCCTCTTTAACTTTTAAACTTAAAACACACTTTCATTTAAAATAGATTTAAATTTAAATGGATATAGGTGTTATTGCCCTTTTTATGTTTCTCCTTTGTTCTTTTGATGTCACCATTTTCCTTATTTAAATATTGTACTGATATTAGAGAGAGAATAAATGGGAAGAATGAGACACCTCGTTGAATATCCATATCAGCCCTAATTCACTGCAGAGGCCTTCTTGTACATACATTTAGAACTTACATTTGCTGGTATACTGGCCAGAGGAATCAATTATCATTGACCTGCATGGAACTGTGTTATCACGCTAATATATACAACACATTAGAGTTTATTTTCCTCTTAGACATGGTAATATGCGCTTGATTATTGATTTAGGACTCTATTACATTCTTCATGCAAAAACGCGAGCAGAACGCGTGAATTTGTACGTGCAGCGCTAAACGTTAACGCGCGTAAAACAATGCTGCTATTACAATCCTCGCGCATTTTTTCATCTGTCAAAAAATAACGCACGTAAAACGGACGTGCAAAAACGAGCGCGCAGCAACGTTGAGCGCAGAAATCAGTGTGCGGACTGTTTTTTTCACGCGATTCAGCCAATCGGAATTAAGAACCATAATTGTCTCCCATTAAGTTTTTGCGCCTGTCAAAGTCAATCTGCGCATATATGCAGCATCAATAAAAAAACATGCACAACTTCTCAATTTTATTGTTTGGATATGCGTAGAATGTGTAACTATACTTTGCTGTATTGTTTTTTTGGGCTGGTGTATTTGGGTTCGGCCAGAACGTTCAGATTTGCCGTTACCACCAGCTTTTCAAAAACGTTAAAATTATGCGCGCACCGCCGTGCGTTAAATTTTGTGCATAGATTGTAATACCATCCGCGTACCAGCGCACAAACGCATTTGTGCTCACATTGTTAAGTATAGGACGCGCGCAGAACAGTACGCTGGCGCAGTGTTCGCACAGGTTCACCCGCGGTAGACGTTAACACGCATTTTTTGCGCGGACATTGTAATACGTTGTTCAGCACAAAGGGTTTTGCCCCTCGCGTTAAGGCGTTTTGCACATACGTTAACGTTTGCACAAAGAATGTAATAGAGCCCTTAATTTAGGGGTTGTCCTCTAGTCTGGTTTTATGTTATGCGGCACACCTGTCAATTATATGTATATAATACAACCTTATACAGTATAAGAGTACCCATTGGTCTGTGAGTCGTTTCCTTTATGCACCTGTAACAGGTTTTTGCGTAAGCCCACAAATACCCCTGTGGTCCTTTACCTCAGTTACCTTCAGGTGCTCTGCAAGCCGACCCTGAGCTTCCGCTAATGGGTGTTGGGGAACATGACTGTGGCAGTGCCACCACCAAATTGGACATCCAGAGTATAGATGTAGGATCCAGTTGGGAATATATTTAAATGAGCAATAAAAGCAACATGGAGCTGTCTTTTATAGAACTTTGTATTGCAAAGCAAAACTATATGAATAATAAAATGTAATCGCTAAATAAACGTATTGCAGTGGAAAAAGTTAAGAATGCAAGAGTCAGTATGACATTACCCTCCCAGAAAAATACTACAGCCGACCCTTGTCTGCACCCCAATGGCTGTTGGGTACCGTTGGTGGGTGCACATGGTTGGGGCCCAGATCTATTGTAATCCACCTTGTTTGTGATATGCTGTAATGTTCCAAGGATCAGAGAAATTAGAGACTGGTGTCTTTTACTTGTGTAGCTAGAGTCAGAGTGCCCTGTTCTAAAAACCAGGGGGAGATGCCTCAAGCTTACCACTGCACAATCTGCAATCAGATTTGTCCTGTAAGGGGAGAAGCTGCTCAAAATAGGATTCATTCCCTCTGTAGAACATTCTTTGTCAGGATTAGTTCTGTGCTTTGATCTGGATACAGAGGTCTGCTGGAAGCCCTTTTACAGGATGCTTCAATACTGGATACAGCAGCCACAATCCTCAGCCACCCACATAGACCAGTGCCCTCCTTCACTTCCTCCTCTCCAGCTCCACCTCCACCCAAAAACGCCATACAGAGCCACTCAGTCTTGAATCTCCAAAGTAAATAGAAGGTCGTCATATGGAAAGGCCAGTCACGAGGCACAACCAAAGACCAAACATATGACTGCTCCGTGCTACTCTTTTATCCTTCAATATAAACTCCTTTAACCTCTTCACTGCTGTGATCAATTTAACTTGAACTTCCAAGCATCATCAGCTGACCATGATAGAGTAAACTAAATATGGACTTAATCCGGAGAATTGAAAACCATTTTCATTTACTGCAAGCAAATTTCATTTACAAATGGACTCCAGAATATGCCCCTAAAGTTACAGTACATCCTACATATCAGCTAATGTACTGGACCTGGAAGAAACTGCTGATTAAAAGTTTCCTCTTAGAAACTTAGAAAGACATGTGGGCAGTCTCAGTGGTGTACCTGGATTGCACAGAATAGGGAGTCATCTGTCTATCAAATACAGTGCATGTAATCTAAATGCACTGTAATTGCAATGATGGGGAAAGAGGTAGAGGTGTGTGTATTTGTGTATATATATTCTTGCTCTAGTTCTCTCACTCTCCTTTACCAAAATGGTACGCCCGGTGCAAATGTCATCTCAAAATAAATATATTCATGCCATAGGAGGCGCACACTAGGTCTTTGCAATAAAACAATAATGTTTATTTTACCTCTATTATAATTACTTTGGGCCTGACGTTTCAGCTCGTCCTTGATAAATGCTCAGGACGAGCCAAAACGTCGGACCATATGTAATTTTAATAGAGCTAGTAAACTTTATTGTTTTATTGCATAGACGTAGAGTGCGTCTCCTATGGCATGAATATGTACTGTATATATAACCTGACCTCTGCTAACATAAAGCCATCTAGTATGGCTAGGGATGAGCCGAACACCCCCGTGTTCGGTTCGAACTCGGACGCCCTAACGGCTGAAAATTTCGAATTCGAACTCGAACGTAATGCAAGTCAGTGGGGGTTGAACTTCCGAAAATGAAAGTGCCCTCCAAGAGGGCATATATGCAAGATATAGGCCATAAAAGGTGTATGGGGTTCCGGGTACAGCCCTGGGAGACAGGAAACAATGAAAAAAAAGTAAATTTCTTTTCAACCCTTTCACTGCTGAGTGCTGAGCCATTTCACCGCTGTGTGCTGAGCTCATTTTTACCACTTTTGCTCATGTTTAAATGCGATTTGAAGCCATGGGAAATATTTTATCACCAACGAGTGGGAAATGTTTAACCAACAATGAGTGGGAAATGTTTGACCAACAACGAGTGGGAAATGTTTGACCAACAATGAGTGGGAAATGTTTGACCAACAATGAGTGGGAAATGTTTAACCAACAACGAGTGGGAAATGTTTGACCAACAATGAGTGGGAAATGTTTGACCAACACACAGGACAGGGTATACCTGAAATAGGCCAGACGGTATACAAGGACGCATTCTAACACAAGCCCAAATCGATCAGTGTTAGAGTGGTCAGGGATAGCCAAAACGGTACACAAGGGGTATCTATCATATAAGCCAAAAATCTATCAGAGTTAGAGTGGTCAAGGAATAGCCAAGGACTGGTACACGGGGGTGGTTCTCATACAAGCCAGGTTACAATGGAGAGTGAAAAATCAACCAAGTAGTGAATAGCCAGGAGACACTCAGCACTGAGGAAAGTAAACTTCTCGTCAGGGCGATGAGCCGGATCGCGCTGTCTGTATTTAAACCAGGTGGATGCGCAGCATCATGCCACGCCCCGCCTCCTGACCAGCCCTGCGAGCTCCGGAAGTCGGCAAAACTCCTGGCACCCGGCTTGCCGATGGCGCCGCTGGGTGCCGGGGTCTCCTCTGAGCCCCAGACGTGAAAGATATGCTCATACACACCACACATTACTGTGAGTTTTATTGCTGTGGAACTGTGTTATGTCCTTTTTTGTTTTGGAAGGGGGCGAAAAGCTGTTACGGGTTGAGGAAGTTTACGGGGGGCCCCATCGTCAGGTTCAGTGGCTGCCCTGTATGTATCCGGAACAAGGGTCAGTGCACCCAAATATTGGGTCTTTGGTGCCTTCACACCGTAACCCCTCTGAGATATTGTGGAAGAGTGCAGGGCTGGACCCTGCGGTCAAATATTGAAATGATATGCACCTGTCACATTCAAGTGCAGAAAAATTGTGTCTTAGTCGTTGGTGCACGACACCGAGAATCTAACAGGGTTATTCAAAGAGATCCGAATTGTGGCCGAAAGGTAACCGAACAGTGAAATTCAGCGTACAGTTACCTTTCCTGGCCATTTGGCTATTCAGAGAGCAGGTAGTTCGCCAAGTGTTGGCGAATTGCCTGCACCTACGGTGCTTGTACAGTGCCTGTTCAAGGGCAGTGAAATCCCCATAGAGAAGCAATGCTTCGTCTATTCAGAGAAAACCAGCAGAGAAAAGTTGCCGAAATGCCCTGCTGTTCGGTGGTTTCATTCGGCAGGTTGATTCAGGAGAATCCCATAGGCTTCAATGTTAAAAATATTCCCATTTTAATTCAATATCTAATAAACCGTTTATTATTATATTCTGCAGTAAAGAGTCTCATTATTTCTAGTTTTTTTTTGATCTTTTAAGCATTTTTTGGAAACAAAAATCTGCAATTTTTTTCTGTTTTTTTTTTTTAAATCTTTTTTTCATTTTTCTGTAACAGTCCTTTTTATTATGATTCATTTATTGGATGTTATGTGTAAATTGCAGACGTTTTCGTTTAGTAGTTTTTTTGCAAACAGCGTTTCACTAACGGTCGAACTTTTGGCGAACATTACAAAAAGTTTGAAGTTCGCTGAACTTCCGAACGGCCGATGTTCCATTCGAACTCATGTTCTAATCGAACTGGCAGCCCATCCCTAAGTATGGCATGGCATTGATTGAAAGGTTCTGTGTAAAAACAGACCCAGGGTGCAAAAAAGTGAGCTGTCATTTGTATGTCTTACCCAGAGTTCCTTGCTGCATATGGGGAATATAGCACAGGGGCTCTGTGATGCAGTTCTTTGAATTGCTGTGATGTGCAAATGGCTTCTGCAGTAATAAACTATATATACAGCAAATACCGTCACACCTTAGTGTTGTCCCTATAAGGCATATGAATCCCTTCACTACCATTCTTGCTGGAAAGTTGAAAAGAAAACTTATCATAACATTTATTTGAAACATAGGTAATGAAATGAAATATAGTGTAAACACAAGCGTTGCTCATTTCTTATTTGCTGATTTTAAATTTTTCATACATTTGTCTATCCTCCATAGAAACATTGTTGGCTTGGAATGAAAGATTCTGGACAGTGGTTGGTGCCCTTTATTTTGCACAAATTCACAATGGGTTTGAATTGTCAGCATACAGGCTGAAATGGACTTTGTATCAAGTCAGTAAATGTGATAAAGGGATAATAAAGTGATGAGATAACCTGCTTATGAGTATTTGTAGTGATCATAATAGAGGGATTTCCAGAAATTATAAACCCGCATTTTATCCCTGTACATTAGTGAGGGACCCCAGAGTTCTCCTTCTCTTCTGCCCTCTCCCTGGCTGTTGAAATGCAGCAGCAAAGTGTCTGAATATTTTGTTACAATGATTGTGAGAGCTGTTCTTTGCAGCTTGTTTACAGTAAGATAGGGTGAAACAGGGAGCGATCCAACAGTCGATTTAGTTTCTCCAGAGGGGGCACACAAATCTTGCTTTAAAAAGGTATGCAAATTGGATTTTGACATGCTAATGATTGCTTTTCAGTGTATTACAATGCAAAATTGAGTTTACTCGATTTTGAGGCTGAATGGGGTTAATTAAAGTTTATCCAAATGCTTTCTGTTTGGACAATTAGGGCTAAAGTCATTAATTCTTGTGGGTTTGTTCTTCTGGATTAGATCTTCTGGGAAGAACTCATTTATGTTCATATATTTTCCCTTTTCATAATTTTTGTCAATGTTTACATCCTGTCAAGCCGGTGTTGAGTACTAGTTGGTTGAAAATAATGTAGGCTACATTAAATGACGTTACATATCCATAGAAAAATGGAGGACTTATTTCTATATTTGTCCGTTAATAAACACACGTAACTCTAGGTTTTGGGTTAATATTTACCGTCATTATAATTATCTCTCATTTCCATTAACAGAGATGCCAGTGTTTTTTTTCTTTTAAGTATTTACAACCAGTAATTAATATTTATGGCCCCAGGCAACTGTTTGCACAATAATTTTACCTTCATAAGTGGCGACATGTAGGAAAAAAATGGTCGATAAGTTTCAATAACTACTGTAGCTTACATAAATAAATCAACCCAGATTAATGAAGTGATTAGCATATCATGTCGTCATATATATATATATATATATATATCCTTTCTTTACTACACCATGTGCATTGCAAGCCTGACGGTTTAAATGAAAGAGATTATTTAAAAGGGAATTTGTTTTTCAACAATGAACTCCGTAAAACCATCGAAAAGCAGCAAGAAGAAGAAACGGCTGAGCAATGTAGAAGTTTGGCTTATTGCACTTCTGGTTATGTTCATATGTATTTGTATTGGGTTAATAGCTTTTGCGTGGATTGTTGTCAAAGATCAACCTTCAGGTAATGTATTACATATATAGTTTTTTTATTTAATTATTTTTTTTCTTAATATATAATAATAATAATGCTTTACCATTTTTTTAATATAATGATCTTTTATACATTTTGCTATATACCGGCAGCTCTATTTTAAGGTTCCAGCACACAGATCTCCACACTAATTTCTGTGTAACCCTTTCAGTGCAGAGAGGATATGCTGTTGATTTCTATCATAGGCATTATCTTGATGCTGAAAGTCTTGACACACTAGAGTTGAAGAGCAAGATGGCTTATTCTTCTTCTTGGAATGCTATATTTACAAAAAGCAGAACACACAAGGGAAAGTACAGCTGTTCAGATATGAGGGCTGCATTCAGTTATAAAAATATCATTCTGCACATGGTTACGGTAGCTCTCCATTAGGAAACACCGCAAACCACCAGTAAGCATGAATTAGACCGAAAATGCATGCTTTTAGAACAGACCCTTTAAAAAGTTATTATTTTGACTCAAAACAGCTGGAAAAGCTCTTAGGGGGTTATTCAGAAAAATCCGAAATGTAACCGGACACTGAAATTCAGCGAACGGGCACATTTCGGGGCCATTCAGCTATTCAGAGAGCAGGCAATTTGCCAAATTCTGGCATACGGTGACTGTGCGAGGGCAGTGAAATCCCCCATAGAGAAGCAATGCTTCGTCTATTCAGAGACACCAAACAGCTGAGGAATGTCAGTGACGTGTTCTGCCTTTCGGTGGTTTCATTCGTCAGGTTTATTCAGGCAAATCCCATAGGCTTCAATGTTAAAAATATTCCCATGTTTAATTCAATTTCTAATAAATCGTTTTATTCTGCCGTAAAAAGTCTCTTTATTTTTAGATTTTTTTAGGACCTTTTAGGCATTTTTGGGGATTTTTTGTCAAAATTTCTTTTCTGTTTTTTTTTAAATCATTTT
Source organism: Leptobrachium leishanense (assembly GCA_009667805.1). Lineage (NCBI taxonomy): Eukaryota > Metazoa > Chordata > Amphibia > Anura > Megophryidae > Leptobrachium > Leptobrachium leishanense. Next base: position 44,967,176 of record CM019064.1, read on the forward strand.
TTCATTTTTCCGTAACAGACCTTTTTATTATCATTCATTGGATCTTATCTGTAAATTTCAGACATTTTCATTCTGTAGTTTTTTTGCAAACAGCGTTTCAAATTTCAAATTTTCAAGTGAACTGTTTTTGTTTTTTTCACCCCGTTCGTCTGCGTGTCAGCTTTTTCCAGCGGCTGCTTTGCGCTGTGATCGGCGGCTGCTCATCTTTTTCCAGCGTGTTCGACTTGATTTTTGCGGCGGTTTCTGCAGGTTTTCTTTGAGTATTCAGTGAGTGTTCGGTGAGTATTCGGTGAGTGTTCGGTGAGTATTCGGTGAGTGTTCGGTGAGTATTCGGTCAGTGTTCTTTGGGTGTGCGGCGAGTTTACCCTGCACTACGGAGACCCTGTGGTGCTTGCTGAATCACTGCAGGGTCGGCGAACTAGGAATCGCCGACTTGCCCCAAAGTGCGGAGAACGGAAAGTCACCAAACGTGCGGTGACTTTTCGGATCTCTCTGAATAACCCTGTTATTTTTTTTTTCTAATAGGTACTGACTACATTTTCCAAAAAAAAAGATAAAATTTAGCGTGCGTCAAAAAATATTTTCAGCAGTTTTTATCTATGCACTTCTAAAATTGCTTTTTTGCGCACACACAGGCACACAGCCAGATGACACAATACAATCACAAACGCACAATCCCACTACTTGTTATTCTAATAAATATTTGAAATAATTTAAAATCTGTTTTTCATTTTGTCTGTTTTGTGGCAGATGGTGATATTGGAGTGTTTATTTCATTTTGTTTATTGTTTAACTGTTTGGCTTGGTGTAGAAATAAAATGCAAATAATTATATGCCATTACACGGGTCCTTAATAAATAATATTTTTGGTGACACACAACTGTTTTTGGTGAGAAAAATGTATATTATTTTGTGAGATCGGCACTTTAGCTACAGTATGTAAGACCCTTGATTAAGTCCTCACTCCGGCATTAGCTTTGACTAAATATTTGGACAGTCAATCAAAACAGAGAACTTGTTAATATTTAAACGTAACATGATCTTCCAAACAAATTAATTCAACAAAATTCTATGTGGACTTTCTTTCTTTTCTCCAAAAGTCCAAGTCTCCGTTCGCTGCTCAGATATTCACTTTTATGAAATTAAAATGTATTTTTTCCCTCTAGGTGTTAATGTTATTGTGTAACATCTGATCGCAGTGCGTTGCTGTGAAATTCAGGAAGGATAATAAAGAATGTCTGACTTCTTCAGGCTGTATTCAATGCATAGTCTTATTCTTACTTTGGCACTTTATATTCTGTTTCGGATTTCTATGCTGCGTCCAGGCAATCTAACCCCTGCCTAAAACGCTTAAGGCAAGACGTAAAAAGTTCAAAGAAAATCAAGTAAACATAGGGGACTGCTTTGGAATCTATGGGCAAATCTCTCAAGACGATGGGCTTCAGGCCTGCCAGTGGTTCAAACAGTAATGCATAAGAAAAGGCGGTGCATTGAGGATTCGCGTTGGGTTAAATATGTCTGCTCCACAAAGACGTCCTTTATATTTTAGATTCTTGATTAAAGCTTTAAGAATTTTTTTTTGCCCATTTGCTGCCAAAGTTGATCTATATATCAGAGATACACAAGGTAAAAATTATTCCTTAAGAGTAAATGAGCCAATTAATATTAAAGTATTACCCAACCGTTATTTGTCAAAAATTTAAAGGGGTTTTTCAGACATCAGCGAAATGGTCACCAAATTGCACCGAAATTCCCCATACGGTGCAATTTCGTGGCCATTCGGCTAATCAAAAAGCTGGCAATTCGCCAAATATTGGCAAAATGCCAACAAAATACGGTGATCTTCGGCAGCAGTGAACTTCCCATAGAGAAGTAAAGGTTAATCTATTCAGAGACACCGAACTGCACTGAAATATCAGCAAAATGCCCTGATTTTCAGTTGTTTCATTCGACAGGTTTAAGCAGGCGAAACCCATAGGTTTCAATGTAAAAAAATCCCCATTTTATTAAACATTTAATCAATCGTTTATTATTTTTATTTGCAGAAAAAATTCTCTTTATTTATTTTTAGGATTTTTTTGCATTTTTTAGGATTTTTTTCAGGGTTTTTATTTTTTTAAATGAGATTTTTTTTTTTCTGTAACAGACCTTAATATTATTATTATTCGTAGGACCTTATATATTATTTCCAGGCATTTTCATGCAGTAAAGTAAAATGCCTTTAAAAGTTGCCATGTTTTTTTTTTTCTGTTTTCTTTTTAATCTCTATTCGTTGGCTTGTCGACTTTTTCCGATAGCTGGTGGGTGGTCTGTTCGGTGGCTTTTGCCTTTTTTTTGTTCAATTCGGCGGTCTATTTGTCGAATCAATGATGAATTCGTCATTTTTTCCATTTGTTCGGTGGACCGCACTTCGGGGACCCTGCAGTGAATGCTTAATTCACTGTAGGGTCAGCGAATTTAACTTGCCAAAGTGCGGCAAAAGGGACAGCACCAAACTGACTGTGACATTTTGGTACTCTCTGAATAACCCTGTATGTGTTGTCCATTCCAGCAAAGTTTATATAAAAATGCAACAAAACACAACTTTAGTTACTTTCTTTTAATACTCGTTTTGCTCATTGCAAGAAAAAGTAGTTACTGTTTCATAATGAATATACCAAACGTGTTTTTATTGTTCTTTTTAATTTTCCAGTACTCTTGAGTTATTCTTCTGCCAGACATTGTGATGATTCCTGACATTTTGCAACAAACAAACAGTAGACCGTAACTGAGCAGCCATGACTAATGGCTTACTAAATGACAGGACCTCATGCTCAAAATCCTGTCAACTAACACAAGCCCTTTTTTTCTCCATAAATAAAATATTTTACACTTCCCTTTTCGTTGCAGCCTGCCAGACGTGTACTAAACATTTATGGAGCCTATCTTCAATGTTGGTGCGTTAAAATGTCAATTGTTGGCAATCACTTGACTGGGTTTTATGTCAGTGCATTATTCTTCTAGAAGTCATTCTCTTCTCTTAGACTTCCCACGACTCTCAGTATTGGCAGGATCATCCAGAAGTTCCACAATGATTCAGGAATGAATGGTAATGGGATGATTAGCATGTTTGTGACGTCTTTGGCCCTGCGGCGTTTCCTGGGGGGTCAGGGCGCCCGGCGGCATTGCTGGCTGGCCGGGTGCCAGGAGTTAGAGCTGGCCGATCGGCGTCTGAGGGGGCGGGGCTTGGCGTGGTGACGCGGAGCCGCCGGCCTTAAATTCAGGGCGCGAGGATCTGCTCGTCAACCCTGATGTGCAGTTATTCCTGCATCGCCAGCTGATCTCAGTTTACTGTCTCAGTGTATTTTGCCTAGTTGCCGATTCAGTTTGTATGAGGAGCCTGCTTGTGAATGACCCGGACTGCCTGCTTGACGATTCTTACTCTAATCCCATATATGTGTGTATGTTAAACTTTGTATACACAGAGTGTATGTTCAGATCATACCGCATGGTCTCTGATTGTAGGTCTGCCCTGCAAGTCGATGAATCCTTCAACCCCACATGTTACCTGTATGGTACTAAGTCTATGTACAGATCATACCGCATGGTCTCTGATTGTGGGTCTGCCCTGCAGGTCGCTGTATCCATCAACCTCTCATGTTACCTGTCTGGTACTAAGTCTATGTACAGATCATACCGCATGGTCTCTGATTGTGGGTCTGCCCTGCAGGTCGCTGTATCCATCAACCTCTCATTTTACCTGTCTTTTACTAAGTCTATGTACAGATCATACCGCATTGTTTCTGATTGTGGATCTGCTCTGCAGGTTGCTGAATACATCTGACCCTTGTGTTGCCTGTCTGTTACTAAGTCAATAGACACATCATACCACATTGTCACTGATTGTGGATCTGCCCTGCAAGTTGCTGAATTCATTGTACATTCCTTCTACGTTACTGAGAACAAGTATATGGGAGTCCTCTCTATTGTCAACCCTGCCTATACGATTACCCTCTCTGGTGCCAACTCGGAACGTACTTTTGACCACGCTTTTGTTAAACCAAGTTATGTTTATATCTTGCTACGCTATCTCTGTCTGTTTATAGTTAACATGCCTTCACTCAGCAGACACTTGGTCATGAAATCATTTGCTGCTGAGAGGTATCTAGTATTCTATATCACCTCCCTGGCTGGGAGTGCTAGGTGTGGCAGTTCTAACTGCTATAAAGTTAAGTCTCTGAGAAATCTGTCCATAACTATCCAAACCACGCTGATTTGGGGTGAGCACCATTACGAATGTGACATTACGTCAGGGCCAAACATGGATCAGACAGATTTAACGGTACTCATGTCTAGACTTGGTGATATTATCACAAAACAGGAGGAGCAGGACCATCACATGGACCAGTTTGCTCAGGCTTTGGGTTTACTGATGAATCAGTCCAGCAAATCCTCACCACCTCCTTCTCCTGCGATTAATGTGGCCTCTCAAGCAGTAACTGTTTCCTCCTTGATTGCTGTTGAGGTATCCCATGTGATTTTAAAAACACCCATATGTTTCAAAGGGAATTCTGGTTCTTGCAGAGGATTCGTTACACAAATTGACAGTATGTTTGAACTCAATCCAGGGATGTGCCCCACAGACAGAGCCAAGGTGGGTTATGTCATTAACCACCTCACTGAGAAGGCTCTACTTTGGATGACTTCTTTATGCGAATTAAAGAAACCAGTTGTATATAATTATACAGAGTTCATGAAGGATCTTACCCGCACTTTTAATCCTGCAAGGCGGGCAACTGGTGCTGCCAGGACACTGTGGCGTATAACTCAGGGCAACTGCAGAGTTGCTGATTATGCCATAGATTTCAAGACTGTGGCAGCAGAATTGCAATGGCCTAATGATGCACTTACTATGGCCTTCCTGGTGGGAATCTCTGATACTCTTATGTATGAGTTAGCTCCTATGTCGCTACCTGAGGAACTAGATGATCTGGTTGATTATTGCAAAGCCCTCGATGATCAAATTAGCGATAGGAGGTCTGGCCGTAGCAAGTCTCCCAAACCTTCCCAGGTTACCTAACAACCAAAAACCCAGTAAAGACGAAGTGGGATATGGAGTAAGGCAAGAGGTAAGTGTACAATCTGGGTGACTGTCTCATTTGCCAAAGCTTGCAGGACTCAGCCCTTGAATTAATGAAACAATAAAGATCACAATGATCTAAGGACAAGTGAACAGAATGGTGAATATATAAAAGTCAATTTATTCAATATACTGTATGACAGAAATACACATAAGAAAGTGAATCATAAAAGCAATAGGCATAAAGCCTGAGACCATACACCAACAACAATGATGTGAAATAAAACATATGTAGTGTTCACACAATTCGTTGTGCCTATCATGTGTTAATTTCTATATATCAGTCTCAAAGGTGCCAAAACCATCTTAAAGCACAAATAGTGGCACTGAGCAGTCAGAGTAGCTTTGTTACAATTTGCATGCACTGATTGTAAACATAATCAATAGAGTGCATGCAGTAACAGCATTGAGTCAGTGCATAAATATCCCCTGTCACAGAAGGTTTGATGGTCCAAATAAGGGCAATTAAATCAATATGGCACATAAGAGAAACACAACAACCAAAAACACACATAAACCCCTCATCCGATGGAAAGATGCTGTAGGGATTGAATTGGAATTGATTGAATTAGAGCTCAATTAGCGATGTCTTTAGATAGCCTTGTCAGGTAAATAATCATATCCGAAATCTCAGCGTAATGGCCACACACTGGGGGGACTTTTCCCCAGTCTTTCCCTGATCCCACCGGCCAGAGGAGGCGGTCAGAGCCGCGGGACAGGAGGTGAGTATAGGATTTGTTTTTTATTTTTTAAGCCTGGTGTTAACGGATTCTGCAGAAGCGGAATCCGTTAACACCAAATCCTGGCTCTGGTTAACTTTTCGCTGACCAGAGCCAGGCGTTAATCAGCGCTGGGACTTTTTAATCCAGCGCTGATTAACACTTAGTGCTCCTCATGTTAAGTATATGGAGCGCAAAGTACAGTAACCTCACGCTGAGAAGCGCAAGGTACCAAACGCAAACGGGTTTTTTAACCCATTTGCATTTGGATTGTAATATGTGGTAAAGACCGCAGCAAACGTTCATGCTCACGTATGTGAGCGTTAATGTTTGCGTTAAGAGTGTAATAGGGCTCAGAGTGTATGTTCAGATCATACCGCATTGTCTCTGATTGTGGGTCTGCCCTGCAGGTCGATGAATCCATCAACCCCTCGTGTTACCTGTATGGTACGAAGTCTATGTACAGATCATACTGCATGGTCTCTGATTGTGGGTCTGTCCTGCAGGTTGCTGTATCCATCAACCTCTCATTTTACCTGTCTGATACTCCGTCTATGTACAGATCATACCGCAATGTTTCTGATTGTGGTCTGCCCTGCAGGTTGCTGAATCCGTCTACCCTTCGTGTTGCCTGTCTGTTAGAAAAGTCAATAGACACATCATACCACATTGTCACTGATTGTGGATCTGCCCTGCAGGTTGCTGAATTCATTGTACATTCCTTCTACGTTACTGAGAACAAGTATATGGGAGTCCTCTCTGTTGCCAACCCTGCCTATACTATTACCCTCTCTGGTGCCAACTCGGAACGTACTTTTGACCACGCTTTTGTTAAACCAAGTTATGATTATATCTTGCTACGCTATCTCTGTCTGTTTATAGTTAACATGCCTTCACTCAGCAGACACTTGGTCATGAAATCATTTGCTGCTGAGAGGTATCTAGTATTCTATATCACCTCCCTGGCTGGGAGTGCTAGGTGTGGCAGTTCTAACTGCTATAAAGTCAAGTCTCTGAGAAATCTGTCCATAAGGATCCAAACCACGCTGACCTGGAGTGAGCACCATTGTGAACGTGACAATGTTCTTCCTGAGTGAAGAGGTCATAGACTAAGAATTATTCAGTTACATTATCTGGGCAGAATGAAAGCTAAGTACACTTGTTGGTCAAAATCATGTAGATAAGTGATTCGTGATATCTGTTTGAGATTGGTGGATATGTCATTCCAAAACTATAGGCATTATATTGGAGTTATAATGCTAAATGCCCTTTGTGACAATAAAACCACAACTCTTTTCAAAGTGTTTTTTAATAGATTTTGCAATTTGCGAAAAATTTTGCCCGTTCAATCAGAAGAGCATCAGGCTCTGATGTCAGATGAATAGAACTGGATCACAATAGTTGTTGAAGTTTATCCAAAACATTTAATTGGGATTGAGGTCAGGGCTATGTACAGGCCACATGAGTTACCCAACATCAAGCTCACAAAACTATGTCTTCATGGAACTTGCTTTGAGGGAAACATTCACGCAAGACCATAAAGAGACTCTCATTAAGTTGGAAGCACCTAATTTTCTAAAATGTATTTACTGTAACAGTAAAATGACCCATCATTAGAATTACTATAATGGGAAAACAGCCCCACACCATTATCCCTTCTCCACCATACATAACTATAGGCATTGTGCATCACAACAGATGCCTTTTTCTTGGAATCCTCAAAACTCATCTTCTATCTCCTAATAGTAAATTGTTATTCTGGTGCATCATGCCAGAGAACATTTGAAATCCTCCAGAAACCAGTGGTGGATGCTTTACAACATTCAAACTAACTCTCGTATTGCACATGTTGATTGGAGGCTTGTGTACAGAAGCTTGGGCATGAACTTCAATTGTGCTAATTTCCTGAAGCACAGTTCTTGTGTTGATACTACTTCGAAAGTGACAGGAATCCAGCGGAGGAGTGCAGCAAATTTCCAGGAAGGCCTGTGCTGGTGTGTCCCTGGCTTAACTCCAGCAGCCCCTTTCCTGCTCTGTTTACTAGACGGCTCCAGACTTTATTTTGCCTCTGCCCTGTTCAACGTCCAGGCTACCAGGAGTCCACACCAGATTTCCTCTGTTCTCTCCCACCTCAGGTGCTGGCTGCCTCCTGGACTTCCTATAATAGGGAGACACACCCTTTCTCCAGCGCTTCAACATTGAAGGCTATAGATAGATAGACATACAAAAGGGTATAGAGAGAGCCTGGTCAGGACGGTCCGTAGATCAAAGGGCTGGTGGGAAGGAGGCAAGGTCGGTGGGTAAAGCACGGTCTGGTTCACGGTTATCAGCAGGTTCACAGAGTAGGTCAGAACAATACAGGATATGACTTGTAATGCAAAACCATCTTGCCTTGGGGGAGTTGACCTTTTATTGACAGAGAGGAGGGTGTGTGTATGTGTTTGTGCTTCACTGTGATTTAACCCCTTTCAGTGCTGGAAAGGGAAAGAGGAAAAAGGCAGTACTTTACAGGTATAGCACCCATGCAGGCACTGATCCCTGACAGTATCCCACCTTGCTACCGATTGTGATCCTGCTTTGCTACCCACCATGATCCTGCCTAGCTACTCTCCGTGATCCTGCCTAGCTACTCTCCGTGATCCTGCCTAGCTACCCACCATGATCCTGCCTTGCTACCCACCATGACCCTGCCTTGCTACCCTCCATGCATCCTGTCTTGCTGTTTGGATTCACTGTGTAGCCAACTCTTGCTATGGACATTGACCATGCGCTCTGCCAGCCACCTGCAAGAACCCTTTGCTACAGACACTGACCATGCTCTCTGCCAGTTGCCTGCCACGACTCTTACTTCTGAGACTCTTGCTGCTCCAGCCCCCTGTCTTGCCTTTGCTCATTGACACTTCTGTCCTGTGTATTGTGAGTCTCCTTATATCCTCTGTTTCTCTCTATGTCTCTAGGATACAATGTGGTCAGTTCCCTACAACTACAGTGCCCAGTATCCTCAGTTTTCCTACCGGTTCTCCAAGGTAGCTTTCTTCCTGTGTTGCCCCTTTGTCTCTCTGTGTTCAGTACACTTAGGGCTCTATTACAATCCCCGCGCTAAAAAGGAGGCGGTAGGGAGAAAAACTGAACCCGCAGTTTTCCCCCTACCGCCCCTGTTTTAACGGGGGATTATAATGCAGGCGCAAAAAATGCTGCCTGCATTGTTTGCGCCCGCTATGTCCCGGGATGCGCGCGGCAGCACTAAGCACAGCCGCGGGCATCCTCTCAATGGAGTCCATAGGACTCCTTTTTTCTCTTTTTTTCCCCTTTATAATCTGTCCACTGAGGAGAAGAGCTACGACAGTGGGATATCTCACTCTACAACGCGGCTCATATGCTGTGCAACGACTTGTGACCACAGACCCTGGTTTCATTTATATTCTGCACAATTGCACGTGCACTTTACTGTGGCTTAGGACATATTTATTTTGGACTATTAACCTGGAAGAGAACTATTCCCTATAGTATCTCACGTACCACTGCACATTTTGTGAATGCACTTTATTGATAGGAAGATTACATGAGAACATGCACTTTATATGCATTTGCACAATTGGTTTTATCATACACTATTGTATTATAAAAATTTGAATTTTATGCATCTTTTAAAAATTCACTATTGCCAGTTGGACTGTGGATTGTGATTTTGCACATTTATTTGCCATTTGCACGTATCTCGGGATCTGACGGTCCATTGTGATATATAGAGCCATTGTTGATCTAGGCCCTATTACTAGTACCCGAATGGCCTTTAGGCCTGGGTTTATAAGAATCATAGATTTATTACTGCGCCACTAGGACTTTCCTCGTTTCCTTTATCTTATTTGCACATTTTGTTGAGATTTATGTGTAACACCTTGTAGGCTGCAACCCCAAATTTTATATTAATTAGGGCCTCCATAGACAACCCCCCCTTTTCTGAATTCTGTTTATAGTCACTATGTTACATGTTTACAGGTGCATTCTGTATATAGTCACTATGTTATATGTTTACAGGTGCATTCTGTATATAGTCACTGTTACATGTTTACAGGCGCATTCTGTATATAGTCACTATGTTACATGTTTACAGGTGCATTTTGTATATAGTCACTGTTACATGTTTACAGGCGCATTCTGTATATAGTCACTATGTTACATGTTTACAGGTGCATTCTGTATATAGTCACTATGTTACATGTTTACAGGTGCATTCTGTATATAGTCACTATGTTAAATGTTTACAGGTGCATTCTGTATATAGTCACTGTTACATGTTTACAGGCGCATTCTGTATATAGTCACTATGTTACATGTTTACAGGTGCATTCTGTATATAGTCACTATGTTACATGTTTACAGGTGCATTCTGTATATAGTCACTATGTTACATGTTTACAGGTGCATTCTGTATATAGTCACTATGTTAAATGTTTACAGGTGCATTCTGTATATAGTCACTATGTTACATGTTTACAGGTGCATTCTGTATATAGTCACTATGTTACATGTTTACAGGTGCATTCTGTATATAGTCACTATGTTACATGTTTACAGGTGCATTCTGTATATAGTCACTATGTTACATGTTTACGGGTGCATTCTGTAAATAGTCACTATGTTACATGTTTACAGGTGCATTCTGTATATAGTCACTATGTTAAATGTTTACAGGTGCATTCTGTATATAGTCACTGTTACATGTTACAGGCACATTCTGTATATAGTCACTATGTTACATGTTTACAGGTGCATTCTGTATATAGTCACTATGTTACATGTTTACAGGTGCATTCTGTATATAGTCACTATGTTACATGTTACAGGTGCATTCTGTATATAGTCACTATGTTAAATGTTTACAGGTGCATTCTGTATATAGTCACTATGTTACATGTTTACAGGTGCATTCTGTATATAGTCACTATGTTACATGTTTACAGGTGCATTCTGTATATAGTCACTATGTTACATGTTTACAGGTGCATTCTGTATATAGTCACTATGTTACATGTTTACGGGTGCATTCTGTAAATAGTCACTATGTTACATGTTTACAGGTGCATTCTGTATTGAGGTATGTTAATAGAGATCTCTTAAGTGACTTTAGACTGGGGAAGAATTGTTGAAATGGGACACATTTGGAAATAAGTGGCAGAGAAAATTAAATCATAAAACTGATATGATCTTAATTTGATGAATTTGTGAATAAAAGGACAGTAACAATAATGTTCAAAGGAACTCTTGCAGCCGTGCAGAAAAGAGTGAGCTTTAGTCAGTATTTTTTTAAAATAATTTGAAATCCCGTTAAGGAACAGAGTGGCAGGAAATATTGTCCTACATTGTGGAGAGTTTGTGAATGGCATGAACAGGTTTTAAAGGAAAGGACTTAAATGAAAACAAGTGCAGGGCATCTCGAATTAATGGTGAGACTTAAGTATGACTTAGTACCTGTTTGAAGATAGCTTTATACCTCTTTTTCAAGTGTCAGAAACCTTCACCATCCAGATAGTTTGAGACCACAAATCCCATGATTCGCAGCCAATCCAACGAGCACCTGAGCATCAAAGACGGTGTAGCTTTTAAATCATCTGGTAGGTCAAGTTTGCTGACGCCTGCTCTAACTAAACCAGAATTCAAATTAACACATACAATGTAGATTTTGTTTAGGTTTGCATCTCGGTTTTAATATAAAACATTAAGATTCATGAAGGCACGAAACAGCACAATGTTTATTTTAAAATAATCAAATTGTTGAAATCTGTTTTCAATTAAACATATGTTATGAGAACAATTTTCTTCACAATTTAAACACAGTCATAAACAAATTAAAGTGTTGAAATTATGGCAAAAAGTCTCCCTAAATATATGTTCTTTTTCTATCTAGATTATATCTCCTGCAATGTCAACGATGCCTACAATGTGAGCGGAACATTTAGGATACAGTCAGGAGCCACATATACACTCAACTTGCAAAACCGAAGTTCAGCAGACTTTAAACTTCTTGCTTATGATGTCCAACAAATGGTAAACATTTTATAATCGTGTGCTAGTGTTTGAAGGGTAATCATACAGACCAAGGGAGACAGACAGATGGACACATAGACCACTACACGTTAAGTGATCGAAATAGATCGTTTACATATTTGTCTGTCTACCAGACAGAAAAATCAACAGAACAACAGTACTGACTGAATAGCTAGATCACAAAGAGGACGCGGACTGAATACCACACCAGGGGTTGGCTATCGCAAGTATTTACTAAGGTTAAATCTCTCAGCACATTTAGGTTTAATAATCCTGTCATACAGCCATATTTTAAGCATTTTCAAGAATGAGTAAATAATATTATTCCTTTTGTAAAAAATGTAAAAAATAATGTTTAAAATGTTTATCTTAACCCCTTCACATCCAAGATTGAGTTATCTCGATTTTACATTGTAATGCATTGTAAAGCACTCATTGACAAACCAAAAGTCTGTTTTCACACCTTTTAAAAGAAAGATTAGTGTGTCCCCGGTGGAGAAACAAATCCCATTATTTTTTGTCTCTCCAAGCACAGTGGAGAGACATAAAACCATCTGAAAATTAATGCCCTAAACCTCACTGTAACAGAAAATTCAAACACATTACTGTTGCATTACAGCTGCCAGGGATTTTACAGAATACAGGGAGAGCTGTGGGGTCACTCACTGCTGTAGAGGGATAAGATTCAGGGGTTTATAATGAGTGAAAACTCATGTGCAGTCCAGATACAATGTGTTGCTGTAATCTTCATACACATGCATTATGTCACATACAGATTTTGTTTATATTCTATTGGTATGTTTTGTGGAAGCTGCTTATGATCACTACAAATCCCCATAAGCAGGAGATCTGACCATTTTTATTATTTATTTATTACTGCATCTAACCCGAAGGTCTTTTCTGCCTGTATGATAATAATGCAGACCTCGTTCGAAATTGTGTAAGATAAAGGCCAGAGCACCTCTCTAGTATGACTTCAAGGAAAAACATAATATTAAGGTTCATAATATTTAATATTTGGGTAAAAGCTTCTTGATCCAAGGAGAAATCTGATGCCATTCTAGGGTCAAGAAGGAATTTTCCCCCAGTATGTTGCATATTGGTGAGCGCTTCAGACTGGGTTTTTTGCCTTGTTTTGGATCAACAGCAGTAGTTTACGTGTGAGAGGCTGAATCGATGGATGCACGTCTTTTTTAAGCCTATGTAACTATCACATCTACACATAGAAATTATTTGTTATTAAAGTAACAATCAGGGTTATTCAAAGAGATTCGAAAAGTCACCGCACGTTCGGTGACTTTCCCTTCTCTTCAATTCGGTTCCTTTTGCCAATCCCATTTCGGTGACCCTGCGGTGTATTCAGCAAGCACCACAGGGTCCCCGAATTGCAGGGAAAAGCTGCTGCAAACCTGACGAAAACTAACCGCAAAACCCAGCGAATGCACGCAGAAAAGCCACAAAAACATCTGGATCAACCTGCCGAAAACCACGAAAAAGCCCGAGCAGGAGCCGATCACACACAGCCGAAGCAGCCGGGACCGCAGACGAGGCAGTGAATAAATTAGCAAAATAGTTTGTGTGAATGTGTGAAAATGAAACGCTGTTTACAAAGAAACTACTGAGCGAAAATGTCTGAAATTTACACAGGAGGTCCAGGGAATGATAATAAAGAGGGCTGTTACAGAATAAAGAAGTAAACTTTAAAAAAACTCAAAAACAAATCGGACTTTTAAAAAATAATTCTGAAAAATGCTTAAAATATCCTAAAAAATCTATAAATAAAGAGACTCTTTACTGCAGAATTTTATAATGAACGGTTTATTAGATATTGAATTAAAACGGGAATATTTTTAACATTGAAGCCTATGGGATTCTCCTGAATAAATTTGCCGAATTAAACCACCGAATGGCAGGGCATTTCGGGAACCTTTCACTGCTGGTTTGTGTTCTCTGAATAGCCGAAGCAGTGCTTTTTTTATGGGGATTTCACTGCCCTCGAACAGGCACCGAACAGGCACCGTATGTTCAGGCAATTCGCCAGGATTTGGCGAATTGCCTGCTCTCTGGATAGCCGAATGGCCAGGAAAGGTAACAGAACGCTGATTTTCAGCATTCGGTTACCTTTCTCAAGCAATTCGGAGCTCTTTGAATAACCCTGTATGTGTCCTTGGGCATGACACTTAACAGTAAACGGTACTGACTGGATGGAGTAGAGGTAACATCCCTGCTCTGTGACTGGGAAGACTGTGGAGACACAGGTTCAAATCCCAGCAAAAACACCTCTCCAGTAAGTGTCCTTGGGCAAGACACCTAACGGAACATACTCGTCACCCAGGAGGACATACCTGAAAACGAGAGAAATCTCAATGTGTCCTTCCTACTAAAATACTTAAAAAATAAAAAGGACACCATCTAGAGCTCAGAATCTCACATCTCAGCAATATTTCTCTAAAGGATAAGCTAATGTATGAAAAAAAAAATAACATTATTTATCACAGAATAACAACTTTTTTCAACAAAAATTGCTTTGTAGTGAAGAGTTTAATTGACCTTAAACAATCAATGTGTATGTATTTGTAGGCTCTAATTGGACTTGCATGGGGCTGGACCAGGGTATTCTTTTTCTATTTTTAGGTTTTCCCATTGTGAACCTCAACTATCTGTCAAAATGCACATGTAATCTGAAAGAGCTTGCAAATCACCTTGGCGTGAATATGAGGCTCCTCAGCTCTGAATTTGCGATGTCTGTATTAATGCTAAACGACTTGAACTTTTTTTTTGTACTGTAACATTATTCTAAGTATTTTTTATGATCTTTTATTAAAATATAACGCGTAGATAAGACAGACTGTAATTTCATACTGAATATGTCACTTTCTGTCTTTATAAATACAGATTTATGACATCTACCTAGCAAGTCAGTTTATGTATGAATATAAAACATCAGACATTTTGGAGTTTAGGTAAGTCTTTGAACCATGAAATATTATATCATGAGCAGGACTAGTGTGTTTTATTTAAATCCACAACGTGTTTTGGGAGTTTTTGTGTATAACATTTTCATGCATAATTCTGCATTCAGAAAGTATTCAGATCCTTTGGGCTCTATTAAATTCATCGCGCAAAAGCGCACGAGCAGCGCAATTTTTTTGCGCGAAGCATTAAACGTTAATGCGCGAAAAATAATGGTGGTATTACAATCCGCGTGCAATTTTTCATCCGTCTAAAAATAACGCGTGTAAAAACTAACATTGCGTGCAGAAATCAGTGTGCGGCCTGTTTTTTCACGCGATTCAGCCAATCAGAATTAAGAACCACAATTGTCTCCCGTTCAGTTTTTGCACCTGTCAAAATCAATCTGAATATATATGCTGCAGCAATAATAAAAACACGCACAACTTCTCCATTTTATTGTTTGGGTATGTGTAGAATGTGTAACTATACTTTGCTGTATTTTTTGTTGGACTCGTGTATTTGGGTTCGGCCAGGACGTTCAGATTTGCAGTTACCACCAGCTTTTAAAAGACGTTAAAATTATGCGCGCAAACATTGTGCGTTAAATTTTGCACATCGATTGTAATACCATCCGCGTACCAGCGCACAAATGCATTTGCGCTCACAATGTTAAGTATAGGTCGCGCAACGTACATTACGCTCGCAAAGGGTTCACGCAGGTTCACCTGCGGTAGACGTTAACGCGCATTTTTTGCGTGGACATTGTAATACGACGTTCTGCGCAAAGGGTTTTTCCCCTCGCGTTAATGCGTTTTTGCACACGCGTTTACGTTTGCGCGAAGTAGTTAATAGAGCCCTTTATTTTTTAAACATTGCTTATTTTGCAGTTGTATGGAAAAGTTGTTTACATTTTTTTAACGTTGACAGTGAATACTCTATAATGGCAAAGCACAAAGAAAAAAAAATTGCAAAAAATTTGGCAAAATTGCAAATTTATTGAAATATTACATTAACATAAGTATTCAGACCCTTTTATGACACTTCAAAGTGAGCTCAGAAACGTCCCATTTCTCTGGATCATCTGTGAGATGTTTCCGCGCTTTGTTGAAGTCCACCTGTTGCAAATACGTTGGATTTTACATGATTTGGAAATAAATACACCTGGCTGTACAGGGTCTCAAAGCTGTAAATGCAAAGCAGAGAAAAAACAAACAAACAAACAAATCACGAGGTCAAAGGAAATGTCTGCGGGTCTCAGAGACTGAATTATGATGAGGCACAGATCTGGGGATCCCAAAACTACACAAAATATTTATTTACAGGAAAAAACTATAACATGATTCTTTCTTTTTTTTTTAAATATAATTTTTTTTATTTTGTATATTGAGAAAAAGGGGGTACAGAAATAAAAAGGGATAGAGAAAAAGAAGGGGGTGGGAATATAGAAAGAAAAATCTAGGAAACCTTGCAACCAACCTTATTATACATAACATAACAAATCAAAACAAAAGAAACACAGAACCATAACTTAACAGCATATACATCCCAAATGGACCAGTGATCTGCCCGCGTATGTGAGATCCCCGATATATCCCTCAACATACCATCTAGAAGCCTCAAGGCTTCTATATCACATGATTCTTACTCGGAGGAAGGTATAACTTGCTCATAACTATGTCAAAACATCTTTTCGTAGTTTCATTTTCTTGTGAGTTTGGGTTTCTCTCTGACACATATACACACATACAGACTACACCATTTTCAAGGGAGTGTATCATGGTTAAATAAAAATCTTCCCAATATTCAGCCCCATTCCAATGTTGCCTATAAGCATAGTGCTCGAGTTATACAGCAGAACGGCTCGATTGCTGTGCTTATTCTTTTAACGTCATTTTACAGCTCCGCTTGCATCTCAGACATATACTTTGTACGGGAGAAGCTAATCTGGTCCCATCAAATGGAGAATGAGTGATTCCAACCAGTCCATTCTTCATCTGCATCTGACTTATTCTGTAAAGAATAACCTCTTTCAGACCCTGGTGTTAGGTGACTGTGCAAAAGCGCACTCATTTAACACATTTACTTAACCCCCAAAAATCCCATACTCATCTCAGATCCCTTGGCGGCAAAAGTGGCGCGATCCGCAACTTCCTCGCTCTACAATCCACCACTTCCTCTCTCTGTGATCCACCGCTTCCTCTCTCTGCGATCCACCACTTCCTTGCTCTGCAATCCACTGCTTCTGCGATTTGCCACTTCCTCTTTCCGCGATCCGCTGCTTCCTCACTGTGCGATCCGTTGCTTCCTCGCTCTGTGATCCACGGCTTCCTCGCTCTGCGATCCTTCGCTTCCTCGCTCTGCAATCCGTTGCTTCCTCTCTCTGCGATCCACCACTTCCTTGCTCTGCGATCCACCGCTTCCTCACTTTGAGATCCATTGCTTCCTCTCTCTGTGATCTGCCACTTCCTCGCTCTGCGATCCACTGCTTCCTCGCTCTGCGATCCATCGCTTCCTCGCTCTGCTATCCACAAATAATTCCCATTGTTCCTCTGCCTATCCCTCCACCGCCCAGCCGAAATCTTGTCTGTCGACTTCTGGTGTCCTATGAACTAGTGGTACTGATAACAGTGCAGCATCTAGCGTTGCTGGCATTATCATTTAACAACTAACAAGTATTACGTCTAGAGCTGTTGAGAAAGCAGCTCCATTGTAATGCGGGTGTTAAGTGGCAGGCGCTTAAGTTTTGCCATTTACCACCAACCCTGGAATAGGACCCCTAGAATTAAAATCTGAAAACCTGCCAGACTGATTTACTGAATCATGTTACATTTGATGAATAATAACGTTCTTCGTCTTTAAATAACAATTAAAGCGCTAATAACGCAGGCCAGCTGTGTCGCAACAATCCATTGCGTACATGAAAATGCGTAAAATCAGATTACAGCCGAATAAGACAAATCATGGACGTGCAATAGATTCTCATAGCAAACCGTCACCTCGCTATTACAAATGCCATCAAGGCATTAGCCCGTTCCATTCAGCAAAGGTTATGCAATTATTTAACAAAATTATTTAAATGCAAGAGATTTTAAAAGATGTAGTTCAACCAGGTTTTCAGAAATTGCAAAATTAGTCTCAGCACGACGAACATTGCTGCCGAGATTGCTAACTGCTAGCTACGTGAATTTGGAAAATACAGAAAAAAAGTGTATATTTTTTTCTCTATTTCTCGCAAATGAAATAAAACCTTTGTACCGTGCAGAGCAAATAGAAAATTAGCTTAATGTTAAAAACGCTCACTATTTTGCATCCATTTTTATTCAGAACTTTAGCATATAATCTACACTATGGAGTCCTAATGGACTAAAAGAAAGTCAGAAAATGCAGAATTGCAGCAAACAATTTATTCTAAGTGGGCAAAAGCACTGCAGGATTTAACATACATAAGTAATTTGCTTCACTTTTCTAAATTAGAAACTGCTTGTATTTGGAAATGTAATGTTCTTTTCCATTTCTCATTACAATTGAATTAATTCAGTCTGGATTTAATTGCATTTATATTTTCTACAATTGGCGGACATTCTTTTACAATCATTTAGAATATTTTCTAATCTAAGAGTGTGATGATAAGATGAGGATTTCACATAGGAGGTGCTTAAGCACTAATGCCTTTGTTATTAACCCATTTACTCCTGTGATTCACGTTGTTTGTGTTCTTCGTGATACAACTCCTACATATGTTAGTCATACTAGCAGACATTTGGTTGTTAGTGTTACTTGTTTTACGTTAAAAAAATATCAGACCAATAAAATAACAAGTTAATGATCAAAAGAGAATTTTTTTATAGAGGACATTATTTACTTTTATTTTTCTGCCCTTTATTAAAGTGATACATTTATACAAATATGTAATAAATATAATACATTAGAATAAATTAATATACAAATTGTTAACCACTTCGCTGCTACGGACGCGCTGAGCGCGTCCAGGAAGTTCCCGCTGCTGTGCGGAGGACGCGCTCAGCGCGTCCGATCCTCCCGGCAGCGAAGCGGCGGTGTGAATGAGATCCCCGGCGGCAAACAGTGAGGGACCGACATCCGGGATGTCGGCCCTCACTGTGGGATCATGGGAGTCGCGGTGACGTCATCACGCCTGGCGTGATGACGTCACCTTCAACAGCCGCATAGACAGCCCTTAGGAGGAGGGGGGAGAGGTCCTTAGGACCTCTCTATCTCCTCATCCGTAAGGGCTGCAGTAATAAATGAGGCACCGATGGAAAGCCCAGAGCCTGAGCTTTCCAACGGTGTGCCTCATTATAATGTAAAACGTAAAAAAAATGTAAAAAAAAAAACATAAAGTAAAAAACACTACACACAGGGTCTCTAAGGGCAGTAAAAAAAATCAAAACTGCCCAGATGCCCCCAAACCCCACATTTAATAAAAATACAATCCCCTTTTTATTATTTTATTTCACTTTTTATTGTTACAGCTATGTGATCACTGTAGTAACAATGATCACTTAGCTGTCACAATTATCACTGCCACCTCCAACATGGCCGCTGAGGATAGAAATATAACCCTAAAATGACCCCGTAACCTAGCGATTGACCCTCCAGCCAATCACGGGGAATGAATTTTTCAAATCTTGATAATTTTTTCATTTCTATCCTCAGTCTGCATGTGGATTGAGAGGTGTTAGTGTCGCAGAGGCTGTCTCCATAAAATAGGTGATAAATTCCTAATACACACATTATATATATATATATATATATACACACACACACATATATATACATATATACGCACACACACATATATATACACATATTTACGCACGCACACGCGCGCACGCGCGCACACACGCGTACACGCACACACGCGCACGCACACACGCGTACACGCACACACGCGCACGCACACACGCGTACACGCACACACGCGCGCGCACACACGCGCACACACGCGCACACACGCGCACACACACGCACGCACACGCACGCTTATATATATATATATAGAATATATTATATACGCACACACACGTGCATATATATATATACACACATATATATATATATAGATACTATCAAACGGCGTAATTTTCTTTTGAAAATACATTTTCAGAAAGCAAATTATGGCTAAAAGGTTTCTAAGCGCTGAGGAAGCAGCTGACGTCCTTATGATGTCAGACTCTGATCTCAGCGCTGATGAATCTTTTGAAGATTCAGGCAGTGACTTTGTCCCTGGAGCATCATCAGATAGTGATGGTTCCAGTGACGAAGAACTACATGATGAGCCACGGCGTGGCCGCATGGAGTTACCAGGGTGCTCCCGTGGTAATGCAGGGACCGCACGGTCTGTAGTTGCACTACCTGATCCTGCACCGGCCCAAAGGCCTATTGCAGGGGTATCTGCAACACAGGCTGTGGCGATGCCTGAACCAGGATCTGACTGGACCTCCCCTAATATGGTCCAGCCAGTATTGCCACAATTTTCTGGCAATCCTGGTATACTAGTGGACACCACTAATTTTGAACCGATCAACTTTTTTCAGCTATTTATAGATGATGGGTTCTTGGAATTTATTGTTCAGCAGAGCAATCTGTATGCCGAACAATATTTTCAAGGTCTAGGGGCAGAATTGTTGCCAAGTGCGAGGGCGCGTAAATGGACCCCAACCAGTTTGCCAGAGATGAGGAAGTTCTGGGGCCTCACTCTGCAGATGGGGATTGTGCAAAAACCCAGCATAGCCTCATACTGGTCAAAAAAGAGTACCCAAACCACCCCTATCTTCCCTGCTACTATGAGCAGGGACAGATATTTATTGCTCCTGCGGTATTTGCATTATAATGATAATGCAAATGCTTTGCCCCGTGACCACCCAGATCACGACCGACTGTACAAGTTGCGGCCACTTCTTGACCATCTGATGGCAAGATTTGAAGAGTTATACACTCCAGGCCAAAACTTGTCAGTCGACGAGTCCTTGCTGCTTTATAAGGGACGTCTTGTTTTCAAGCAGTACATCCCTTCGAAGCGAGCTCGGTATGGGATAAAACTTTATAAGCTGTGCGAAAGCTCCAGTGGATACATGTATCGCTTTCGTGTGTACACTGGAAAGGACTCGCAGCTGGCCCCCCCTGACTGCCCCCCCGCCCTCTCCACCACTGAAAAAATAGTGTGGGACCTCGCTTATCCACTATTCGGTAAAGGTTACTGTATTTATACAGATAACTTTTACACGGGTGTGCCGTTGTACAAATTTTTGTACAGCAATGGTACTGGAGCCTGTGGCACCATCCGTTCGAATAGGAAAGGCTTTCCAACAAAACAGTTTGGGAAGCAAAAGAGAGGAGAAACATCTGCCTTGCGCTGCGGTGAACTGCTGGCTGTGAAATACACAGACAAAAAGGATGTGCATTTACTTACAACGATACATAACGAATGCACATCTGCAGTTCACGTCAGATGGAGAGATTCCCCTATCATGAAACCCCTATGTGTACAGGATTATAATCGGTACATGGGAGGAGTGGACAAGTCTGACCAGATGCTTGTACCATATCTCGCTTCTCGCAAGGCATATGTATGGTACAAAAAGCTGGCAGTCCATCTGATACAGATGTCAATGCTTAACGCATTCATCTTGTATCAGGCCACTCATGCCCGACGGATAACATTCCTAAAATTTCAGGAATCTGTTATCGAGTCCCTTCTCTGTCCAGAAGAGAATGCTCCCATTGTTGAAGAGGTGGAGGATGTAATTAGGTTGCGTGACCGCCACTTTCCTGGCTACATTCCTCCAACTGAAAAAAGAGTGACCCCATGTAAAAGGTGTCGGGTTTGCGCGCGCCAAGGGCGGCGTAAGGAAAGCCGCCTTCACTGCCCTGACTGCCCCTCCAAACCAGGTCTTTGTGTGCCCGATTGTTTCAAGATTTATCATACAGTGACACATTACTAGTGGCATACCGGGACCGAATTGTTTCTCGGCTGAGAACAAACAGATTTCAGGTTGAGGTATGCCACTGATTTTGTGCTTCTTGATAAATCTGGCTATAGCACCGTTAAGATCTTTGCAGATCTTGATGACATTCTGATGGACACAGTGCAGTGTAATCTGGACAGAGCTTGCCCGGATCATGCTGGCATTTATTCCTGGATAGTGCTATTCCTCTAAATTTTCCCAAATAAAAAAACAAACCAAAACCATCCCCATTATTTTATAGCAGTGTTAATAAAAAAACTACCCACCACGTTTCACTACCCACTCCGGTTCAATACCCACCACGTTTCACTACCCACCTACAGTTCACTACCCACCCCCAGTTATAATGTAATTCACCCCACATACAATAAAATAGGTTGCCCCATCCCCAACAATCTGATGTCCTCCGTACGTCAGATGTAGAAAGAAGCCTCTGAAGACAGATTGAACTGCGGTGTTAATGGTGTGTCTTCAACTTCTTTGTCTCTGCCCTTTTCTTTGCCCCTTCCCTTCACCCACTTCCCTTACCTATCTTCTTTCATGAATGGTGTGTGATTCAGTGAGTGAAACAGATGTGAATGGGGGGGGTGTTTCTATTCCACCCCCTCTAATCCTCATTATCTTTCTCTTTTCCCCTTCCGTGTTTCTGCACTTTTCCCTTCTTTGCCCCCTTAACGTCACTCACTCCACTTTTACTAGCTTCTTGCATGAAAGGTGTGTGATTCGGTGAGTGAAACAGATGTGAAAGATGTGTGAATGGTCAGTAACCTGGTTGGGGCCTTGACGTGGCGTTACTGCTCACATGGATGCCCCATGTGCCAATCCAACTGATTGAGTGAATGTAAAATGTGTGGCGGGCTTGTTGTGTGTTTGTGTAGCATTTTGAGTCACTATACAATTGTTGATAGACTACATAATTGTTGATCAAAATTCATGGGGAAAATTTTGTGAATGTTTTTTTTTTTTTTTTTTAAGAAGGCATACCTGCATTTAAATGTCTCTAGCCCAACAGAAAATTAAAACAGACCACATAAAGTATATATTAGGAGAAACTAGACACCCAGATGAATCAAATGAGGGGTTAAATAAAATTCTATCATAAAAATAGAGGGCGCAACAGCATGTGGAATTTCCATTTATTTATTTTTTTGCGCACAAATCCAAATTCCACAAGTTGTTGCGGGCTCAATATTTATGATAGAATAATAAGTAACCCCACGTTTGATTCATCTGGAAGTCTACTTTGTCCGGATATATACTTTATTTGGCATATTTTAGATCCCTGTTGAGCTAGAGCCATTTAATTGCAGGTATGCCTCCTTTCAAAAACCGGCATAAAAAGCTTCTCTAAATATATTTTGCGCATGGCGCAAATTAGCGCCTCGTGCTCCATCTAGGGGGACCCGGACCACTAAACCTGGGTCTCATTTTTATCACAAGGGTTGGGGCTTTGCGTTGAGCTAGAGAAAGGCCTAGTTTTCAAAGATTTTATCATGTCTGAAGTGATTGAAATAATTTTTTTTTTTTGCGCACAAATCCAAATTCCACAAGTTGTTGCGGGCTCAATATTTATGATAGAATAATAAGTAACCCCACGTTTGATTCATCTGGAAGTCTACTTTGTCCGGATATATACTTTATTTGGCATATTTTAGATCCCTGTTGAGCTAGAGCCATTTAATTGCAGGTATGCCTCCTTTCAAAAACCGGCATAAAAAGCTTCTCTAAATTTATTTTGCGCATGGCGCAAATTAGCGCCTCGTGCTCCATCTAGGGGGACCCGGACCACTAAACCTGGGTCTCATTTTTATCACAAGGGTTGGGGCTTTGCGTTGAGCTAGAGAAAGGCCTAGTTTTCAAAGATTTTATCATGTCTGAAGTGATTGAAATAATTTTTTTTTTTTTTTTGCGCACAAATCCAAATTCCACAAGTTGTTGCGGGCTCAATATTTATGATAGAATAATAAGTAACCCCACGTTTGATTCATCTGGAAGTCTACTTTGTCCGGATATATACTTTATTTGGCATATTTTAGATCCCTGTTGAGCTAGAGCCATTTAGGCTAGGGACAGATGAGCTCATTTTCTGCGGCCACCGTCAAAATGTACGTCGATGCGTGCGCACGCATTTTTTCACGGAATACGCTTAAGTGGTCAGACGATGCGCAATTCTGGACGTATTTCATGACGATGGGGTGAAAAGTTTGAACGTTATGTTGGCCGCACACTAGCAGCGTCTGACGTCTCCTAATCACACACACACGCTGCTATGCGGCCGCAGCGCACTCTGTACGTCAGTACCAGCGGTTTAACGTTCTCGAAAAAATGCGTTCATTTTCCACTTGCGTTGCGCGGCCGGACTTTTGTGCGACCGTACTTCGTATATTGGCCGTCATTGCCCGTCATCTGCTGCTAGTGCGGCCGTGATTATGTGCGCCAGAACGCGCGTTCGCACTGCCTCAGTCTGACCCTAGCCTTAATTGCAGGTATGCCTCCTTTCAAAAACCGGCATAAAAAGCTTCTCTAAATTTATTTTGCGCATGGCGCAAATTAGCGCCTCGTGCTCCATCTAGGGGGACCCGGACCACTAAACCTGGGTCTCATTTTTATCACAAGGGTTGGGGCTTTGCGTTGAGCTAGAGAAAGGCCTAGTTTTCAAAGATTTTATCATGTCTGAAGTGATTGAAATAATTTTTTTTTTTTTTTTGCGCACAAATCCAAATTCCACAAGTTGTTGCGGGCTCAATATTTATGATAGAATAATAAGTAACCCCACGTTTGATTCATCTGGAAGTCTACTTTGTCCGGATATATACTTTATTTGGCATATTTTAGATCCCTGTTGAGCTAGAGCCATTTAATTGCAGGTATGCCTCCTTTCAAAAACCGGCATAAAAAGCTTCTCTAAATTTATTTTGCGCATGGCGCAAATTAGCGCCTCGTGCTCCATCTAGGGGGACCCGGACCACTAAACCTGGGTCTCATTTTTATCACAAGGGTTGGGGCTTTGCGTTGAGCTAGAGAAAGGCCTAGTTTTCAAAGATTTTATCATGTCTGAAGTGATTGAAATAATTTTTTTTTTTTTTTTTGCGCACAAATCCAAATTCCACAAGTTGTTGCGGGCTCAATATTTATGATAGAATAATAAGTAACCCCACGTTTGATTCATCTGGAAGTCTACTTTGTCCGGATATATACTTTATTTGGCATATTTTAGATCCCTGTTGAGCTAGAGCCATTTAATTGCAGGTATGCCTCCTTTCAAAAACCGGCATAAAAAGCTTCTCTAAATTTATTTTGCGCATGGCGCAAATTAGCACCTCCAACGCTGCCTAAACTTGATCTGTGCAATCAAATTGGATCTATTATTTTATAGGAGGGATATATTTATATAGTTAAGCAAAACAAAAATATTTTACCCCAAAAATTAATATGAAATTATGCAATATAAATCTTGACCTATTATGATTTTTTTTTTTACATTAAATATGATGTTTTTTGAATAAAGTTATGAATAACAAAATAAATTTAAAAATGTGTCATAAAGGTCTCTTTTTTTGCGGAATTTTGTCTAGTTTCAGAAAATATATAGCTTTTCCATTTCAATTGGTTTAGATATACTAATTTTATGTATTACATACAATGAGTCATGACATAAGAAAAAAGCAGATTTTTTTGATTTTTAGAAAACTGCATATTTTTGTACAAAAAAACCATGAAATATTCTCCATTACACCATTTTTAAAAAGGCACCTAATGTATCAATATATAACCACAATAGTTCTGGTCATAAAGTGTAGATAGAAAAAAATATGCAATGTTGTTCTTCTGAATTTTAACAAAATTTTACTTTTTTTCCCCCTTTTTTTTTCTTTTTTTTTTTAACTCTTTACTTATACACATAATAATGATAAATTTTGAATCTGTGGAGTCTGCTGAAAAAAAGGATATATAATTTGTCTTGGTCATATAAGAAAACTTGACTTCAAATCGCATCTAAACATGATGAGCACAAAACGGTAAAAATGAGCTCAGCACACGGGCAGGAAATGCCTCAGCAGCGAAAGGGTTAATATAGCAACACATACTTGTGTCTTCTGTATTTATTTATTTATAAAGGATTTTTACCAGGAAGGATACATTGAGATTTCTCTCGTTTTCAGTACGTCCTGGGTTCAAGAACATTAAAATGTTACAGTCGTTAAAGAAATTCAAAGTAATAAAATGCAAGATATTAAAAAAACAACACAAATATACAGATTAACAGAAAATAAATATGTAGGAAATAGTCATTATGTTACATGTTTACAGGTGCATTCTGTATATAGTCACTATGTTACATGTTTACAGGTGCATTCTGTATATAGTCACTATGTTACATGTTTACAGGTGCATTCTGTATATAGTCACTATGTTACATGTTTACAGGTGCATTCTGTATGTAGTCACTATGTTACATGTTTACAGGTGCATTCTGTATATAGTCACTATGTTACATGTTTACAGGTGCATTCTGTATATAGCCATTATGTTACATGTTTACAGGTTCTATTCTGTATATAGTCACTATGTTACATGTTTACAGGTGCATTCTGTATTGAGGTATGTTAATAGGGAGCTCTTGAGTGACTTTAGACTGGGGGAAGATTTGATGGTGTCTGGGAGGTTATTCCATAACTGCGGTGCTCTGTAGGAAAATGAGGATCGAGCCACTGTCTTTTTGTATTGTGGTATTGCAAGTAAGGTGCAGGTCCTGGATCTGAGGTTATAGGATGAGGGAACTGCTGGAGGAAGCAGTCTATTCAGGTAGGGTGGCAGCTTCCCAGAAAATCTCTTAAACACCAGGTTGGAAAGGTGAAGGGTGCGTCTAGATTCCAGCGACAGCCAGTTTAGCTCTTTTAACATGTCATGTATATAGACATCATTGTGAGTGGAGGAATTCATTGAAGCCAGAATAGAAGAAAATCAAACTTCACAACTCATAAAACTTGTGTTGGTTTTTAAGGGCTCCTGGAAGGGGCAGAAAAGTTGTGGAATGCTGTGACCAAAATAAAAACCACCTTATTTCCCTCCTGCTGACTGCCCAGTCCTTGATGTGCATGGAGTGGGGGTTAAGGCCACCAGGGTCCATGTGGCAGCTTTTTGAAGGCAATCTGAATGGAACAGGTGCCCTGCCTATACTGGATATTTAAGAGAGTGTAATCATAAATTACATTAACAGCCCCAATTTAAAGTCCAAATAATAATTTTTTCTTTTTTTGGAAAGTATTTTACTAGGAAGGATACATTGAGATTTCTCTCGTTTTCAAGTATGTCCTGGGTGGTGAGTATGTACCGCTAGGTGTCTTGCACAAGGATACTTACTGGAGAGAAGCTCTTGCCGGGATTCAAGCCTGTGTCTCCACGGTTATAGAGCAGTGATGTTAACTCTACTTCACCCATTCACTGCCGAGCTCGAGATAACTCAGGACTTCTAAGGCACCATCAGGTATCGATATCGAATTATCTCGATCTGCAGCCCTGAAGGACAAAAGCCAATGCAAACAAATTTTGTTTCTTTTTGGGCTGCAGAAGGTGCCCTCAAAGTTTTAGCCCTGTGGGCATATTGCCTGAGGTGCTAAAACTGTTTAAAATTGGATGATGAATGCCGTGACATATTGGGCTTTCAGCAGCCAATGCAGGGAACCATGAGCTGCTGCTTAAACTATTGTAATGAATTTGGCCAGTAGGTGGAGCCATCTGCCTGCCAAATAGGTTATTACAGTAAAGAATACACTGGGAATATTCCAAAATATTTCTTACTGTATAATTAAAATATAATTTTTTTTTCAAAAAAACATTGGCTCCTGACAATGTTTTTTTTGGAAAATCACTTGGTAGTAAAGGGGTTAAGCACTGACATGGCAGTCATGAGATAACATTTGAGTCAATAGGTGTCCCTTTTGGATTCGCATTATCCTGTTCAAGATAAACCACATGAAATTGAATTGAATGTATCTCTATTGCAGTTATTGCTACTGAAAATGTTTGTATTTTTCCCTTCATTTCAAAGATTTTTTTATAAATATATCTGGTTATTTAATAAAAGAGTATCCCTTTAGGTTCACGGGGTGTGTATTTCATAGATGGTGCAGAAAACTTATCTGCCAAGAATTTTTAACAATATACTGATGTATGTGTACCAAACTCACAGTAGGAAATAGCATAAAAAATTGTCCTTGTACATAATAGGCGTATTATCTGTATATGTATTCAATACAAAATATAACATCGAGGCTTCTGGTTTCTTTAAACTCAATAACTCAATAATACATATTGCCTCTGCTCTTTAGAGTTAAAGTTAGACACAATAGATGGTTTTGAGTTAGTATGTATATTCTTATCACTCCCGGAACCTTATGTAGGTTGAACCTTCCACGGAGAACAGACCCATTGGAACTCCTGGGCGTCCAGTGATTGCAGGTCCGGCGGTCTGTGTGAGGGCAGTGGTCGCCACGGGGCGTAGCTCCTGTCAAAGGGTTATGAGGCAGACCCTGGCTGGCAGGTGAAGCGAAGGCCACTCGACTACACAAAGATTATCGCCGATAAGGGGCGATATTTTATGTTATCGTATTTCTTGTGTTTTTGGTGTCAAACATATCCCCTGGGCTGTGTGGAGCATTGTTAAATTTATTTATGGTCCATAGCGCCATTCGTCCCTACACCTCTCTGTAGCCATATCTGGTTATTTAACTGACTTGTATTATTCTACATTACTGATCCAATCTAGTTTCAGAACTAGAAGGGTTATTCACTAAGCAATGTTGTTTTATTTAAAAAATGGTGGATTTATGGTGGATCAACGTAGATGGAATTGCATTAAATTCACCATCTAGGAAAATTCCACCGTTGTTTCTGCTGAAGTTGTCCATTCTAGTGTTTGGTGTATTATTCATGGTGGTTGTTTCACCTGTAGTTCCTGCCACATTGTTCCATGTGATATCCACAGTAGTTTCAGTCGCGGTCGTGCTCTGTTATTTTAATGTTGTTTCAATAGAAATTCAATGAGGATCACTACATTAAAACTGCAGGACTGCAGATAAACAATATTTGTAAACAATGCTGGAACAGCAGTAAATGGATAATAGTAGCAGTTCACTCCACACACAGTACAATAAAGGTGGAAGCTCCAGTCCCGTGGAATGTCTTGCCTCGTCCTATCAAATTCTCCCCTGATCTTCGGGCCTTCAAGAAATCCCTCAAAACCCATCTCTTCAGATTAGTGTACCATATTACTGATGCAACTCATCTCTCTGCTCACCTACTCGCACATGATTGAAGCTGCTTCCATTGCCTCACCATTCTCAAACCACTGGCACCAATGATCCTGCCATTCAGTAAAACTCCCCTTGTCTTCCTCAACCCCAATCCCTCTAGATTGTAAGCTCCTATGAGCAGGGCCCTCTACATCTGGGGCCACATTACAATCTTAACGCTAATGTTAACGCTCACCTGCGGTATCTACCGCATATTACAATCTAAACGCAAATGGGTTAAGTAAAAAAAACAGCCAAAAAACAAAAAAACTGAATGGTATACTCACCTCCTGTCACGTGGCTCCAACCGCGGCTCCAACCGCCTCCTCTGTCCGGCAGGAGCAGGGAAAGACTGGGGGAAAAAGTCCCCCAGTCTCTCCCCGTGTATCACTGCGCTGACTGGCTGGATCTCGCGAGGCAAGATCCGGCTGGTCATGTGACCGCCGGCGTCTGGTGCAATGGAGTCCTATGTACTCCATCGAGTGGATACTCGCGGCTGCGCTCAGTGTAACAATGCAGGCAGCTTTTTAAGCGCCTGCATTGTAATTCCACGCTAAAACGGGGGCGGTAGGGGGAAAACTGCAGGCACAGTTTTTTCTCCCTACCGCCCCCGTTTTAGAGTGGAGATTGGAATTTAGCCCCTAGTGTTTCCATCCTATGTCCATTTATCTGTATCTTGTTCCCTTTGGTAATTGTAAAGCGCTGTGGAAACTGTTGGCACTCACTTTATAAATAAATAAATAAATAATTTTACCAGGAAGGATACATTGAGATTTCTCTCGTTTTAAAGTATGTCCTGGGTTCAAGAACATTGAATTGTTACAGTCGTTACAGAAATACAAAGTAATAAAATGCAAGATATTAAAAACAACACAAATATAACTGATGACAATAATAATGATAATAATAATCCTTCACCATGGCTCAGAATTGTTCACCGTTGTTTGCAGCAACTTTGTCTGCTCTTGTGGAATTTTGCTTCTATGAAGCATAGTGAACTTTTGAGAAACAACTGTTGTCAATGAATATCCTCTTAGTCGTAAGTGTCCCATAACAACCATTTGTAGTCTAAAGACAATATAAGCATCAACATGTTCGGTTCTGAAATATTTGGGCCACAAAAGTTAGTCATCACTATTCTAAACTATAATAAATGAATGCTTTTCGAGTGTACAAGACAGCCGAATGTGAAATGCAAGGCCATGATTCTATCCAAAACATACTCTAACACATTATTAAAGATTATTACTTAATGAGTGAATACATTTGTCATGTTCTGTGCAAAGTTGTTCTGGAGAGAGCCACAATTGCAGATTATAGAGACACAGTTACAGTTTTCCACAGGCAGAGATAGAGTCCAGATGATTTATTTATATAACCAAACAAAAACACTACTTTTCTTGACAAGATTGAGAAGACAGGAATAGGTAGGAAACTCACTAACAAGAAACAAGAAATTTACAAAGAGGGTGGACAGAAGAACAGGTAAACTCAGGACACAAACCCAAGACCTCCCTTAAGGTGCACATCATAAACGAAGGCAGAAGAAGAGAGTCACTTCCAGCCATGCTAAAATAAAAATAGTCCAATACAAACCCAAAAAGGGATAGTTTTGGAGTTTGTATTAGACTATTTGTATTTTAGAGCAGTTGGGAGTGGCTCTCTTATTTTGCCTTAATCTTATATTTGTGCAATATTTATAGGGAATATTGTCAGACTCTCTGTGTATATCCTTAGTACAGGAGGGGTGGGGTCACGCCTATTCCCCGATGGGGCGGCTGCAACCACCAAAAGTACCCAGCCCAGCAACACGTATAAAACATAACAAGGAGAAAAAAGTCATCTGCGCTTATTCCCATTATACCATGTGAAACAAAACACAATTAGAGGCTTTGGTTTCTATTAATGTCCATTATGACCATCTCTGTATATCCTGCAGCTTTGTGTTAAGTGATTTCTGTTCAGCTCAGATAACACACAAACCTATACCCACTTAAAAATCACGCACTTAACTCGGATCCCGCGGTGGTGACAGCTGTGTCATCCTCTGCTTCTTTGCTCCACGGGCTAAGGGACACTGGGAACAAATAGTTTCCTGTGTTCCTCCATGTATTCCTGTGCCTCCTGGTCGAATCTCACTCACACAAACTCTCCCCGACTCCATGGAGTCCAATGGACTCCTGGAGCTGATAACACCGCAGCGCTTAACGCTGGTGGTGTTCTCCTATCATATATCAGAAGTATTATGACTTGAACTGCTGGCAAACAGCTCAACCATAATACGGACAGTGATGGTGAGCTGCAAATGTTTTCAGTTTTTTTGTCTTGCCTTTAAGGTCCAGCTTGGTATCAGGCCCCTGGTCTGGACATAGAGTGAATAACATTATGGGACCAGAAAGCAAAATAATGAAAATCGTCTGGGAAGTACAATGAAACACTTAACAAAGGGGAAAAAGTAACCAACATTGATAACATGTAGGGTTCAAAAGGACATGAAAAGTGCTGTCCACAGGTTTGCATCTCTTTTGTATTCTAGGGCCTCGTGTGTGACAACACTTCATAACATTAGTCAAAAACTAACCGATGGTATACTATATATATGTAGCTTAAGTTGGTGCACCCCAAAGGATTAATAAAATATCAAGAAAAAATAAGCTGCAATGCGGAATTTCTGTGATAACAGCTAATTCGTTATTAAGCCTTAATTTTATTGTGACAACTCTTCCGATTCTGTGGTTATTTTCTAGGAATGGCAGTGTTGTTGTTGTGTTCATTCTCCACTTCACACAAATAATACCGAATGACGAAATCCAGAGTGAGCTTGTTCTCGGCATCGAAAGAAATCATTCTCACCTCACAAAGACATTTATAATAGATACAAGCAGTGTGATCATCACAGGTAAGAATATTGAAAACATTTATATCATCTTCTTTTAACCTTGTCAGCTTTCATTTATTCTTCCGCTTGATCATTGGGCTTTACAGAAAGGTTTACTAAAAAAAAAGAATGGCTTTCAACTTATATATATATATATATATATATATATATATATAAAATGAAATCCTTTTTCAGGATGATGAGTTGTAAAGATAATATAAGGGGTTCTACAGTAATCCCAAAGGAGTGGTGTGGTGATGAGCGCCTATAGTTTTAACCCTTTCACTGCTGAGGACGTGTGGGGAACGTTCTCGTTGACTCCTAAGGAAAGATGGGGTGGAGATAAGGGGTTCCTTTGAACCCCGATATCTACCGGCTGTCGGCAGCTAGCAGGGTCGTGTTTGATATCATTAGAAAGGCCAGAGCATGGCCTTTCCAATGATACCAAACATGACCATGTTTAAAGTAAAGAACAAAAATAATAAAAAGAAAAAGAAATTTTTTTTTTTTTTAAGACGTGAAATGGCCCAGCAGTGAAGGGGTTAAACCCCTAATTCTCTGTAGAGTGTGCAGCTTTACCCGAAAAAAATGCAATTCACCCTCTCGCAGAATTGCTACAATAATAACAACAAATCCCAAATATATTCGAGAAGCGCAATCAGTTAAATTTATGTCTTATATACATAAAGTCATATGAACATTACTGCATAAAATAAGAGATACTTATATTTTTTTCGAGTCCTCCCTTATGTGGATGGTGAACCTGTGTGTCTGCAGACTTTTCCTTGCAAGCTTTAGGTCACGTGCTTTGCAGCCATGCTGTCGCTGGAGATAAAGCCCTGTATGGAAGGCTTAGTAGATGGAATCACCGCTACCAGATGATTTTTTAAAAGAAAACTAATTTTATTTAAACAAATATAAAATAAAAGAGCTCTTTGTTAAACTTAAAAGTAATAGTGTTGGGGGGATACGCGTTTCGCCGGCCTTACTGCCAGCTTCATCAGTCCCACTATTTAAGAGTGTGTTTTAATTGGCAATCTAGGTCGCCTGGTTCCAGGTGTGTTCCTCCGTTCTGAGAGTGTTAAGATGGCATCCGTGATCTTTCCGGTGTCGACTTCCGGTATTGAAGATTCCCTTGCTCTGGGAGTCTTAAGATGGCGACTTTGTGCTTTCCTGTGTGACGACTTCCGGCATTAGCGATTCTAATGCGCAAACTCGGCTTTCTCTAGTTGCTTTCGGTTTCAGTTTTTCTATGCCGCGATTCCGGACGATAATCTAAGAGGGCATGATGTCCATGCTGAAATACGCGATAAAACCGTGAGGTTCGTTGTACGGATCCTTTCCTTCCTGATTCGTTTTCTTTAAAAAAATCATCCACATAAGGGAGGGCTCGACAAAAATATAAGTATCTCTTATTTTATGCAGTAATGTTCATATGACTTTATGGGCTCTTTTACATACTTCGCGCAAACGTTAACGTGTGTGAAAAAACGCATTAACGCGAGGGGCAAAACCCGTTGCGCAGAACGTCGAATTACAATGTCTGCGCAAAAAATGTGCATTAACGTCTACCACGGGTGCACCTGCGCGAACCCTTTGCGAGCGTTATGTACGTTGCACGTCCTAGACTTAACATTGTGAAGGCAAATGCGTTTGTGCGCTGGTACGCGGATGGTATTACAATCTATGCGCAAAATTTAACGGACAACGTTTGCGCGCATAATTTTAACGTCTTTGAAAAGCTGGTGGTAACGGCAAATCTGAACGTCCTGGCTGAAACGAAATACACCAGCAGAAAAAAAATAATAGAGCAACGTATAGTTACACATTCTACACATACCCAAACAATAAATTTGAGAAGTTGTGCGTGTTTTTATTATTGCTGCAGCATATATACTCAGATTGATTTTGGCAGGCGCAAAAACTGAATGGGAGACAATTGTGGTTCTTAATCATGATTGGCTGAATCACGTGAAAAAACAGTCTGCACACCGATTTCTGCGCGCAACATTAATGCACGCGCATTTTTGCGCGTCTTTTTACGCGCGTTATTTTTTGACGGATGAAAAAATGCGCGCGGATTGTAATACCAGCGTTAATTTATGCTGCCCGTTAAGGTTTAACGCTTTGCGCACAAATTAACGCGCTGCGCAAGCTTTTTTGTGCAAGGAATGTAATAGAGCCCTATGTATATAAGACATAAATTTAACTGATTGCGCTTCTCGAATATATTTGGGATTTGCTGAAGATAATATAAGGGTCTATTCACAAAGCACAGAAATTTTGGTGCTTTTCAGTTTGGCGCATTTCAGCACACTTCGGCGATTCAATTTTGCCGAAATTTCAGTGAATTCACTATTTAGGGAATGGTGACTGTAGTGCGTCGAAGATGGAGTCGTGGAAGCCCCACGAAAAAGTTGGAGAACATCACCGAAGAGCCCCAAAAAGAGCCAAAGAACGTCAAAGTGGCCTTGCCGAATTCCTCCAAACAACACAAAAAAATGGAACTCGCCTATTCTCTTAATAGGTGTTTAACCCAATAAAAATGTAATAAAATTGTTGTAAATAATAAAAAAGGTCCTTAAGTCGCCTACTGATGACCGGGTCGGACGCAGGGAGACAAAAAATACACAAAAAATACGCAAAAACATAACTGTGGAATAATATATATATTTAATATATATAGGCCACAGCTAAAAACTCCACACAATAACCCGCCATAATGACATAACCATTCCCATAACAAAATTAACACAATAACCCAGTGCTGAAAGAGGACTCCCCACAACCACCAAACACCTCCAAACCAACCAACCACCAAAAGACTTCCAGACTCCCAACCATCTGACCAAAGTAATCCTAACTAAAAAGGAATCCCTAGTCAGCACTGCCTACAAGCCCCCGCCACGAGCTCCTCATATAACCCCCTTATGGGAGAGCTCCCCCACCAAGAAAAAACAGGGCTTGTTCAATCCCTTCCTTGAGTCCCAGGATGAACAGATCCTTGCCCACATCTGTCAGGTGAACTCCATCCGCCATAAAATAACACTCCGCCTCCTCCTCTTCAAAAGGTAGATGTCGCACCACCACACCCTCCATCCTCCTCACAAACCTTCCCATGCAGCGATTTCAGCTTGATACAGCCAAACCGCACCACCTCCTCATTCTCCGCCTGCTCCGACACCATCCTTGGCATCACCTCAGACCACACCACCACTGTCCATGGTGACCACACCCTCAACTGCCGCAGATCTTCCTGCATCTGCTCCAGAAGCATACAAAGAGGGACCACACCCAAATCGTTCCCTCCCATGTGAACCACCAGCACATGGGGAACTTCACTGTGCATCAGGGCACCCAAAATCGTCGGCTTAACCCTTTCGCTGCTGAGGCTTTTCCCGCCCCTGTGCTGAGGTCATTTTTTACCTGTTTTGCGCATCATGTTTAAACCTGTTTTGAAGGCTTATTTTAGTATATGACATCGACATATTATATATCGTTCTTTCCGTCAGACTCGGTAGATTCATAATATGTCATTATTATATGTATACGTTATGTCATGTTTGTATATTATAACAAAAATGCAATAAAATATGTATTTTCAATAATTTACAGCGTGTAAAGTGTTTTTTTCCACATTTTAACATGCGAGCAATTGCGGTTATATTTTGTATGGGGTGCGCTTGTTAAAAAAATTAGAGATGGGGTCTCGTTACATTTTTTTTTGGGGAAAATGACACCATTTTTAACAAACGCACCGCATACAAAAATCGTTAATGCAGCATTATTGTTCACATTATAATTGAAATGGGAACAATATTGCTGCATTAACAAAACAAAAAACAAAAAAAAAAAGTGTTTATTTTTTTTTTTTAATTTTTTTTTTTTAATTTTTTTTATTTTTATTTTTATTTTTATTTTTTTTTTACATTTTTTTTACTTTCATGTTTGGTATCGTTGGAACGGCCATGCTCTGGCCGATCCAACGATATCAAAATTTAACCCCTAACTGCCACGGATCGGGAGATAGGGAGTTCATTGGAACTCCCTATCTCCACACTTCGTGGCAGTTAGGGGTTAATGCTAGGACTGGCGTCATCGTGCTGCGCACGATGACGCCAGTCCTCTGGGGGAGTTCCCGGAAGCTTGGCCGACATCCAAGATGTCGGCCAGCTCCCGGGAAGGATCGCAAATCGGCGCTTTTCAGCGCCGATTTGCGATCCAGCTCCCCAGGGGTTAATGCCAGGCATCATTTGGAAGGCAGGCTGTGCCCTTCCAAATGATGCCTGGGTTAAGCCCCTGTGAGCCGCCGATCGGGAGGGAGAGAGGTCCGAAGGACCTCCCCCCCCTCCCTTTCAGGCGCCTCCTCCGCACATGCGGGGGGGGCGCCTGAATTATGTGTCATCGCGGGGGCGCGATGACACATAACAATGGCGGCCACTGCTCCGGATGCCGGGCTGACATCCAGGATGTCAGCCCGCACCGGAGGGGCCAGCGATCGGCCGGAACCCGGCCGAACGCTGACCCCAATGCGAGGACGCGCTCAGCGCGTCCTCCGCATACCAGGGGCAATGCTGAGGACGCGCTGAGCGCGTCCTTAGCATTGAAGTGGTTAAACTCCTCCCATAGGAGTCCACGGATTCCGATCCACCGTACCCGTGTTGCACCAACGCCCTTCTTCTCGCCCAAAAAATCATGAGTCTCCAATGATCCACACCACTCTTGGAGGATCTGCAAAAACAAAAACAAATTACCAACATCTCCACCACACAAAATACTTTAAAACAAAAAACTTCCAACCAAACCACCACACATCCCACCAAATAAACCATAGCCATACCTGTAAAGAAAAAACATATCATAAACCAACACCAACTCCTTGTCTCCAAATACTCCAAACCCCCACACTCAACCCCAAACAACCAACAAATTTACAAAGATAAAATAGAATAAATATATATATTCCGTATAAAAGGTATAATTCATATTTCATGTGATGACGCTGATGACACTCAGATCTACCTCTCTACCCCTGATCTCTCTCCCCCTGTCCTTTCAAAAGTCAGTGACTGTTTATCTGGCATCTCCTCCTGGATGGCCTCCCACCACCTAAAGATCAACATGTCAAAGACTGAACTCCTACTTATTCCTCCCTCCAATGCCTCCCCACCTCCTGACTTCTCTATCACGGTGGAGGGTATCACCATTTCCCCATCAAACCAAGTTCGCTGCCTTGGAGTTACACTTGACTCTGCTCTTTCCTTCATCCCCCACATCAAGTCTCTTTCCTCCTCCTGCCGATACCAACTGCGTAATATTTCCAGAATTCGGCCTTTTCTTACCGCTGTCACCACAAAACAACTCATACACGCCCTGGTAATCTCCCGACTCGACCATGGCAATAATCTCTTATCTGGCCTCCCTCTGTCCCGCCTCTCCCCCCTACAATCCATCCTGAACGCCTCCGCCAGGCTAATTCACCTCACCCGCCACTCTGTCTCTGCCGCTCCCCTCTGCAAGTCCCTTCACTGGCTCCCCATCCACTGCAGAATTAAGTTCAAAATCCTTATCCTTACCTACAAAACCCTCACTAACTCAGCTCCCCACTACCTGTCCTCACTAATCCCCAAATACACCCCAGCCCGCTTCCTAAGGTCAAACAGTGACCTGCGCCTAGCTTCTCCCCGCATCTCCTCTTCCCATGACAGACTGCAGGATTTCTCACGTGCAGCCCCCACTCTCTGGAACGTTCTCCCTCGTACTGTCAGACTTTCCCCTAACTTCTCTTCCTTCAAACGCTCCCTGAAAACATTCCTATTTAGGGAAGCCTACCACCCAACTCACTGATGCAACCATCAATCACTCTCACCTTACAGTCCTCTCCTCCTGTTTCCAACCCCAACCCTCCCAGATTGTGAGTTCCTACGGGAATAGGGCCCTCATCTCCTCCTGTACTGTTTGTCAAATGTTGTTCAATGTATTGTAACCCTGTCTATACTGTGCTTATTGTACAGCACTGCAGAATATGCTGGCGCTTTATAAATAAAGAATAATAATAATAATAATAATGTATAAGTTTGATATTTTTCATATTTCAAAATTTCTCTTTTTATTCTTTATTTTTTATAAATTGAAAAACATAACATAACATAACATAACATACAGCAAACTGTTCTCCACATTACCTCCCAGCTTTAACAAATGTTTACAAAATTCATGACACCAAACCAGGACGAACGTAAGACTTAAAAGCCCTTGAGTTCCATCCTCCCAATTCTTGAATTTCCTGTTGCCGACAAACCCAACCTTGAAGCTTCCGTTGCTGCCCCAATACGAAAGGAGTGAGAACCAAATTCCTTCGGGTTTCTCTCTAAACTCAACAAACCCATCTTAAAAATAGAAATAAACTGATACCTAGATAAAGCTGACCCATCCGCGTGACATAAAAAGGCCACACTAGACTCCACTCGTACCTCCAAAAACCTTTTAACGTTCTCCACTGGACAAACCACACAGTTATCCACACTGAATAAACCAACTCTACGCCCCCTACCCAACTGATCCGTCTTGGAATAAGCAACCCAAATAACCAGATCATTAACTCCCAACCAAACCGCATCATCTCCCAAACCACCACCTCCTCTCCTAGAATTACACACCAGCTCACCCACTCGAAATGCCCCAAAAAACCCTAAACAAAAGGCCACCCTCATAAGCAGAACCTCATAAGGTGAAGAACAAAAGCTCCTCACAAAATCCCATAGACCCTCCAGTAATTGTCTTGAAACTGGACGCCGAGCATCCACCCTGCATCTCCCCTTCACATAACCCCCGAACTGCCCATCTGATCACAAAATCCTTGCTGACATCTCTTTTCCCCGATACCTGAAAAAGGAAAGCCAAGGCGGCTAAAGACTGCCGAACCACTCCAGGAGATGCCCTAGACTCAAATAACCGAATGAGGTATGCTCTGAGCAGACTTTCCTCATCCCAACCACCCGCTGACACGTACCTGAACTGCTCAGCAAAAGCGTCCCAATCCCTCCATACTCGCGAGTAGGCCTTCCAAGATAACTCAGACAAAGAACCTCTCACCCATCTTCCAAAAATTCCGAGCCTAGCTGCCAAAGGCTCTCCGGACAAGGGGTGCCCACCTCCTCTGCCAACGGAGCCAGGGAACGAAACCTGTCACACTGAAAACGAGACAAAGCATCCGCCACTGAGTTAAGGTGACCCAGAACATGCCTTGCCCTGCATAAAACATTAAACTTAAGACACATCAACGCAAATCTTTTCAGCAATCTGATGACTGGCATTGATGAAGCTGACAAAGAATTAACCGCCGACACCACCACCATGTTGTCAGAACGGAACAGAATCCTTCTCCCCTCCAAAGCACCTCCCCACAGCTCCAAGGCCACCACTAATGGAAACAACTCCAAAAAATCCAAATTCCGCACCGAGGAAGATGCCAACCAACTATCAGGCCAACGAGAAGCGCACCAATGTCCCCCAAAATATACCCCAAAACCAACACCTACTGAGGCATCCGTGAAAAATTCCAGCTCCTTCGCCAAAACCTCTTTCGAAGGGAATAAGGCCACCCCATTAAACACCACCAAAAAGGATATCCACACTTCCAAATCTTCCTTCATGGCACCAGATATTCTAAGAAAGTTATGACCTTCTCGAATACCCCGTGTCGCCAAAGCCAATCCACGTAAAAAGACTCTTCCAACCGGAATGACCCTGCACGCAAAATTCAAACGACCAATCAGCGATTGCAGCTCTCTCAACTGTAATTTTTTAACCGACAAGGCCCATTCTACTTGCCTCAAAGCTTCCACCACTTTTTTAACAGGTAAACGACACTCACCCTTTACTGAATCAATCTCAATTCCCAAGAAAGTGATAACCGACGCTGGACCTTCCGTTTTATCAGAAGCCAAAGGAACACCAAATCGGTGTGCCACCCACTGAAAAGAATGTGCAGACACTCTCCTGTCCCTTCCCTTCCCACACACAAAAAATCATCCAGATAATGAGTCAGATTGTTCAACCCTGCTACTTCACGGCCCACCCATTCCAAAAATGTACTGAAACATTCAAAAAAGGAACAGAAAATGGAACAACCCATAGGCAAACATAAATCCACTTAAAATTTGCCTTCAAACCAAAATCCCAGAAGATGATGACACGAAGGATGAATAGGTAATAGCTGAAAAGCCAACTCAATATCCACCTTAGCCATTAAAGCCCCCGGTCCTGCATCACGAACCAAACTAACCGCAGAATCAAATGACAAGCCCTTTGAGTGCCCTCATCCCGCACACCAACACTCTGTGCCACACCACCGTCCACATCCCTATACAACAACTGTCTTACCGCCGAAACATCAGTCCCTGAGACAGCCCTTGCTCCTCCTCTGGGAGCCCTGGCGGACCCCCGACCTCTCCTTCTCCCCGAGGAACTCCTCGAACTCCGCACTCCTTCTCTCTTGGTAGAGCTCACCACACCGACCCTCTGACCGGAAGGATCCTTAGCCCCCGATGCCAGCCTC
The DNA here is from genome assembly GCA_009667805.1 of Leptobrachium leishanense. Classification (NCBI taxonomy): domain Eukaryota; kingdom Metazoa; phylum Chordata; class Amphibia; order Anura; family Megophryidae; genus Leptobrachium; species Leptobrachium leishanense. The sequence continues at coordinate 45,007,736 of CM019064.1, forward strand.
AAGCTCCTACCTTCCACACGCCTTGAAGCGCTCATGCCAGCCACATTTCCAACTGCGTCACCACCAGCCAACATCCGTTGAACCAACCGACCACAACCTCTCACAGCCTCCAATCTCTCGGCCGCCGATACATCACTGGATTCGCCTCCCGGATTAACCCTTTCGCTGCTGAGGCTTTTCCCGCCCCTGTGCTGAGGTCATTTTTTACCTGTTTTGCGCATCATGTTTAAACGTGTTTTGAAGGCTTATTTTAGTATATGACATCGACATATTATATATCGTTCTTTCCGTCAGACTCGGTAGATTCATAATATGTCATTATTATATGTATACGTTATGTCATGTTTGTATATTATAACAAAAAATGCAATAAAATATGTATTTTCAATAATTTACAGCGTGTAAAGTGTTTTTTTCCACATTTTAACATGCGAGCAATTGCGGATATATTTTGTATGGGGTGCGCTTGTTAAAAAAATTAGAGATGGGGTCTCGTTACATTTTTTTTTGGGGAAAATGACACCATTTTTAACAAACGCACCGCATACAAAAATCGTTAATGCAGCATCATTGTTCACATTATAATTGAAATGGGAACAATATTGCTGCATTAACAAAACAAAAAAAAAAAAAAAAGTGTTATTTTTTTTTTATTATTTTTTTTTTTTTTAATTTTTTTTTATTTTTATTTTTCTTTTTTTTTTTTTTTTACAATTTTTTTTACTTTCATGTTTGGTATCGTTGGAACGGCCATGCTCTGGCCGATCCAACGATATCAAAATTTAACCCCTAACTGCCACGGATCGGGAGATAGGGAGTTCATTGGAACTCCCTATCTCCACACTTCGTGGCAGTTAGGGGTTAATGCTAGGACTGGCGTCATCGTGCTGCGCACGATGACGCCAGTCCTCTGGGGGAGTTCCCGGAAGCTTGGCCGACATCCAAGATGTCGGCCAGCTCCCGGGAAGGATCGCAAATCGGCGCTTTTCAGCGCGATTTGCGATCCAGCTCCCCAGGGGTTAATGCCAGGCATCATTTGGAAGGGCAGGCTGTGCCCTTCCAAATGATGCCTGGGTTAAGCCCCTGTGAGCCGCCGATCGGGAGGGAGAGAGGTCCGAAGGACCTCCCCCCCTCCCTTTCAGGCGCCTCCTCCGCACATGCGGGGGGGGCGCCTGAATTATGTGTCATCGCGGGGGCGCGATGACACATAATAATGGCGGCCACTGCTCCGGATGCCCGGCTGACATCCAGGATGTCAGCCCGCACCGGAGGGGCCAGCGATCGGCCGGTACCCGGCCGAACGCTGACCCCAATGCGAGGACGCGCTCAGCGCGTCCTCCGCATACCAGGGGGAATGCTGAGGACGCGCTGAGCGCGTCCTTAGCATTCAAGTGGTTAAACCGCACCAGAGGCCTCGAAATCCTGGCAGGCCGAGAACCCCCTTCCACCGCCAACACCTCCAACAGGCTTCTTCTGGCCCACTCCACACCACGATGCCGAGCTGCCTCCCCGCACTTCCTCCAATAGCGACTCCAAGTCACCGCCTTCCGCCATTCACCAAATCAATTTTTTCAAGGCAAAAAGCCGAAAAAACACCGCTTCTCTGACGCAGCACAGATTTTCACCGCTCTTCCTCAGGAGAAAAAGGCGCGCAGAGCCTCTCCACACGCGCCTTAAGTACCCTCCTGTCGACGCCTCCCACACCACTCCCGCTCAATCTCCTCACGTGCTGCAAAACCTTCTAGAAAAATCCTCCCTGCGTTCTGGCATCAGACTTAAGGGCCCTACGCCTTAGGTGCTTCAGGCCTTATTTAACCTTGTTACGCTGCGCTGCCCCCATAGATGCTCATAGGTACACGTTTAGAGTCTTGAAGACTCCACCTTTGTGAGTGTTTCCATTGCAGATTAATATTAATTGGCTGTTTGGTACAATATACTACGCGATCAGTTGTTGTCTTTTTCTCCAAAGGGAACGGTGGCTCATGACTATATCTGGAACATTGAGCATAGGTTGAATCAGTCATTTGTTCGATATGCTTGCTGATATATCTTTTTGCTTTTACTGTATTGATCTATTGATTTTATATGCAATCCCATACGCCTTTTGGGTGTACAAATGTTTTTACATGTCTTTTTAAGTTACGCAGTAAAAGTTTTGTTTTATTTCTGAACTGCCTCCGGTACCTATTCCTTTGTACACTGCTTCTTCAAGATTCATTTTGTTATTACTATAGGATTACCCCTACTCCAATCATCTTAGAAACAGTGCCTTTTCTATACAATGTTTCACATATTCATACTGATGTGACTGGCTGTATTGCACGCCATCCAATACCTTGACACAGGATATCTGTAATTCGTAAATACGTACATTCATTAAGTTTGATTTTAAATTACAATAATATTTTATATTTATATATTTTATATATGACTAAAGAATAATTATTGGGATGCATTCTCCCTACCTATGCTGCCCAGCATTTATTTAATTTCAGCATCAAAATGCAAGCAATATTCAAACTAAAAGTAAATTGTGGTGCATTGTACAACATTTTAAAGAAATTAGGATATGAGATGAGGAATAAATCACATGTCTGGTTTACAAAAAAATGTAGTATTTCCTAACTTAATTTTCATTATTAGTCCTAACTCTGAAAAGCAAAACATGTTATTTGTGTATCTGAGCAATTCAGATTTCCAGATAAGAGATACACAGTCTGTACTGAGATGAATTTGTCGTTGCTCTCCATTTTTGTATCACATTTTACACATATTTATATATGTTTGATTTCACTGGTATTTTTTTTTCCATACCTAGGTAGATCTTTATGAACAACCAGTTTATCACATCTGTTCTTCAATGATGTTCCCCCCTACACCATATGGAGGTTCATTATATAGTTAAACAACATAAAGAGAATTAAAACTGACTCTATCTGTGTGTGTGTATATATATAATTTTGTGCCTGTCACGTGGGGATCAGTACCCAGGATGGGTATCCACGTGCATAAAGGCTCCATCTTACTGTCAGTATTACAAAGGGGTACTGGATCTGGCCCAAACACACCCAGTCAATAGCCAGAGCTCCTTTCAGGGTGAAAACAAAACTGGGAATGACTTTATTCAGGGTTTTCAATTGGAAAAAACACACACAGGGGGAATGTACAGAATACCAATGCAAAACACGCCACAGAGTTTACATATTGAATAGCCTCCCATTAGCTTCCCCCTCCCACACACAGGCCCTGGTGTAACAAACTGAAGATAGGCTAGAGAGATCTTGTTTAAGCCAGATCCTGGGAGGTTGGATAGAAGCATGGGGGAAACAAAGGAATCAATTACTTACAGTGTATACAACATGACACTACAATAAACACATCAGGGAATAATAAGAAAACATACATCATGGAATAGTGCACAGAAAATACCCCCACTCTCTGCCTAGAATTGTAGGTACAGGGTGACTTTAACATAGGAGAGGACTAGAAAACAATATAACACATCAGGCCTACAACTCTCAAACACATCTCCAGGTCCATGTACTCCAAGTCTCACGTGCCACCACTTATAATACCCTTTATTTATTAAAGAATAAAATCATGCTTTAGTAAAACTTTTGATAAACCACACATATGCCCACGTTATTTTATGTCGTTTTTTATTTTCATCGCTTTAAAATGTGTTCAGCTACCCAAACGTTGAGCAATCAAATGTATGCTTTGTGATTTTATTGCTTTTTTAAGTAATGCTATTATAATCTTTTAATTGCAGATATTCCACAGTCTACAATACCTGGGCTGAGCACAACTACAGGTACATTGCATTTCTGGAACTTATTAAAATTAAATGATATTATAAAACATTATATATGACTCACAAAAGGCTGAAATGTAACATGTTTGCTTAGGTAAATCAAAGGACTTATAAATGTTGAGTTAAATTAATTATTTTCCCAACTACAAGTAGTCAGATGTGCTTTGTACCTTCATATACACCAAAAAGGATGGGAAAATTTCTCCCACATTGCAGAAACACTGGGAACAAGGCATTTGTCCTATACTAATCCCTGAAGGTAGGTTGGGACTTGAAATAATAATAGTAATACTTTATTTTTATACAGCTAGAACTGATTCCACAACGATATACAGTATATAATACACCTTGAGCCAGAGGGCCAGCTTCAGTATCCAGACTATAGAAGAAAGAAAGGGTCTCCAGGCACTCAGCAGGTTTTTATTTGGATGTTGTGAGCAACAACAATTTGGCTTTGTCACATTTGACAAACAACACTTGGATGGCCGAAGCATTGCTGTTTACACATCTTCCATATAAAAGCTGCTGCAGAACTGTGAGTGAAGTGCCTGGATTCCTTTTTTTAACTCTATAGACAGTATCAGGGTTATTCAGAGAGAGGTGAAAACCAGGAGAATGGCTGGAGAAGTGAAAATTCTAGGTCAAAATAGCTAAACCAGAAAAAGTCTCCCATTCATCTCACTTTCCAAATCGGCTATTTGGTCTAGATTATTCATTCTCCTGGCAATTCTCCTGGTTTTCACCTCTCTCTGAATAGCCCTGTATGATTGGGGAATTTACAATCTAAAAGGGCTATACTGTATATTGTAAGATTGGGGTGTATATATTGCCAGGTGTCTTCCTCAAGGACACTTTCTGGTGCGCTGTTATGATTATGCTTTCCATGATTGTAGAGCCAAGATACGTTGGTGAGGCTGAACCAGCTTCTCTACATTTGCATCATAGAAACATAGAAACATAGAAAAATGTCGGCAGATAAGAACCTTTCGGCCCATCTAGTCTGCCCAATTACATGGATACTTTACCTGGATTTATCTTTTGTTTAGGATAGCCTTATGCCTATCCCATGCTTGCTTAAATTCAATTACTGTTTTGGCCTCTCGAACTTCAACTGGAAGACTGTTCCATGTATCCACCACCCGCTCAGTAAAATAATGCTTTCTGATGTTACTTTTAAACCTTTGCCCCTCTAATCTAAGACTATGTCCTCTTGTTTTGCTACTTTGTTTCCTTTTAAATGTACTCCCTTCCTCTACCTTGTGGATTCCCTTTACGTATTTAAATGTTTCTATCATATCTCCTCTGTCTCATCTTTTTTCCAAGCTGTACATGTTAAGATCATTAAGCCTTTCCTGGTAACTTTTCTCCTTCAAGCCGTACACCATTTTAGTAGCCCTTCTCTGAACTCTCTCTAAGATGTCTATATCCTTCTGGAGATACGGTCTCCAGTACTGCACACAGTACTCCAAGTGAGGTCTCACCAGTGCTCTGTACAGTGGCATGAGCACTTCCCTTTTCCTACTGCTAATACCTCTCCCTACACAACCAAGCATTCTGCTAGCATTTCCTGCTGCTCTATTACATTGACTACTTACCCTTAGATCCTCTGAAATAATAACCCCTAAATCCCTTTCCTCAGATGTTGAGGTTAGGACTGTATCAAATATTCTATATTCAGCCCTTGGGTTTTTACGTCCCAGGTGCATTATCTTGCACTTATCCACGTTAAAACTCAATTGCCACAGCTCCGACCATTTTTTTAGTTTACCTAAATCATTTGTCATTTGGCTGATCCCTCCAGGAACGTCAACCCTGTTGCAAATCTTTGTGTCATCAGCAAAAAGACATACTTTTCCATTAATACCTTCTGCAATATCACTAAAAAAAATTATTAAATAGAATGGGTCCAAGTACTGACCCCTGAGGTACCCCACTGGTAACAAGACCTTGCGCCGAATAAACTCCATTTACCACAACCCTCTGTTGCCTGTCACTCAGCCACTGCCTAATCCATTCAACAATATTGGAATCCAAGCTCAAAGATTGCAATTTATTGATAAGCCTTCTATGCGGAACAGTATCAAAAGCCTTACTGAAATCTAAATAAGCAATGTCTACTGCACCACCTGTGTCTATTATTTTTGTTACCCAATCAAAAAAATCAATAAGATTAGTTTGGCATGATCTCCCTGAGGTAAACCCATGTTGTTTCTGATCCTGTAATCTATGTGTTTTTAGCTGTTCAACAATCCTGGTTTCCATTAATTTCCCCACTACTGACGTAAGACTAACTGGCCTATAGTTCCCAGATTCCTCCCTACTACCCTTCTTGTGAATGGGCACAACATTTGCTAATTTCCAGTCTTCTGGGACGACTCCCGTTAGCAAGGATTGGTTAAATAAATCTGTTAACGGTTTTGCTATTACATCACTGAGCTCTTTTAATAATTTAGGGTGGATCCCATCAGGCCCCATTGACTTATTTGTCTTTACTTTAGACAGCTGCTGTAGAACCTCCTCCTCTGTAAACTGTTATGTAATTGTCTCGTTAGTGTTTCCTCCTAACTGAGGTCCCTTTCCTTCCTTTTCTTCTGCAAAGACTGAACAAAAATATTCATTGAGGCAGTCAGCGAGACTTTTATCCTCTTCTACATACCTTCCTTCCTTTTTTTTTAATCTAACTAATCCTTGTTTTACTTTTCTTTTCTCGTTTATGTATCTAAAAAATGTTTTGTCCCCCTTTTTTACTGACTGAGCTATTTTCTCTTCTGCGTGTACTTTGGAAGCTCTTATAAATTGCTTTGCCTCTTTCTGCCTAATCTTATAGGTTTGCCTATCTTCTTCACTCTGAGTTGTTTTATAATTATTGAATGCTGTCTTTTTGTTCTTCACTATTTTGGCCACTTCTGCAGAGTACCACAGTGGTTTCTTCCCTTTTTTGTTTTTGCTAACAAGTCGAATGCAATTGCCTGTGGCCTTCAATAATGCTTCCTTTAAATAATCCCATTTCTCCTGGACTCCCTTTAAACTCCTCCAGTCTGATAATGACTCCTTCACACAAAATCTCATTTTAGAAAAATCTGTTTTTTTAAAGTCTAAAACTTTTGTTTTTGGGTGGTGCGGCTCCATTCCTGTTGTTATATTAAACCATACTGACTGGTGATCACTAGATCCCAAATTTTCACCTACAACAACGTCCGATACCAAACCTCCATTTGTGAGTATTAAATCCAATATGGCCTCTTTACGGGTCGGCTCCTCAACTACTTGTGTTAGAGATAATCCCAGTAGGGAGTTTAGAATATTTGTACTCCTGGTGCACCCAGCTGTTTTGGTTTTCCAGTTCACATCAGGAAGATTAAAGTCCCCCATGATAATAACTTCCCCCTTCATTGCCATTTTGGCTATTTCCTCAAGCAGCAGATTATCTAGCTCTTCTACATGTCCAGGGGGTCTATAGATCACACCTACACGAGCTACTGTATGATTGCCAAATGTTAGCGTAACCCAAACTGACTCTATGTTCACCTCGCTCACTTTTATTTGGTTCGTTTTTATGTTGTTTTTCACATACAGGGCCACTCCTCCTCCTTTCCTATCTTCTCTGTCTTTTCTATATAAAGAGTACCCCGGTATTGTTATGTCCCAGTTATTTTTCTCACTGAACCATGTCTCAGTAACCGCAACTAAATCTACTTTTTCAGCTGCCATCATTGCCTCCAGTTCATTGATTTTATTGACTAAACTGCGAGCATTTACAGACACGACTCTGAGCTTGTCATTTTTTTCCCCGCATGTTGCTTGCACCCTCCGATTTAGTTTTGGGGGACAATCAGGCAGATTGTTTTTTTACCCTTTTGTCCCCCCCTCCTAGTTTAAATACTTCTTTGCGAAACCTTTGAACTTCTCACTGAGAACATATGTTCCCCTATGAGTAAGATGCAAGCCATCTTTTTTATACAGTTCCTTTCTGCTCCAATTAGAACTATCATCGGACACAAAGCCAAATCCTTGCTCTCGACACCATTCTCGAAGCCACAAATTAAATTCCCTATTGCGCATCTGCCTATCCTGAATGTTATGCACAGGCAAATCTTCAGAGAATGACACAGTGGACGCAATCTGCTGTATTTCACCTCCAAGAACACAAAAATCTTCCTTAATCTCAGAAACCTCATTGCTAGCCAAGTCATTTGTCCCTAGATGGACTAGAACATCCACTTCCCCTTGCTGCTTTGCTTGTTTGACAATATTGAGAATACGTCTCTTGTCTCTATGAGCAGTAGCCCCAGGAAGACATCTCACCAAACCACTACTCTCCAGCTCAACACCTCTTATGATAGAATCACCCAGCAACAATTGCCTTCTATCATGTCCCACCTTTTCCTTATTGTTCTTGGTTGGAGTCCTGCATACCTTAGGCATAGGGGATGGCAGTTCCTCAACTATGGTGTCTGAGCCTACTTCCGTCTCACCACTACACTCTGAAAGTTCCTCAAAAGAATTAAGAAGAGCCACAGACTGTGGAACATGCCTTCTATCCACAACTCTAAGTCTACCAAATCCTACAGTAGTCCATCTGCCGCTCCTAGGAGGCCTCTGTGGCAGTGGCTTTGTAACAGTCATGTAACACAGAAAGACGGTGTGACTTGGGGATCCATACCAGGAACGGTTTCCACATGCAGAAATGCTCTCCTCGCCTTCAGTATCCTGAAGGAGTGCTGATTCTGGTCCAAACCCAACCAATCAATAGCCAGAGTGCATTCTAGGGTTAAACAAACTGACAGCTTTATTAAAACTTATCAGTCAAATATATACAGTGCAACGAGGGACCTGGAGACCATTGAAAATGACACCCTGCCCCCCTCAAGTGAGTCAGTGTCTAGCCATACACCATTTTAATCTCCAGACATGAAACAATAGGGTAGATGGCAATTGCAAGGTGGACAAGAATAGAGTATATAACAGATCTACTCCACAGAACAAACACACAACAGTCTGATAAAGTTGCATTGTTTGGCAAACAAAGACCACTCAGACCTTTCACAGATCGAAAACCTATTCTATACAAGGGAGGGGGTGTTGGAAAGAGTTTCAGTGACACAGTAATGATATTAGAAATAGTAACTAACATATTAACACAGACAATAGCAACAACAATATTCACACATAACACAGACACCTTGTACCCGTATAGGTACAGGGTGACTTGGAAATAGGAGATGATTGGAGGAATAATAACATGTGTTAGATGCCCCAGAACCCACAGTCCAACATCTCCTAACAGTAATGCCAAAATCCAGGTACTCCCAGTTCAAAATTACAAAGATGGGTCATATTAGGTGTAGCGCTCACTCCCGGAGGAGCCGCTGAATTTAAACCTCGGGTCAGTCTCCCCGCACTAGGGAATAAATATACACCAGCACTGTTGTGGATTTTATAAGTTATACAGTTTACTGAATAAACTGGCATATAAAGAGCAGCACGGTATACGTATATATATTTACAGTAGTTTGTAATGCGAGAAACGCGTAGCGGAAAATAAAAAGGAATTTTAACCCCTTCGTGGTTGGAGTGTGAGTCCCGTACAGGTTGTGTCCCAAGAAAGTGTACGTGTATGTGTGTATTGTTACCCGGGTACATGATTCAGCTGGCCAGTGAATGATTTCAATGTGTCTTTGACTAGTCACGTTGGGGCCCTGTAGGTTTTGACAAAACTGCAGTGTGCTTTATTATTTTTACTGTGGCCGGGAAGGCCTCTCACCCATACGCCAGATACTCTGTGCTCTGCTCGACCCAGGACGTATCTCCACTCGATCTGACTGGGACTCTGTGTCACCGGATCCGCTGTCTTGCTTGTCTGTTTCTGCCACAAGATGCTCAGCTCACCGCCTGCACTCCCATTAGATCATCTGCGGTCTCCTAACTCGGGGTCCTTCAGCATATCTGTGTAAACTTCTCAGCGGTGGATCACTAGGTCTTTGGCAAGTAAAGTGAATCGATCTCCAGCTCCGCAAAGCCGCACCTGCGCTCCGGCCTGGTCACGACCGTTGTCTCTCTCACGTGTGTCTTACTCTCTTCACTCCTCTGCGCGCTCTGCTCGTTCTCCCCACGACGCTACAGATGTAAGTCTCTCCTGCCCACCCACTTCCTGTTCCTGCCGCAAAGCATGCTAGAAAATGTAGTCCCATTGTCCAGTGTCTTACATTGCGCTTGTCTCTTTGCCCTCTGGTGGCCAAAAATAAGTACTACAGCAACAGTGTTTTAACCCAGCGCTACATAGGCATGATATGGAAAAAAATGAAGCAGCATTTATTGAGAAAGGACAAGGTTTCGGTCCTAACACAGAACCTTTCTCAAAGAGTTCTACTCTTTTGTACGGTTTAAAAGGGTTAGGTCATGATGATATATATCGCCTGTTAAACTGACAGTGAGTGAAATTGTGTATTATGTTCATACAGATTTTTCAGTTCCTTGGTGCTTGAGTCATTTAGCATCTTAGGCCGGAGTCAGACGAGCGCACTATATGCACCCATACTGACATGCCTCCCGGCATCCAACGCAGCATTGTGACACTTTGCGCGTGCTACAGCGGACATTCTGAAAGCCTCCCTGTCGAAGCGTTACGACACGCATTCTCCATAGGCAGATCGAGCCTTGCAGCGATGAGCGCACTAACTGCGCTCAGCGAGGTGGCCAGATGGCGTCACACTCACAGGCATTCCTTCCGCTCTTAAAAACGCTCATCTGATCCCGGCCTTAGAGGGCGTCATTTTTGCAAATGTATTTTTTGAAAATACACTCTCTGATATGCATATTGTTTACTGATTACCAATTCTACCAATGGTGGCAAAATAGATCTTTTCAGTGTTGTCCTTTGGATTCTGTTTGAGAGCAAAGAAACTAACACACATAATGTTTCAGTTTTGCTCGCTAAATTGCCTCCATCACATATCTGCTTGCCTCATCTGTGATAATAAACCTCCAGATTAATGTATATTGGAAGCCTTGGCCAGTATTCCTATGGATGAGCAACAACGGCTGGAGGTCAAACAATTAACCCAGAAAAATGGAAGAACCTGATGCTGACCCTCTTTTGCTTACATGAGAGTGAAGAATAGCCAGTTCCACTTAATCTCACCGTAGTTGTTGAACTATCACGATACAAATATAAGCCTGTGTTGTGTAATGTTAATGATAACAGCAAAGGTCAACTTGGTAAACTATCCTTACTACAGCCAGCTTAACCCTTTGCGATCCAAACAACTTTCACTAAGTGCGCCAGCAGGTCTTATTTAATTTTCAAACAAATAAGAGACTTTTAAAGTTTTATGTAACAGTTACACTTACTATTTATTTATTATTACAATATTTTAATAGGAAGGATACATTGAGATTTCACTCATTTTCAAAAACCTTATATTATGTTAGTCTTTAGCTCATTTTGACCATTTAGTGCTCATCATGTTTAAATGCCATTTGAAGTCATGTTTTATTATACAATCCAAACAAATTATATATACTTTTTTTTCTGGCAGATTCGTAATATATCATTATTATATGTATACATGCTCAGCCAGACTGCTATAACACATGTAAAAAAATGAGAGTTTCCATTAAAATTTCAATAATCTACAGTAACAGCAGTGGTTCCCAACAGTGGTCCTCAAGTTCCCCTAACAGGCCAGGTTTTGAGGATCGCCTTGGGGAAATGCAGACTGAATCCTGCAATCACTGAGCAGCAAATCATATCACCTGTGCTGTGCTTCAGATATCTGGAAAACCTGACCTGTTGGAGGAGGACCGCGGTTGGGAACCACTGATCTACAGCATGTAAAATAGTATTTTCAAATTGTATTACCCGAGCCCTTGCAGTTATATATTCTTTGGGGGGTACGCTTCTTAAAAAAAATTAGAAATGGAAACCCATTACTGTATTTTTCTGAGAAAATATGCGATTTAATGTCTGGAATTAACATATAAGGTCCTATGAATAATAATACAAAGGTCTTCTGTACTAAACTGCTATTTAACCACTTGAGCGTGAAGGACGTGCAGGGAACGTTCTCTTGTTTCACTCACGTGTGCATAGGACGTTCTCCACACATCGTCGGCTCAAGCCGCCCTCCTGACTATACTCACCTCTCCGTCCTGGGTCCTATGTAGATCTAACTTCCTTGAAGTCAGAACTGAGTATTTATACCCCTCCCGGTGCACTGACGTCTTTGCGACAGCCGCAATTACATCAGTTTCAGGCGCACCTCCCCCTGGGGGAAGTGTGCCTGATAGGAGGAGATTAAATTAAAAGAGAGGCAAGAGAGGGAGGAGATTAAGTTCAAAGAGAGGCACCACTGGAACAGGCAGAGTCTGCTCTTTCCACCTGTGCCTGTCTTTAACCCCTGAGGTGACGGTCTGCGATCTGGCGCCGTATCGTCGACCTCTCCTGGAATTGGCTTACATATTGGATGTCAGCCAAGCCTCTGGGGATCCCTCTGCCCACTGACATCGGCGCATGGAGCGATGACGTCAATCTGAGAATTAAACCTTAGCTGCCAAGGGGTTTCCCTATGGAAAAACTATGGAGGAGATAGAGGCGTCCTTTGAACTGTTAGAGGTTAATGTTTGTATCATTGTAAAGGCCAGAGCATGGCATTTTCAATGATACCAAACATGAGCATTTTAAAAGTAAAAATAAAATTAAAAAGTATAATAAAACAAATAAAATTAACCAATTGGCTGCTATGGACGCGCTCAGCGTGTCCAGCCAAGTGGTTCTCCTGTGCTATGGACGCGCTGAGCGTGTCCATGCACAGGAGGCAGCAATCCGCTGGATTTCGGCAGATTGCTGCGCCCCCCGGTGCGGGCCAACATCTTGGATGTCAGCCCAGCACTCCGGGATGACGGCGGGGCCATTAGATGTCATCGCGGTGGCGCAATGACATCTAATTCAGGCCCCCCCGCGTGTGCGGTGGAGGCGCCTGAAAGGGAGGGGGAGGTCCTTTGGACCTCTCTCCCTCCCGATCGCTGGGGGACACAAAGTTAAGGCAGGCACCGTTTGGAAGGGCACAGCCTGCCCTTCCAAACGATGGCTGTCATTAACCCCTGGGGAGCCGGATCACGATTCGGCGCTGAAAAGCGCTGGATCGTGATCCTCTCCCGGAGCTGGCCGACAACTTGGATGTCGGCCAAGCCTCCGGGAACTCCACCTGAGGACTGGCATCATCCTGCGTAGCACGATGACGCCAGTCCTGGAGTTAACCCCTAGCTGCCAGCAATGGTGGAGATAGGGGGTTCCAATGAACCCCTATCTCCCGATCCTTGGCAGCTAGGGGTTAATGTTTGATATTGTTGGATCGGCCAGAGTATGGCCTTTCCAACGATACCAAACATGACCATGAACAAAGTTTTTTTTTAAAATAAAAATTAAAAATAAAAATAAAAAAATATTTTAAAAAAAATTCTAAAAAAAAATAAACAAGTTTGTTTTTGTTTTTGTTTTGCTAATGCAGCAATATTGTTCCCATTTTGGTTATAATGTGAACAATGATGCTGCACTAACGATTTTTGTATGCGGTGCGTTTGTTAAAAATAGTGACATTTTCCCCAAAAAAAATGTAACGAGTCCCCATTTCAAATTTTTTTAACAAGCACAACTCATAGAAAGTATAACCGCAAATGCTTGCATGTTAAAATGTGAAAAAAAAACACTTTACACATAGTAAATTATTGAAAATTCATATTTTATTGCATTTTTTGTTATAATATACAGGCAGGATATGACGTATACATATAATAATGGCATATTATGAATCTGCCAAGTCTGCCGGAAAGAACAATATATAATATGTCTGGGTCATATATCAAAATATGGCTTCAAAACGCGGTTAAACATGATGAGCGAAAGCGGTAAAAATGACCTCAGCACAGAGGTGTGAAAAGCCTCAGCAGCGAAAGGGTTAAAATAAAAAAAAATAGTTTTTTTTGTTTTGTTTTTTTATTGGACCCCCTATCTCCCAATCTGTGGGAGCTAGAGGGTCATGTTTGGTACCATTGGAAAGGCCAGAACACCAGGTTTGGTGTAAAATAATAATATTAATAAAATAATAATTTTAATAAAATAACGTGTTTTGCTTTTTTTTTAAAAAAATTGTCTTGGGTAGTGTAATAAAACAAGAATTCAAATCGTGTTTAAACATGATGATCATAAAACGGTCAAAATCAGCACACAGGGGTGAAATGGCTCAGCAGTGAATGGGTTAAAAAGCAAAAACATGTAAACATTTAGGGCTAAATTACAATCTTCATGCAAACGTTTGCGCTTGCGCAAAAAAACATTAACGCGAGGGGTAAAACCATTTGCGCCGAATCCCGTATTACATAGTCAGCGCAACAACCACGCGCAATTGTCTACCGCGGGTGAACCTGCGTGAACCCTGCACGAGCTTACTGTACTTAGCGCGTCCTATACTTAACATTGTGAGTACAAATGCGAATGTGCGCTGGTATGTAGATGACATTACAATCTATTTCGCGGTAATTACCGTATAGCCTTTTCGCGCATAATTTTAGCAACTCCTAAAAGCTGGTGTTAAATGGCAAATTATTATTATTATTATAATTATTATTCTTTATTTATAAAGCGCCAGCATATTCCACAGCGCTGTACAATAAGCACAGTATAGACAGGGTTACAATACATTGAACAACATTTGACAAACAGTACAGGAGGAGATGAGGGCCCTATTCCCGTAGGAACTCACAATCTAGGAGGCTTGGGGTTGGAAACAGGAGGAGAGGACTGTAAGGTGAGAGTGATTGATGGTTGCGTCAGTGAGTTGGGTGGTAGGCTTCCCTAAATAGGAACGTTTTAAGGGAGCGTTTGAAGGAAGAGCAGTTAGGGGAAAGTCTGACAGTATGAGGGAGAACGTTCCAGAGAGTGGGGGCTGCGCGTGAGAAATCCTGCAGTCTATCATGGGAACAGGTGATGCGGGGAGAAGCTAGTCGCAGGTCACTGTTTGACCTTAGGGAGCGGGCCGGGGTGTATTTGGTGATTAGTGAGGACAGGTAGTGGGGAGCTGAGTTAGTGAGGATTTGTAGGTAAGGATAAGGATTTTGAACTTAATTCTGCAGTGGATGGGGAGCCAGTGAAGGGACTCGCAGAGGGGAGCGGCAGAGACAGAGCGGCGGGTGAGGTGAATTAGCCTGGCGGAGGCGTTCAGGATGGATTGTAGGGGGGAGAGGCGGGACAGAGGGAGGCCAGATAAGAGATTATTGCAATAGTCGAGTCGGGAGATTACCAGGGCGTGTATGAGTTGTTTTGTGGTGACAGCGGTAAGAAATGGCCGAATTCGGGAAATATTACGCAGTTGGTATCGGCAGGAGGAGGAAAGAGACTTGATGTGGGGGATGAAGGAAAGAGCAGAGTCAAGTGTAACTCCAAGACAGCGAACTTGGTTTGATGGGGAAATGGTGATACCCTCCATCTGAACAACCTGACCGAATCCAAATACACCAGCCCAACAAAATCTTATGCAGCAAAGTATAGCTGCCCATTCAACTCATACCAAACCAATAAAATGGAGAGGTTGTGTGTGCATGTATTATTGCTGCAGCATACTGTATATGCTCAGATTGACTGTGGCAGGCGCAATTTCTTAATGTGAGATAATTGTGGTTCTCAATTCTGATGTGCATACTGATTTTTGCACGCAACGGTACTGCGCAAGCATTTGGGCGCGTCCTGTTTGCGCGTGTTATTGATCGCCGGATGAAAAGACGCGCGAGGATTGTAATTCCAGCGGTGATTTGCGCGTGCAAAACCTTTACGCTTGGTGCCAAAAATTTGGCTTTGTGCGAGGCTTTTTGCGCGAAGATTGTAATATAGCCCTGAGTATTTCTATTTTCAGAACAAAATTTTTAAACTATTTAGTTGGGGGGCTAGATTTTGGGGGTCAGAGTTCTAAAAAGTGGGGTTTTGTTTTCATTTTTTCATTATATTTCGGATTTTTTTTTATAGTAAATTATACTACATGATGAAAATATCTATAGAAAGTCCATTTAATGCCAAGAACAACGGTATATAATATGTGTGGGTTCCATAAACGAGTAAGAGGAAAATTAGACCTAAACACAAACTGCGCAGAAACGTAAAAAAAAATATTTTCTTTAAATTACCAGTCAAGAAACTGAATGTTTCTTTAAATCAGTGTTTCCCAAACCTGTCCTCGGGACTCGCCTCAACCAGGCCAGATTTTGCAGAAAAGCAGACTGAATCCTGCAATCACTGAGAAGCAAATTTTATCACCTGTGCTGTGCTTCACGTATCTGTCAAACTTGGCGAGGCAGAGGGTCCTGAGGACAGGTTTGGGAAACACTGCTTTAAATCATGAAATATACGGGGGCCTGTAACGATCAATAGTCATGGCTTTGGGTTAGTATTATAAGATAGGAAAGGGAAAACTCTGGCTCAGCAACTTTTACAAATACTTTAAAAGGAAAATCCATCTATTGTGATTACTAAACTGAAAAGTATGGACAAACAACCACATTGCAAATGCCAAGTGTTGTTTTGGTTCTGAAATTGGAAAATTGCCATTATAGGGTTAAAATATGCCACATCATACCTAGTATTTGGAAAAATAAAATGGACAAAGCCTAACTTGTACTTGATTTTTTTTTTTGGAGAAAGTTTTTTAGCCTGAAGGATACATTGAGATTTCTCTTGTTTTTAATTATGTACCATTGAGTGTTTTGCCTAAGGACACTTACTGGAGAGGTGCTCTTGCTGGGATTCGAACCTGTGACTCCACAGTCTCCACAGTTTACAGCAGTGATGTTACCTCTACTCCATCCAACCAGTAATTTAATGTATCCGTCAAGGTAAAATACTTTATAAATAAATAAAAAATTCTAGCTTTTCTCTTATTTTTATCCCTCAAATTCTGAAAATAACTGAATAACTTAGAAGTTCTGCTAGGGACCAAAAACCAGTGCCATTAATTGCAGAATATTTGGAGGACTCTATTATATTATGTAGGGGATGGGAAGTTATGACCTCACATACTCAGTTAATTAACCTTAATACTAGTGTTTGTTGTGTTTGATAATAGAACGGACAAAACCCTCTACATTATCCATTCGATCTTTATCTTCGTGTTCTACATTGCTTCAATTTACTTCTCTTAAAAGGATCAGTTCGCAAAACCTAATATTCTAGCGATTTCTAAGTTAGTTTCCCCCTTCCTGAAGCTCATTTAATGATATCGAGGGCTCTTCTTGATAGGTTTAGTTGAGCAGCATTCTTGATCTTATCAAAATCAATGCGAGTGTGGGGCTTGTACATTTTGGCGGATTGTAAAACACTTACAATAGAACGTCTCTAAAATGTTGCATCTGGAATGTGTTGAATCACTCAAATTTATATAAAAATGAGGGCTAAATGCATTACTTTATGTATTAACCGAATTCGCCGGCTAAATGAGATATTCTTGGAAATGGAAACTGATACCTGCAGGAGTCACGATAGTCTGATAATTCCCTCTTGCATTAGAATAATCTGGTTATATTTTTTCATTACATCCTGGAGGAAGAATTCTGCAGATATGTCAAACGGAAATTCTGAAAGATTCAATAAATAACCATTTTATATTTTTTCTTACATTCCCTTTTTAAAAATCCTCAGTGAGAGGTGTTTTATGCTTTTTAATGGATGCATCTGTAAAACAGAGCCTGACCAGTACGGATGTTTATTTTACTTTACAAAACTCAGAGAATAATAAATAAGTACAATGGCATCTTGAAATAAGTGACATGTTGTTTTCATTGTCATACAATGTAAGTGCAACACAAGAAAATTCCCAACCCGAAGAGGAAGGATGCCCTGGTGTTAGATCCACAATTAGTTTGTTTTGAAATGAGATAGATATGAAATAGAAGAAGCTTGTGAAAGATACAATGATCATGTATTTCTGTGCTCGTCTATAAATAAAATAAAAATAATAAAATATTGAAAAATAGATAATAGAATAGAAAAACTGAAAAAAACAGATATAAAAACATAATGTAACTGACTTATTTAACCTTCACTGAATATTATTGTGCTTCTTGTGTCTTACAGATGTTCTACAATCTTCAACATCCAGGCCAAGTTCAACTATAGGTACATCCAAAAATACGTATACAGGGTTATTCAAAGAGAGCCAAACTGGCCCAGAAATTAACCGAACAGCAAATTTCCCCATATGGTGCAATTTTGTGGCCATTCAGCTATTCTAAAGCTGGCAGTTTGCCAAATATTGGTGATTTGCCAGCGAAATACAGTAATCTTCGGCAGCAGTGAACTCCACCCCATACAGAAGCAATGTTTAATCTATTCAGAGAGCTTTGGACAGCAGAGAAATGTATGTGATGTGTCCTGATGTTCAGTGGTTCCAATCGGCAGGTTTATTCAGGCGAATCCCATAGGTTTCAATGTTGAAAATATTCCTGTTTTTGCTAAATATATATTAAACCTTTTATTCATTTAATTTGCAGCAAGTAGTCTTTTTTTTTTTTTTTTTAGGTATTTTTTTGGAATTTTTTCAGTGAACTTTTTATACTGTTTTTTTTTAAATGTATTTTTTTTCTGTAGCATACCTTTTTATTTTATTATCCATAGGACCTTATATATTAATTCCTGGCATTTTTGTGCAGTAGTTTCTTTGCAAACAGCTTTTCAAAGTCCATGTGTTTTTTTGTTTTTTTTTATCCCGTTCGTCGGCTTGTTGGCTTTTTCTGGCGGTTGGTCAGCGCTGTGTTCGGCGGATCGGCAGTTTTCAGCAGCTTATTGGATGGGATCCAATGTTTTCCGGCAGCTTATTGGATCGGTTCCAATGTTTTCGGCGGTTTTTACTTCAGAGTCTGTGCTTGCTCGGCGGCTTTTCCCTGCACTTCGAATGCTGAATTCACTGCGGGGTCGGGGAATTAGTTCCCCGAAGTGCGGGGAGTGAAAGAGAGCACAGAAATTCCAGTGCTCTTTGAATAACCCCTATAATATATACTCTCGCACATAGATAAACTGTATGTAGTGCAGCTGCTGAGAGGGAGAGATCACATGATGCTGTTGTCCAATGAGGAGACTCCCTTCCACCTGTGTGGTGAGGTAGTCTGAGGTAACATAAAAACGGCCATGAAACTGTCCTGTCACAAAAACAAAAAGTGACAAATAACCCATCCCAGCTAAATGAATGACACGATATTAGTGTAACCAAGACTCCCAGTTGTGAAGATCATAATTTATGTGAACATTTTCCCATTACAATAAATATTAATCTCATGCAACAGCTGCTCTCTGTGATGCGAGGTTCACTAATAAATCCTGTCAGGAAGAAACATATCTGCTTAATAAATTAATTGTATAAACTTGCCTCTACATAACACTAGGTAGAAGTAGTTTTTGTGGTTGATGAATGCAGAAACTTTCTTTTACATGAATTGCTTGTAGTTCTTTATCGTATGTAAACCAGTATAGATGGTTTTCCGAGATATTAAGGCTCGGGTCAGACGAGCGCAGTGTTCACGTCCGTGTTGCCGCACATTTTAACGTCCGTGGTGGCATACAATTATGATCAATAGAGACCCACACACGAAGTACGTCCTCACAGAAGTGTGAGCGCACAACGGATGCGGCAAACGGACGCAAGTTAGGCAAGAACGTAAATCCGCTAGAACGGACGTGCGGAGTGCGCCACGTCCGCAACGTCTGCATAGCTTTGTGTGTGAGTGATAGAACGAAGTCAGACGGACTGCATTTTTTGACGTCCAGCATTTTGACAGACAAAGTTTATTTATTTATTTATAAAGGATTTTACCAGGAAGGATACATTGAGATTTCTCTCGTTTTCAAGAACATTGAAATGTTACAGTCGTTACAGAAATACAAAGTAATAAATACAAGATATTAGAATCAAAACACAAATATACAGATTAACACAGAAAATAAATATTATAGTCACTATGTTACATGTTTACAGATTCATTCTGTATATAGTCACTATGTTACATGTTTACAGGTACATTCTGTATATTGTCACTATGTTACATGTTTACAGGTGCATTCTGTATATAGGCACTATGTTACATGTTTACAGGTGCATTCTGTATATAGGCACTATGTTTCATGTTTACAGGTGCATTCTGTATATAGTCACTATGTTACATGTTTACAGGTGCATTCTGTATATATTCACTATGTTACATGTTTACAGGTGCATTCTGTATATAGTCATTATGTTACATGTTTACAGGAGCATTCTGTATATAGTCACTATGTTACATGTTTACAGATGCATTCTGTATATAGTCACTATGTTACGTGTCTACAGGTGTATTCTGTATATAGTCACTATGTTACATGTTTACAGGTGCATTCTGTATATAGTCACTATGTTACATGTTTACAGGTGCATTTTGTATATAGTCACTATGTTACATGTTTACAGGTGCATTCTGTATATAGTCACTAGCAGGGTTATCCAAAGAGATTCGAAAAGTCACCGCACGTTCGGTGACTTTTCGTTCTCTTCAATTCGGTTCCTTTTGCCGATCCCATTTCGGTGACCCTGCGGTGTATTCAGCAAGCACCACAGGGTCCCCGAATTGCAGGGAAAAGCTGCCGCAAACCTGACGAAAACTAACCAAATGCACGCTGAAAACAAGCAAAAACATCTGGATTAACCTTCGAAAAAGCCGAACAGGAGCCGAAAAGGAGCCGAATCACACAGAGCCGAAGCAGCTGTGACGTAGAGGAGGCAGTGAATAAATTAGAAAAACCATTTGTATGAATCTGGGAAAATGAAACGCTGTTTGCAAAGAAACTACTGAGCGAAAATGTCTGAAATTTTCACAGGAGGTCCAGGGAATGATAATAAAGAGGACTGTTACAAAAAAAATAAGCAAACTGAAAAAAAATCCCCAAAAAAATCGGACTTTTAATTTTTTTTTTAAAAATTCAGAAAAATGCTTAAAGTATCCTAAAAAATCTATAAATAAAGAGACTTTTTGCTGCAGAATTTTATAATGAACGGTTTATTAGATATTGAATTAAAACGGGAATATTTTTAACATTGAAGCCTATGGGATTCTCCTGAATAAATTTGCCGAATTAAACCACCGAATGGCAGGGCATTAGGGGAACCTTTCACTGCTGGTTTGTGTTCTCTGAATAGCCGAAGCAGTGCTTTTTCATGGGGATTTCACTGCCCTCGAACAGGCACCGAACAGGCACCGTATGTGCAGGCAATTCGCCAGGATTTGGCGAATTGCCTGCTCTCTGGATAGCCGAATGGCCAGGAAAGGTAACCGAACGCTGATTTTCAGCGTTCGGTTACCTTTCTCAAGCAATTCGGATCTCTTTGGATAACCCTGTATGTTACATGTTTACAGGTACATTCTGTATTGAGGTATGTTAATAGGGAGCTTATGAGTGACTTAAGACTGGGGGAAGATTCATTTATTTATTTATTTATAAAGGATTTTACCAGGAAGGATACATTTAATGGCGTCTGGGAGGTTATTCCATAACTGCAGTGCTCTGTAGGAAAATGAGCATTGAGCCACTTT
This sequence comes from Leptobrachium leishanense, assembly GCA_009667805.1. Classification (NCBI taxonomy): domain Eukaryota; kingdom Metazoa; phylum Chordata; class Amphibia; order Anura; family Megophryidae; genus Leptobrachium; species Leptobrachium leishanense. Next base: position 45,029,148 of record CM019064.1, read on the forward strand.
CTTTTTGTATTGTGGTATTGCAAGTAAGGTGCAGGTCCTTGATCGGAGGTTATAGGATGAGGGAACTGCTAGGGGAAGCAGTCTATTCAGGTAGGGTGGTAGCTTCCCCGAAAATCTCTTAAATACCAGGTTGGAAAGGTGGAAATGTTTTTCATGTTAATTTATTTTCCCTTCTACATCAGTCAAAAAAGAGTCAGTCACAAAAACGGACTGTGTGGCCACTACCTTGTCGTCAGTCAGAAAGTACATCCGTTGTGCATGGACGCACAGTGCGCTCAGAATGCGCTCGTCTGACCCTAGCCTTACAGACCTGCCAAGTCACATAGTCCGATTGTGTGACACATGATTTTCCCTCAGTCCTACCGACCACCTGGCAACCTGAGGCTGTTACCCAGTTTTCAGGAGGCCTGATGCAAACAGCACCGCGAGTGCGTTTCACTGATTTGAGTCAGTGATTGACCCATAGACTCTATGCTATGTCCAAAGTCACATAGTGAGGAGCAAGTGATACTGTGTGGGAAGAGGGGCAGTTTTCAACACAAAACATCACAACAGGGATGCACGCAGTGACACAAATAGAGTAAAATATTTACTTTACTAAACATACAAGAGAAAAACAAAGCACATGTAAGATATCCACAACATCACATAAACACAATAAGGACATTTCATTTTTTGGTGGTACTGGCCCATTAAATAACATGTTTCGTAGGAGCCTATTTTACACAGTTGTTTTGCCCTACATAATGTGTTGTTACTGTAACTAATTTCACATACTCATCATGACCAATGCAATGTAATTCTTAAAACCCCTCAGTGAGAGGTACTTTATTCTTTTTTAATGGACTCATCTGTAAGACAAATAAGAGGCTGACCAGTACGGATGTTTATTTTTCTTTGCAAATCTTAGAGAATGAAAAGAAAAGTACAATGGCATCTTGAAATAAGTGACATGTTTTCATTGTCATGCAACGTGAGTGCAACAAAAGAAAATTCACAACCTGAAGAGCCAGGCTGCCCTGGTGTTACATCCATAATTAGTTTGTTTTGAAATGATATAGATATGAAATAAAAGAAGCTTGTGGAAGATATAATGCTCATGTATTTATGTGCTTTTGTATATTGTATATATCCAACTGAATATATACTGACAGTAAAAATACAATATAATGTAAGTGACTTGTTTAACCTTCACTGAACAATATAGTGTGTTGCTTCTGTCTTGCAGATGTTCTACAATCTTCAACATCAGGACCAAGTTCAACTATAGGTAAAAACAATAAAATATATAACATATATACTAGTATATAGATAGATAAACTATGAAGTCTATTCACACTAAAGGGTGAAGTCAGGAGAATTGCCAGGAGAAGTGAAAATTCTAGGTCAAAATAGCCAAACCAGAAATATTTTCCCATTTACTTCACTTTCCAAATCGGCTATTTGGTCCAGAATATTGTTCTCTTCTCCTGCAAATTCTCCAGGCTCCGTCCTGTAGAGCAGAGCTTTCCAAACCTTTCGTGTTGGTGATGGACTTTTTAGACATGCATCATTTGGTGACATGGTAATTCAGTTTTACTAGCACACTCAGTTTAAACTAGGGATGTGCATGGCCGAAATTTTTATTTCGTTTAGTTTCCTTTCATTACGTTTTTAAATAATTTCGTTTTTGGAATTTCGTAAATAATTTAGTTTTGTGTTTCATTTCTTATTTCATTTCATTTCGAATTGATTTGTATCGTATCGTCTCGGATTCGTATCAAATAGAATTCGATAGTTGTTATCCATTTGATAGTTCATTTAAATTTCGATAGTTGATATCCAATAGTTGATATCCATTTGATAGTTCATTTCAAATTTGATAGGTGATATCCAATAGTTGATATCCATTTGATAGATCATTTCAATTTCTATTGTATAGGATTCGTATCGTATCGAATCGAATTCGATAGTTGATATCCATTTGATAGTTCATTTCAATTTCGATAGTTGTTATCCATTTGATAGTTCATTTCAAATTTGATAGGTGATATCCAATAGTTGATATCCATTTGATAGTTCAATTCATTTTCTATCCTAACGGATTCGTATCGTATCGAATCGTATCGTATCGAATCGAATCGAATTCGATAGTTGATATCCATTTGATAGTTCATTTCAATTTCGATAGTTGATATCCAATAGTTGATATCCATTTGATAGTTCATTTCAAATTCGATAGTTGATATCAATTTTTCTTTTATGATGATGACACAGTGTAAAACGAAATAAATTTGTTATATACCATTTCGTTTAGTTTCATATCAGATCGTTTCATTTTCGTTTCGTATCGTATCGTATCGATTCGTTATTCGGAAATACTTCCGAATACGAATTATCAAATTTCGTTCTGAATTCTGAATTTTTCCGAAACGAATGCCCATCTCTAGTTTAAACTGACACCCATTGTAACGACAAAATATATGGGGACACAATATATCTCATGAAACCTTTTCATTTATATTTTTTTAATATATGATTTTTAATTATTGTTATTATTGTGTTTATTTTTATTAACTGAATATTAATACTCACTCTCCCCCTTCTGTGCACAATCTTTCCATCGTTTCCATTTTTAGGGATGCACCGATACCACTTTTTTAAGACCGAGTACGAGTACCAATACTTTTTAAAAGTACTCACCGATACCGAGTACCGATACTTTTATTTAATATCATGTGACGCTTTCCAATAGGAACAGACCTCATATAAAAATTTATGAGATTGACCGCAGCTCACATGGATTTGCCCCCAGGTCTCATGGATTTGCCCCCAGGTCTCATGGATTTGCCCCCAGGTCACATGGATTTGTCCCCCAGGTCTCATGGATTGGCCCCCAGTCTCATGGATTGGCCCCAGGTCTCATGGATTTGCCCCCAGGTCTCATGGATTGCCCCCAGGTCTCATGGATTGGCCCCCAGGTCTCATGTATTTGCCCCCAGGTCTCATGGATTGGCCCCCAGGTCTCATGGATTGGCCCCCAGGTCTCATGGATTGGCCCCCAGGTCTCATGGATTTGGCCCCCAGGTCTCATGGATTTGGCCCCCAGGTCTCATGGATTTGCCCCCAGATCTCATGGATTGGCCCCCAGGTCTCATGGATTTGCCCCCAGGTCTCATGGATTGCCCCCAGGTCTCATGGATTGGCCCCAGGTCTCATGGATTTGGCCCCCAGGTCTCATGGATTTGGCCCCCAGGTCTCATGGATTTGGCCCCCAGGTCTCATGGATTTGCCCCCAGGTCTCATGGATTGGCCCACAGGTCTCATGGATTTGGCCCCCAGGTCTCATGGATTGGCCCCCAGGTCTCATGGATTGGCCCCCAGGTCTCACGCTGGGGAAGCTGGCCGTGTGCATGTAAAGCACGCGGCCAGCGTTCCCCCTCCGGCGCGCCAAATACTCACCCTTCCTGAAGTTCCGGTCTCTGGGCAGTGATGCGGTCACGTGGCCGCCGGGCGCATCTGTGATGCTGCCTCCAGCCAAGAGGCAGCGTCACAGGAGCGCCCAGTGGCCGCGGGAACGCATCACTGCCCAGAGACCGGACCTTCAGGAAGGGTGAGTATTTGGCGCGCCGGAGGGGAACGCTGGCCGCGTGCTTTTCATGCACGCGGCCAGCTTCCCCAGCCCCGCGGATAACGGCAAGCCTGCCCAGCGCCGGCTTCTGGTATCGGCGGGATGTATCGGGCCGTTTGCACGAGTAACAAGTACTCGTGCAAACGGCAATATCGGCCCCGATACCGATACTAGTATCGGTATCGGTGCATCCCTATCCATTTTCTTCCTCTCTATCCCTTTTTGTCCTCTTCCTCTCTTTCTCCCCTTTGTGTCCATTTACTCCTATTCCTTTCTTTCCATGTATTCTCCCCCTTCCAAGTCCATTTTCCCCTTCTTTATCATGTCCATCTCCCCCTTATCATGCCCATCCCCCTTTATCGTGTCCATCTCCCCCTTTATCATGTCCATCTCCCCCTTATCATGCCCATCCCCCTTTATCATGTCCATCTCCCTCCATCTTTTTCATGTCCATCTTCCTCCATCGTTTTCATGTCTATCTCCCTTCATTTTTATCATGTCCATCCCCCCTTTTATCATGACCATCTCCCTCCATCCTTTTCATGTTTATCCGCCATTATCATGTCCATTTCCCTCCATACTTTACAAGGCCATCTCCCTTCATCTTTATCATGACCATCTCCCCCTATTCATGACCACCTCCCTCTATTCTTATCATGTCCATCTCCCCCATTCATGACCATATCCCGCCATTCTTATCATGCCCATCTCCCCCATATCATGTCCATCCCCGCTTTATTATGTTAATCCCCTCCATCCAGGGCTCGAGTGCAGCGGGAACGCGGCGGAACGGCGTTCCCGCACTTTTCCCGCAGCAGGAACGCTGCGGGAACGCATCATGTACCGCATGGTTGGTGACTGTGTTTGTAATGGACCCGGGCCGGTCGGGCAGACTGCGTGGAATGATCTGCAGTGGAGAAGCTCTCGCGGCCAGCATGTGATTGCAGCCTCTCCCGGCTGACTCACACGCCTCTGCGTGTGGTTGGCCAGAGGCCCAGTCACATGCCCGGATGCCGGCGAGGTCCAGTCACGTGCCCGGATGCGGCCGCAGGCACGTGACACGTGTGTGCTGTGTGAGGTCACACAGTGCGACTTGCAGGGCCGGCGTTAAAGTAAGGCAGCACTCTGCTGGCCTGGTGCCAAACTGAGGGGGCGCCAACGCCACCAGTAGCATAGACCGCCTCGTGCGATGGGTCACACTCCCAGGCACACTGGTGCTGGGGTGCGGGGTACAAAAAATCCATATCGCGTTGGATTCCTGCTCAGCTGATGGTCCTGCCGCACTCTCCTTGTGTCTGCTCGCTGCGTCCCCCCCTTTCCACAAGGTGCTGGGAGAACTTCCGAGTATGGCTCCTCCCCCTCCCCCATCATCATCCTGTGCCGTGGCAGCACTCAGTGCATGCTTGGAGGCTGATGGGGAGCAGAGGAGGCTGAGGGACAAACTCCAGCCTAAGACCTGGTACATGGAGGTACAGGTCTGGAAATGTTTTTTTTTGTTTTTTTAAGGTGTGACCTGCATCTGGATGCTGCTGATGAGAAGAGGAAGGGGGAGTACACTGGGGGGGAGTGAAAGAGCTAATCTGGGGTACTGCTCTAGATGTTCCTGGGGAGGGGAAAATGGAGGGGGTTGAATCATGGCAGTTGATGTGCTAAGGGGTGTAAAATAATATATGCTGGGGCCTGGGGGTGTAAAATAATATATGCTGGGGCCTGGGGGGGGGTGTAAAATAATATATGCTGGGGGTGTAAAATAATATATGCTGGGGCCTGGGGGTGTAAAATAATATATGCTGGGGCCTGGGGGTGTAAAATAATATATGCTGGGGCCTGGGGGTGTAAAATAATATATGCTGTGGCATGGGGGGGTGTAAAATAATATATGCTGGGGCCTGGGGGTGTAAAATAATATATGCTGGGGCCTGGGGGTGTAAAATAATATATGCTGGGGCCTGAGGGGGTGTGTAAAATAATATATGCTGGGGCGCTTCAGCTAGTGAGGGAAGCAGGGATAATCCCTGCTCCCTCATTCTACTAGTTGCACACTCCAAGGTAATGGAAAAGGGCCACGGGAGAGTGAATCATTTGGTCTGGCCCTAAGGAAGGGGGGGGGTTATGAAATTAATTTAAGGGGGGTGAAATGAATAAAGGGGGAGAGGGAACTAAAGGGGGGGTGAAATGCATTAGAGGACGAGGACCTGGAGTTGGATGGTGGACCACAGCCACAGAGTGAGTGGTCGGTAGCAGGGTCGCAGGGAATCACTGGCAGTGGCAGGCTTTCTGAAATATGTGGGTATATTGACACAGCAGGACCAAGGGGCACCACCAGGTGCAGATTGGCACTGTGTCCCAGGAGGGGCACCAGGTGCAGCATAGATTGCAGTGACAATCTATGCATTGCCTGGCGCCCCTCCTGTGCCACATTGCAAATCAATGCGGTGCCTGCTGGCTCTCCTGTGCCACTTTGTCAAAGGAGGGGCACCACGCACTGCGTAGATTGGCCTTGTGGCACAGGAAGGGCACCAGGCACAGCATAGATTGGCAATGCGTGAGGACACCAAACACTCCGATAGAGAATATTATCTCTACGGTGATTGACATGGCATGGCACTAATGGGGGGGGGCACCAAAACGTACCTTCACCTGAGTGGACAAAAATGCTTGCACCGGCCCCGGCGACTTGCCACAGGATGACAGTGATCCCGATTCCCACACCTGGTTCTGGAGACAGAGTGAGTGCGAGTCTGCGCTGCGGCCATCTCTGAGTCTGACTGCGGAGCTGCTGCCAAGCCTGTGTCCCCCAGGCGACAGGGTAAAGAACTTCGACATGTGCCTAGTGTTTGTAATTCCACATAGCTAGTCCCAACAACCCCTGCCCTTTACACTGCTGCGTCCACTTCATTTTTTGCTTCATGAGACCAGCAAATTATGTCTGAATTCTATTGCAGGACAATTTTAGAAAAGTTTTTCCTTTATGAGGACTCACATTGCTTACAGTGATGTGCTTCCTGCAGTTTGAGCTATAGTAATAGAGTCATGAGTTGTAACTCCACATATCCCGACACCAACATATATTTCAGTTGCTTCCATTTTATTATATCCACATCGTGTATATATATATTTTGCCTTCTTTTATTATGAAGATACCATATTAGCCACAAGGCCACATTGATTTCAATCTGCCTGCATTGCCGTGGCAATACAAGCTGCTCTCTTGGGCTTTCGTTGTCCGTTGATGAGATTTAAATTTTGACTGTGCTGCCAAGTCCATGCTGTGCTCTCTGAAATGCGCTTTGGGGCTCTGTGTTACTCAGCTGCACCCCCAGGAGATATGCTGACATGGCGGGAGTGCAGCAGAGATTCAACAAGCCCACAGCAACACTTACAAAATCTCCATTTCCAAATAAAATTATGTCAACGTGGACACAATTTTTTTTTTTTTTTAAAAAAAACAAAATTGTTTAGTATTTAGTTGCACCATATGGCCAACCTATTTGAAGTCCATCACTGCATCAAGTGACAAACTGTTGATGCTTAGGTCTTCAATTTGAGAATAAACTACATTATTAACTTGCAGTACTACAGAGGTTAATCACCATTCATCGTTCTTTCATTGAAAGAACAGTAGTTTTAGGCAAATGTCAGATGAGCGCAGTCTGAGCGCACTCTGCATGTGTGCATAACGGACGGACGTACTGACAACCCCCTCTGTATCAAACCCGGCTATTTTGAGAACCATTCTGGGCACCGACCTTAGCATACGGCTGACTACATCTCCTGGTGTTAAGATCCCTGCTATTCTGTTGGCCAAGTTTAAGATCATTGTCTTTGTGGTTATAACTCTGTCTGCTTACTACAAGGCTCAAGTCCTGCGGGAACGGCGTCCCCGCACTTCTCCCGCAGCGGGAACGTTGTGGGAGCGCAGGTTCCCACTGTGAGCAGCCAGGACTGCTAGCGGAATGCATTAACAGCATTCCGCTAGCAGCCACTCGACAAACCGTGTTCCCCCGAGCCCTGCAGGATCCCTCCTCGTGCGGCCGCCTCCTCAGCCCTCTGAAGGCTGTGACACGGCCTACAGCAGAGATCTCGCAAGATCGCGTCACAGCTTTCAGAAGACAGCGGCTGCGTGCAGGAGCACACTGGAGCTGGGAGGAAGATGCGGTCCTGAGGTCTGCAAGCTGGTAAATATAACTCGTGGGGTCTCTGCCTGCAATAATTAATTCTGGGGGTCTGCACTTGGACATAATTAATTCTGGGGAACTGCACCTGGCCATAATTATTCCTGGGGGACTGTACCTGGCCACAATTAATTCTGGGGGACTGTACCTGGCCACAATTAATTCTGGGGAACTGCACCTGGCCATAATTAATTCTGGGGAACTGCACCTGGCCATAATTAATTCTGGGGATCTGCACCTGGCCATAATTAATTCTGGGGGACTGCACCTGGCCATAATTATTTCTGGGGGACTGCACCTGGCCATAATTAATTCTGGGGGACTGCACCTGGCCATAATTAATTCTGGGGGACTGCACCTTGCCATAATTATTTCTGGGGGACTGCACCTGGCCATAATTAATTCTGGGGGACTGCACCTGGCCATAACTAATTCTGGGGGACTGTACCTGGCCATAATTAATTCTGGAGTCTGCACTTGGCCATAATTAATTCTGGGGGTCTGCACTTGGCCATAATTAATTCTGGGGGACTGTACCTTGCCATAATTATTTCTGGGGGTCTGGCTATAATTAATTCTGGCGGTCTGTCTGGCTATAATTATTTCTGGGGGTCTGGCTATAATTAATTCTGGGGGTATGTCTGCTATAATTATTTCTGGGGGTCTGTGCCTGTGTCTCTTCGGGTAATGGGGGGTTGTGGAATTCTTGGGGGAGTTCCCTCACTTTTTTTCCCAGGACTTGACCCCTGCCTCCATCCTTTCACCTTCCTTTGCATGGCTTTCTTTGAGCCAGCAACAGGGGGGCTCTGCTTCCGACTGTGGCAGCATGGAGAGCTGGAGGTGACGTCAAATGATTACTTCCTCCCAGCGCTGCCGCGGAGCAAAGCCGACTGGCTGGGAGGACGCGGGGATCTGACACCTCCCAAATTGACTGAGCAAGTGTGCCAGATAATTGATGCTCTGTGTCAATGCATTGCGGCATTGATTATTTGCCCTACACATCAGCATGGTGACACACTAGAAGCCTGCCACCAACACAATAATGTGTTGTGGCACACAGTTTTAAAACCTCTGCTTTAGTGAATAGACTTGTATATGTAGTGGAGCTGCTGTGAGGGAGAGATGACATGATGATGTTATCTGTTGTGGAGACCCCTCCCACCTGTGTGATGAGGGAGTCTGAAGTAATTTAAAAACAGCCATGAAACTGTCCTACCACAAACACAAAAATGAAAAGCAACAAATAACCCATCCCAGGTGAACGATTGACATATATCTGTGTAACCGAGTCTCAGAGTTGTGACGATAATAACTCATTATTTATTAGTAAGGTTCCTTAACAAATCCTGTCAGGAGGAGAGATATCTGTTCAATAAAATAGATATATAAATCTGTCTCTACAAAACACTGTCGGCAACATTTCAGTGCTCTCTCGTTCCCCGCACTTCTCTGCACTTCGGGGAATCAAAGTTCCCCACCCTGCGGTGAATTCAGCATTCACCACAGGGTCCCCGGGGTGCAGGGAAAGCCCACCGAACTCCTGCCAAAAAATCACCGAACACTTACCGAAAACTCAACGGAACTGTCGCAAAAAACACGCCATACACGTCGGAAAAAGCTGACGATCACAGCACAGACCAGCCGCCGGAAAAAACCGACAAGCTGACGAATGGAGTAAAGAAAAAAAAAACAATACGACTGAAAGTGTCAAAATTGAAAAGTTTTTTGCAAAATAACTACTCAATGAAAATGCCTGGAATTTACATATAAGATCCTATGAATGATAATATAAAGGTCCGATACAGAAAACAGAAAAAACCCTTTCAAAAACAACAGAAAAAAATGTTGCCAAAAAAACCCGGAAAATACCTAACAGATCCTAAAAAAAAAGGAAGAGACTTTTTACTGCAGATTAAAATAATAAACGGTTTATTAGATGTTGGATAAAAACGGGAATATTTTTTAACATAGAAGCCATTTAACAGTTTTAGGGCCTTCCCATTTTTTCGTACTTCCAAATTAGGTGCGCTCCGGATGAGCATTGCTGCTCAGGAACATGGCTCCCTACCACTGCAGCAGAGCGCTTCACATGCTGGGAGTCTCTGGGCAACCCTTGCATCTGACATGCAAAAAACGAAAAACTAAAACTATTATTATAGTAATTTTTTGTGCAAAAGAAAGGACATAATTCTCTTCCATGGGTCACCTGTGTCATTTTTTTTTTTTTTTCTGTTTCATTAAAACAGTGAGAGAGAGAGAGAGACAACAAAGGTTGTGTGCATGCTGTATTATTATAATTGTCATCATTTTATACAGCGCCAACAGTTTCCGCTGCGCTTTACAATAACCTTAGGGAACGAGATACAGATAAACAGACATATGAAGCAAACAAGAGGTGTAAAGGGTCCTGCCCATAGGAGCTTACAGTCTAGACAGATTGGAGTTGAGTAAGACAAGGCAAATTTTACTTGATGTCAGGATCATTAGTGCAAGTGGTTCAGGAATGGTGGGGCCATAGAAGCAGCTTCAATCATGTGTGAGTAGGTGAGCAGAAGGATGAGTTGCATCAGTGATGTGGTACGCTAATCTGAAGAGATGGGTTTTGAGGGATTTCTTGAAGGCCTGAAGATCAGGGAAGAGTTTGATAGGGAGAGGCAAGCCATTCCACAGGACCAGAGCGGCCTTTGAGTAGTCTTGGAGGCGAGAGTTGGCAGTGTGGGTGTAGACAGATGACAGGCAGAAATCGCCCGCCGACCGGAGTTGTCTAGATGTGATGTGCTTGCATAGTAACAAAGACATGTAGGGAGGGGTGGAGTTATTGAGTGATTTGAATGTGAGTGTCAGTATTTTAAATTGTATCCTGAAACGTACAGGAAGCCAATGGAGGGACCGGCAGAGGGGGGAGGTACGTGAGGTGGGTCTGGTGAGAAAAATAACCCTGGCATCTGCAATCATTACAGATTGCAAAGGGGCAGTACGGGAGTTGGGGAGACCAATAAGGAGTGAGATGAGGTAATCAAGTCATGAAATGACAAACACATGAACCAGCACCTTTGCGGTATCTTCTGTCAGAAAGAGGCGGACGTAGGAAATGTTCTTGAGTTGATAGTGGCAGGATTTGGTCACTGTCTGGACATGGGGAGAGAATGTTAGGTCAGAATCGAAAGTGACAACAAGGCAGTGAGCTTGAGGCGTCGGGCTAATGGGTATTCCATTTACTCGTAGAGAGATAGGTGGTATTGGGTTTTTCTTGGAGGGAGGAACAACGAGATTTTCAGTTTTGGTAAGATTGAGTTTAAGGAAGCGGGAAGACATCCAATTTGAGATGGCAGAGAGACAGTCAGTGACTCGATACAGGAAAGCAGGAGAGAGATCAGGGGAGGAGAGGTATATCTGAGTGTCATCAGCGTATAGGTGGTACTGGAATCCGAAGGAGCTGATCAGTTTGCCTAGAGAAGCAGTGTAGATTGAAAAAAAGAAGAGTGCCCAGTACTGACCCTTGGGCTAATCCAACAGAAACAGGCTGCCAGGAGGAGGTGCTTCCAGAAAATGAGACACTAAACAATCATTGGGACAGGTAGGAAGATAATAAATGAAAGAACAGTACCTTGAAGGCCTTTATCACTAAGATTTTGAAGGAGGAGCGAGTGGTCAATTGTATCAAAGGTTGCAGAGAGCTCAAGAGGGATCAGCAGAGAGTAGCATCCATTAGATTTAGCAGTTGCAAGGTCATTGGTCAGTTTTGCAAGAGCTGCTTCCGTCGAGTACAGTGAGCGAAAGCAAGATTGCAGAGGGTCAAGGAGAGAGTGGGTATTGAGGTAGTTAATCAGATGGGGTTATGCAAGCTTTCCAAGGAGTTTGGAAGCCAAAGGGAGCAGGGACACAGGGCGGTAGTTGGCGGCAGCAGTCGGATCTATAATTTGATAGCTAATGACTTCCTATATATGTTGTACCAGTTTTTTCTAACACACAATATAGTTACATTTTTGTTAATGCCAATCAAAAATCACGCAAGCTGGCATGCCGATGAAGCAGGGCAGCTGTGAATGGAAGAGACCAGGTACAGGATAGCACTCTGCTCACTTCATGGAGATGATTGCCTGCCGACCAACTATGCTGTCTGACTTTGAGAGTGAAATTTCAGCCTTGGCAACTTATGTGATGGACTGCACTTCAAGTGTACTCTTTCTGCTGATGGATACTCATTTATAAATATTATGAGCATCAGGCAACAGAAATCAAGGTTGATGTATAAGGGTAAATAAGGTCTGGGTTTTCCTATAGTGCTGATGGTGCTTGAAATGGTCCTTTAAATCTCTGTTCATACATCACGAGCTGTAATTACCTAAATTGTGACATAGTAGCATGCACAGGAGTAAGGGAATATAAAAAATTGTGCACAGTCAGATGAAATGGATGCAAAATTAATAGAGCTGATTGTATTCCTATCAGGAAAGAATAAACAAAATAATTATGTTTCAAGCAGGACCCCAGTTAATAATATTTCATGGAAATAAGTGCATTACTCAAACAAACCCACAGTGAAATAATAAAGAACATAAAGAATAAAAATGTAATTATCAAAATCATTATAAAAATATGTTCAATAAAAAATACCGTCTCCACATAAAAAAATACGACGTGAGGCTAACTAAACACAAATTAATTGTGACTCGGCGCGGCAGAAGAATTATCTTTTCTTTATGGAGAAACAACTCATAAATTAAATTCTCTTTCCCTCAGACTCTGGAACAAGATATTCTGATACGCAATAAATTTAAAGTGCAGGCGTTACTTGTGTTACATGTGAAATTGATCATAAAAGCAAAATATCAGCTGCTGTATCGGATAGGCTGCGGGGATGTAATAATAGTTATTCATTTATTAACATAGTCTGCTATTAAAACCTGTGCAGTGCATATATAGTTATTAAATCTGTGCCTTTATAATATATATGTCTTTATAATAAGACATAAAAAGGGAACTCCAGCACTGTGCTGTAACTTAAGACTATAAAAGTTATTGGTATAATATCAAAGTAATAGTAAAAACTATTATTTCTTCCTTACGAGTGTGTTACAAGCTACAAGAACACATTTACTGTTTAATGTTTACTGCTTCTTAGTTATTGACCATTACTATATCTAAGCGGCAGCACATTACAGATGACTATAGAAAGATTTCCCAATGAACATGTGATTTTAAACCAAAATGAGAAAGTTAATTACCTGTAAAAAAGTCTAATAGAAATACGGAAATTACTCCCAATTGTACTTTAACGCCTTCACTATCAAAGTTGAATATATACTCAGTCTTCAAAAGCACCTGCTGGTACCCAATATTAAGTATACCCGAAACGGAATAATTCTGGAGCAATACAAGGTAATTTAATTTATTCAACATTTTGGTGCACTTTATTTCAGAGCATTTGGAGAACTCAATTTGCCGACCCTGTGGTGAATTCAGCATTCACTGCAGGGTCCTCGAAGTGCGCCAAGTTGATCTGACGCTGCCGATAAACCCGCCGAAGGCATCCAATTAAACTGCTGAATGCTGCCGAAATCACCAAACCGATCTGACAAACGTCGGCAAAAAAAATCACTGAATTGTTCTGATAAACGCCGCCGAAAAATAACCAAACCGATCAGATACACCGCTGAACGCCACAAAAATCACCAAACCAGTCTGATAAACCGCCGAACATCGCCGAAAAATCATTGAAACGATCAGATAAACCACCCAACGCTGCCGAAAAATCACCAAATCGTTCTGATAAACTGCCGAACGCTGTGACAAACCCTCTGAATGCAGCCTACGACCCGCCAAACAGATCGGCGAACGACTCTGACCAGCCACCGAACAGACCGCCAAAAAAGCATTCCATATTATATTCTCATTTCACGTGAAGCTTCATCTATAGAGCTCCACTCTTTCCCACTCAACTTGACCCCTTTTTTCCCACTTTGCCGAGCCTCACGAACTTGAAGGTAGTGACCAGGACATTTATTGTTCCACCTGCAATATGTTAAAGAAATTGAAAATATTGCAGGTGTTGTCAAAGGGATTTGGGGCAGATTGGGAAGATTTTTTAATGTTTTAAACATTTATTTTCCCTGTACGAAGATTACTTGGTCCTGAGTGGCATCTTTTTGGTTGCAAGCTATGGGCTACAATGGGCGGGCAATGTAGCTGCGATGTGTATATACAGCTTTAGTGAATCCAGCTCAAAGTATTTTATTGTGTTTTTGTTCCTAATTGTATTTGTACAGATGTACTGAGTTGTACCTTAGCTATGTGATTCACCGCACACAACCACGTCCTACTGAAACTGGCATTTAGATGCAAAATTTAACCACTGTCAATGTTTTCCATAGAACACAAAACCTGTTTTATGTATTGAATTTTGGATTTTGATTTTGTAGTGTTTTGTATCCTCTGAATGTTCCCTTTCTAACCCAGTTGGCATATAAAATCCTTCAAACTTTACAACTTTGTGTTTAAGAGTCACGCTGATACAAGACTAAGATTTAAAACTTTATTTAAAGCGTTGTTTGTTTTTTAAGCAGTCAACTACATACACTGTACAGATTTATAAACAAAACATTCTTTCTGTATTATTTTATATTTGAAGAAAAGGTTTTAGTATTTTGTATTTTCAACTTTGTGCTCTGAATGTTCTATCCAAAATTGTCACAGCAGATTTTGACCTTAAAGGAAAATATTCAAAGCTTTTGTTATTATTATTACTATTATTATGTAATGTCAAGTGACTTTATCGTAGCGACTTCACAAACATTTCAAAGCATAACTTGAGTGCAGTAGGGGGAGGGAGGCATCATTTTGAAGAACTTTTAAAATCCATTTCTTCAACTAAAAGCAAAATGATCACTAAAGGGCTCATTCAGAGAGAGACAATCTGGCCCCGAAATGTCACAGAACAGGGAATTTCCCCGTACGGTGCCATTTTGGGGCCATTCGGCTATTCAGAGTGCAGGCAGCCAGCAAGTACGGTGCCTGTTCGAAGACAGTGAAATTCCTATAGAGGAGCAATGGTTAATCTAGTCAGAGACACTGAACAGCAGAGAAATGTTGCCAAAGTGCCCTTCTGTTCGGTGTTTTCATTCGGCATGCTTATTCAGGCGAATCCCATAGGCTTCAATGTTAAAAATATTCCTGTTTTTATTCAATATCTCATAAACGTTTAATATTTTAATCTGCGGCAAAAAGTCTCTTTGTTTATTGATTTTTTTAGGATCTTAATTTAGGCATTTTTGAGGATTTTTTCTGCAAAATTTTTTTTTCCGTTTTTTTTTTAAGCTTTTTTTCTTTTTTCTGTAGCAGACCTTTTTATTATCATTCATAGGATCTCATATGTAAATTCCAGGCATTTTGGCTCTGTAGTTTTTTTGCAAACAGCGTTTCAATTCTGACACTTCCAATCGTATCGTATCATACCATAGTCACACATATAGTAACTTGCATATCACAATACGTTTGCACAGAGAGTTTCTTTCTGCTATATGTATATTATTCCATGGCAATCAGAAAAAGCTTTAGCTTTAAGCAGCGTTGCCTAAACATGTACTCAGGTCCTGTTAGGAGTTGGGGTTTGTCAGATCCCTGAAGCACAGCACAGGTGACACGATTTGCTAGTAACAATTCCCCTTGCGGGGACAAATGGTTCCCTTACGCTTAAAATTTAACTTTTATTAGACAAGGTTTAAAATAAACTCATATATTGAAAAGTTGTTGTCCTATATCGACATAGATAAAAAAAAAAAAAAATTAATTGCAAATATGGCACTGTATCGCTCTTGCGTGTGGCAATTTAGTCAAAAATATATTGAGGATTGGTAAACGGTGCGTCCACCAGTTTACACGTATTACCGAGTGGTAATAACCCAGATTTAGCAAAGACAAATGTGCACCATACCTTTTAATAGTGAACGATTTCGTCAACGTGACTTACCTGAGCGCAATAGAAATCACGGCTGTGTCAACATATGGCAGCTAATAGTGACAATTGTGGCAATTTTTGACAGATGTAGCAAGCTTTTTCAATCAATACCAGTGGCTAGTTTATTAGGTTAACACATTGTAATTTGCCAAATATTTTCACTAATATGAATGCGGTAATTCAGAGGTATAACGCTATATGTACCTATGTGTTTAACCAATTGTTCATCACTCCACGTGATGCAAGCATTTTTCGTCTAGTACAACCTAAAGTGCTGTTTAAACCTATATATAAGCCACAGCAGGCTATTAAAGGTATGGTGCACATTTGTCTTTGCTAAATCTGGGTTATTACCACTCGGTAATACGTGTAAACTGGTGGACGCACTGTTTACCAAGCCTCAATATATTTTTAACTAACTTGCCACGCGCAAGAGTGATACAGTGCCGTATTTGCAATTAAAAATAAAAATAAATTATCTATGTCGATATAGGACAACAACTTTTCAATATATGGGTTTATTTTAAACCGTATCTAATAAAAGTTAAATTTTAAGCGTAAGGGAACCATTTGTCCCCGGAAGGGGAATTGTTACTGTTCAAAATTTGGTGTTCAATCACTATCCCTATTTTGCTAAGTTCCAATATTTTGGTGTCTGTGCTTCGATCACCGTGTTTCTGACACGATTTGCTACTCAGTGATCGCAGAACCATTGGAGTCTATGGAGTTGTTGGTAGGTTCACAACAGCTGTGGTTAAGTTTACGCCTGCCTCGGCAGCTGCCAGCTAGCCCAAAGATGGCTGTTCTGTTGAGGCATGGTAAACTTGAAAATGATCAGAAAGCGTTATTTACTTGGGTATATCCATAAGTGAGGACATAACTGTCTTACTATATAATATTAAAGCACGCATGTTTTCATTCAACACTATAACCCAGCACAGGATCCTCAGTGACACTCGAAAAAAGGCTCTGAATGTGAGCCAAAATGTTGTAAACGTGCTTATCTGTGGTGGATACAATTGATGTAATTCTATAGATCCTCCCTGTATGATAGGCATTATATAAGTTATTTTACTTACGTGTCCATTCTTTAATAATACAGACGCATGCAATATATAGTGGTGGCCATATAACATGCAAAAAGCTAGTATATTAGTATTTAAAGTTTAATATTGATGAATTTTTTTCTAGGTTAAACATTGAATTTAACATATTAATATATATATATTTATTCCTTTAGCTCCGTGTCAAGATTTTGAAAAGGCATGTGCTGATCTTGTAACCTGTTTGCATGAAGACTTATTTTGCGACGGAGCGGCTGACTGTCCAGATGCTTCTGATGAGCAAAACAATACATGTGGTAAGGAATGACAAAATTAATTCTTTCAGGTATAGCTTTTCCTATAACGAGTTAAAAAGGGCAAGTTCTCCTAGCGCACTGCTGGTGACAACACAATCATGAAAATGTCAAAGAAACAACATTTTGTTTGAAATAGTGTCCTTAGTGTGACCGAAACTTCAATTCAACTTCTGAGAATTCCTGCTTGTTTCGAGACCTAGTGACCTAAAAACAGATAAAAAGCAATGGTGCAGCATGGTCAATATCAGGTGAGATAAACGACCCCTTTACTATGAAAATCATGTGTGAACTGGCTCGGTAGAAGTCGTTTGAGGTCAGTAGGGGCGATGTCTCCCCTTTTGCGTGGGAATCAAGGGACTCGGCACTGCAATCAGAGATAGTGACACCACCTTGTGCAATATAGTTTTTTTTTATAAAGTATTTTACCAGGAAATTTACATTGAGATTTCTCTCGTTTTCAAGTATGTCCTGGGTGGTGAGTATGTACCGTTAGGTGTCTTGCCATGGACACTTACTGGAGATGTGCTCTTGCCAGGATCGAACCTGTGTCTCCACAGTCTCTCTCCACTGTTATAGAGCAGTGATGTTACCTCTACTCCACCCAGCCGGTTTGAAGACATGTTGGGCCCTATTCCAATGTTGCTGTTAAGTACGGCACTAGAGCCATACAGCAAAATGGTTCGAGAGCTGTGCTTATTTTTTTTTATGGCTTATTCCATCTGAGATGAAAACTCTACGTGTAGCACCAGCTTGCTGTACATTAACGTCTCCTATATTTTATACAGGAGTTGATAATGTTGAGCTACCAAAGGAAGAATGAACTACTGTATTCTAACCAGCTTGTTCTTCATCTGCACTTGATGTTCTTCTGAACGTTTCTGAAAGGCTGGTGTTAAGTGATTATGTTAAGCTGACCCCCCAACAAAAATCCCACACTCACCTTAGATTCCTCGGTAGCGACAGCAGCGCGGTCTGGCTCTTCCCTGCTCTGCGGTAAGATGAACACTGGGAACAAATAGTTTCAAGTGTTCCACCGCGAAACCTTCCAACGTCCCGGCCGGGTCTCAGTTGCGTCTGCTCCATGGAGTCCTTAGTACTGCTTTTGTTATCATTTAACACTTTGTTAGTATTACGACTGCAGCTGCTGACAAAGCTCTACGGTTGTAACACGAGTGTTAAATGTCAGTCGCCAATGGAATACGGCAGATGCTCAGGTTTTTCATTTGCGACTGACATTTAACACCAACCTCAGCATAGAACCCATAATTTCTTGATCCACATGGATCTTACTGATACATTTAGAAGGCTCCTTTCTGGCTCTCTGTTGTTGGCATGTGGCACTTATGGGCCCTATTACATTCCTATCGCTAAAATACTGACTGTCCAGATGCTTCTGATGAGCGCTTGCAGGTTTCTCCTTTGCATCCCCGTTTTAGCGTGATATTACGATGCAGGCGCTAGAAAAGCAACCTGCATCCTAATCCAACGCTAAACTGCAGAATGCTAAGCGCCGCAGCGAGCATCCACTCGATGGAATCCATAGGACTCCATTGAGTTTCTGCTCTGCTGGTCACATGACCTGTCGATCGCGCCTCGTGAGATCCGGCAGGTCAGCGTAGTGATCCTCAGAGGGAGACCAGGGGACTTTTTTCCCCAGTATCTCCCGGCGGACAGAGGAGGCGGTTGGAGCCACGGTCGGTCCTCGCCGCAGGATTAAAGGTGAGTATCTGATCAATTTGGGGGGATCTTTGCTGGTGTTGACGGATTCTGCAGCTGGGTTAACCGCAGCCAGATGGTAATTAGAGTTAGTATATTGCAATACTAACGCTAATTAACTCTTTGCGCTCCCCATGTTAAGTATAGGGAGCGCAGAGTACAGTAACCTCACGCTGAAAAGCACAAGATATCGATCGCTAATGGTTTTTTTAACCCATTAGCGTTTGGATTGTAGTATGGTGCGCTCGCGCTATGGCCACCAGGGCTAACGTTAACACTCACTCAGGAGAGCGCTAACGTTAGCGAGAAGAATGTAATAGGGCCCCTTCCTTTTTCCATCTCCCGGTGCCGTCAGTTGTGTGATCAAGGTGTGCTTCACTACTGCGTGGGTCTCTATTTGTTCTTTCTATTTGGAATAGTTTCTTTTTGATGCAAGTAGCAGCATAGAAATATTGTATAACTATTTCCTCAATCATCATAAATCTATATTTCCAAGTAAGCACTAAGCAATGGTTTTTTCTCATACATTACAATACTAAGCAATTTGCGTGAAGAAAAAAAAAACCCTACACTGAAAGCAGCATCCAACAAACCATGAAAATAAATCTCCTTAAAATCTGGGGGAACAGATTCCGTAGTAACTTCGTCAGCGCATTGTTTCGAAAGGATCTTCTTTTCCAGGATGTCATTCCCCGAGAGACCTGTAAAAAAACCCAGAATAAAAACCTGCCAACTCCTATATTCAGTCTAGTGATTGCAATGTAATTTATCATATTACAAATCCATTTACTGCTTTTCTAAATCGAATTTCATGGGGACATGAAACATATTGCTTGATGCAGGAAAAAGGGTATTTGTTAAAGTGGCAAAATGTACACACTGCATAAGATCAATTGGTCATACTCTGCACAAAATTGTATTTCCTCCAAATCGTAACTTATCCATGCGTTAACCTGCTACTATTCTTGCCACTGCAGGCGTTTTTTCCTCCCTAAATATCTTTTAGTAGCTTTAATAAGTCTTTGACAATAAGGGACAATAGTGCGTTAAATGGCAATTGATGAGGGTACAGATTCACTTCCTTGGGTTACAATTAAATGATTATAATCATGATATTTCTTAATTCAATTTCAAAGAATTCGAGGAGCAAGAGTGAATAAAGATAATGAATAGGTGACAAGGGGTCTCTAAGAAGTGGATCACACGCCATCCAATTTCTATCTATTACAGTGTTCGCTTTACCTAGTAATGGCCATGTGATTTGAAATGATGTCTGATTCTTTTTCTTTCAAAAATTCTAGTGATTTATATTTAGCTACTAGTTTTGGGGTTTTTTTCTGGGGCGGCTGAAATTCTTCACTATTTCATGGCAGGCCACATTCAGAACTTTCTTCTTATTTCTTGTTATGCTGCCAGACTGAGCATTTCTTCCTGCAGGCTCCTGAGGACACCAGTGTTTATGGCGAAACGCGTTGAGTGATGGAGTGCTTACTCCCATGCAGATTGTGTTTTTTTTTTCTAGTCTCTGTAGCCTGGTGTTAATCTTGGGGTGGGTTGGCTCTAAACTGGTAGCGCTCCAAGCATTGATTTCTACCTATTGCAATTTTACTTGCCACTCATCCTATTGGGAACTCTCTCTCTATAGCAGCTTCTCTCTGTCCTGTTATGTGGACCCACAAAGGCCAGTTTCTTCACTTTGACAGTAGTTGACAGAATTTAGGCTGTTTGTCTGTTTGTATCCCCTAGGAGAGACTTATCTAGGTGCACCTACTATCCTATGTGACATTTATTACTCTGACTGGAGCCACAGAGACTTTTTTCCTTGGTTTGTCTTTATGTTGTTCTGTTTTTTTAGTTTCCAATAAAAGTAAAAATTTTATTTTATATCTTACTAAAATGAACCTTTAAATGCAGCAGTGCAGTGTAGGATAGTTGTGCAGCGTACAGGGAGCAGACATTTATATTTAGGAGGAACGTGACAATAAGCTAAAACACACGCTGGTGTATCATTAAATGAAATTATGTTATTTATTAAAATGATACATAATTGTGTATTGGAATACGCTAATTTCAAAATCTCATTTACAGTTATAGTAGCATTTATATAGCGCCAACAGTCTCCACAGTGCTTTACAACCAAGAGACATAATAATATTACATGAGGAACAGACCACCCTGTCCGTAGGATAACTGTCCTGCTAATTCAGCACTTTATAAAAGTGCTCAGCCAGACATCCCGTGAGCTTACAATCTAAGGGACAGAGGTGTGAGAAACAAATGGGAGCAGGGGGAGTGTGAAGCTGGTGGCCAGAAAGAATTTAGCAGGGATTGCATGGGAAGGGTCAAATGCTTGGGCTTAGTAAAGGTAATTATAGTGAAAATGGAAGCATCTGGAAAAGAGAGCTTACATTTAAGACCAGGCCTGGGTGGGTGGGACTGGAGACTGAAAAAATGCAGACATAATACACAATCATACGATTAAAGCCAACATGCTTTAAGCTTGGACAACATGTTGAATCCTGGAAACCTTGTTACTTCTTTCTGGTTGTAGAGTGGAAAAATGGAGTTCAGTGAGGTCTGTGATTGTGAGGAAGATCGGATTGCCTGACTCAAAAATAGCATTGGATAAGCTGTAGTTGTACCAAGACTTAATGCATTTGCAGAAGCTCGAAGTGAGAACTTAACAAAATATGAACGGACATGTTTCCTTACACTGCGGCTAAGCACCAGATCTCTTCTTTAACGAGAAACGTGCAAGAGAAATTTACAAATGAGAGGTTTGAGGGCTTGGTAAGAAAGGAGGCAAGACTGTAACTTTACTATCATAACAAGCAGGACATTCTTCCAGTCTTCACATGGATAAACCCGTATCCCTTGCACCACCAAGTTCATTTTCATAACACCACTGCCAGGACCCAGAGGATTTATGGAAAACAACACTTCAGTAGTCTTACATTAAAAATGTGCTTGAAAATCTCAAAAGCACATTTTCATACTCTACATTATTTCACAGGCAGATGCCACCATTCGCTGGCCAAAAATACACTACTATATCTCCATAAAACAACGCAGGCTCCATTGTTTTTTTTAAATGAAATAAACAGAACTAAAGCCATTTTGACTGATTTAACACTATGGCTGTCATTCCCTAAGTGCTAAAACTTTAGGTGCACATTCACCCATTTGCAAATTAATTATTATTGCTATTATCCTTTATTTATATACAGTGGCAAGAAAAAGTATGTGAACCCTTTGGGATTACGTGGACTTTTACATGAATTGGTCATAAAATGTGCTCTGATCTTCATCTAAGTCACAACAATTTGAAAAACACAGTCTGCTTAAAATAATACAACACAAACATTATATGTTTTCATGTGTTTATTGAACATAACATGTAAACATTCACAGTGCAGGGTGGAAAAAGTATGTGAACCTTTGGACTTAATAACTGGTTGACCCTCCTTTGGCAGCAATAACCTCAACCAAATGTTTCCTGTAGTTGCAGATCAGACCTGCACAACGATCTGGAGTAATTTTGGACCACTCCTCTTCACAAAACTGTTTCAGTGTAGCAATATTCTTGGGATGTCTGGTGTGAATCGTTCTCTTAAGGTCATGCTACAACATTTCAATCGGGTTGAGGTCAGGACTCTGACTGGGCCACTCCAGAAGGCGTATTTTGTTTTGTTGAAGCCATTCTTTTGTTGAATTACTTGTATGCTTTGTGTCATTGTCCTGTTGCATCACCCATCCTCTGCGGAGCTTCAGTTGGCGGACAGATGGGCTTACATTTTCCTGCAAAATGTCTTGATAAACTCTGGAATTCATTTTTCCATCAATGACAGCAATCCGTCCAGGCCCTGAGGCAGCAAAGCAGCCCCAAACCATGATGCTCCCTCCGCCATCTTTTAAAGTGGGGATGATGTTTTGATGTTGGTGTGCTGTGCCTTTTTTTCTCCACACATAGGGTTGTGTGTTTTTTCCAAACAACTCAATTTTGGTTTCATCTGTCCACAGAATATTTTGCCAGTAGTGCTGTGGAACATCCAGGTGTTCTTTTGCAAACATCGGCCATTCGAGTGTTTGGCGAACGCCGACCATTATGG
The DNA here is from genome assembly GCA_009667805.1 of Leptobrachium leishanense. NCBI lineage: Eukaryota > Metazoa > Chordata > Amphibia > Anura > Megophryidae > Leptobrachium > Leptobrachium leishanense. The sequence goes on from CM019064.1 coordinate 45,052,075, forward strand.
GATGTTTGCAGTCTGTTCGACTGCGGACATTCCATAATATAAAAAAGCCTGAAAAATGCATTCACAGTTCTCCTAAATGTACCAGCAGCTGTCGGTACATTTAGGAGACCTGTGGCTGCAGCCCCTCGGCCCCCGTGCCTGTTACTCCGGTCCGGTCCTTCTTGTCTGCTCCTCCATCCGGCCGGCCGTGGCTCCTCTGCCCCATGTCTCGTCTTCTTGCTGACTGAGCCCTGATTGGGCAAAGTCCTGCGCCTGACCTGGACTTTGCCCAATCAGGGCTCTAATTCAATATTGAGCCCTGATTGGGCAAAGTCCAGGTCAGGTGCAGGACTTTGACCAATCAGGGCTCAGTATTGAATTAGAGCCATGATTGGGCAAAGTCCAGGTCAGACGCAGGATTTTGCCCAATCCGGGCTCAGCATGAAGACGAGGTGTGGGGCAGAGGAGCAGCAGCCGGATGGAGGAGCAGACGGACCGGAGGAACAGGAGGCCAGGACAGCAGCAGGACAGGTGAGGTACGGAGGCCGGGGGCTGCAGCCACAGGTCTCCCAAATGTACCGGCAGTTACCGGTACATTTAGGAGAACTGTGAACACATTTTGCAGGTTCAACCCCCATTGATTAACATTGTGTTCATCGTATTCGAACATTTGGGCTGTTCTAATGTTCGAATACGAACCGAACACAGGGGTGTTTGGCCCATCGCTATTCAGGAGGACTCTGTTCCCAAGGGAACTTACAATCTATGAGAGGTACAAGTATTTTGTGAGGTAGGCACATCCATATTGTTAAGTGTCTTGCAGAAGTACACTCACTGGTGGCGTCTTCTGAGTGGGATTGGGCCGTCTTTCCATGATTGTAGAACAGCGAACTGGTGGTTATATTGAACTCTCTTCTTGTAAAGTCGAGAATTGCTTCTCCACAGTTGTATTGGACGGATGTGCTGAACGGGATTTTGACTTGCTTCTCCACAGTTGAAGGGCATTATCCACCTATACATCATTAGTGCTCCAACAACAGCATCATTAGTGCAGTTTCATGAAGGACAGGTTCTACCTATCTAACTAATAATCCAGATCCGGATGATTCTGTGACTGAGATATTTTTAGCTGCTGATAACACATTTAAAAAAAAATGTTGAGAAAAAGAAATTGTTATTGTTCAGTAAATAGAGGTAGGATTTCAGGAAAAAGCCTGTAACTTAATTTAAAGCAGACATGTAGAGAGCAAATAGCTGAATTTAATGGGAAATCTCACACTCAAGTGTTGGAGTTCTGTGAAACCTTATCCATCCTAGCAGGTGATGGGGTTAATGGTGGGTTTGAGAGCAAACCAGCAACAAATCAGAACAAGCAGTATTTTTCTGAGTTAGCGTCTTGTTTTAGAGTCATTAGTTTTAAAAGGGTTGCTCTATGCACCCTGGCCACTTTAGCTAATTAAAGCGGTCAGGCTGTCAGCATGATCTGCCCAGTTGTTTAAGGGGAAGAAGGGGGGTATTTGTTAACAAAGTGTTCTTTTAACTGTGTGGTATCTCAGAAATAGTAAAAATAATTTAACATTTGTTACAAGTGTAATAAAATGATGTATAAAACGTTCTGCATATTGCTTTTCTGCAAGGGCAACTGTTCTTATGTTTGCATTTATTAATTATTGACTGATTACATGGCTTTTTAATTTTTTTACCTCTTTTTCTTAAACTCTTCCTTCTATCTGCTTCTCTGTGTCTTATCTCGTCCACTCTCCCTAAACTTGTGTCTCTTTCCCGATACAGCACATCATCAACTGCCATCATCCACAGTCCAACCATCCCACACAGACCTTGTCCTAATCCTATAGCTCTCCCTTCCTTCTGCCTCCACTTCTCTCTCTGATTAACCATCTCAACATACCTCGATACAGAATGCACATGTAAACATGTAACAAAGTGACTATATTTCTGACAAATTTATTTTCTGTGTTAATATGTATATTTGTGTTTTGTTTTTAACCCCTTCCTGACCGCTGACGTACTATGTACGTCCTGCCCACAGGTCTCTCTTAGACCCGCGGACGTACATAGTACGTCATCGGGCTTCTAACCTCTCTCCCGCCAATACTCACCTTCCGCGCTCGTTCCCTCGGCGGTTATGGCAAGCTGGAAGCTTGCCTTGCCATTTCCTGGGGCCAACAGATCCGATGACGTCATCGCGCTGCGTGATGACATCATCGGCAAGCGCCAGTAGTAAAAATTCAGGAAGGGAAGGGGGGGCTCTTTTGGAGCCTTCTATCTCCCCAACTGTGCAACGCACAGTGATGCTTTTTGCACCACTGGAAAGGGGAGAGTCTCCCCTTTTCAGCAGTGTATAGCATTAACTTTTGTGCTGCCGGATTGCGATTCGGCGCTAATCGGCGCCAAAACGTGATTTGAACCTGGAGGGGGCTGACATCTTGGATGTCAGCCAAGCCTCCAGGTCCCCCCCACCCACTGACAACCTCACCATATGTGTGAGGATGTCAGTTGGCCAGTTAACCCTCTAGCTGCCATGTAGAGATAGGGGGATCCTTTGGATCCCCTTATCTCCCGATCCGTGGCAGCTAGATGGTCATATTTGACATCATTGGAAAGGCCATGTGCAAATAAAATAAAATAAAAAAATGTTTGTGTTTTTTATAAGTTTTTTTGTCTGGGGGGCTTAGCTAAATAGTACCTATGCTGTCATCTAAAAATAATTAGCACAAAATGGTCAGAATGAGCGCAGCACACATAGGTGAACTGGCTCAACAGTGAAGGGGTTAAAAAGCAAACACATGTAAAAATTGGGTATTTCTAGTCTCGGGACAAAAATTTGAAACTATTTAGCCGGGGTCTTTTTTAGTGGTTGTAGATTTTGGGGATTAAGTTACGAAAAAGTGTGTTTTTACCATTTTTTTCATCATAGTTCATTTTTTTTTATAGTAAATTATTCAATATGATGGAAATAATGGTATTTTTAGAAAGTCCATTTAATGGCGGGGAAAATGGTGTATAATATGTGTGGGTTGAATAAACGAGTAAGAGGAAAATTTGAGCTAAACATGAACAGAATGATTTAGGTAAACTAAAAAAATGGTCGGAGTTGTGGCAATTGAGTTTTAATATGGATAAGTGCAAGATAATGCACCTGGGACGTAAAAACCCAAGGGCTGAATATAGAATATTTGATACAGTCCTATCTTCAACATCTGAGGAAAGGGATTTAGGGGTCATTATTTCAGAGGATCTAAGGGTAAGTAGTCAATGTAATAGAGCAGCAGGAAATGCTAGCAGAATGCTTGGTTGTGTAGGGAGAGGTATTAGCAGTAGGAAAAGGGAAGTGCTCATGCCACTGTACAGAGCACTGGTGAGACCTCACTTGGAGTACTGTGTGCAGTACTGGAGACCGTATCTCCAGAAGGATATAGACATCTTAGAGAGAGTTCAGAGAAGGGCTACTAAAATGGTGTACGGCTTGAAGGAGAAAAGTTACCAGGAAAGGCTTAATGATCTTAACATGTACAGCTTGGAAAAAAGACGAGACAGAGGAGATATGATAGAAACATTTAAATACGTAAAGGGAATCCACAAGGTAGAGGAAGGGAGTATATTTAAAAGGAAACAAAATAGCAAAACAAGAGGACATAGTCTTAATTAGAGGGGCAAAGGTTTAAAAGTAACATCAGGAAGCATTATTTTACTGAGCGGGTGGTGGATACATGGAACAGTCTTCCAGTAGAAGTGGTTGAGGCCAAAACAGTAATTGAATTTAAGCAAGCATTGGATAGGCATAAGGCTATCCTAAACAAAAGATAAATCCAAGTAAAGTATCCATGTAATTGGGCAGACTAGATGGGCCGAAAGGTTCTTATCTGCCGACATTTTTCTATGTTTTCTAACAGCGCAGAAACGTAAAAACAGCAGCGGTCACTAATGGACGGATTTGTGTAAAACCGCCCGGTCACTAAGGGATTAATATCTTGCATTTATTACTTTGTATTTCTGTAACGACTGAAAAAATTTCAATGTTCTTGAACCCACCTTTCTCTCTTAGATTGTAAACTCACTGGATGTCTGTCTGAGCACGTGTATAAAGTGCTGCATTGGCAGGGCATCATGATATTGGCAGGACGTCTCTGTCCCTTATGTATCACTATTTATTATGCCTCTTGTCTGTATTTCCCCATTGTAAAGTGCTGCAGAATTTGCTGGTACTATATATATATATATATAATATTTATTTATATATAAATGGCCATATTACGTAGTTGGTGCTAACTTAACCAGAGCTGTTGTAAACTTCCCAGAGCCATTATAGCCTATGGAGGTTTTAAGTTTACAACAGCTCTGGTTAAGTTAGCACCAAGTATGTAATATGGCCCAAAGTATTTTACCAGGAAGGATACAATGAAATGTCTCTTGTTTTCATGTATGTCCTGGGTTCAAGAACATTGAAATGTTATAGTTGTTACAGAAATACAAAGACTTAAATGCAAGATATTTATTTTTATTTTATTTATTTATAAAAGGATTTTACCAGGAAGGATACATTGAGATTTCTCTCGTTTTCAAGTATGTCCTGGGTTCAAGAACATTGAGTGGTTACAGAAATACAAAATAGTAAAATGCAAGATATTAACACAAGATCAAATATACAGATTAACAGAAAAATAAATATGTAGGAAATAAAGTCATTATGTTACATGTTTACAGGTGCATTTCGTATTGAGGTATGTTAATAGGGAAGTCTTAAGGGACTTTAGACTGGGGGAAGATTTGACGGTGTCTGGGAGGTTATTCCATATTTGCGGTGCTCTGTAGGAAAATGAGGATCGAGCCACTTTCTTTTTGTATTGTGGTATTGCAAGTAAGGTGCTGGTCCTGGATCTGAGGTTATAGGATGAGGGAGCTGCTGGGGGAAGCAGCATATTCAGGTAGGGTGGTAGCTTCCCAGAAAAGCTCTTAAACACCAGATTGGAAAGGTGAAGGGTGCGTCTAGATTCCAGCGATGGCCAGTTTAGTTCTTTTAACATGTCACAATGGTGGGTCATGTAGTTACATTGTAGCACAAAGCGGCAGAATGAGTTATACAATGTAGTGAGTTTCTGGAGGTGTGTTTGAGGGGCAGCTGCATACACTACATCTCCGTATTCAATGGCTGGCATAAGAATTTGTTGTACAATCTGCTTTCTTACCGCGTGGCTCAGGCAGGATTTGTTTCTGTACAGGGCACCTAGTTTGGGGTAGAGTTTAGATGAGAGTTTTTCGATGTGGGGGCCAAAAGATAGATTTGGGTCTAACCACATACCTAGCACAAATATACAGATTAACAGAAAATAAATATGTAGGAAATATAGTCACTATGTTACATGTTTACAGGTGCATTCCGTATTGAGGTATGTTAATAGAGATCTCTTATGTGACTTTAGACTGGGGGAAGATTCCATGGCGTCTGGGAGGTTATTCCATATTTGCGGCACTCTGTAGGAAAATGAGGATCAAGCCACTTTCCTTTTGTATTGTGGTATTGCAAGTAAGGTGCTGGTCCTGGAATGGAGGTTATAGGATGAGGGAACTGCTGGGGCAATCAGCCTAGTCAGGTAGGGTGGTAGCTTCCCAGAAAACCTCTTAAACACCAGATTGGAAAGGTGAAGGTTGTGTCTGGATTCCAGCGACGGCCAGTTTAGCTCTTTTAACCACTTCAATGCTGAGGACGCGCTGAGCGCGTCCTCAGCATTCCCGCTGGTGTGCGGAGGACGCGCTGAGCGCGTCCTCCCATTGGGGTCAGCGTTCGGCCGGGTTCCGGCCGATCGCTGGCCCCCCCGGTGCGGGCTGACATCCTCGATGTCAGCCCGGCATCCGGGACCGCAGCCGCCGGAATTAGATGTCATCGCGGCAGCGCGAGGACACCTAATTCAGGCGCCCCCCCCCGCATGTGCGGAGGAGGCGCCTGAAAGGGAGGGGGGGAGGTCCTTCGGACCTCTCTCCCTCCCGATTGGCGGCTCTGCGGGGGTTAACCCAGGCATCATTTGGAAGGGCACAGCCTGCCCTTCCAAATGGTGCCTGGCATTAACCTCTGGGGAGCTGGATCGCGAATCGGCGCTGAAAAGCGCCGGTTCGCGATCCTTTCCCGGAGCTGGCCGACATCTTGGATGTCGGCCAAGCCTCCGGGAACTCCCCCTGAGGACTGGCGTCATCGTGCGTAGCACGATGACGCCAGTCCTGGACTTAACCCCTAACTGCCACCAACTGTGGAGATAGGGAGTTCCAATGAACTCCCTATCTCCCGATCCGTGGCAGTTAGGGGTTAATGTTTGGTATGGTTGGATCGGCCAGAGCATGGCCGTTCCAACGATACCAAACATGAAAGTGAAAAAGTTTGTCAAAAAAAAATAAAAATGAAAAATAAAAATAAAAAATAATTAAAAAAAAAAATTATAAAAAAAAAATAAACACTTTTTTTTTCTTTTTTTTGGTTTTTTAATGCAGCAATATTGTTCCCATTTCAATTATAATGTGAACAATGATGCTGCACTAACTATTTTTGTATGCGGTGCGTTTGTTAAAAATAGTGTAATTTTCCCCAAAAAAAATGTAACGAGACCCCATCTCTAATTTTTTTAACAAGCACACCCCATACAAAATATAACCGCAATTGCTCGCATGTTAAAATGTAAAAAAAAACACTTTACACATTGTAAATTATTGAAAATACATATTTTATTGCATTTTTTGTTATAATATACAGACATGACATAACGTATACATATAATAATGACATATTATGAATCTACCGAGTCTGACGGAAAGAACGATATATAATATGTCTGTGTCATATACTAAAATAAGCCTTCAAAACACGTTTAAACATGATGAGCAAAACCGGTAAAAATGACCTCAGCACAGGGGCGGGAAAAGCCTCAGCAGCGAAAGGGTTAACATGTCATAATGGTGGATCATGTAGTTACATTGTAGCACAAAGTGGCAGAATGAGTTATACAATGTAGTAAGTTTGTGAAGGTGTGTTTGGGGGCAGCTGCATACACTACAACTCTGTATTCAATAGCCGCATAAACATTTGTTGTACAATCTGTAACTCTAAAGTTGTCAAATAAAGATTATGTGATTAATGTAACAGAGAATGCTGAAACATTATGTAAATAATTATGCATGAAACATTTTTTGCAAGATAAGGGGATCATAATTAAATCTGTATTGATGATGGCACAATTTCATCCAGCCCAGCTATGGGTTACAAAGTTTTCTACCATTAGAACCATATCTGTGCACATCCCCTTTCCTTAATATGCTTAGTCTAAAGTGTACCGTGACTCAGAACAAATAAAATGGCACAAAAACTTCTATGTGTAGTAAACTTTGTTTTTTAAAGTCTCCTAAAATCATGAAATAAAGATGACAAAATTATCATAGTTTAAAACTAAAGTGCTCCTTTTTGAAAGGTTTTCAATATTAATTTTAGCTCTTTGTCAATGCTACTTCCTGCCTGCTTTTCTTTCCATTAGCCTGTGCTTTGCTGCGTAGAAGTATTCATACATATTTATGGGTCCTATTATGTATCATATTTGTAATAGGGAGATAAACTCTTCTTTGTATGTTTGCAATATGTAAGTCGTTGCAGCGACAAGCATTTTTTTTCCTCCAGTACTTACACATCTTTACAATGATGAAGTTTAACTCCTTTGGTAATATCAGGGCACACTTCTTCGTAATCGCGGCCGCTGGCGTTAACATATTGTGGGTATCTCTCGCCATCCACGTGTATTGCTTTGAAATGAGTTTATCTGAGATAACATGGCTAGAAGCATCTATTCAATTTGAAATACTTTCCGTGATTGCGAATGTTTGACTTTCAAACGCTAAGGGATGCTTTCCCTCTGTCTGTGAAGCTCTGCATTTTTTAACAGATGCGTCCCATTGAAAAAAGAACCAAAAACTAATGGCTTGTCCCCATTATACAGCTTCAGACGAGTCAAGACTGTAATTTCACCAATAGACTGTTTTATTAACTCAAAGGATGTTCAAGCCATCAGCTACCTGAGCCGCGTCCTTTCTTACTTAACATTTATTGAGATCTTATCTTAAGGAAATGTGCTAGTGGCAGGCATTGTAATTTGAAGAAAAACACAAATAAATAAATTTCCGACACAATTGGAAAGGCGTTGCTCGTGAGAAATTGAATGTATCAGATATTATTAGTATGGAGATAGATGTAATAAGCTAACCGGCATGCTACTACGTTTTCTCAGTGCCCACAAAATTGAGTGTGAGAGATAGTAGGCCCTGGAGAAATACATTTTGAGAATAAAGTATCCACTACAAATGAGGGGTCAACTCTTTCGCGAGAGATAGAATTAGGTAACATAGAGAATACTCTAAATTGTGAAAAATAATGTCAGGTAGAATGGAAGCTTTATTTATAATGTTAACGAAAAAGAATGTTGACAAACGGTCAGTAATTCTAATAGTTGAAGGAACAAAAAATAATCCGTCTTTGAAAGTAAAACAATTACATGTCTAGTCCATGTATAAACGAAAATGAAAAAAGTAAATAGTAAAGAGCCAAAAGGAAACAAATTAAACCACCTCTCAATGATAGATGGAGCAATATGCCCAGAAGATATGGGAACCTTTTCAAAATCAAATTCTTAGTTGCTACTTCCATTGTTGAGGCTTAAAGGGACATCGTATTACATAACTGACCCCCCCCCCCTTTTTTTGCCCTTATATGATTGGGTAGATGCTGCTGACAGGATTTTTTTTTCCATTAGGTGAACATACTCACTTTTTTCTCCCTCAACATTGGGCTGTGCCTCCCCTTCAGCTCATGGCTTCAGAAATGCGGAAGCACCTTCAGCTATCTAATTCACTTTGCATAAGTATTCAATTTGCGTTTCGTACTCTGCGTTATTTGCACATCACTCGGAAATTGCATACTTTGTTAGCCAGTTCCGTTACACCTCAACAGAATGTTGGATCAATGCTGCGCATGCACAGACAGACCTAATCCATTTACTTCATTAGTAACCGATTTGGTGATGAACAGGCGGGATATTCAACCTAGTAATGCTTGTGTGGTGTAAACTCCTCCTTTCAAACAATAATATCTCCAAAATGGCGCTGGAAGGAGGGGGCACTCCACATATCCTGACCTTTTTAAAAAACCGAAGTCGAACTTACATGAGGCAAGCAACCAAGATGGGTCACACCTTAATATTTCTCCGCCGCTGTGTGGTCTTATTGTAGGGAGCTACTCGTGGCGATTTGCCATTTTTTCTTGTTACTACATGCTGATGTTGTTATTGTTTAGTTGCTTGTCTGTATCGCATCTTTATATTTCTGTATCCTACCTGATCCATTAATAAACATATTTCAAGCACAATCCAAAGAGCTAAAGTGGTCAGGGTGTGTAGAGTGACCCTTTACACATCTCTAGTCATTCTGGGGTAATACTACTTTCTTGATATAGACTATCACCAAATGTTATTGGGTTGTCTGTAGTTGAGCTCTAGCCTAGGTTCCAATACTATCCAGTTTATTTGTTGTATCAGCAGCTACAGCTGAAATATTTTTGAGCCACTGACTGATGGCAGCAGCAGCAGCGTCGTTCAATGCTGGTATTGGCTACAGAACTCCATGGAGCCCAGCACAACCCTGCACCAGGCCCTGATTAACATAGGGGCTGATGGAGCAGCAGCTCCAGGCCCATGCCCCAGAATAGACTAAGAGAAAGGATAACTATGTCTGCATTGATGGGCATTTGAACCCCTGTATCTTTCCAACTCAGTAGCAGCTACAGGGTCATGTGTGTTATCACTGGAAAAGCCAGAGCATGCCCTTTCCAATGATACCAGACCTGATTTTAGGTAACAATAAGAAAAGGATAATAAATATTTCTTTTTTTTCTTTCTATCACGCAATATTTTTCACTTTCCAATTATAAAGTGAACAATGATGCTGCACTAACTCACCATCTCATTTCTCATGTCACCAACAAGTGTGGAGGCGATGGCATAATCCTCCAAAACACAAGAGAAATATTTAATTTGTTTTAATTTTTTGGTTAAATTTGTATATTTTGATCATCACGCAACTTGGGATAAATACAACTGAATGGAGGGACCCTTGGGCATTTCCAATCTTCTGCCAAGACTCGGCGGGCGATCAACGTGATTTTACAAGGCAGTTTATTTTCTGGGTATGTGAAATCCAGAATTGGTATTGAAAGAATATAAGACCACGGCCTTTGATAATATGGATACAAGTAAACACTGGACTTGACTCCAAAAACTTTGAAGTCGAGGACAGGACCACCATACATGTAAGGCAGAACCTTTTGGACCACATCCCCATCAACAGGTGTCTTTGGAGTGGAAGCAGTGGCGTAGCGAGGGGGCAGAGGGGGAAAGGCACCCCTACAAGTAAATATTATCGACCCGAGACTCCCTTCCATCTCACATGCACAGTGAGGATGGAGCAGCCACAGTCAGTCAGTCAGCTTCCTGGCTGCTGTGTCAAGTGATGCAGGGCTCATGGAAGAGTTACAGAGAGCCACGGAAATAAGTGCAGCATGCTGCTACTGGTTTGACTCTGCAGAGATCTCATCCCACTAATCTACAGGAGAAGTAAAGCCCCCTTATTACTGCCCCCAGATCTCTCCCCTGCAAGCTGGTTTCTCTGCAGCTGACAGGAGATCCAGAGCTAGTGATTCCACCCTTCTTCTTACACACATCATTTTTTTTCAGGTAGTGGAAATCTTGGTTAAGTTCCCTCACTTTTTTCCCCAGGACTTGACCCCTGGGGGGGGGCTAGGGTAGGACTAGCCCCCGGGTGCATTATGACCTTGCTAAGCCTCTGGGTGGAAGGAACCATACGCGAGAGTTGCACCAGAGTGATATACCACCATAATACAGTCTTAATTAGCTGCTCCTGGTGAGTGGTTCTGTAAGGGCAGAGGCTATGACCCCTGTGTAGTGTTATGTGTATGGAACCCAATGGCAAGCTGAAGAAGGAGACCAGGACATGTATATGAGCAGTTGAGTATTTACTAAGATGAATCAAATATAAGTCCAGAACAAAAGTCTATAACGCAAAAGGTATCCTTGGCAAGTATAAAGTCCAGAACGGGGAATTGTGCGTAAGGGTCTTCGGATTTAGAAGGGGCACAACGTAAGTCCAGAACAAACTTAGTAGAAGAGGGTAACGTGAGCTGTGGTCTTTGAGACAAACCGGGGTTGAGGAGTTGGACTTGGTATCGTGGTCTTGGAAGCAATTCTGGAGATAGGATCTGGAGCTGGTACCGTGGACTTGGAAGCAAGCCTGGAGATGGAGCTGGTACCGTGGACGTGGAAGCAAGCCTGAAGATGGAGCTGGTACCGTGGACGGGGAAGCGAGCCTGGAGATGGAGCTGGTTCCGTGGACATGGAAGCGAGCCTGGAGATGGAGCTGGTACCATGGACGTGGAAGCAAGCCTGGAGATGGAGCTGGTACCGTGGATGTGGAAGCAAGCCTGGAGATGGAGCTGGTACCGTGGACGTGGAAGCAAGCCTGGAGATGGAGCTGGTACTCAGGATTCATTTGGAACAGGAACGAAGAGGGAACACTGGATAACCGAAGTGGTGAACTACAGTATAACCTGGTTAATGAACTGAGAAAGGCGGCAGGTTTAAATAGGGTTCAGAGGATCATAAGAAAACCGTTCACCTGGGACTCGTAGGTGGAGCTGGGATACCTGAGTACTTGATAGGTTAATTGGTGGCATACGAGGATCTCCAGTGCAGGTGTAATGCAGTACCTTTAATTGACCAGCGGAGGGTGCCAGAGTACCAAGGTCTTCGTGCTTTAAGGAGATAGGCGATCGCGCATGCGTGCGTTGTCTCTCCTCAGTTGGATCCAGAAGGCGGCGTGGGTCGCACCCTGAGTCTCCTCCTCCGAACCGGAACCAGGGAGCGATGCGCCACGAGGGACCTCGGGTAAGTATGCTGAGTGTCCCAACATGGTGGCCGCGGTCAGGCCCCGGCGTGGGGCATGACAGGTGCATACGGAGCTACTCCTCATGGCTTCCCATATCCCTGACCACTCTTCTAGCTGCAAAGTAGTCCCTATCTCCCTCTCCCAAGCAGCGATATATGGAAGCTCCTTCCAATCGATCAATGTAGTTAGTTTGTTATATAGAGTAGATATAAGGCTAGGCTTTATATAGGCTAGATATAAGCCTTAGGATACCGTCCCATAATACACAGATATTCAAAAATAATTGGTTTACTCAGGGCCTGCAGATGAACGTGGGGTTTAGATGCGTAAGCACGAAGTTGAAAATATCGGAGCCGCACGGAGCAAACCCCAGTTTGCTTCACAAGCTTCGGTAATTGAAACAAAGTACCTGCCGGATATAAATGCCCACGTTTGTCTGGCAGCCCTGAGTAAACCTATTTTTTTATAATATCTGTGTATCATTGGACGGTATCCTAAGATATCAGATAATGACGAACTTACAGCTATGTCTAATGATACAGTGGCCTCATATTATAAAATATGGTCCCCATGGTTGGCTCGAATGGTTACATAAACAGCTAGGGGGGGGGGGGGTAAGGGGGGAATAGAGATCATTTGTGATAGTCAACTTTAAGTAGTTGGGTTTTTTTCTCTTTCTTTCTTTCTCTGTCATTTTATCTTAATATTCTCTTCATTCAAATGAAAATATTTTACACACTGTAAATTTTTAAAATCTGAATGGAAATTTCCTCACACAGTAACTGCCTGGTTAGTATCTGTACTATTAAATAACCTAAAATATGTTTTCATTTCACTAAATTCCAAGAAAAGCCACCAAAATCATCTGCTCCAGGACCATAGAGATCTTAATCTGGCGCTACCATGCACAAACTTGCAGGAGCCACAGAAGGACACTGCAAACTATTTGTTCCCAGTCTTCCACTGTGCATGACAGGACAAAGCAGAGGATAATGCTGCCCTCTGCACCATTAGTTTAACAGCACTCGTGTGATCTATCCCTCTATTTGCTAGAAATTGGTTTAACTCATATCTTACATTTTTCTAACTTTACAAATAGCATTGTTGGTTATTTTTGCATTATTTTTCATTAATTCAAGTTTATAAATGCCACTTCCCCATCATTCCATATGCGTGTAATGACTCATCCTTCTGGTGTTAAGATTTGAATGTTTCACGTACATTTTATGTGTCAATTGGCTGATGTTTGCCATAACTCTGTTTACATCTGCATAAGCTATAATTCCAATGCATGAAAGATGCTAAAGGGATAGATTCCATTTCAGTTCAGACACGTAAGGAGCTGGCGATGAAATCCACTTTGCATGCCATAAAACACTCTATGCAACGGACCGTAAATAATCTGGTTTATGAAAAATCTGATACATTTCTGGTACAGCTAGTGGTCAACAGTCCCTTTTTGATACCATGGTGATTGATTGCAGCAATTTACAGGCTCTTAATTATATATATGTTCATTTGTGTTTTGTAGTGATTGCTGCTTATATTTCATAAATTATCTATGACAATTTGACTTGAATAATCATTTATTTGAGATGTATATGATTAGCCTCATCGCTCACTTTTCCCTGATAGCGGAGAGATCAAAAATAAATTATGTTTGAAAGCTAAGTCAGGTGTTTTTATATCTTTGGATGAATGTTTGAGTGGAGTGCTCTGACTTTTGTGTGTTGTATGTATTGGTCTCAGATACACCGTTATGAAATATGCATGTTTATGTACAGTATTTGCATGTTGTATATACTGTATATATTTTTTTCTCAGAAAGCAGTTAGACATCTTCATATTTTCACATTGTTGACGTTGCAGTTTTATGCTAAAATTGCTTAAATTATTTTTCTTTATATCAATCTACATTGAACATCCCATAATGACAAGGCATAAAATAGATTTTTGAAAACATCGCAATTTTTTTATAAAGAATAAACTGAACTTTGTATAAGTGACTGATATAGGTATTTCAGCACATTTGGCAGATATTACGGTCTCCAGTTCTTTCTTTGGTTTGATTCAACCAGCAATGCACAAATGGATTTTGATAGTGTCTGATATCCATCTCTGCAGATATGTTTCAGCTCTTTCAGAGTGGATGGGGACCATTGGTGGAAAGCCATCTCCAGGTTTTTCCAGAAGCATTCAAGTCAAGGCTCTGGCTATCCACTTAAGGATGCCTTAATTGTGTTGCTGAGGCTGTGTGCTTAGGGTCATAGTCTTGTTAAGAGGTGAACCTTCGTCCCAGTCTGATGTCCTCACTCCTCAGTTCTCTGGATCAGGTTTTCATTAAGCAATTATCTTTGCTTTCAGTGGTCAGATTTTCCTTCAACCCTGACCAGAGCATTCCTGCTGCTGAAAAAACAGCCTGAACATGATGCTACCACAAGCATGCTTCATCCTTCAGGTGGTATTGCACAGGTGATGAGTGATGCCTGGTCTCCACCAGACATGAGTATATCAATTAAGGTGTAATGGATAAATACTCTTTTCCTTTCATCAGACACAGGGATCTTGTACTTCACAGTCTCAAAGTCTTTTAGCTGCAGTTTGCAAATTCCAAGGGGCTCTCATGTGGTTTGCAGTGAGGAGAGCTCCCAACTGGCCAGTCTGCCATAACAGCTAGATCAATGGAATGATGCAGTGATATAATAGAGGCATTAGCAGAGCTTATTGGCCCACGCATATATTTTCCCTTTAAGCACTACCTGCTACCGGCTAGGATGAATAGGGCCATAGTTTTCTTTATCGGTTTGTAACTCAAACACCTACATTCCCGGGTAAGCGCTACTGTCACGTCTGGCTTCCCAGTACCCTTGCACCCGGCAGCCCCGTCCTCGCTGCTCGCTGGCCGGGAGCCGAGTGATATGTCGACCCGCAGCGGTCACGTGGGTGGCCGGGAGGCAGGATGCGGCATGATGATGCGTAGCCGCCAGGTTTAAAATAAGTCTGCTTAGGCAGACTCACTGCCCTGACGTGGAGTTTGCTTCTCCAGTGCTTTGGTGATCTTTCTGTATTTGTGTTTGACTTTTGGCTATTCTGAGAACCTTCTATGTGTACCGACCCGGCTATTACTGAGAAACCACGCTTTGTATACTGACCTGGCTATCACTTAGAACCACGATTTGTGTACTGACCAGGCTAGTCTTGGTAACCCTTCTTTGTACATAATCCTTGGTATAAGGGTGACCCTCTTTCCTGGCATTAAGATCAATACTGTCTGGACCTGCTCTGTGTTTCTACTCTGTGGTCTGTTAACCCTTGCAGAGTATACAAGCAGGGCCGGTGCTTCCACTAGGCAAGCTAGGCAATCACCTAGGGCACACTGCCACCTAGGGGCGCAGCCGGCCCCAACCAGGGTCCCATTTTTGTATCCCTTTCTCATTGTTTGCTTGTGTAGCCTGCAGTGGCGGCTCGCAAAGCGGTCCTATTGGAAAACCCTGCTAGCAGCGCAGAAGGTGGGCATCTTATGGTGACGCACAGGCGCCACCAGATGACGTGTGGGCGCCACAAGAAGCAGATGAAAAAAAAAAAGAGGCAGAAGAAAGAAAGGCACAGAAGAAAAAAAACAAAAGAAAGGCAAGACAGAAAAAAAGACACGAAAGAAAGAGAGAAAGAAAAAAGAGGGACAGAAGAAAGGCACAGAGGAAAGAAAGAAAAAAAAAAGAGGCAGATGAAAGACACGAAAGAGGCAGATGAAAGAAAAGGAGAAAGAAAGAGGCACAGAAGAAAGAAAGAAAAAAGAGGCAAATGTAAGAAAGCAGCAGTTGAAAGAAAAGAAAGAGGCAGATGAAAGAAAAGGCGAAAGAATTAGTCACAGAGGAAAGAAAGAAAAAGGCAGAGGAAAGTAAGAGGCAGAGGAAAGTAAGAGGCATAGACCTATCCCAGGCTCGACCAGCGGAGGGGTAAGATGGGCACCAAATGACCGTGTGTAGCCCCCGTGCACAGCTTGTGTGTCATCTCTCCCGCAGTGTGTGTGTGTATGTGTCTGCGTGTTTCCAGCGCGCACAGTCTGTGTGCCCCCCCCCTATTTCAACAGTTGACATTTTTTTATGGGGGGAGGCACAAGTAACTGGTCTTGCCTAGGGTGCAAAATAGTCTAGCACCGGCCCCGTGTACAAGTATCGAGTCCCTGAAGGTAAGGATCGGAGGGGTAGATAGGGTACTGTATACAAGGACCGACATCTTGTAATCAGGGGGATCCTTGACAGCTAGTTTACAAATCACAAAATTTTGAGCTGTCTGTAAATATCTTCACAGAAGGAATAAAAAGAAGTTTTATTTCTATGTAAATGTAGACTCACATGTAAATATTCATATAATAAAATATATAGTAATTTTTCTACTGCATAAAAATACATATGTATTCTTTTTGTGCAAAATATTTCTTACCTGCTATTACATTCTGCTTCCTGAGTGTGTTATTATTATTTCCTGGCCTACGTATTATTACTCTGTGATAGGATACCTTGCCTGGCGCTGAACTCAATACTGGGTAAGGACACAAACCTTCTGTTCAAATGCGATCACTGCATGACTCATAGAGATTGGTTCCCAAGCTTGAAAGATGAAGAGCCTGATGACATTCTTTGAATCTGTATCTCAGATGACATCTTTTGCAATTATGCTGTAGTTGAAATGCATGACATTTCAGATTCGGTTTTCCCTGTTGTTTATTGAATTTTTTTTACATAAGAATGTAACAAAAACCTATAACTTTTGTAGTGCTGATGAATTGACTCATCCTGTGCAGTTTCAATCACACCCCCTAGCTTCAGCTCCTGTTGCTGAAAAAAGAGTAATAGTGAATTTACTTTTGTGGCTTCTAAATGAATAATCTATAAAATTATGTAAACACCGGAGTTACACTCACAGATTTCATAGCCTCTTTCTTTGGCACCCACACACCTCGTATCATTTTTTTCTTTTATCTTCTCATAGGCATGATATAAAAAAAAAGGAAAATGCCGGGGTTCACCACATTATATATACTGTATATGTATATATTGCAATATGAAAAGCTAAGTGTTCACTTACTAAGTATAGAGCCCCAATTGGCTCATTTTCATCCACATATGGATTTTTGTCAGCTGATGAAGCCACACCATTTTGCAGTTATATTTTCTATGAGTTGCGCTTGTTAAACAAATTAGAAATGGGGGTCTTGTTACTTTTTGGGGGGAAAATTACACGATTTTTAACAAACGCACCCCATAAAAAAAATCATTAGTACAGCATCATTGTTCACATTATAATTGAAAGGGGAACAATACTGCTGCATTAACAAAACAAAAAAAAACTGTTTATTTTTTATTTATTTAATATTTTTTTATTTTCATTTTTTTTCTCCTTAACTTTCTTAAAGGCTATGCTCTGGCCGATCCAACGATACCAAACATTAACCCCTAGCTGCCACGGATCGGGAGATAGGGGGTTCATTGGTTCCCCTATCTCTTCCATTGGTGGCAGCTAGGGGTTAACGCCAGAACTGACGTCATCACGCTATGCACGATGATGCCAGTCGTCAGGGGGAAATCCCAGAAGCTTGGCCGACATCCAAGATGTCGGCCAGCTCCAAGAGAGGATTGCGATCTGGCGCTTTTTGGTGCTGAATAACGATTCAGCCCCCAAGGGGTTAAAGCCAGCCACTGTTTGAAAGGGCAGGCTGTGCCCTTCCAAACGGTGCCTGCCTTTGACCGCTGCCCCTTACGGAAGGGGAGGGAGAGAGGTCCAAAGGACCTCCCCCTCCCTTTCAGGCACCTTCCCCGCACTCGCAGTGGGGCGCCTGTAAAAGATGTCATCGCATTAGCGTGATGACATCTATTGTCCCCACTGGGGTCCCGGAGTGCCGGGCTGACATGCAAGATGTCAGCCCGCACCAGGGGGAGCAGCAATCGTCCGGAATCCCGGCCGATTGCTGCCTCCTGTGCTAGGACGTGCTCAGCGTCCATAGCACGGCGAGAACTATTTGGCTGGATGCGCTGGGCACGTCCTTAGCAGCCAAGTGGTTAATCTAAAAAATATTCCCCATTTTTATTAAATATTTATTCAACCATTTATTCTTTTTACTTGCAACAAAAAGTCTATTTATCTTTTAGAATTTTTAGGGCTCTTTTGGTGAAATTTTTGAATTCCTAATTTATTTTAATACAACAAGGCTTTTTTTCTTTGCTGAAAGCAGCGTTTTGTTTCTTTCCTTCAGTCTGGCTGCATTCGGTGGGGACTGTCTATGGTGCTGAACCTATTCCACACTAAGGACAGCGGCCCTTTCGGGCCCCGGAGCCCTGCAGAGCTGCTATCCATGGTGCTGAGACCTATTCAGTAGCAAGGACAGCAGCCCCTTGGGGGGGACTACATATCTTTTTTTTTTACCGTAATCTAATTAATTCATTCATGTCACATTCCGAAATAACTAATAAAAACAAAATAACTAATCAATCCAAAACGAATCGTGCTTCTCCATCTGGCAATGTGATGGATGAGTCTGGGATTGGCGGTTGCCAGGAGAACGGTACTTGTCTGACTGCATTGTGCTAAGTGTAAAGTTTGGAGGGGGGATTATAGTGTGGGTTGTTTTTCAGGAGCTGGGCTTGGCCCCTTAGTTCCAGTGAAAGGAACTCTGAATGCTATTGCATACAAAGACATTTTGGACAATTCCATGCTCCCTACTTTGTGGGAACAGTTTGGAGCTGACCCCTTCCTCTTCCAAAATGACTGTACATCAGTGCACAAAGCAAGGTCCATAAAGACATGGATGACAGAGTCTGGTGTGGATGAACTTGACTGGCCTGCACAGAGTCCTGACCTCAACCCGATAGAACACCTTCGGGATGAATTAGAGCGAAGACTGAGAGCCAGGCCTTCTCGTCCAACATAAGTGTGTCACCTCACAAATGCGCTTCTGGAAGAATGGTCAAAAATTCCCATAAACACATTCCTAAACCTTGTGGACAGCCTTCCCAGAAGAGTTGAAGCTGTTATAGCTGCAAAGGGTGGACCAACGTCATATTGAACCCTATGGATTAGGAATGGGATGTCACTTAAGTTCATATGCGAGTCAAGGCAGGTGAGCGAATACTTTTGGCAATATAGTGTATATATATATATATACACGGACACACGTACAAATGATAGGCACTCAGTTTGTAAGAAAACCAAATATGGGTCACTCATTATTCATGCCCTGGTGCTCATATCTCCCTTAACTATAAGCCATAATAAAAAAAGAGGCACTCACAGGTCTTCATTAAAATGTTACTTTCATTTCAAAATCCAATGATAGCAATAAGCATAGATGTTTTTCCCTCCATCGAGCCTTTATCAAGATTATATATGCTATTAGGCTAGGGACAGATGAGCGCATTTTCTGCAGCCACCGTCAAAATGTACGTCGATGCGTGCGCACGCATTTTTTCACGGAATACGCTTAAGTGGTCAGACGATGCGCAATTCTGGACGTATTTCATGACGATGGGGTGAAAAGAAGTCTAGGGAAATCCGGCTGTTTGAACGTTATGTAGGCCGCACACTAGCAGCGTCTGACGTCTCCTAATCACGCACACACGCTGCTATGCGGCCGCAGCGCACTTTGTACGTCAGTAGCAGCGGTTTCACGTTCTGATAAAAATGCGTTCATTTGCTGGTTGCGTGGTGTCGGCGCACTTTCGTACGCACGTACTGCGTATATTGGCCGTCATTGGCCGTTATGTGCTGCTACTGCCGCCGTGATTTAGTGCGCCTGCACGCGCGTTCCGACTGCCCCACTCTGACCCTAGCCTTAACTATACTAGATTGCGATACTTTCAGGTTTGTTGTATTCAACCTAAGTACGCACCAAAGTGAGTACACCCATGACCTGTGTGCGTAGATCATGTGGCCCTATATCTTTATGTATTTGTGTTTGTGACCCCTTGCCATAACAATACTCCCTGAACCAAGTCAGTTGAAGTGTCCCGGAACCAATGGATCTATAGGCCTAAAAAAGATGGTCTTCCAGGGAGTTGTATTAAGGAGGACTGTGTAGCAGAAACGGATGAGTGGGAGGTCCACCTCGACCTGCTGTGTGGTCGTGTGCATGCCAAGAGCATTTTAGACAAATCAGTCCCCTCACTTATCTTCAGGCCAAACATCCTTTCTATATATGAATATATGCTATATGGAATCAAATTTGTAATGTTCATAGTTGTCAAAAGTATGGTTTTCTGTAATTCAGTTGAATTAACATGAGCACCAAGTTTGGCCCGTTATGCTATCATCTATAGTTATTTGGAAAACCTGTTTATCTGGAGATTTAACCCAACTGGAGTAACATGGTTCATTGATGGTATTATATTTTGGTAATGAGTAAACTTTGTTGCTAAGATAATACAGTTATGTATATGGTCTATGCTATACAAACATGTATGTCGCTAATTTAAAATAAATAAAAATCCAGACCATGGCTTAAAAAATGTCTATAATTTTATGTTTTCCTTTTCATTCTTTTTGCAATCTTGGAAATGTATTGTAATCCATAAGACAAACGTAAAAATGTGTGTGTGTGTAATCTATAGCTACTTCCGAAGCACTTTGAATAAATAAATGGGTAGAGCTTTGGAAATAAATAAATATTTTCAGGAAGGTACGAGAAACATAATTAAGGAGCACTCAGTAATCTCGGAGTGGTGGGTTAGGAAATCTGTGTTAGATGTGGGATATGTTAAATAGCAATTGACATGAGGCACTGCACAACGTTTTCTGAAACATAACTACTATAAGGTCACATTTAGCGAGGAAAAACAAGCAATTATGGAGCAAAAAGCTAAATAAGGAATAATAAGCTAAGAATCCCTATGGAAACAAGCACCGCATTTTCAGCATGTATCATTTCACTCAGATTTGCTGCCTGCAGATTGCAGCGTCTTTACATTGAAAATGACTTTGTGACTGCAAATAATAACCAAAGCTTCATCTGATGTGTATATAATAATAAAATATTCATATGGATTTACATTTTTGCGGTTTTCAAGAAAATTTGATTTACTATTTTAGCATTTACATCTTCGTCAAAGTTTTCTCGCTAGCAAGAACGGAGAAATGAGATGAACTAATAGAAACTATAGTTAAGCTAGAATCAAATGTTCAGATTCGTCTCTAGCTGAAAGTCTGTTCTAAATCTTATTCGGCTTCCACACAATTCCAACAGCTAGTTGACAAACAAACAAGGAAAAAAAAGTGAAAAAAAGACACTATTTAGGAACAAACAAAAAGTTTAAAATAAACCATATAGAAATAATACATGTCATGTTCTTCGGAGCAGCTAGATGATCCATTGCTGCCTCCAAATGGTGTAGTATAAAGTAAGCGAGTGTGGACATCTCACATTCATTAGCAATGCTATGCAAACGTTTGCAAAGTGCCTCTTGATTTAAGAGACACTCTACCCAATGTAATCCCTCAGTTTTGTCTCAGTGGTCGCACTGCTGTGAGCTCCTTGGCACCCTCTCCAACTTGGAGGAGAGCACGGAGGGCTAATTCAGCCATCCAAATGCAGGGGCCTAGTGCTGCCCAGACCCTCAGCTCAGAAAGCCCTCAGGTCAGGTTCCAGGGCTTGATGTCAGGGTTTCCTAGGAGTGGGATAATAGGAACCACTATGCAGTGGCATGGCAAGTAAATAGAATATTAGTTTGCGATATAAAATTGAGTCACAGATTGAGGTTGAGGCAGTTGTCGAGAAGGGGTAAGCGAGAAACAGTCCGAGGCCTGGTACACAAATGACAATCAGAGTAAGGCTTATAAATAAATTCACCAGGAGAAGTGAACACTACGTTGAAGCACTGAGTGAATGAGCTGTTTAGCATTTAAGGGCAGATGAGGTATTCACACCCACTGGACAGACTCACCTGTCCCTCCCATTGGCCTACACCTGAAAGAGGAAGCCTCTCTCTGGGAATCCCCAGAGCTGTCAATCAGGGCGGCCACCATGCCCCCTGAGTCCTCATAGGGGGATTCCCCAACCCGGGCACCATCTTGGACCCGGCCTCCCAAATGAAGTGGCAGGGAGCCGCAAGCCATGGCAGACTCCAGGATCTGAAGATGCAGTAGAAGCAGCTGAGGAAGCAGACACCCACGATCATCCAAGCCACTGCAATCCATCGGACACCAGGGCAGAGGATCCCCCAACCGAGACAGTGTGACAGATACCTCGAGCACCACCCAGGATTTGGAGGAGGCACCAGGTGGGTGCTGAGAATGATGGTGGTCCGTCTTAAGGCATGACACTTGGAGATCTTTGGGAAGCAGACTTATCCAATGGCATCAAAGCCTTCCTGCATGGGGAGCCACTGTATTGTCTAGAGTTCCCAGCTGTACCCTGCAGTCACCTGACATGCTAAGCAGGAAGTGTTTCATATCCTGCAAAGATCAGAGGGAGGCCAGCCCTGGATTCATGGGAGATTTTAAAGGAAACTAAAGGGTTAAAAACGGAAGGGGGAGTGTGGAGGAGGTCAAGTGAGGTTATTATTTAACCTTTCTATTTCCTACTCCCTTTTGTTTTCATCCTATAAACTATATATATATATTAGTTGTCTTTGACTTTATTAGAAACTTCTGAAGTTCTCCTTCAGTGATAGGGTTATCCAAACGTGGATCCCTTGCTTACTGAGTTTTAAAGAATATATCTGCATAATCTAAGCAGTATGGACGTGGTATAGGTCTCTGACAGCACCGAAATAAAACATCTTTGTGCATTTACCAAGTACAAGAGATGTGCGTTTCGGAACAAAGCAAAACAGCAAATAATTAATTGATTCCGTTTCTACGAATCAATTCATTATTCCGTTTTGCGGGGTTAAGCAGCACCGCATCCCTGTCCTTTTGGCCGTGGTGCTGAATCTGTTGTATTCAGCACCACAGGCCATGGACAGCACCATGTTTCCATCCAGTGCAGTTCGGCGGCGGTGAAATTCCCCAAAGGCAAGTAATGGTTAATCTATTCAGAGAACACTGAACAGCAGTGAAATGTCAGTGAAATGCCCTGATTTTTGGAGGTTCTTTCAACAGGTTTAAACAGGCGAATCACATAGGTTTCAATGTAAAAAATCCAGGTTTTTTTAACTATTCATTCAATCGTTTATTCTTTTCCTTTGAAGCAAAAGCCTTTTTATCTATTGATTATTTTTTTTAATTTCGAGTTTTTTGGTGCAATTTTCGGATTCCTAATTATTTTAAAACAAGGTTTTTTTTTCCGAATGTTTTTTTTTTCTCTGCAGCCAGTCTGGTTGCTTTAGGTGGGTGCTGTTCTTGGTGTTGAAACCTATTCAGCACCAAGGACTGGGAGATTATGTATAATTTTTTTTTACCCTAATCTAAGTAATTAATTAATTTCCCCTTTCCGAAATAACGAATAAAAACAAAATAGCTAAACAAACGAAATAACGAATCAATGCGAATTACTAATCTCCTGAAATAACGAATTGATGCGAAATACGAAATACTAATCACCTGAAATAACGAATTGATACAAAATACAAATTACTAATCTCCCGAAATAACAAATTGATACGAAATATTAATTACTAATCTCCCGAAATAACAAATTGATCCGAAAAACGAAATACTAATCTCCTGAAATAACGAATTGATACGAAATCCGAAATACTAATCTCCTGAAAAGGAATTGATATGAAATCCGAATTACTAATCTCCCAAAATAATGAATCCATCCAAAATACCAATCATGGTAACATAAAGAACGCACTGAAACGAACTAAAAAAACGTAACAGATCGATCCGAAACAAAAAAGACTTTTTTTTTTGTTCACATGTCTAACAAGTACCCATCAGAGGGCAGGCTAAATGCTTTGTTTTTATATATAGTTTTAATCATTCTCTCTATTTATTCACTTTGTTTTGGCTTATTTGCATGTTTACTATGACATACTTAAGTTGAAGGCTTTCCCAGATGCTGAAATACTTGTTTTCTGTGTATAAAGGGATATCAGCAAAATATGTTCAATGCTTAAACAAACTGTTCTTAACCCCGTAACGGGAGGGGGTTAACGCGGGAGGGGCGTACTAGTATGCCCCGCCACCAGGTGCTGCCACTGGCCTTTGATTACGCCCACCCACGCAGCTGACGTACGTGGCTTGTCATTGGCTACAGGGAGACAGCTTGATTTCAGGCCAAACAAATTTACTGCACTTATTACATCTCTCAGGCTGATCCTGCACAGAGCTCATAAGTTATAGTCCCAGCTCATTTTAAATAGTGTTAGCAGCTCCGGCATCGTGTCTCTGATGCTAATACTTTGGGTCACCTTCTGGAGCCCAAGTGCAAATGGAATGGTCTTGCAACAAATTAATTTAATTTGCAGTGATACAGCATAGCTTCAGATCGTGTTAACACAATCTTGGGCTTCTGTGTCTGCTACTGTTGATCGTGTATACACGATCACAGTTGGGAAGGGGTCAACACACATGATTGGGCCTGCTCAAGCAGTCAGTCCTTATATATCAGACTGGTACTACTTCTTCATACTAAAAGATGCAGAACTACTGTGTAACACTGTAACATATTCTTACCAAAATAGGGAGTAGATGGTATATATATATATATTTTTTTTTATTTTTAAAAAAATAATAATTTTATTTTTTTATTTTTTTATTTTTTGGAGAAAGTATTTTACCAGGAAGGATACATTGAGATTTCTCTTGTTTTCAAGTATGTACTGGGTAGCGAGTATGTACCGTTAGGTGTCTTGCCCAAGGACACTTACTGGACAGGTGCTCTTGCTGGGACATAAGATGCCCATTGTAATTTCCCAGCTAGAAGATTTCACATGACCTTTACTGTATGTGTGCTTTTACAAAGAAAACTCCCGTTGAACACATATTACTCTTCAAATTGGCACTTTATTCCCATTGCAAAGTATCACTTTTTTATTCTCTCACATTATCTTTTCTGCAGCGAAGATTTTAATGTCTTCAGCTTTCCCTGCCAGTTTCATAAAAAAACACTCAAAAATAAAAAAGAATACGGGAGCAAGTGGTCAAGATGACCCGATGGGAAAAAGAAAACGCAGAAGAATCACTGCAGAGAAGCAAATCATAGAGTGGGAAAGTTATTTTGTAATAATGTGTTCAATAAGGATTTTATAATTCAAAAGAAGGAGCATAAGAGAACTTAAAGTAAACCTCAGAATACAGAGAATCCCATCAAGAAGGAAGGATGAGAAGGGAAGACAGCGGGGCGAGTAGAAAGACTACAAGTTAATGAAGAAAAACCGACAGGAGATGCTAATTAATTAAAAGGAGTCATTAGAGAAATTTAGGAAGTGCAGTTGGAGCTGGGTATCAGTCCAGCCATGGAGTCCAGGCTTCCTGTAACAACATGGAAGTTTGATTCAGCGAGGCAATGAAATGTAATTCAAATTCGGACGAAAATCATCGTTTTCGATTTTTTTTTTTCCTTTTATTCCTGGAATGAAGTCCTGCTCGTCCGGCCTGTTTTAAAGCCAGACCTGTTTTAGTCTAGTCCTGTCTCTGACCTGTCCTGTCCTGTCTCCATGTACATACAAGCAAACACTACTGTGAGTTTTATTGCTGTGGAGCTCTGTGATACACTCATACACAATAAAGGAGTATGTATTAGGATGCAAAAAATAGTCATAATATTTAGGTTTTACCCTGGGCGTGATAGCACCCCACCTAATTTTCCAGAATAAAAAGCACTATATATATACTGTATATATAATATATATATATATATATTACAGATCAACCAAGATATGCAAATAGAACCAGCTTATCATCAGAGGTTATTCCACTCGCATGATCCTGAGCCTATGTTTTTATGGCTCAGTATATTGTGAAGTTGGATTCATAAAGGCGATCCCCCTTCTTGCTGTCTCTTCGTGGGGTACTCTGACTCTTAATTTAGTTTTTTTCTCCCTGCTGTGTATATGGATACAAAATAGCATAGGTTATCCAAAAACACCATAGATCATAACAGATAATAAATATCTACTCACATTTTACGAGGTCCTTTTACAAAAATGAAATGCCAAACTTTGTGCTGATGGTGATTAAGGCTAGGGTCAGACTGAGGCTGTGCGAACGCGCGTTCTGGCGCACATAATCACGGCCGCACTAGCAGCAGATGCCGGGCAATGACAGCCAATATACGAAGTACGGTCGCACAAAAGTCCGGCCGCGCAACGCAAGTGGAAAATGAACGCATTTTTTCGAGAACGTTAAACCGCTGGTACTGACGTACAGAGTGCGCTGCGGCCGCATAGCAGCGTGTGTGCGTGATTAGGAGATGTCAGACGCTGCTAATGTGCGGCCAACATAACGTTCAAACAGCCGGATTTCCCTAGACTTCTTTTCACCCCATCGTCATGAAATACGTCCAGAATTGCGCATCGTCTGACCACTTAAGCGTATTCCGTGAAAAAATGCGTGCGCACGCATCGACGTACATTTTGACGGTGGCCGCAGAAAATGCGCTCATCTGTCCCTAGCCTAAAAGGAGCACTGGATCTCCTATCACTCTCAGCCTGCTATTCTCTCTACATCAAGGACAAGTACGTGCGCAGTTAAAATCAAATAACTAATTTAATAACATAAATAAAAGGCATAAAACAAACCAATATGTGTTTCACCTTAATTATCGTCTTCCTTCAAATTCAGGCTGAGTTCTGGAGACATCTTGTCTCGAAAATCGTTGCGCACTGGATATTCCTATCCCAAGTGAAGGTAAATCCCATTAGCACCATACCTCGAGGGCAGAGTAGGCCCTGTACCATTGCAGCATCACTTTATAACCACTCTTCTTTAGAGATGTTGCAGAGATGACTAGTTATTATAAAACAGGGTGGATAAATGCTCTTATTTATTTATAAACCCTTGTACAAGGATGAATAATCTCGTTATGTACTGTATGCTTTTTGAAAGGAAGACATTGATAGCTTCTACAGTGCATCGTTATCCATTATACATGATTTAAATAAAAATAACAAGTTTTATGTCAAAATGCAATGATTTGGTAATAAGAGGTAGAGGTCACTAGCTCCTTCAGGAAACATTTGCTTGTTATGGTGCTTATTACATCCTTCTTTTGTGAGGATGGCAGGAAGCATATACTGAAGCAGAACAGTGATTATCTGTCGGATTTAAAGAAGCCTAGAAGGTCCTACTGTACATACTAGATTACTGGCCAAAGTCTGTTTTGGTCTTCAAAAGCAAGGTAAATAGTTATAATTTATTGTAATGTAGAGTATAAAAAAACTGATGGACATACCAGAATGTCAGCAGCAGGGCCAAATTTATAATTAGGCATGTACCTACAAAATAATAATAATGATATTATTAAAATTATCATCATTATTATTGTGCTTGCTTTGGAAGGTAAAATAAAGGCACAGGTAAATGTGATTTTTAAAAAAATACATATGTGGATATGATCTCTTGGCCTTCTCATTACAAAGCAGGAGCATTAACACGCTGAGCCACAGACCAACGTGATGTAAATACTTCTCTGATGATAACTTAATGATTTAAAACCTGTCTCAGGGAAGAGCAAATCTGCAGCCAGTGAAGGAAGGCTGCAGAAGGGCCCTCCTCCTCTCATACTTGCCTGTACACGCCGGTACTGTTAGTACCACATATCCCGCCAGCCACCATCCCCAACCAGGGTGAGTATGTGAACCTCCACACTCCCTCTCCGGAAAGGTTAAAGGGCTGGCTGGCAGGATATGTGGTCCAGAGAGTATCAACGAGTATGGGAGGAGTAGGGCCCTTCTACCTGGTAGGTGTCATCAGTCCGCACCACATGGTTGGAGGGCTCGTGGAGGGGACTGTGCTTGCAAGCTGAGGGGGGAGATGTTTTGCATGCACATGCAATGGCTATGTTGTGCGCACACTAAGGGTTTAAATGTGCACTCGAAGTGCTAAGTCGAGGGAACAACCTATCACAGCGAGCGCACGTCTTAAAAAAAAAATTGGCGTGACACCGGCAGGGCTCCGTACATTGATTCACTTTACAATTATAAAGTGAACAGTGATGCTGCATTAACTCACCTTCTCATTTCCCACGCCAGGAAAAAACATGGAGGTGAAGGTGCAATGCGTTATTACTGGGTTATTGCATTAACCGGGGGCCCTAACATTCTGCTCCATTTATGCTTCATTTTAAGGCGGTCGATTCTGCTCCTTCTTTTGATGTGAGCGCAGCAAGAAAAAGTTTTTGTTTCCCCCCAAAACAAAAATTTGAATATAATTTTGGCCTTTTTTTTGAGGGGGGGGGGCTCCAGATTCCTGCACCCACAGGCTCCTGAGATGTAAATACAGGGTCACAGTGCTCCTCTTTTACTATGTAGACTTATTTATATGAGTGTCTAATGATTCCTGCACATGTGTAACCAGCACAACTATTTTGTTCACATGATACTGCACCCAGCGTTCTTTTACTGATTATTTGACATATTTTATATGTCAAAATCGGAGCATTAATCCAGCCCCCTGGTGGTATTCCCTAGTGTGGCTCAGGGTTAAATTTCAATGCTGAAAACGGTAACCCCGAGCCACACTCGGGCTGATACATACCTGTCCCTGCATTCCCTCGATATCCTCCCTCAGTCACCTCCATCTAATCGCAGCATCCTGCTTCCTGGTTCCCTTCTGGCAAGAAGGGAACCCGGAAGCAGGATGCTGCAATCGGACTGAGGTGAATGTGATTGCTGGAGGACATCAAAGAAACGTAGGTACAGGTATGTATCAGCCCTAGTGTGGCTCGGGTTTACCGTTTTCAGCATTGAAGTTTAACCCCGAGCCACACTCGGGAATACCGCCAGGGAGGTTAAATATTTCTTGAACCATAATTTTTTTTCACTTGCAGCAAAAGTGATTTTGTTTATTTTTTTTATGGATTTTTTTAGCCATTTTTTGTTATTTTTTTGGGTGAAATTTTATTGTTCTTAATTAATTTTAAAACAAGGCTTATTTTTACATTCTGCAATGAATTGAATAGATACGATGTTTCAGCACTATGGTTAGCTCCATAGTTGTCCATGGTCCTGAACTGCTGATCTGAAACATACAGGGTTATTCAAAAAGAATCAAAAAGTCACCACACGTTCGGTGACTTTTTGTTCTCTTCAATTCGGTGCAATTTGGCGATCCCATTTCAGCGACCTTACGGTGTATTCAGCAAGCACCATGGGGCTCTCGTAGTGCAGGGAAAATCCGCTGCAAACCCGATGAACACTCATCACAATACCCGGCGAAGGCACACCAAAACCCGCAAAAACATCTGGATTAACCCCGCCGAACACGCCAGAGAAACCAGAGCAGCCGCTGATCACAGCGCAGAGCAGCCGCCGTTAAAACCCGACACCGCCGATGAATTAAGTAAAAAAAAATACAGTACGTTTGAATGTTTGAAAAGTGAAACGCTGTTTGCAAAAAAACTACTGATTGAAAATGTCTGAAATTTAACCCCTTAAGGGCCGCTGACGTACCCTGTACGTCTTGTCCTCGGGTCTCCCTTAGACCCGCGGACGTACAGGGTACGTCAGCGGCGCCTAATCCCCCTCCCGCCTGATACTCACCTCCCTCGCTGGATCCCACGGCGATCTGGCAGGGAGGAAGCCTGCCCATGTGATTTACATGGGCAGGTGAGGCTGATGACGTCGCCACGCTGCGTGGTGACGTCATCAGCAGGCGTCCCCATGCATTTCAATGGAGGGGAGGGGGTGGCTCCTTCGGAGCCCTCTATCTCCCCAACCATTAAAGCTAGGAAGATGCTGTTTGCACTGCTGGAGAGGGGAGAGCCTCCCCTTTTCAGCGGTGTATGGTATTAACCTTTTCGCCGCCGGATCACGTTGCGGCGCCAATTGGCGCCAAAACGCGATTCAAACCTGGAGGGGGGCTGACATCTTGGATGTCAGCCAAGCCTCCAGGTCCCCCCCCACCCACTGACAACCTCACCATATGTGTGAGGATGTCAGTGGGCCAGTTAACCATCTAGCTGCCATGTAGAGATAAGGGGATCCTAAGGATCCCTTTATCTCCCGATCCATGGCAGCTAGATGGTCATATTTGCCATCATTTGAAAGGCCTGATTATGGCCTTTCAAATGATACCAAACATGACCAGGTTTGGTTTAAAAAAAAAAAAAAAAAATTAAATAAAATAAAAAAATGTTTTTTTTTTAAAAGTTTTTTTTGTCTGGGGGGGTTTAATTAAATAGGACCTAGGCTGTCATCTAAAAATAATTAGCACAAAATGGTCAGAATGAGCGCAGCGCACATAGGTGAACTGTCTCAGCAGTGAAGGGGTTAAAAAGCAAACGCATGTAAAAATTGGGTATTTCTAGTCTCGGGACAAAATTTTGAACCTATTTAGCCGGGGTCGTTTTGGGTGGTTGTAGATTTTGGGGATTAAATTACGAAAAAGTGTGTTTTTACCATTTTTTTCCTCATATTTCATATTTTTTTTATAGTAAATTATTCGATATGATGGAAATAATGGTATTTCTAGAAAGTCCATTTAATGGCGGGAAAAAGGGCGTATAATATGTGTGGGTCGAATAAACGAGTAAGAGGAAAATTTGACCTAAACACTAACAGCGCAGAAACGTAAAAACAGCAGCGGTCACTAAAAAGACGGATTTGTGTAAAACCGCCCGGTCACTAAGGGGTTAAATATAAGATCCAATGAATGATAATAAAAATGGCTGTTACAGAGAAAAGAAAAAACGATTCTAAAAACGGAAAAAAATTCACTGAAAAATGCCTAAAAGATCCTAAAAAATCTATACATAAAGAGACTTTTTACTGCAGAATATTATAATCAACAGTTTATTAGATATTGAGTTAAAACAGGGATATTTTTTAACATTGAAGCCTATGGGAATCGCCTGAATAAACCTGTCGAATGAAACCACCGAACAGCAACTTTTTGGCAACTTTTTCCTACTGTTTTGTGTTCTCGGAATAGGCAAAGCATTGCTTTTCTATGGGGATTTCACTGCCCTCGAACAGGCACCGAACAGGCACTGTATGTGCAGGCAATTCACCAACATTTGGTGAACTGCCTGCTCTCTGAATAGCCGAATGGCCAGGAAAGGTAACCGTACGTTGAATTTCAGCGTTCGGTTACCTTTCGGCCACAATTCGGATCTCTTTGAATAACCCTGGTAGTATTCTTTCATTAAAAATGTTTCAGGACCTAGGATAGAGCTATGGAGCTCACCATGGTGTTGAAACATATTAAAATAAAATGTTTAAAAATGTCTTTTGTCTTAACATTTCACCCTAAAAATGCCTAAAAAAATCCTAAAAAATAAATAAACAAAATGACTTTCTGCTGCAAGTGAAAAAATAACCAGTTTAACCCCTTAAGGACCTCTGACGTACCCTGTACGTCCTGTACTCGGGTCTCCCTTAGACCCGCAGACGTACAGGGTACGTCAGCGGCGCCAAATCCACCTCCCGCCCGATACTCACCTCCCTCGTCGGATCCCACGGCGATCTGGCAGGGAGGAAGCCTGCCCATGTGATTTACATGGGCAGGCGAGGCTGATGACGTCGCCACGCTGCGTGGTGACATCATCAGAAGGTGCCCCCATGTGTTTCAATAGAGGGGAGGGGGGGCTCCTTCGGAGCCCTCGATCTCCCCAACCATTGAAGCTAGGGAGATGCCGTTTGCACCGCTGGAGAGGGGAGAGCCTCCCCTTTCCAGCGGTGTATGTCATTAACAGTTTCGCCGCCGGATCGCTTTTCGGCGCCAATTGGCGCCAAAACGCGATTCAAACCTGGAGGGGGGCTGACATCTTGGATGTCAGCCAAGCCTCCAGGTCCCCCCCCACCCACTGACAACCTCACCATATGTGTGAGGATGTCAGTGGGCCAGTTAACCCTCTAGCTGCCATGTAGAGATAAGGGGATCCTAAGGATCCCTTTATCTCCCGATCCATGGCAGCTGGATGGTCATATTTGCCATCATTTAAAAGGCCTGATTATGGCCTTTAAAATGATACCAAACATGACCAGGTTTGGTTTTAAAAAAAAATTAAAAAAAAATAAATAAATAAAAAAAAAATAATAAAAAAATTAAATAAAATAATTTTTTTTTTATTTTTTTTAAAGTTTTTTTGTCTGGGGGGAGTTTAATTAAATAGGACCTAGGCTGTCATCTAAAAATAATTAGCACAAAATGGTCAGACTGAGCGCAGCGCACATAGGTGAACTGTCTCAGCAGTGAAGGGGTTAAAAAGCAAACGCATGTTAAAATTGGGTATTTCTAGTCTCGGAACAAAATTTTGAACCTATTTAGCCGGGGTCTTTTTGGGTGGTTGTAGATTTTGGGGATTAAATTACGAAAAAGTGTGTTTTTACCATTTTTTTCCTCATATTTCATATTTTTTTTATAGTAAATTATTCGATATGATGGAAATAATGGTATTTCTAGAAAGTCCATTTAATGGCGGGAAAAAGGGTGTATAATATGTGTGGGTCGAATAAACGAGTAAGAGGAAAAATTGTCCTAAACACTAACAGCGCAGAAACGTAAAAACAGCAGCGGTCACTAAAAGACGGATTTGTGTAAAACCGCCCGGTCACTAAGGGGTTAAGAAATATTTAATAAAAACGCAAATATATCTTTACATTGAAAGCTAGGGGGAAAAAAAAGCCTAATTTCTTTAAAATAAGTTAGGAAATTTAAAATTTCACCGAAAAATCCCTAAAAAATAAATAAGTAAATAAACTTTTTGTTGCAGTTAAAAAAAATAAACAGTTGACAGCTGGTATTTTCATTTTATTGGTAGTAATCTATTTCACATTCTGAAATAACTAATAAAAATTAAATAACTCATAATAACGAAATACAAATCAACCCAAAAAACTGAATAACACATAAAAATGAAAATAGAAGTCCGAAATTACAAATCACCTAAAAATACAAACTTACCTATAAAAATTAAAAACTATGTTATCCGAAAAACTTAATAACCCATATAAATGGAAAACAAAGTGATCCGAAAACGATACCCGGGCATCCGATATTTCGGATGAGTCTGAAATTACGATTTGTGGTAAAATAATGAATGACCCAAAACGAAAAAAAAATATGAAAATGATCCGAAATTACCTGAAACTAAAAAAAAAAAGTGACGAAACTAAAGAAAAAAAAATGTTGTGCACATGTCTAACATTTAACCTACAACTAAAATAAGTAATAATGGTTTAACATGCTAACGATCATGTGTCCAGTCGGTCAACCTGGTCAGTCAGTTGGTGGGTTATAGTGTTCATCACATCCACAACAGTTAGTGTTTTTCCTAGAACTTATACTCTTTTGTGGTTCATCTTTGTTATGATGATGCAATGCATTGTGACTTTCTATTTTCTCCTTTAAAGTACATCTCAACCAATGTCTTGTGTTTGGGTTTCTACAGCAGCCATACAGCATGCCCTGTCTATTTAGCCTTGGTCGTGTTGTACTTCCAGATGGATATTAAATGATGTGGACATAATACGGAATTTATGAACTTTTAAAACTAGAATACAATATTCTGATTTAAATAAAAGTTGAATTACAAGGTTTGTAACATTATTGAAGGTTTAGAAGGTACAATTCAGTAGTTCCAGCACTAAAACTGGTAGAGGAGTGTTTATTGGTTGAGGAAGGATTGTACATATGGTGTTTATT
Organism: Leptobrachium leishanense; assembly: GCA_009667805.1. Lineage (NCBI taxonomy): Eukaryota > Metazoa > Chordata > Amphibia > Anura > Megophryidae > Leptobrachium > Leptobrachium leishanense. The sequence continues at coordinate 45,085,801 of CM019064.1, forward strand.
ACAGTCACACCTTAGAATTAGAGATGATGTCAATTTAGCACATGATGTGTCTGCTTCAGCTAATTCTGTGATTGTCTCGCTACATGTTGTATTCCTGTATTATAACTAACACTAAACATGAGCTTTGTTGCTACAGTCACTCACAAACTAAACTGGGAATTTTTTAGAGGCAGATGATAAAGTTAGATTAGATATATACAGAATATATTTTAAATATAACAATGTTTTATGTAAGAAATTGTTATTCAATTTTTCTGGTTTTAAAATGAAAACCCTATTGTTTTATTTTGAACAATATATAACACTCTGTACTTAAAATGCATACCTGAAAATGTTGTAAGCATAAAATGTCAGTGACCCAATTTTAATATATTACAGCTCAACATTAAAATAAGTTATACTTTCTGTGTGGTTTACATTAGTACAACATACACTTAAGTGGTTCCATTTGAGTTAATGAATTTTATATGCCTGTCGGCATATTGGAACGACTCATTGATAATATTGATAATATTAATTACAATGCAAAATTATGTTTTGATGTTTAGGCATGGTGATGGATATGGGGGTTAGTATTTGAGTTCATTGTGAGGACGATGGAGCCAGGATAAATATAAGAGTATTTTCGTATAGAGTTTAGGGGTTTTATCTCACGTTGTGCTTATAATTTGCCAGAATAAAGGTTTGGCAAAATCTGCCTTCCATATCCTGTGGGTTTCTGTTGATTTAGAGAGTAAATGAATAAGTATATATTTTTGTCTTTTATTTACAGTAATTTTCTAATTACGTGTATTGCTAAAGCCGCTTTGACTAATAAATACCATTAGATTTAAAAGGGCACAAAATCCATATTCCCAGTCAAGTGTAACTTGATAATTTTGTAAGTTTACCATATTGTAACCAAATCTCAAGTAGCCTTAGCATCTATATAGTTTGTATTGGCTCTGCTATGTTCACCAGAGTTTTGGTTCAATTTAGAGGAGCAGCTTTTGGTACATTGGTTAGGACTCACTCTACCGAGAGGTGCCTTGATGGGGCTAGTGAGCTTACGCTTCAATGGCCATTTAAGCAAACTAAAACCTCTAACAGTGTTTTGTAGCACATGGAAATATAAAGAAACGAGCGTAGATGTGTCACGGCTCACTGCAGGGTTAAGGATTCGAGCCCAATATGCGGTTACTCAGATAAAGAGGCAGAAAAGGGGGGTTGTAATCAAGAACATAGGTTTATTGAATAAACAAACTTAAACCAGGAAGGGGAATCTGAATAACTAATAACGATAGATAGGAGCTGGATGGGCAGGATAAAATATACAGAGGACAAGATATACTTAGCAGAAGGGGTATACAGGACAGGACACTGAATAGCACAATAGGGCTAACAGAAGATACTGGATGCTGAATAAAGAATAAACACAGGTGAACAGGAACTGAACACTGAATAAAGAATAAAACACAAATCAGAGCTTGACTGAACAAAAAAATGGAAAACAGATACAAAAGAACACACTAACTGGTACAGAGGGTGGAGGATCAAAAGACACAGAAGGCAAGAAGACAACATAAGATCAGGCGCGGTATCAGAAAGGTCAAGACTGGAGAGTGGTTAAATCAGGCATTGGTCGGTGGCAGGCGGCTGGCATAGAAGTAGTCAGAGTCCAGAATCCAATGTCATTCAAGGTTAATCAATAGATGGGATGATGGGAGTTGCAAAGGGATCCAGAAAATGGGGAATGCAAGGAATGTCCAGGAAGGAGGGTAGCAGAGATAAGGAGTCCTCAGGATACCAGATGGAGGGGTTCTCAGGATACCAGATGGAGGGGTTCTCAGGATACCAGATGGAGGGGTTCTCAGGATACCAGATGGAGGGGTTCTCAGGATACCAGATGGAGGGGTTCTCAGGATACCAGATGGAGGGGTTCTCAGGGTGCCAGCTGAGCATCAGGCAGGTCAGTGCATAGCACACAGGTCAGGCTAGCAATGAGTCGTTCTATTGTTAGAAAAGACGATGCAGAAGCCCTGATTCAGAGGTGAGGCTGGATTAAATTGGCAATGCAGACCCAGCCCACACCTGAGGCTGGAGAGGTGAAGGAAAATCAGGAACAGATCCCAGTAGTTAGACACCAGTCCAGGTAAAGGCAAAATCAGGACTGGAACTGCACTTCATTTGCCTTTTTTACCGCGTCTGCGGCGCGAATCGTGACAAGATGACATCTCTTTTTTTTTCTTGTTATGTTTTTTACATGAACTGGGTTGTTACTCCTGACTGTTGCAGCCGCTCTAGTGAGTACAGGCGCAACGCCTTTTTTTCTGTATGTATGTTGGTTAAATTTATACCTATGACGCTGACAGGATTTCTGGGGTGCGTTCACAGGAAAGCCCAATACGAAGGACTAGGAAGCCAGGTCTAGTACCAGTCCTTAAAGTGGCTGGACATAGCAATGATGGAAAAAGGGTAGACCTATAAGGCAGGGATAGCAAATAATGAAGGGAAACACCTTAGGTAGCTTGCAGTTAAATAGAAATCAAAAAGTTAGTAAAGTTCCTCCTTCGCTGCTGCCAATCCACAGAGATCACCACAAGTCTCTTCCAATAGAAAAACAAAAAACGATATACGTATTGGATGGCGCGTCTTATTGTATCATATTTTTTAACATTGTCGACCACTTTGAATCGTATTCTCCTTCTTCCTTTAATCCACCACAGACCTGAAATAATGAGGGGCGGTATATGGTGTAGTATTTTTAAAACACAAATAAATTTATTTAAAATCAAAGAACAAACTCACACTCTGTAGGGCACATACAAAATGTGCATATAAACCTTGGTCTCAAAGACCCAGACCTCCCGATGTTAATCCTCCAATTGGTCCACGAACCGTCCACCGGTTTTACTGGCCGTCTAGATGGATCTTGGGTAACAGTCTGATAATCCTTCTGACCCAATGCAATTGCTCAACGCATTTCGTGATATCTCACTTCATCAGGAGCTTAACTGCAAATGAAGCCCCACTTCTTTTATAGGCCTCACAACCTAAAAAAACAATTTAATTAAATAGTAATAGCTGCGGGTATTCAAAAAAATCCCACTGAACTTTGGCCGCGATTCGGACCCTCTGCGCTTGTGCAGTCTACAGTTGTGTTCAAAATTATTCAACCCCCACTGAAATTGAGTGTTTTGGCCAGTTTGACATTGATTTTGATCATTCAGTCATCTTGCTTACAATTAAATCAAAGAGGCACATGTAGGTCAGACGAATATAACATAACATTTATAATGAAATAACCACAAATGTCTTTTCTGTGCTCACATCATTATCAGTTTTATTCAACCCCCAAGTGACATTCAATCTTAGTACTTAGTACAACATCCTTTTACAGTTATAACAGCTTTTAAACGTGAAGCATAGCTTGACACAAGTGTCTTGCAGCGATCTACGGGTATCTTCGCCCATTCGTCATTGGCAAAAGCCTCCAGTTCAGACACATTTTTAGGCTTGCGCACTGCAACTGCTTTCTTTAAGTCCCACCAGAGGTTCTCAATCGGATTTAAGTCAGGTGACTGCGATGGCCACTCCAAAATGTTCCAGCCTTTAATCTGCAACCATGCTCTAGTGGACTTGGAGGTATGCTTGGGATCATTGTCCTGTTGAAAGGTCCAACGTCTCCCAAGCCTCCAGTTTGTGACGGACTGCATCACATTGTCATCCAATATCTGCTGGTACTGAAGAGAATTCATGGTACCTTGCACACGCTGAAGCTTCCCTGTACCTGCAGAAGCAAAACAGCCCCAAAGCATGATTGACCCCCCGCCATGCTTCACAGTAGGCAAGGTGTTCTTTTCTTCATTATTATTCTTATTATTCTTTATTTATAAAGCGCCAGCATATTCCGCAGCGCTGTACAATAAGCACAGTATAGACAGGGTTACAATACATTGAACAACATTTGACAAACAGTACAGGAGGAGATGAGGGCCCTATTCCCGTAGGAACTCACAATCTAGGAGGGTTGGGGTTGGAAACAGGAGGAGAGGACTGTAAGGTGAGAGTGATTGATGGTTGCATCAGTGAGTTGGGTGGTAGGCTTCCCTAAATAGGAATGTTTTCAGGGAGCGTTTGAAGGAAGAGAAGTTAGGGGAAAGTCTGACAGCACGAGGAGAGCGTTCCAGAGAGTGGGGGCTGCGCGTGAGAAATCCTGCAGTCTATCATGGGAAGAGGTGATGCGGGGAGAAGCTAGGCGCAGGTCACTGTTTGACCTTAGGGAGCGGGCTGGGGTGTTATTGGTGATTAGTGAGGACAGGTAGTGGGGCGCTGAGTTAGTGAGGGTTTTGTAGGTAAGGATAAGGATTTTGAACTTAATTCTGCAGTGGATGGGGAGCCAGTGAAGGGACTCGCAGAGGGGAGCGGCAGAGACAGAGCGGCGGGTGAGGTGAATTAGCCTGGCGGAGGCGTTCAGGATGGATTGTAGGGGGAGAGGCAGGACAGAGGGAGGCCAGATAAGAGATTATTGCAATAGTCGAGTCGGGAGATTACCAGGGCGTGTATGAGTTGTTTTGTGGTGACAGCGGTAAGAAATGGCCGAATTCTGGAAATATTACACAGTTGGTATCGGCAGGAGGAGGAAAGAGACTTGATGTGGGGGATGAAGGAAAGAGCAGAGTCCAGTGTAACTCCAAGACAGCGAACTTGGTTTGATGGGGAGATGGTGATACCCTCCACCGTGATAGAGAAGTCAGGAGGTGGGGAGGCATTAGAGGGAGGAATAAGTAGGAGCTCAGTCTTTGACATGTTGATCTTTAGGTGGTGGGAGGCCATCCAGGAGGAGATGCCAGATAAACAGTCACTGACTTTTGAAAGGACAGGGGGAGAGAGATCAGGGGTAGAGAGGTAGATCTGAGTGTCATCAGCGTAGAGGTGGTAATTAAAGCCAAAGCTGTTGATGATTTTGCCCAGGGAGGAGGTGTAGATGGAAAAGAGCAGAGGACCAAGGACAGAGCCTTGAGGTACACCAACAGATAGAGGCAATGAAGAGGAGGAGTTACCAGCAAAGGACACACAGAAGGACCTGTTGGATAAATAGGAGTCAACCCAAGCAAGTGCAGTGTCACCGAGACCCAGAGTTGAGGGTCTGTAGAAGGAGGGGGTGGTCAACAGTGTCAAAAGCAGTCGAGAGGTCAAGCAGGATGAGAATAGAATAGTGGCTGTGTTTTTTAGCAGTTAGGAGGTCGTTGGTGACTTTGGTGAGGGCAGTTTCAGTTGAGTGTAGGGGACGGAAGCCAGATTGCAGGGGGTCAAGTAGGGAATTGGAGGACAGGAAGAGGGAGAGGCGGTTGAAGACTAGTTTTTCTAAGAGCTTTGATGTGAAGGGAAGCAGGGATACAGGGCGGTAGTTGGATGGAGAGTTGGTGTCTAGGGATGGTTTCTTTAGTAAAGGGGTAACTAGCGCGTGTTTGAAGGCGGATGGAAAGGAGCCAGTGGAGAGAGATAGGTTGAAGATGTGTGTGAGAGCAGGGGTGAGGGAGGAGGAGAGGGGAGGAATTAGATGTGAGGGAATGGGGTCGAGCGGGCACGTGGTGAGATGTGAGGAGGACAATAAGGAATTGACTTCCTCCTCAGTGGTTGGGAGGAAGCGGCAGAGGGTGGCAGAGGGGACCTGTGGGAGTGGAGGTGGCAGATAACTATCTTGTGTTGGGATGTTGCTTCTGATAGTTAGAGTTTTATTGAGGAAGTAGTCTGCCAGGTCTTGAGCGCTGAAGGCAGCTGAGGGGGGAGGTGCAGGTGGGTGGAGGAGGGTGTTGAAGGTGGACCAGAGCCGTTTAGGGTTGGAGGACAGCGTAAATATAAGAGATGAGAAGAAGGATTGTTTGGCCAAGTGGAGGGCAGAGGTGTATGACGGAGAATAAACTTGAAGTGAACAAAATCAGCTTCAGAGCGGGATTTCCTCCAGGCACGCTCTGCAGTGCGGGAGCATCTTTGCAGGTAGCGAGTTTGGAGGGTGTGCCAGGGCTGAAGCTGGCGGCGTGGGGCCTTGCAGAGTCGAAGAGGAGCAAGAGTGTCTAGAGCAGAGATAAGCGTAGTGTTGTAGTGATTAGTGGCAGCATCAGGGCAGGTGAAGGATGAGGTATGAGGGAGGTGGTGAAGTAGGCCTTGTTCTTCCTCCTCCAAACATAGCGTTGATCCATGGGCCCAAACAGTTCTAATTTTGTTTCATCAGTCCACAGAACACTATCCCAAAACTTCTGTGGTTTGTCCACATGACTTTTGGCATACTGCAGTCGACTCTTCTTATTCTTTGGAGACAGCAAGGGGGTGCGCCTGGGAGTTCTGGCATGGAGGCCTTCATTACGCAGTGTGCGCCGTATTGTCTGAGCTGAAACTTCAGTACCCACATCTGACAAATCTTTTCTCAGTTCTTCAGCAGTCACACGGGGACTTTTCTCCACTCTACGCTTCAGGTAGCGCACAGCAGTCGAAGTCAGCATCTTCTTTCTGCCACGACCAGGTAGCGTTTCAACAGTGCCCTTAGCCTTGAATTTGCGAATGATGCTTCCTATGGTCTCTCTTGGTATGTTTAACATCTTTGCAATCTTCTTATAGCCATTGCCCTTCCTGTGAAGAGTAATCACCTCTTCTCTTGTCTTCCTGGACCATTCTCTTGACTTCACCATGTTTGTAACCACACCAGTAAATGTCTAGAAGGAGCTGAGTATCACAGTCATTTTAAAGCTGCCTAATTGGTGCTTATTATGCTTTATTGCTGCTCCGTGACATCCACAGGTGTTTTCAATACCTGATTGAAAACACTTCAATGAACCTCTGTTCTTCAGAGTGGTAGTCTTTAAGGGGTTGAATAATTGTGTCAATTTAGAATTCACAAAAGAAACATTTACTACTGTATTACAAAACCAATTGATGTCATTTTAGTTCCATATGGTTCTTTAAAAAGTCCTTGTAGGATTTCATTCGGAATACAATTACAAATGTACACTAAATTCCCTAAAACCCTTTACAGCATTGGGGGTTGAATACTTTTGAACACAACTGTAAGTCATTATCCTCCCCCTATCCTTAATCACCTTTCTATTCCCAGCGCAGGTGCAGTACGAGTCGCCTCTCATCGGACCAAGATCTACCCTATCTCATTAGTCCCACTTAGTTCCATGCTGATGCACAAAAAATCTTCAGTGAGCCATCAAAATCGTGAAAGGGTTATTATAACAAAAGTTCCATTACTTATGTATTCTGCTCATGCAGATTTTTTCACTTACCATCTCCCTTTAGCTGCAACCATAGGATAGGGTCCTAAGTTTGCAGAAAATAAATATGTGACTGTGTTATTTTCTGTAAAACATACAATATAACTCCCTCTGACCACTGAACAAAGCTCCACTTCACAAACATACCAAAAATTCACGTAAGATTGAAGTATAAAAATGAAAATATAATTATTTTAATATATTTTCACAGAAGAATTCTAATAAGGAAATTTCAATTTCATTTGCGTTTGTTGATTGTATTAAAACGTGTGTTCATGGAAAGATGACTTGTATATACCAAACACTGATCTGCATCGGTATTATCACAAATCAGCTCAAGACAGACATGTTCATTCAAGAGTATCTAATGAATACTGAAATCAGCATGAACGAGCAAATGAAAGCTCCCTAATGTGTCAACGGCTCCCGAGCACTATTTTGTGTCTATAAATACAAACACATGTAATATTATTCTGAAAGAAGGATTCAGGGAAAGTGTCCTTAGAGAGATTTGCATATCAATAACTCGATGTGCAGATGTCGGTCGAGAATCAATCTAGACTATAATTTGAAGATTAAAATTATTATATTATTCACTTACAAAAGTAGCAATATTCAATATGTACCTCTTAAAATATCACATTTAAAGTATTTGTTGTATTGGATTACTTTTAATACCTATGCTTTACGAAACCCAAATCACTCTCAAATTCATTGACCTTGTACATTGGACATATGCATCCGGATTATAATGGACTATCCAATATCATCTTGGTATACTTTTATTATCCATTTATGTGGCATGTAGGGTGTTCTTCTGTATGACATTTTTTTATTTTGACACATTGTGTATTTTTTTGTTTCCTCATTGCAGTGCCAACCTTTGTTTCATTTAATGCCTTTACTACCAAGATCACGTTTACATGAGCAGCAGTAGGAGAAACAGCAACCTGAGATCGTGTTAATATGATCTGGGGCTGTGCTGTATCCTTTGCGAAATAAATGTGTTTGTTGCAAATTATTTTCATTTGCATTTGCAGTGCAGAAGGTGTCCCTGAAATGTTAGGACTATTACATTAAGGCCGATGTGATAACACTTTTTAAAAACTCCTGGGGAATGTCTCTGACAGCTGATCCTTCATGAAGCTAAGCACTGTAGTAACTCCTTTTGCCCAGTAGATGGCGATATCTTGCTAACAAATAAGTTATTACAGTAAGGAATACATTGGAAATATTACAAATTATTTCATACTGTCGAGTTAATCACAAAATGATTTTCCAAAAACAGAACTGGTTCCTGATTAACACAAAACAAATGTATGTGTCTAGCCTTCCCACCGCAGCCAGGATAAAGGGACACTGAATTCCCCCAAATTTCCCCAACACTGGCACAATTCAGTGTGAGTGAGTGATAATACCACCGGGGTTCCCTGGACACAGTCAGGTTTTGCCTCTCTGGGAGATAGACTAATCCATACAGTCCATCTGAAATTCAAAGCGGGACATAGATGAATATAGTTTTTAATGCAGAATAATATTATTTTAAAAGCCAAAAACAAACTCACAAACATAAAGCACATGTATATGTGCAAAAATTCTTTATAAATAAATAAATAAATAAATAAAATTTTCCACAATGGCTCATACTCCCGATTGTCATCCACCAATATGATCGAACAGTTTGACATTGGCTGGTGTTCCTCAGTCGGCTCTGTGCTCACTGCCTCTCCGCTCAACGCATTTCGTAAGTATGTCCCACTTCCTCAGGAGCATGAGTGCAAATAAAATTCAAGTCCCTTTAAAGCATAACAGTCCCTATAATTATTGAATCATTCAGAAAATCTGTAATCAATGAAGACCATCTCTTCTGCCAACCAATTGCTTATCCAGGCTTCTACTTCTGCGCCATCTGCCAACGGCACACGGAAGTTCTGTTTTCTACATTCCATCTGTGCGTCCTTAGTTCTCAGTCTTTCATGCATGCATATTTCTTCTTTGCGGCACCCGACCTCTTGCGCATGCGTTATTATCCGGCTCGATAATGAATGGCGCAGTGTTGGTGTATTCTGGCTCCTGATTATTAGTGGATTTATGGAAAACACTTGGGGCTATATTTCATTCTTGACACCAATATGGAGAAGGTAAGTAGGATAATGTGCGTCTGCAGATTTACCGTTACCGTCTCCATGTTAATGTCGTATTCCAAGTAAGGTGCTACCTCAGCACCTCACCCCCGAAAACAGCACTAACCTCCCTGATACTGCTTATGCACTACCGCAAACATCAGCTCCTGGAATCCATAGGACTCGATGGAGGCGTGCACTTCCATGCTGCAAGCTCTGCGCAGTCTCGCTCTCAGGAGATCGTGAAGTGCCTCGGAGTGATCGCGGAGAGATATTAGGAACTATTTGTCAACTCGTAAAGGGAATCCACAAGGTAGAGGAAGGGAGTATATTTAAAAGGAAACAAAGTAGCAAAACAAGAGGACATAGTCTTAGATTAGAGGGGCAAAGGTTTAAAAGTAACATCAGGAAGCATTATTTTACTGAGAGGGTGGTGGATACATGGAACAGTCTTCCAGTAGAAGTGGTAGAGGCCAAAACCGTAATTGAATTTAAGCAAGCATGGGATAGGCATAAGGCTATCCTAAACAAAAGATAAATCCAGGTAAAGTATCCATGTAATTGGGCAGACTAGATGGGCCGAAAGGTTCTTATCTGCCGACATTTTCTATGTTTCTATATTTCTATGTTTCTGCTGATTTTGCATTTGCAGAATCATTTAGCACCAGCTTTTAGGAGGTGTTAAGATCTGTGCTTGCGCGTCCCGATGATACATTGCTTGTCAAGACGCTAAAAATAGATTTCGCTCCCATGTTAAGTATAGGAGACACTTAAGTACAGTAAGCTTGCGCAAGCTGCGAGGCGCAAAACGATTTCATCCCAGTTTAGCGTCAAGATCCGAATACCGAAGCCAGACGTTAAACTTCCTTATCCTAGCGCTAACTATTACATATCGAGATGCTACAAAAGCACCAACTATGGAATAGAGCCCTTGATAGAGGCAAATAAAACTAAAAATATAGAATTCAAAACCGACAATTAAATATATAATGGCACCAAGTCCTTTCCGTCAGATACAGAAGACAAATCTCAATCCTTGGGGATTCAGCCTCAGATATTATATATTTTTAGCACGTCTAAGAATTAACGTATATAAGATGTATTGTGTTAATAATATACTGTAAATATCTTTGGAAGTGAACCTCATCATCTGCTTCAGGATTTACATTTTTGTCACTGCGATGTTTAAATTGATTGCCATTAGTTTAAACAGATGAATCGTACGTATAAAACCAGGCAAGTTTCCACATACTTTATTGCTTCCCCAGTGTAAAAGAAAACTTATAGAATAAATAAAAATAAATATAAAGACCAAAATAAACTCTGGAAATAGTCAAATAGTGGAAAAAGGCAAGGCGTGCGCAGCCCGTTACGTTAGGGTCTGCACACACGGAACATTTATTAATAGAAATCTTATGTTTAGAAGATTTTGCACATAATACACATTTTTTCATTAGAATTAACAAGCCTGTAATTAGAGATACAGCCAGTTTTTATGGTATTTATCACGAACCAGATAAGGGACACTGAAAATATCAATGTAAGAGGTGTAAAAGGACCTCTTCACCCAACATTAGGGTGTGCCTGGGCACATCAGTCACACACCCTACGCATACCTATGGAAAAAGGTATTTATTTATCCTGTGTTTTATATTACTGAAAACTAGAGGGCCCTATTATATACTTATCGCTAATGTTGGCACTCAGCTATGTGAGCGTTTACGTTAGGTTAAGTGGCCAACAGCTTAAAAAATCGGAGATTGCACGAGTGTACTGTACTTTGCTCTCCCTATGCTTGACATTGGGAGCACAAAGAGTTAATTAGTAGACATGTGCACAGCACAAAATTTCGTTTTGAACTAATGGATTAGTCCTAAAATGTAATTTATTTAGTTGCTAAAGAAATTTGTTTTCAGTTCTTTAGTATGAAAACTAATTTCATTCATCCGAAAACCAGTGGATACAATTACTATTGTAGTGGCTCCTCAGAGGGCTGAGAGTGCTGCTTGTTACAGTATCTCTCACTCTCAGCACAATGTGTCAGGCAAAGCTGTTACAGTAACTGACTGCTGCTCATCACAGTGCTCAGAGTTTCAGTAAAACTAGTAAATAATATTTTTATATATAAGAGGTTAGAACAATATTATTTCCTTGTTTTACTGAAACTCTGAGCGCTGTTACAGTCAGTTACTGCAACAGCTGAGCCTGACACATTGTACTGAGAGATAACATAACAAGCTGCCGATCTCAGCGCTCACAGCCACTGGATTTAAAGGGCTAAAAAAAGGCTCCTCTCTGTATAATGTATAGAACATCCTTCTGCATTAATTAATACCCCTCTCTGTATAATGTATATAACATCCTCCTACATTAATTAATACCCCTCTCTGTATAATGTATACAACATCCACCTGTATTAATTAATACCCCTCTCTGTATAATGTATACAACATCCACCTGTATTAATTAATACCCCTCTCTGTATAATGTATAGAACATCCTCCTGAATTAATTAATGTCCCTCTCTGTATAGAACATCCTCCTCAATTTATACCTTTCTCTGTATAATGTATACAACATCCTCCTGCATTAATACCCCTCTCTGTATAATGTATAGAACATCCTCCTGCATTAATTAATGCCCCTCTCTGTATAGAACATCCTACTGCATTGGCATGTGGCGGGTGCAGAACTTCGGAATGCAATGCTTATCCAGCACAAGAGTGAGAACTTTTACTTAAACGTTGTATCTCTGTGGGGGAGACACAGGAATATAAAAGCAGGGGAGAGGGAAAATATTAACGTAAATCATTCTGAAAGCTCAGAGAAGAGAAGACTGGTGCAAATTTATTTTTATAATAAAATAAAGCACTTTAAATCCAGGGAAAACATTGAAATAAATCACACTGAAGGCTCATAATGACAGAGTAACTGTGAGAGCTGGATACTAAATGTATCAGACGTAAAAAACCCTTTATAACAAGCAGCACTGGGAGAGGAGAGGGACTTTATATAAAACGTCTATTATAGATGAGGAAAGGGGGATAGTGCTCCTGGATAATATAAAATGTATCAGACCCTATGTAAGCCCCTATTATTCAAAGTGGGAGGGGAGATAACACACGTTTTATAAAGTCCCTCTCTTTTCCCAGCGCTGCTTGTTATAAAGGGGTTTTTACTATCCAGCCCTCCTCTGTCTTTAGCTTTCAGTGTGATTTATTTGAATGTTTTCCTTCTCCAGCTGCTTTTATCATCTTGTCTGACTCATAGACATGCAAGGGTTAAGTAAAGGTTTCCTCTCCTGTGCTGGCTGTCTGTGCTGCGAGTGAGTATTCTGGAGCTCTATCACTGTCAGATTTTCGGGTAGGGGTCGGGAAGAATTACGCATACAAACCTTTTCTGTAGCTTTGCGATGTTGCGCTCTTCATTGCTGGTCTCCTTCACTCAATGTAATATCACAAAAAGGACTGAAACTAAAATGTAGTGCATTTTATTTTAGTTTCTTTCGTTTTTTGTACTGAGCAGTTTCGTATCTCTTGAGTCATTCGAAAACTAAATTATCCCAAAATTCGGACTAAATCGTTTTAGTACTAAAACGAATGCACATGTCTATTAATTAGCATAAGGATTATAAGGTCCTAACGCTAATTACGTCCTGCTGCGGCTAACTCAAAAGTTAACCACAGCTAGGAGCTGCTGCTAACGGATGGAATAAGTATCTGCGAAATCCGTTACCACCAGCTACAAATCCAAACAAAAATCACATACTCACCTCTCATCCCGCGGCAGGAACGTTGGCCCGATCTGCCTCTTCTGGCTGCAGGGAGCAGAGTAGGACTGGGGGAAAAAAGTCCCCAAGATCCTGCAGGTCATGTGACTGGCAGTCGAACCCTCAAGAGATGCTCACAGTGGCACTTAGTGCTGCCTCGAGTATCCTCAGACTCAACACTTCGTTATGGGTCAGGCTGCTGAAACAGCGTGTCAGGGATCTGGGCTGTCATTGTGTGCAGGGGAATAGGGTGTGAGCCCACGATGCAGTGATAGAGGAGATTAGACAGGTTACAGGGCAACAGAGTTTATTAAACAAAGTAACAGACAGGAAATATGAACCATACAATGGCAAAAGTATAACAAACAGGAACCAACACAATGGAGGAGACTGGGCAAGATGGGAACAGACTAGAGATGGGAGGAGATGCAGGAAGAAAGGCCTTAGAGTCAACAGGAGGGCTGAGAATAGTGAGATTGGGAGAACTGGATATAGGAGAAGCTAGGAGGGTTGGAAGGCACAGGGAACATGAAGATGAGCATAGACTAGAAGAGGCTAGAGAAGCAAGGATGCATAGGGGGAAACTGACAGTACATTAGGAATGGCAGACACTGAATAAACAATAATACATATAACAGAAATGTCAGAATACGGTCTCAGGCAAGGGGCAGGCAATAGAGTGGTCTATATCCGAAGCAGGGGTCTTAGGCAACTGGCAATCAGGATAGTCAAGTCTGAGCAAGGGGTCTGGTACACGGGATATCAAGATAACGGGGTACAGGGAGCAAAGGAGGGTACCAGTAAATGTGGTAGTAATGTCCAGAATAGTCAACAGAGGATACTAGGAAGTCTTTGGAGATCAGGAGGTTCTGGAAAGCAGGTCTGCACAGGACACGCTCAGAGACTTGAATGAGGAAGCGTAGCAAGGAGGGTGTAGCTTCCTCTCAAGGAATCCTCATTAGGCAGAATGGAGTTCAGGTGAGGCTACAGGGCTTGTATGCAAAATCAAGTGGTAAGTCCTGGAACCTGCATATGTCATGCAGGATGTGAAATATATGAAGTATCAAAGGAACGCCAGGGGGTCAGAGCGTCCAGGTCCTGACACAGCGCCTGCCCCATAATATGGAGCTGAAACGTGGATGCTAAAGAGGAACCTGCAGGTGCAGGTTTTCCTTTTTAGCGTCAACATTTTAGCGGCCAGAATGTAATACTGCAGAATTGGATACCTAAGCAAGTGTAACAACTGGAAATTGATTGCCAAGTTATTGTCATATATTTAATTGTGACACCACGTATATAAAGGTTAAGAACTGCTGTCCTACGGCCTGCATGTTTATAAATGAAATATGTGCCGAATTTTTCCCCCCAGACTCCATATCTACTGTCTAAGTGCATTTGATAATTTAAGAAAAGATCGAGACTAAAGGAATGTAAAAGTGCAGGCACGGCGACATAGGTCAGACAATACATATATGAAAAAGAAAGCAAATGGAATTTCAATTATGTAATTGATTTATAACAAGGGACAGGAGGTAACTCAATGTCGAAATTACATTTTTCTTCACCGATTGTAGAGGTTAGCAATGCTGGATCTCGAAATGCTTTTACAGTAAAAGCCGAATGACACATTAATAATATAAATGCCTTTTCCTTTTTTTTTGGGTTCAGAGTCGGCCTGCGATGGTCAATTTTTATTACACGGGGAATCTGGAACATTTCATTCAAAAAATTATCCAGAATCGTATGACCCAAATCTAGCCTGCCGCTGGATAATAAGGTTTGTCCTTTTCGTTTCATGAATATTGCAATCATTTTTTAGTGTATGATTTGCTTGTATTGTTTATCATTCCTACTGTGGGATATAATTATTATTTTGGATGCATTCATTTAATTAAAAGTGAACGATTTGCTATTTGCTCTTGTTATCAGGAATTGAATGAATGTTTTAAAAAAAATAAAAAGGAAAAACAAGCACAATGTGATTACTAATTAACCGTATAAAGATAATTCCACTAATTTCCAAACTCAATGTGTTGATACTTTATTTCTTTATTACAGCAATGATGACCTGATTATATCACATTTTTTGACATAAAAGATATTTTTTTATATGCCAATTAAAGAAAACAACAGTTTGTCTTCAGCTTCAGTGATTATCACAAATGTAACACATGGTAATGTTGTAGTGTAGACACAGTCATATATTTATCTGAAATGTTTATAAACTCTGCCTAGGATTTAGAATCCACTACGTCGGGGTTATCCACATAGACCGGCCAACCCAAAGATTTTTTTGCAGATCTTAAACAAATGAATGGGAATTAATGATAGAAACATATCTCCTCTTATGTTGAGCATATCCAGTCACAGAACGTGCTGGCAGTGGCCACTGTTTTCTATTACGCGCATACTGATGAGGTGCTACGTGCTGTCGTAATGTGTCTCCATAATGCATCATCATCAATGTTTAGGATCTCATTCATCATTTTATCCTCTATGTCAGTGGTTACCAACCGTGGTCCTCAAGTATCCCTAACAGGACAGGTCTGTCAGATATCTGAAGTACAGCACAAGTGATATGATTTTCTGCTCAGTGATTGCAGCAACTCAACTTGTTACTGATATATGTCATGATTGATCTCCTGGTATCTGACTTCTGGCTTTGTATATTTAACCGATCCTGATTTCTCTGCTCCTTGACCCTGGCTTGTCTGATCACCTGGCTCTGTGTTACCAAGCTCTGCTTGTTTATGGTTTTATGTGTACCTCTTCTGCCTTAGAGCAAGGTTCTTTATTTGGTTATTTTTGTGTTACCCTTGTTACCCATCCACTTAAGGACCGGCTCTAGCCTGGGTTATTAGCTTTTTGCTGTTATACTCCTTGGGGTTTGGCTACTCCTTGTATCCATAGAACACCCGGAATCCGATGATGTATATAAAAAAAGTCTGCATATGCTCAGGTGTGTGCCTAACCTCTAACTACATTTAAAAAGATTTTGTTCCATTGCAGTGCTATTTTCAGGTCTTTACCATTGACGCTGTTGTGCTGTCAGCTAGGGGCCACTTCCAGCTTGTATTGTGATTTTAAGTGCTCAACATAAAAGGAGGTACATTTCCTGAAACTCATTAATTTTATTTAATTGGTGTACAATCTATAACAAAAACTTTGTGTTCCGGTCTATATGAGTCACTGAGTACTATTAATACTTTTACTACTACTATTAGTCGTCTAGGGGCTCTATTCCAATAGGTGCAGTAATTACTGTAGAGCAGTGTTTCCCAAACCTGTCCTCGGGACCCCCTGCCTTGCCACTTTTTCCAGAAATGTGAAGCACAGCACAGGTGATATGATTTGCTGCTCAGTGATTGCAGGATTCAGTCTGCATTTCCCCAAGGTGATCTGCAAAATCTGGCCTGATTGAGGGTCCCAAGGACAGGTTTGGGAAACACTGCTGTAGAGTCTCATATTACCACTCGGCTTTTGCATGCCAATACTACTGGTTTGAGCGCCCTATACTTTGCATTGGACTCGCAAGCAATAGTGCTATACAAATAATGTATAATAATAATAATAAGAAGAAAGAAAAAAAATCCTTGTCTCGAGCACCAGCCTAATGTTACCAGTTGTAACCATTATGTTTATAACTCATTTCTCTCTTTGTCAGCTCATCTCATCCTTCTAGTAAAATTAAACACACAGCATCTAAATTCTCATTCCACCTTCTCTGTCTAGAAACTGCCCCTCATGTTGTCAAATGGATGACATAGCAAGCAGTTCTTCAGCTTTTTCCGCTCCCTGTTTATTTCCCTGATTTAACCCCTTCACTACCAAGTGATTTTCCAAAAAAACATTGTCAGAAACCAGTGTTTTTTTGTAAAATCATTTAAAATGAATTATACAGTAAGAAATATTTGCTCATATTCCCATTGTATTTCTTACTTTAAATAACCTATTTTGGCCAGTAGATGGCACCATCTACTGCCAAATTGAGTTACAGCAGTTTGAGCTGCAGGTCTATTTTCTTCTTTTTTTTCCCCCTTGCATCGGCTGCTGAAAGCCTGATGTAAGGGCATCATCAGATGATTTTACACAGGTTTAGCTCTTTGGGAATTATGCCCACTGGGCTAAAACATTTGGGGCACCTTCTGCAGCCCAAAAGCAAAAAAAAATTTGTTTGCAGCAAAACTAATTTCATTTGCTTTTGGGCTGCAGATCAGCAGATCGAGATATCTCAATATTGGGGCACTATGAAGCCCAAGATATCTCCATATCGGTAGTGAAAGGGTTAAGCTAAATGCATATGTTAGATTTTAGCATGTGCATTCAAGATGAAACCAGTCTCAGATGTTGCCTTTAGTAAACGCTTACTCTGATTTCCTCACACTGCGCAAATAAGTAAGCTCTGAGCAATAGCACACTGATAGAAAATACGATTAGTTATTTAGATTGGATAGTCTAGAACAGCTGGTTACTTCATGCCTATGTAATTTACAATTATGAGTTTCACCTAGAAGATCAATTACATTTATTTTAATCATTTAATTTAAGTGCTTTTTTTAACATATAATGGTTTTCTTTTGTTGAGAAAAAGAAAATCTGCATTGCTGCATTATTAAGGTCTTAGACGTATCATTTTCAGGTGAGCTTGTTTGTTCTCTCTCTCTGAGTAAGAACAAAATGCTTAAATACTGGAAACAGCACAACCTTTTATATACACGCTCTGCATTATAATATGGCTGACATTCAGTAAACAAATATTTGGATTTTTATTGTAACTTGGAGACTGTTAAAAGTCAAATTTGCTTAATCTTTGAAATTTATAGAGAGAGGCTGAAAATGGCTACAGTGCATCAGACACTGGGAATTAATTCAAGAATGTCTACAGGTAGGACTATGGGAAAATCCACAGCAGTTTACCTTCAGATGTGCATACAGCCATACCCAAAATTAAAGGTCTTAACCTCCAAATGCTTTGTCCAAGGAAGATCATATTAAGATCATATTGAGAATTGTTTTAGACCTTTGACTTTTTGGTGGGATAGGCATCTCCTGAATCAGTGCTTCCCATCCCTGGTCCTCAAGTACCTCCAATAGGCAAGGTTTTAAAGTTTACTTTGGGGGGAGCAGACTGAATCCTGCAATCACAGAAAAACATATCACATGTGCTGATCCTCAGATATCTGGAAAACTTGGCAAACTTGTCCTGTTATCAGAGGGGTATCTGAGGACCACTGTTCTATATCAATTAAACCAATGTGGCCCTGCCATGCCAGCCACCATCCCATTTCTTGCTAGGCTGTACAAACCATCTGCTGTTTATAATGGTGCTTCAAATTTGGCAAAATAAATGACTGTTTCCCAATAGTTTGACGTTTGCTGCTTGAAAAAGGTGTTTAGCTGAAACCTCGCTGTGGTTATGTGTCACTAATAAAACTGTCTGAAAAAGAGGTGGAGGGCTCGGTCCAATTTTCCATTTGTAAATTAAATCCACCCCAAATCCCTCAAGATGCCACACAAGATTGGAAGCTCATCCGAGAAGGGCCTCCTACACACCTTGTCTCCATTTCTATGTTTGTTTATTGTAGAGATGTGCATTTGTTTCGTAAAAATTTGAGATTTGGAACGAAATTTGATAATTCATATTTCGGAAGTACTTCCGAATAATGAATTAATACTATACGAATTTGAAACGAAACGGTATATAACAAATTTATTTCGTTTTACACTGTGTCATCATCATAAAAGAAAAATTTGAATAATTGATATCAACTAACGAATTTGAAATGAACTATCAAATGGATATCAACTATCGAATTTGAAATGATCAAATGGATATCAACTATCGAATTTGAAATCGATTCGAAATTTCAAATCGATTCGAAATTTCAAATCAATCCGAAACGAAATGGAATATGAAACGAAATTAGTTAAATTCCATAAATGAAATTATTTAAAAACGTAGCGAAACTATATTGAACGAAACAAATTTTTCAGCCATGCACATCCCTATTTATTTGTGCCCTGTTCACTTTGGTTATTGCAAAGCGCTGTGGAAAGTGTTGGCGCTATATAAATGATAATAATAAAAAGGCTGCATTTTTGGGAATTCAATGTCTGTAGTGGGTTGTCCAATACAGCATATTATACTGACAAAAAAATAGGCAACAAGGTATCCAACAGCGGCGCATACAATTTTAATAAGTGATAAAAAGCAAGCGGGCATGCTTCTTAAAGTTATGCAGTAATAAGCACTTATATCACATACAGATACAGTGGCAAGAAAAAGTATGTGAACCCTTTGGGATTACGTGGAGTTTTGCATGAATTGGTCATAAAATGTGCTCTGATCTTCATCTAAGTCACAACAATTTGAAAAACACAGTCTGCTTAAAATAATACAACACAAACATTATATGTTTTCATGTTTTTATTGAACAGAACATGTAAACATTCACAGTGCAGTGTGGAAAAGTATGTGAAGCCCTAGCCTAATGACTTCTCCAAGAGCTAATTGGAGCCAGGAGTGAGCCAACCTTGAGTAAAATCAGTGTGATATTATTGGATGTGTTGCTGAAAGCTGTCCTGCCCTTAAAAACACACACCAGTTTTGGGTTTACTGGTTTCAAGAAGCACTGCCTGATGTGAACCATGCCTCGCAGAACAGAGCTCTCAGAAGACCTACGATCAAGAATTGTTGACTTGCCAACATTTTTGTTGACACATCTACAATAAGGAAAACATTAAACAAGAGTGTAGTACATGGGAGGACACCACGTAGGAAGCCATTGCTGTCCAAAAAAAATATTGCAGCACGTTTGAAGTTTGCAAAAGAGCACCTGGATGTTTCACAGCACTACTGACAAAATATTCTGTGGACAGATGAAACCAAAATGGAGTTGTTTGGAAAAAACACACAACACTATGTGGGGAGAAAAAAAAGGCACAGCACACCAACATCAAAACCTCATCCCCACTGTAAAACATGGCGGAGGGAGCATCATGGTTTGGGGCTGCTTTGCTGCCTCAGGGCCTGAACGGATTGTTGTCATTGATGGAAAAATGAATTCCAGAGTTTATCAAGACATTTTGCAGGAAAATGTAAGCCCATCTGTCTGCCAACTGAAGCTCCGCAGAGGATGGGTGATGCAACAGGACAATGACCCAAAGCATACAAGTAATTCAACAAAAAAATGACTTCAACAAAACAAAATACGCCTTCTGGAGTGGCCCAGTCAGAGTCCTGACCTCAACCCGATTGAAATGCTGTGGCATGACCTTAAGAGAGTGATTCACACCAGACATCCCAAGAATATTGCTACACTGAAACAGTTTTGTGAAGAGGAGTGGTCCAAAATTACTCCAGATCGTTGTGCAGGTCTGATCTGCAACTACAGGAAACATTTAGTTGAGGTTATTGCTGCCAAAGGAGGGTCAACCAGTTATTAAGTCCAAAGGTTCACATACTTTTCCCACCCTGCACTGTGAATGTTTACATGTTCTGTTCAATAAAAACATGAAAACATATAATGTTTGTGTTGTATTATTTTAAACAGACTGTGTTTTTCAAATTGTTGTGACTTAGATGAAGATCAGAGCACATTTTATGACCAATTCATGCAAAACTCCACGTAATCCCAAAGGGTTCACATACTTTTTCTTGCCACTGTATATAGGCGTTCAGTGAAGTTAATAAGGCAAATCCTGTGATACTAAGAGAAAAGTCTGTAAGGCTGCATTCACACTGAGCGACATGAAAATCGTGCTTTTTCTGCGCAATTTTCATATACGCTACATCGTGCGTTACTATCGCTCAATATCGCCATTGTGAGCGATTTGTGACCCCACTGTATGTCTCTGGGCCCATTCACACTGAGCTATTTTCATGTCGCTCAGTGTGAACGCAGCCTCTCAATGCGAATCGCAGAAAAAAGGGTCATGTACCAGCGACGAGCTACAAGCGGCATTGAGCCGTGAGATGTGAACAGCTCCATTGAAATGCATTGGAGAAGCTACATAGAGTGATATTGCGTGGGAATATGAGCGCTATCGCTGAAAAAATTCCACGATAAATCGATCAGTGTGAATGGGCCCTGACAGTGATATGGTCACATAGCATATAGTAGTGACCTAATCCCAAACCAAGCGCTGGTAGAGTTCAATGAAAAAAAGTGAAAAAATATTACATATAATGTCTGGAATACTTCAAAAGAACGCTGAAAGGTGGTCCTCCTGTCTTTCCAACATTTCTCAAAGACAAAAGAAGAACATATAAACCACAATTGTGCAGCTCTGGTAAAATATTCCAGAAATAAGTGTAGCGCAAAATGCTTGTTTTATTATTTTGAATTGATTTAGGAAATGCATAGAAATAAATAAAAGAAAAAAAAAAGAGGAAAACCCCCATAAATACTAGACATGTGCACAGCACAAAATTTCGTTTTGAACCAGTGGATTAGTCCTAAAATGCAATTTATTTAGTTACTAAAGAAATTCGTTTTCAGTTCTTTAGTATGAAAACTAATTTCATTCATCCGAAAACCAATGGATACAATTACTATGTAGTGGTGGCTCCTCAGAGGCTGAGATCGCTGCTTGTTACAATATCTCTCACTCTCAGCACAATGTGGGCCATATTACATAGTTGGTGCTAACTTAACCAGAGCTGTTGTAAACTACCAGAGCCATTATGGCCTATGGAGGTTTTCAGTTTACAACAGCTCTGGATAAGTTAGCACCAACATTGTAATACTGCCCCGTGTCAGGCAAAGCGGTTACAGTAACTGACTGCTGCTGCTCATCACAGCGCTCAGAGTTTCAGTAAAACTAGTAAATAATATTTTTATATATAAGAGGTTAGAACAATATTATTTCCTTGTTTTACTTAAACTCTGAGCGCTGTTACAGTCAGTTACTGTAACAACTGAGCCTGATACATTGTACTGAGAGATAATGTAACAAGCAGCCAATCTCAGCGCTCACAGCCACTGGATTTAAAGGGCTGAAAAAAAGGATCCTCTCTGTATAATGTTTAGAACATCCTCCTGCATTAATTAATACCCCTCTCTGTATAATGTATACAACATCCACCTGCATTAATTAATACCCCTCTCTGTATAATATATAGAACATCCTCCTGAATTAATTAATGTCCCTCTCTGTATAGAACATCCTACTGCATTGGCATGTGGAGGGTGCAGAACTTCGGATGTTGCGATGTTGCGATCTTCATTGCTGGTCTCCTTCACTACTCAATGTAATATCACAAAAAGGACTGAAACTAAATTGTAGTGCATTTTATTTTAGTTTCTTTCGTTTTTTGTACTGAGCAGTTTCGTTTCTCTTGAGTCATACTAAAACTAAATTATCCCAAAATTCTGACTAAATCGTTTTAGTACTAAAACGAATGCACATGTCTAATAAATACCAAAAAACGCCCACTGATGACCGGCCGTACGCAAGGAGATAAGAAAAGACACGACACAAAAAGACACAAATACTATACTGTGGAATAATATATATTTATTGTCGGCCACAGCTAAAAAAAACAACAAATGTAAAATAACATGTAATAATAACAACAAAATAGACAGTGCTGACAGGGAACTCCACTCTTCCACCATACCTCCCCCAAACCAAGCCAACTAAAACTCCGCCCCATCTCCCATCCATCTGATCCACCAATACCACCTTAAATCAAGGAACCCTACCTCAGCGCTGCCTACAAGCCCCCGCTGTGACAAAGGGGAAAATAAAACCTAAAACCCAACCCAAAAAAACCTCCTATAACCAAAATAAAGGGAGGGAGGGTGGGGATTTCCTTACAAGTTTACCTCAGGAGAAAAAGGCGCGCAGAGCCACAGAGCACGCGCCTTATATATCCTCCTGTAACTCCGCCCCTATGATTCCCGCTCTAATACCTCACGCGCTAATCCCCTGCTCAACGAAAAATCCTCCTTGCATCCTGGCATCTGGGACAACTTAAGGGCCCTATGCCTGAGTTTCTTCAGGCCTTCATAACGTCTGTTTTAAACTTCACAAAATAATCTGTAAACACACAGTATCCTTTGCTCGATTAAAGTTATGTGGGCGTATAATAACACTTTCAAATTAGTGATTAAAGTGGAAATTGTTACTGTCGTCGCTAAATTAGGAATTCGAGAGACTGACTTTTTGAATTTAGTTTATTGTGATAGCTCAAGGTTAGCGTTTACATCCTCCGTGTAATTTGCAGTCACCATTAATGTAGTTGCATAATAGCTAAGGCTATTATTTGGAAAACATTATTATAATTCAGTAATACGAAGTCATTTCTACAGCTCAATCCGCAGCCAAACTTTGGGTCGGATGACATATTTCATTTGGTCTATGTATACATATGCTCCTTTTCACCTTGTCTCCTCTTTTTCTCTCATTTCTTCAAAATTCATTCCATGCAAATGACTATTTTCGTATGTGCGGCAGGGGAATAGCAAACAGCACATCACACTTTTTTTTTTTTTATTGTTAGAAAAAAAAAAAAAAGACATCACATCATATCTGGAAATAATGAAAACCCATTCCATCTTTTCACATTGAAAATGCAGAAGTCCCAACTTTAGCAGTTACCTTCATTTACATTTACTGGGATTTTTTCACTCAACCATTCTATTGTGGGCAAAAGCAATAAAGTGCCTATTGATGCAGGTTTTTTTATATATATACTGGTCATCAAATATTGTGTACTTCTCGCTTTCCGTGCTTAAATCCAGAAGTAGTTTGCACGTGGAGGGAGGCGATTGTAATTTTCAACATTGCTTTTTATTTCTGACTTACAAAGCTGAAAACAGTGACAGTCAAAGATTGTTTTCCCCGTGTTTTTAACTCTTCAGGTTCCTGTAGTCCATAATAACGGACGCTCAGTGATCGGTGACATTTAAACACAAAAGATAAATTTTGCAGAGATTTCATCTGTTCATTAGAATTTGGCAATTTCTTCCAGCATTTAAGAAACTAAGAC
Source organism: Leptobrachium leishanense (assembly GCA_009667805.1). Lineage (NCBI taxonomy): Eukaryota > Metazoa > Chordata > Amphibia > Anura > Megophryidae > Leptobrachium > Leptobrachium leishanense. The sequence continues at coordinate 45,109,945 of CM019064.1, forward strand.
TTCCAGTCGAGTAATTCCAAGGGGCTGATTCATCCAACGGCACAAAACATTTCAGTGCTTGATGAATCAGCCCACCAAATTATATTGCATGATGTTCACGTTTCATTCAGTGTGGGGGGAAAAAAGAAAGGCAGTCACTTGGCAGACTCACAAAATAGCAGTCTCAATAAATTACAGCTCATTATTCTTTTAAAACTTTATTTTTAATATTCCATGAAAAGAACCTTCATATTTAACACAAGATGTTACGTCCTATTACATTCCTCACGCATTTGTTTTTGCGCATGCAAATGCGAATTTGCGCGAGGGGCAAAACCCTTTGCGCTGAACGTCGTATTACAACGTTCGCGCAAACGATGCGAGTTATTGTTTAACGCGGATGGACCTGTGCGACCGTGATGAACTGTGCGCGTCCTATACTTAACAATGTGAGTGCAAATTCGTTCGTGCGCTGGTACGCGGATGGTATTACAATCGATGCACATCTTTTTACGAACGACGTTTGCGCATAATTTTAACGTCTTTGAAAAGCTGGTGGTAACTGCAAATCGGAACGTTTTTGCCGAAACGAAAAACACCAGCACCAAAAAAAAATACAACACAGTATAATCACACATTCTACACATACCCAAACAATAAAATTGTGAATTCATGCATATTTTTATTATTGCTGCAGCATGTATACTCAGATTTACTTTGACAGGCGCAGAAACTTAAGTGAGTCATTTAAGGTAAATTGATGTCAATTAAGGTTCTTAATTCTGATTGGCTGAATCCCGCGAAAAAAACAGTCTGCACACTGATTTACGTGCGCTAAGTTACTGCGCGTTTATTACACTTCGTTTTGCGCGTGTTTTTACAAATGTTATTTTTGGACGGATGAGAAAATGTGTTCGGATCGTATCACCACCGTTAATTTTCGCGATAACGCTGCGCGCAAAAAAAATTGCGCTGCGCGGACGAATTTGTACGAAGAATGTAATAGGGGCCGTAAGGTTTGGAAAAAAAAAAAAGGCAAACATACACTTAAGGGGTTATTCAAAGAACACCGAAATTTCGCCGCTTTTTCATTCAGCCGACTTTCGTCGAGCTCAATTTGGCAACCCTGCGTGAATTCAGCATTCATCGCAAGGTCCCCGAAACGTGACGAACCGATCTGATGAATTATTTATCTATTTATTTGCAAAGTATTTTACCAGGAAGGATACATTAAGATTTCTCTCATTTTCAAGTATGTCCTGGGTTCAAGAACATTGAAATTTTACAGTCGTAAAATGGCACCTGCCTAACGCATCCAATATACCGCTGAACACAGCCATAAACCCGCCGAAAGCGGCTGACGACCCACCGAACGAACAGATCACCGAATGCATCCTCAAACCGCCGAACGCAACAGATGACCCGCCTTAAAAACCCAACCAGCCACCGAAAAAAAGCAGATCAGCTGCCGAACAGGAGTAAAAAAAAAAAAAAAAAAAAACCCAACGTTTAAAAGGTGTTTTAAAAAAAAATAATGCATGAAAATGCACGGAAATATTATATAAGGTCCTATAAATAGCAATAAAAAGGTCTGTTCCAGAATTTAAAAAAAAACACCATTTAAAAAAAGATCGGAATCCAAACGTTTGCTGAAAAAATTCAGAAAAATGCCTTAAAAAATTCTAAAAATTAGATTAATAAATAGACTTTGCTGGAAATGAAAAGAATAAATGGTTATTTTTTTTATAGAAACAGGACTTTTTTAAACATTGAAACCTATAGGATTCACATGATTAAACCTGCCGAATGAAACCACCAAAAATCTGGGCATTTCGACAACTTTCCCCTGCTGTTCAGCGTTCTCTGAATAGATTAACCATTACTTTTCTAGGAGGAATTTCACTGCCGTCAAACAGGCACCATATTTTGCTTGCAATTCATCAATATTTGGTGAATTGCCAGCACTTCCAATAGCCAAATTGTCACATAATTGCACGTACGTGGAAATTCTCCATTCGGTGCAATTCGGTGGCCAATGCGATTCTCTTTGAATAACCCCTAAAGAGTTAATGTACAATAAGCAGCTATAACAACCCAGGCACAAGAGGAGTTTGTGTCTTGGCTGGAATATCATTAATGATCGGGGCTGATAAAAATACTAATTAACCCATTCACTACCAAAACTGATCATCATAACACCTGTCGCAGTTTACTCATTTTGGTCCAATTCTTACACAATGCAAAGGAATTTTGTTTATTTCCAATGAATTACATTTGCAAAAACAATCCAAAAAACAATCCAAAATCTGCCCCCACAGATTGTACATTACAGTCAAGGTTAAAACATTTGAACAGCTTGGAACCTATTTTTTCTTTCAAGTAAAAATAAAACCCAAGCTGTATTATGGGAAGTGTGGTATCATATTTTGGCCAGGAGATGTCACCATCAGCCATCATCAATAGTGCATGCAGTTTGAAAATGTGCATCTATGAATTTCAGACACATTTTCTCTGAATGGCTATAGCAATTCTAAAGCACAAGTGGAGGTGAGAAGCCAAAGGTTCCCATTTTTGAGACGCTTATGTAACAGGCTGCTTCTCTGATTTCTCCATATAAAAAGGTAGATGTCATCTTGAAGATTGGCCACAGTCCATCAATTTACAGGGAATGAGATGCAGCCAAAGAGGTAGAGGCAAGTGCCTTCCTAACAACATAAATGTGATCAAAACATATATTGTCAGTCTGAAGTACGGTCTTGACCTTTGGTAGAAAAACTCTATGGGGGTTATTCAGAGAGCACCGAAATGTCGTCGACATTTCAGGGCTCTCTCGTTCCCCGTGCTTCCCTGCACTTCGGGGAATCACAGTTCCCCACCCTGCAGTGTATTTAGCATTCACCGCAGGGTCACCGAAGTGCAGGGAAAACCCACCACAAACCCGACGAACACACACCGAACACTCACTGAATACTCACCGAAAACCCGCAGAAACCGCTGCAAAAACCACGCCGAAAAAAGCCGACGAGCCACTGGAAACGCCGACAAGCTGATGAACAGGGTAAAAAAACTAACCGTACGCTTGAAAGTTTCAAAATTGAAACGCTGTTTGTAAAGAAACTGCTGAACGAAAATGCCTGGAATTTACATATAAAATCTTATGAATGATTATATAAAGGGCTGTTACAGAAAAATGAAAAAACATTTAAAAAAAATTCTGAAAAAAAAATTTGCCAAAAAAATCCTGAAAAATGCCTGAAAGATCCTAAACAAATCTATAAATAAAGAGACTTTTTACTGCAGAATAAAATAATAAACGGTTTATTAGATATTGGGTTAAAACAGGAATATTATTTAATATGTGGGTAAAAGCTTCTTGATCCAAGGAGAAATCTGACGCCATTCTGGGGTCAAGAAGGATTTTTTCCCAGTATGTTGCATATTGGCGAGCGCTTCAGACTGGGCTTTTTGCATTCTTTTGGATCAACAGCAGTCGTGATGTGTGAAATGTTGAACCCGATGGACGCATGTCTTTTTTCAGCCTTTGTAACTATGTAACTATGTATGTAGTTTTAACATTGAAGTCTATGGGATTCGCCTGAATAAACCTGCCAAATGAAAACACCGAACAGCAGGGCATTTCGGCAGCATTTCTCTGCTTTTCAGTTTTCTCTGAATAGATTAACCATTGCTTCTCTATGGGGGATTTCACTGCCCTCAAACAGGCACCATACATAAAAGCAATTCGCCAAAATTTGGGGAGCTGCCTGCTCTCTGAATAGCCGAATGGCCCAGAAATGTCACCGTGCGCTGAATAGCAGGGTCCAGCTACATTTCGGGGCCAGATCAGCTATCTCTGAGTAACACCTTAGATTTAACATTTGTCATTCCTTCTACAGAGGGGTGATATATACCAAAACTTTTCATACTTTTAGGTTTCTATTGGTCGGGGTATTCAGCTACTTAGAGCGCAATTTTATAGCCTAGAAATGCAATATTCAGCATATTAGAAGTCTTATGTGCTGGCACCAATGGATCTCAGGAGACACTTCAGAGCTTTATTTTACCCAACATGCTTTATACAGTAGATTACTCTTCTTTCATTGACCAAAAAGTGTTTCATATATTAGATAAGACATTTTGTTTATTTCTCTCACAGTGTCAACGATGGTTTCAGCATTCAATTTAACTTTCCATATTTTGATACTGAAGAATATGCAGACGCATTATATATATTCGAAGGTGTTGGCTCAAGCAGAATTTTAAGAGGTAAGTCTGTATTCCTTATACATTATGGGCAGTAATCCAAAATTGGTGCTAACTTAACCAGAGCTGTTGTAAACTTAACAACTCCATAGACTGTGGGCTCTATTCCCTAGTGAACGCCAACCGTAGCGCTAAGATGAGTAAGTGTTAATGCTAGGATAAGTGACTTTAATGTACATTACCTTCCTGACGCTAAACCCCTACAAAAATCCATTAGTACATTGTTGATTGCGCTAGCTTGCACAAGCTTACTGTACTTTCCGCATCCTATACTTAACATTAATCATTAATTAGCTTTTCGAGAAGTAAGGTATTACAAAGTCCCAGCGCTAATTACTGCAGGGATGCGCAAGCCAAAATTTTGACCAATAAAAGGCCCTTTTTCAGACTTCCAGTGTGGTGATCCCTTTTCTATCCAAATTTCCACGAATGGTGAGGTTGGTGCCCTGTACCATCTGAAAGCTGTTGTAAGGGGCATATTAAATGTGAGTGACCCCCTGTCTATGTGGATACTGAAACCTTATTAGGTCGTATTGCACCACACTGGACCGCCAGAAAGGATTACTGAATGAGGTTGTAAACTAATACAGGGCTCAAAATTTCCACTCGCCTACTAGCATTTGGCGAGTGGAAATTAAGTGAGGGCGAGTGGAAATGCACACATAGGCAGCACAATAAATTATTTTGTGCTGCTTATTCGAGCGGTGCCAACATGCAGCCCCCCCCCTTCCCCAGGCTACACAGTGGCAGGGATCAGCTACCTAACCCGACCAAGCTCATCTGTCAATGGCAGGGGGGTGGAGAGGAGCTTCCCTGCTTTCTCGCTCTACTCACACTGGGGTCTGATGACTGAGTATACATGTATGTGGGGGTCTGATGTTTGTTATTAATGTTGTTTTTGTAACTTTATTCTAAATAAAACCTTTAACAGTGTGTAGCGCTCACTCCCGGAGGAGCCGCTGAAAATGAACCCCGGGTCAGTCTCCCCGCACTAGGGAATAAATATACTCCAACACAGTTGTGGATTTTTATCATTTAAATAGTTTACTAAAATGTTTGGCAGATATTAAGATACGGTATTCACAGATATTATTACAGTACTGTCGTATTGCGATAAAACGCATAGCGGAAAAAGAAAACGAAACACGAGGCTTCGTATTTCGGAAAATAAAATATTCGTAACCGAACATAAAAGAAAATGCAATTGCACGAATATTCAGAAAAAGGGACACGTAGCGGAACCCCAGAATATACAATCACTTCGTATCACGGCAAACGCGCAGCGGAAAAGAGAAAAATATATTCGGAACGTATCTTTAACCCCCGTTCCGATTCGTAACAAAATGAGTCCTGCACAGGTTAAGTCCCAGAATGTAAAAGGTGTGTATGTGTGTAAGGTACCCGGGTACTGTTCAACTGGCCAGTGAAATTACTTAAGAAAGGTCTTCGACTAGTCAAGTTGGGGCCCTGTGGATTTTAAAGGGAAAACAGCAGCGTGCTCTTGGTATTATAAACGGCCTTGGAGGCCTCCTCACCCATCCGCCGGTTGCTTTAGGCTCCGCTGACCCAGGACGTCTCTCCGCTGGACTTTGACTGGGGATACTAGCGGCCAGATCCGTGTGTCTGACTTCCCGTAGCTTGTCCACGACTTTTCCTCAGCTCACCGCCTGCTCTCTGTCCCCGATCCGCTGCGGTGACTCCTTACTCGAGGTCTTCGGTTGGTCCCCTCTACAACAACTCTGGAACTTGGAGGGCTCCTTCTCTTGAGGACTGAATGACCCGGTAACCGAACTGACAGGTCTCACTTCCTTCCGCCCTAGGCCCCTCAACAAAGTATGGCACTGCGTCTGCTCTCTCCCGTTCCCTGGCGCGCTCTCGAACTTTCTCCACGAGGCAGAGGATGTAAGTGTCCAGTCCCACCCACTTCCTGTCTTCTTGCAAAGCATGCCGGGCATTGTAGTCCCAATGTCCAGTATCTCTGATCGCATAGTCTCCATCTTGTGGCCAAAAATAGGTACTGCCACAGCAAGATTTTTAACACAGCGCTACACTCTCCTCCTCCTAGAACTCTTGGGTCTCTCCAAGAGGTACAACAGTTACATTACATTTCCACAATATTTGAATACAGTTTACACAACATGCCAGTTCAGCAGCATACAGCAGTGGGTAGACACACTTCCTCAAGTTGACTCATCATTTTGGCTACCTCAGCTAGGCAGAAAACCCTGTCGCTAGCATTCGCGTGACCTCATGTTGTTGTTCGCTCCGCTCGGTGTGTTGTGTGCTTAGCATAGCAGACACTTCGGCAACCTCCGCACCGTGGTGATGGCCTCCAGTGCTATGTCCTGGCGAGTCGTAGGTAAGTCGTTGGCGCGCGTCGAACAGAGCGTTTTGGTTCTGGCTCAATCAGTTCCTCTTCAGGTGGAAGTACCATAGGCGTTGGCTCATCCTTCTCTCTATCACTGGAGCAGACGTTTCTTCAGAGTATGATCCCTCCAGCGAAGGCATAGAACTATAATCACCTGAGTAAGCTTCCGGAGCTACAGGGATCCCCACAGCCTCAGGGACTTCCAACTGAAATTCAAGAGGTCAGAGATATCAACAGTCTCAGGGACTTCCAACAAGAATTCAGGAGCTTCAGGCCTCAAATTACTCTCCATCGTTCAGAACTGAGATAATCTCTTCAGGCTCCGGTGAACGTATCCAGTCCAGACAGAAACTTTCTTCCTCACTGTCCCTTTCGCTCTCTTCGACGACCCGGGTCTGTTGAGACCGAGTAACAGGAGGCAAACATGGAACAGGCGGATTTGGCAGAGGCAGTTCGTCCCCAACTGCATCCTTACAGCCTCTCTCAAGGTAACAAATGATTTCGGTGCCAGTTCTTAATAGGCCCAGCCTTTCCATCCGGCGATCTGATACACTGGTAAACCCGGCAGTTGTTTGCAGACAATGTAAACCTGGGAACTCCACCTATCCGCCAACTTGTGTCTCGCAGCAGCACCCAAGTTCTTCAATAGAACCCTATCACCGGGTTGTAAGATCTTGTATTCGAACTTTCAGGTCATAGTTGTTTTGTTTCTTTGCTCCCTGTTTCCCGAGGTCAAACGGGCCTGTTCAAACGCAGAAGCCAGATTCTTTCGAAGCCTATCCACGTAGTTTCTATGGGAAGCTACTGATGTCTGGTCTAGGGATAACCCAAATGCCAAATCAACCGGCAGTCGAGCCTCCCTTCCGAACATAAGACGGTACGGCGAGTATCCAGTTGCATCACTCTCCGTACTGTTATATGCATGCACCAGAGTAGCTATGTGCCGACTCCAACTCTGCTTCTTCACATTCGACAAGGTCCCCAGCATGTTTAGCAGTGTGCGATTAAACCTTCAGGCTGAGCATCACCTTGAGGGTGATATGGTGTAGTTCGGGTCTTTTGGATTCCCAACAGCTCATCAAATTGCCCCACCAGTCTGCTTTCAAAGTCTCTACCCTGATCAGAGTGTATCCTCTTTGGCAGTCCGTAGTGAACAAAAAACTTTCCATCAACACCTTGGCCACGGTCGGAGAGCGTTGATCTTTTGTGGAGAATGCTTGGGCGTAACGGGTGAAATGATCAGTCACTATTAGAATGTTCCCTTGCCCACTAGCATCCGGCTCTAAACACAAGAAGTCAATGCACACCAAATCCATGGGTCCCTGGCTCTGCAGATGGCTCATTGGAGCAGTTCGGGTCGGTAGAGTCTTCCTCTGAATACACACTTAGACAGGAGGACAATAACTTTCCACTTCAGCTCTCATGCAAGGCCAATAGAACCTATCTCGCACCAGCTTAAAAGTTCTTTCAGCACCCAAATGTCCATGCTCATCATGTAGTGATCGCAACACACTCTCCCTATGTTTAGTAGGAGGAATAACTGTTGAATCTCTTCAGCGCTAGTTGAGGGGCCCCTTCGGTAGACCACCCCATCCAACATCTTTAACCGCTCCACTCTTTGTAGACCAATCTGGCTCCACTCGGGAGTTGGTTAACAAAATCTCTCGCTGGTTTGCAGACAGGGCCTTTATGGTCAAGGCAATTAAAGGATCTCTGGCCTGATCCGCTTTCAGGTCCTGTCTCGAAAAGGTAGGTAAATTTTCATCCCTTAACTGCGTAGGGTTACAGTAGAACTCAGGAACAGCCGCAGCCATAACTCCTATGGCTCCGCTTCAATCCCTCCTTTGACCCGGCGCTCTGTTCCTTGACACAAAGCTTGCACCCCGTCTGGAGTCAACTGAGTCCATTCTGTAGTGTAGGTCTTCTCGACAAACGCTCAGCATCTCGATTATTCACCCCAGGGCGATACTTCAGGCTGAACCGAAACCCTGACAGAGCGGCCAACCACCGATGTCCCGTTGCGTCCAGTTTTGCGGTAGTAAGGATGTAGGTAAGAGGATTGTTATCCATCTTGATCACGAACTCAGCTCCATACAGATAGTCTTTCAACTTGTCTACCACTGCCCACTTCAAGGCTAGGAACTCCAGCTTATGAGTAGGATAGTTCTTTTCCGAAGGCATAAGGCTCCGGCTCACGTACGCTACAGGCCTCAGCAATCCACCATACTCCTGATATAGGACTCCTCCCAGACCTTCTCGGCTGGCATCCACATGTAGTTCATACGGCTTGTGAGGGTCCGCATAGGCCAAAACAGGAGCTCGGGTTAGACTCTCTTTCAGCTTTACAAAAGCTCCTTCACATTGACTGGTCCATTCACCTTGTATAGACTCTCGAGCTTTCCTTGGCCCCGGAGCGGACGGGTTTTTGTCAGAGACCTTGCAGCCTTCTTCGGTGGTTTCCTTCTGCAGGAGTTTGTTCAGTGGTTGAGCTATTTTGGCGAATCCTTCCACAAATCTTCGATAATATGAACAGAATCCCAAGAAAGATCTAAGCTCAATGACGTTTCGGGGTCTAGGCCAAGAAGCTACGGCCTCCAACTTCCCGAGGATCTGTCGAAACACCTTCTGCTGAGACCACATGTCCTAGATACGTAACAGACGGTAGACAGAACTGGCATTTCTCCAGAGACAGTTTCAACCCCTCTTCATGGAGCCTCTTCAAGACCTTCTCCAGATGTTGTTCATGTTCTTCCAGAGTCTTCCCAAACACAATTATGTCATCCAGGTACACTAATACTTCAATTAAATTCATATCCCCGACTGTCTTCTCCATCAACCGTTGGAACGTAGCTGGAGCCCCCGTAAGGCCTTGAGGCATCCTGTTGAATTCAAAGAACCCTAGTGGACAGATGAACGCAGTTTTCTCCTTGTCTTCAGGATGCATGGGTATCTGGTGATATCCACTTCGCAGGTCTAGTACACTAAACCACTTTGCTCCAGACAAACACTGTAGGGCATCTTCTATCCGAGGGGTGGCATATTGATCGGGGATGGTTCTCCGGTTCAATGTGCGGTAGTCTATACATAGGCGGACAGAACCATTTTTCTTCCGGACCAACACTATGGGAGATGCATATGGACTCCTGGACTCTTGAATCACCTTGGTTCTTTGCAATTCATTCAGCTGCTCTCGCAGATCATCTAAGTCTCCTAGCGGAACTCGCCTTGATCTTTCACGAAACGGCTTGTCTTCTTGTAGCCGAATGCGGTGCTCAGTACTCTTAGCTAGGCCCACATCGAACTCATCTTTCGAGAACAATTCCTTCCACTTTAGGACTTGAGACTGAAGACGTTTCTTCTACTCAGGTGAAATGGGAGCGTCTTTGTGTAGAATCTTTCATCTGGAATCTCTTTATCCACTCCCCCTCCTAAATCACTAGAGAGGGGTGTAGCAGACTCTACTTGCCCGATAGGCATTCGTGCTTTAAGGACTACTGGAGAATCCGTCACATTGCACACACTGACCGAGACTCTTCCTCGTGTTCTCTTCAGGGCTTTGGTGGAGATTATCTCAGGAATTACTTCGACTCCGGTTTCACTCCCATGATTAAAATCGGTTCCCAGCACCACATAGGGACCGGGTTGCGATCCGTTCAACTTGACTGAAGCCCGGAAGCTCACTACTTCTCCTGCTTGCAGAACCTTCTCCGTTCCACCCAGTCTCCACAGTCTTCCCACCTCGGCAGGTGCCTTTCGTTCTTCGACCATCCTCTGATAGACCGGACGTAACATTGGGTGCACTCCTTGAGTTGAACCTTCTTCCAACACGATAGGCGTCAGAAGACGCCGCACTAGGTCAGTATTCGTCCCCACTATCAGGGAGCTTCTGTTTGCACCCGAGGGTCGAGGACACACAATAGCCAATGCATCACAACCCCCAGACTGCCCGATGACTTCAGATCCGATCTCCAACTTCACTTGCAGGTACCCGTCATAAGGGAGTTTCTCAGTGCCGATACCCCATATTTCCAAATCCTTCAATTCTTGCAAAGGAATGTGCTTTAAGTGTTTCTCATAGAAGTCTCTGTAGATCAATGTCACTTGAGCCCCTGAATCTAACAGGGCTTTGGTGTAGACTCCTTCCACTTGGATTGGCACAATAGGAGAAGGACCTATCAGTTGGTCAGGAAACTTGGTGGCGGCATCCGGACACTTAGACCCAGTTTGCTGTACCCTGGCCTTTTTCTTGGCCCGTGCAGGTTTTTGGTGTGCATTGCTTCCCCATGACGTAGACCCGGATGCTAAGGGAGTGACTCTTTCAGTCCTGACAGGCTCAGCAGTTGGCTCGGCTTTGGGCCTTCCCGCCCTCTTAGTCTTGACTTGGTTTCTGGAGCGGGGTTCAACCGTCGGGCACTTAGGTTGCTCCTTCACTTGTGCCCTCTGGCGTTTCCCGCCGGTGGGGTAGATAACAGTCCTTCTAGGGCCTTCAACAGTCCCTCGACTCTATCCTTCTCAGACTTTTGGCCTTTGCACTGTGCGTGGAAATGGCCCATTTCTCCACAACCAAAACATCTCTTCTTAGAGAGCGGAGACGTAGTTGCTTGTTGAGATTTTGTTAAAGGACTTGGACCAGACGCCACAGCGGCTCCCGTCGTCTGCATGTCTGTGAGGAATTTCTGCATTTCTGCCTGCATTTCGGTCACCTTCATCAATACTCGGCACAATTCCGCGTGCGCTTGTTGCAATTCAGCTTGAGCTTCCTGTACCTTCTTGACGGTCTTGGACAATTCACCACGTTCAGAGGGGTTCGATTCTTTGGCAGCCCTCTCTGTAGATTTAAAAACGACTAGGTGCTCTTGTTCGTCCTCGTCCGATCCATAAGTATCTAGGGAGTCGCTTTCAGGCTGCAGACCGTCACTATGCCTCACAGGTTGTGCATAAGCCCTTTCCCCCCGCCTGAAGGATTTCTCTTCCAGTAAAGCCTCTTCTTCTCGTACAACTCGGATCAGTTCCAGGTACTTCAATTCTTGGTTACCTGCTCTGCTTCTTAGCTGCATCATTACTGGATCTAGAGGTTGAGAGCCCCTCAGGATCTGTTTTATTCGGATCTTATCTACTTCGGCCGGTTCGGCCCCTTTCTTGAGAAGTATCTGATGTAGAATCTTATCTAGGCGCCTCATGTACTCGGTCATCCTTTCACCTCTTCTCTGGTAGGTATGTTCGTACTGATATACCAGTTCGGCCGCCTTTTCGGTTCGCCCAAAAACTTCTTCAAGAACGTTTAAGTAATCTAAAGCAGTACAATCTTTTCTGCTCAGTTTTAGGTTTCTCACCGCTTCTGACGCAGGTCCCTTTAAACTCTCGGTGATCCTTTGCTTTTTCTGGGCCTCAGGGACGTCCCACTCATCCAGAGCCTGCATCGCCTGTTCCACCCATTCTTCAAAGGTTTCCTCTCCCGCCGGAGTTGGTACGTTTCCTTTAAAATTTCTTAACCGTCGATAACCGAAGTTAGTGTGAGGAGGGCTTGTTTTCTGACATTTAGCCAGTAGATCTCCAATAGCCACGATAAATTCCGGCCCGATCATGGCCAACGGACTAGGCGCGGAAACACTTGCGGATTCGCCACGTGGCGCACTTGGCTGAATTAGTTGGACTTCCACCTCATTGGCCAGTTTTACGCTCGCGCCCTGAAAACATGGTGGAACACCCTTTCTCCACTCGAGAAGAACATACGTGTGAGAAGTATCTGGGTTTTTCTTAATGTCCAGTATTAACCCCCGATGATCTGGTGCTAGCGTGGCCACGGCCTGGCGGATCTGCTCTTCGGCCCAAGTGTCTGCGGGGATATCCATGACTATACAACATTCCAACTGACTACTGTGCTCCTCACACCATTCGGCAACAGTGTCTGGATCCATATTTAACCCTTTAGATGCGGTTTTTCCAGAGACTGAATCCCGGAAACGAGCCCCCACGTGTAGCGCTCACTCCCGGAGGAGCTGCTGAAAATGAACCACGGGTCAGTCTCCCCGCACTAGGGAATAAATATACTCCAACACAGTTGTGGATTTTTATCATTTAAATAGTTTACTAAAATGTTTGGCAGATATTAAGATACGGTATTCACAGATATTATTACAGTACTGTCGTATTGCGATAAAACGCGTAGCGGAAAAAGAAAACGAAACACGAGGCTTCGTATTTCGGAAAATAAAATATTCGTAACCGAACATAAAAGAAAATGCAATTGCACGAATATTCAGAAAAAGGGACACGTAGCGGAACCCCAGAATATACAATCACTTCTTATCACGGCAAACGCGCAGCGGAAAAGAGAAAAATATATTCGGAACGTATCTTTAACCCCCGTTCCGATTCGTAACAAAATGAGTCCTGCACAGGTTAAGTCCCAGAATGTAAAAGGTGTGTATGTGTGTAAGGTACCCGGGTACTGTTCAACTGGCCAGTGAAATTACTTAAGAAAGGTCTTCGACTAGTCAAGTTGGGGCCCTGTGGATTTTAAAGGGAAAACAGCAGCGTGCTCTTGGTATTATAAACGGCCTTGGAGGCCTCTCACCCATCCGCCGGTTGCTTTAGGCTCCGCTGACCCAGGACGTCTCTCCGCTGGACTTTGACTGGGGATACTAGCGGCCAGATCCGTTGTCTGACTTCCCGTAGCTTGTCCACGACTTTTCCTCAGCTCACCGCCTGCTCTCTGTCCCCGATCCGCTTGCGGTGACTCCTTACTCGAGGTCTTCGGTTGGTCCCCTCTACAACAACTCTGGAACTTGGAGGGCTCCTTCTCTTGAGGACTGAATGACCCGGTAACCGAACTGACAGGTCTCACTTCCTTTCCGCCCTAGGCCCTCTCACAAAAGTATGGCACTGCGTCTGCTCTCTCCCGTTCCCTGGCGCGCTCTCGAACTTTCTCCACGAGGCAGAGGATGTAAGTGTCCAGTCCCCACCCACTTCCTGTCTTCTTGCAAAGCATGCCGGGCATTGTAGTCCCAATGTCCAGTATCTCTGATCGCGATAGTCTCCATCTTGTGGCCAAAAATAGGTACTGCCACAGCAAGATTTTTAACACAGCGCTACAAGTGTAATTTCATAAGTTAATTTAAGGGGGGGTGTTTAGAGGCAGAGTTGAGGGCTGGGTAGGTGGAGCAACTGGTGGCGAGTAACTCTTATGGCCTGGTTAGTAGCTTTGGACTTTAAATTTTGAGCCCTGAACTAATATTTCTTCTACCACAAATTCTATCCCAAACCGTTTTAGACCGGGGTCAGACGAGCGCACTATGTGCGCCCATACTGATGTGCCTCCTGGCATCTGTCGAATCGTTGTGATGGGCTGGCCACATGCTGTCGCGCTGCACGAATTGTGTACGGAACAGCAGACGTGCTGCGTCCATGCTGAAAGCCTCCCCGTTGAAGCACTACGACTTGCGTTCGACGGTGCTGCAAAGTGTGATCCTCAATAGGAGGATCGAGTCTTGCAGCACTGAGCACACTAACTGCACTCAGCGAGGTGGCCAGACGGGTGTCAGACGGACGTTGAGTGGAAGGAACGTCCACTCTCACGGATGTTCCTTGCACTCTTAAAAACGCTCGTCTCACTCCAACCTTATAATATACATTTTCTCTTTCACTCTGATAAAATCCCTATCCAATATATTCGACCAGTCGTAATTGCAATGCAAAAATAAACAACCATGTTGAACATGAAATTACTCGTACGAACAACAAAATGATGATTAATGAAAAAACTAAATCTGCCTTCACCACGATGTCTCCATAAATTGGATAGACCAAAATTTGTCATGCAGCAATATACATAGAGAGGTGAAAACCAGGAGAATGACTGGAGAAGTGAAAACACTAGGTCAAAATAGCCAAACCAGAAAAATTCTCCCATTTATCTCACTTTCCAAATCAGCTATTTGGCCTAGATTGTTCATTCTCCTGGTTTTCACCTCTCTCTGAATAACCCTGATAGATGGGCAATGTGCTTAAACCAAGCAAAATAAAATTTATAAAAACCTGGTGGTTTTGAAATACAGGTGGAGGACCTCTTATCCGAAATACTCAGGACTCTGATCATTCTGGATTTCAGATTCTACAGGTTTTCCGAATCAGGCCGAATTCAGGAATCAGGAGTATTGGCTAATTGCCAGGGAAATATAGTGCAATTCGGTGACCTTCAGTGGCAGTGAAATTCCCCATAGAGAAGTAATGGTTAATCCATTCAGAGAATACCGAACTGCCCTGAAATGTTGGCGAAATGCCCAGATTTTTGATAAGTTCGACAGGTCTAAACAGGCGAAACCCATAGAATTTAATGGAAAATAAAATACTGTTTATACTTTTTTTAATTCAACCGTTTATTCTTTTCATTTGCAGCCTTTCATAAAAAGCCTTTTTATTTATCTATTTTCGAAAAAAAAATAGGCATTTTTCTGGATTTTTGTTTTAGGTAAAATTTTTGATTGCCATGTCTTCTAAATGGTGTTTCTTTTTATTCTGTAACAGACCTTTTTATTACTATTTATAGGACCGTTTTTATTATTTTCATGCATTTTTCTTTTTTTGTTTCAAATGCCATTTTTAAAATTGCATGTTATTTTTTCTCTTTACCATCAGTTTGGCGGCGTTCAGTTCTGAAGCTTTCGGGGAATCTTCGGCTGCATGCTTTAGTTCAGCTTGTCTGTTTGGCGGATCCTCAGCTGCGTTCGGCGGTCTGTTCGCCCCTTAGGGGACCCTGCGGTGAATGCTGAAATCACCGCAGGGTCGGTGAATTGAACTTGCCAGAGAGCACCGAAATTTCAGTGAAATGTGGTGCTCTCTGAATAAGCCCTATTGTGATATCCCTGAAAATAATATATATATATATATTTATATATATATAATTTATTTATTTAAGATAAAAAATGTTCAAGCAATCCACTTTATTGTTTTGTACCACTTGAGATGGGTTGGCGCAAAGGGTTTCAATGATGCTCTTAAACAGCTACAATTTCTGAATCCTGAGTCATGCACGATACATTGTAGAAATATGAAATGGCACAAATTATTCTGGAGTAAGATTTCATTTCAGTTTGTTTCTAGTTTCATCTTTTACATTACATTTAATATGGTTATTCACTCATGGGTCAATGAATAGGTCAAATAATTATTATATTTGTGTCATATTAAAAAAAAATATCAAATTGTATTGTTTTATGCTTTATTGTTCGTGAACTAAAATGTCAGTGTTGCATGTACAGTAATTATTGGACTGCCAGAAGTCAAATGAAAAACATCAACATGCTTTAATTAAAATTACAGTGTAGTACAAATGTTATATTTTAGCTGATAATAGCAATATCGCTTTCTAGCTGCTGAGATCTTTTAAACAATGTTTTGTTCTTCCTGTGGCATGTTCATAAATCGTCTAAAAAAAAAAATACTATAATTGTTAAAATGTTATAATTAACTATTTTTTTTCCTGTTTTGTATTTCCAGCAACACTTTGGGGAACAAATCCAGGAACCGTGCGGATATTTTCAAATCAAGCCATGGTAGAATTTATAACAGACTATAATTACAATAAAAATGGTTTTGAAGCAATTTACACAATATTTTCAGATAGCAGTGTCACAAGTAAGTGTATTTACTGCAAGCATACAGTAATTAATTTTAAATACTGTTATATTTAAAAGTTATGATATTGCTATCCATTAGAAATACACCATAGTACATGATAAGCTGAATACCTTAGATTTAAGTGGATTTTTTAGCTACACAGCCTTGATCATATGGAAACATGATAGATGCATACATATATATAGATACATACATACATAGATGCGTAGATACATAGATATATACATAGATACATGGATAGATACGTAGATACATACAGTTGCAAGAAAAAGTATGTGAACCCTTTGGGATTACGTGGAGTTTTGCATGAATTGGTCAAAAAATGTGCTCTGATCTTCATCTAAGTCACAACAATTTGAAAAACACAGTCTGCTTAAAATAATACAACACAAACATTATATGTTTTCATGTTTTTATTGAACAGATAAATGTAAACATTCACAGTACAGGGTGGAAAACGTATGTGAACCCCTAGCCTAATGACTTCTCCAAGAGCTAAGTGGAGACAGGAGTGAGCCAACCTCGAGTCCAATCAGTGTGATATTATTGGATGTGTTGCTGAAAGCTGTCCTGCCCTTTAAAAGCACACACCAGTTTTGGGTTTACTGGTTTCAAGAAGCACTGCCTGATGCGAACCATGCCTCGCAGAAAAGAGCTCTCAGAAGACCTACAATCAAGAATTGTTGACATGCATGAAGCTGGAAAGGGTTACAAAAGTATCTCCAAAAGCCTTGATGTTCATGTGTCCGCAGTAAGACAGACTGTCTACAAATGGAGAAAGTTCAGCACCGTTGCTACTCTCCCTAGGCGTGGTCATCCTGTAAAGATGACTGCAAGAGCACAGTGCAGAATGCTTAATGAGGTAAAGAAGAATCCTAGAGTGTCAGCTAAAGACTTACAGAAATCTCTGGCACATGCTAACATTTTTGTTCACACGTATACAATAAGGAAAACATTAAACAAGAATGGAGTACATGGGAGGACACCACGGAGGAAGCCATTGCTGTCCAAAAAGAATATTGCAGCACGTTTGAAGTTTGCAAAACAGCACCTGGATGTTCCACAGCACTACTGGCAAAATATTCTGTGGACAGATGAAACCAAAATTGAGTTGTTTGGAAAAAACACACAACACTATGTGGGGAGAAAACAAGGCACAGCACACCAACATCAAAACCTCATCCCCACTGTAAAACATGGCAGAGGGAGCATCATGGTTTGGAGCTGCTTTGCTGCCTCAGGGCCTGGACGGATTGTTGTCATTGATGGAAAAATTAATTCCAGAGTTTATCAAGACATTTTGCAGGAAAACATAAGACCATCTGTCTGCCAACTGAAGCTCCGCAGAGGATGGGTGATGCAACAGGACAATGACCCAATGCATACAAGTAATTCAACAAAAGAATGGCTTCAACAAAACAAAATACGCCTTCTGGAGTGGCCCAGTCAGAGTCCTGACCTCAACCCGATTGAAATGCTGTGGCATGACCTTAAGAGAGCGATTCACACCAGACATCCCAAGAATATTGCTACACTGAAACAGTTTTGTGAAGAGGAGTGGTCCAAAATTACTCCAGATCGTTGTGCAGGTCTGATCTGCAACTACAGGAAACGTTTGGTTGAGGTTATTGCTGCCAAAGGAGGGTCAACCAGTTATTAAGTCCAAAGGTTCACTTACTTTTTCCACCATGCACTGTGAATGTTTACATGTTCTGTTCAATAAAAACATGAAAACATATGTTTGTGTTGTATTATTTTAAGCAGACTGTGTTTTTCAAATTGTTGTGACTAGATGAAGATCAGAGCACATTTTATGACCAATTCATGCAAAACTCCACATAATCCCAAAGGGTTCACATACTTTTTCTTGCAACTGTACTATACATACATAGACATACAAAGATACATAGATGCATACATAGATAGAGACATACATAGATACATAGATGCATACATAGATAGAGACATACATAGATGCATACATAGATAGAGACATACATAGACACATAGATACATAGATACATACATACATACATACATACATAGACATACCTAGATAGATACATAATACGTAGTTGCATACATAGATAGATACAAACATAGATACCCACATACATGCATACATACATAAAATACCATGTATGGGACTGCACACAAGGTGCATTAAAACAACCGACTTTTCGGCTCGTACATGAGCCTTTCTCAAGGTTATAAATACTAATGTATCATTGTATATTTATACTTTTAAACAAGCATTGTAACTTACCGAGTCTGTGTCGCGCTGCCGTCTATCATGCCCACCCGGAAACCAGGTTTCCTGGCCAGACGCGTAACGCCTAATGAATAAGACGTACTTATTGCGGTACCATTGTTTCCAATTGTTATGGAATCCCCATACTGATTCTTCATATGTCCATGCTAGCTCTACGGAAAATGGAGGTTGATGAAAGTTAAGGATATAAACAAATATTTGCATATGTAGGTACTAAGTACCAAGACATGTTTGCTTCTTCTTTCAACAGACTGCATATGTACACTGAAAATTATACGAATGAAATATGCTCCTGTGTTATGAAAAAAGAGGAGATTGTTGGACAAGTTAAAAATAGTATAAATATGTTACAAGTGTATCAAATATGGGCTGGGCACAGCCAATGCTGAGTGTGATATGTCAATGATGGCTAACCGATTCCGCTTCTGCAAAATCCGTCCAGCACCAGCAGAACCCCCCAAAAAAAATTACATACAGTTGAGTTCAAAATTATTCAACCCCCAATGCTGTAAAGGGTTTTAGGGAATTTAGTGTACATTTGTAATTGTATTCAGAATGAAATCCTACAAGGACTTTTTAAAGAACCATATGCAACTAAAATGACATCAATTGGTTTTGTAATACAGTAGTAAATGTTTATTTTGTGAATTCTTCATTGACACAATATATTCAACCCCTTAAAGACTACCACTCTGAAGAACAGAGGTTCATTCAAGTGTTTTCAATCAGGTATTGAAAACACCTGTGGATGTCACGGAGCAGCAATAAAGCATAATAAGCACCAATTAGGCAGCTTTAAAATGACTGATACTCAGCTCCTTCTAGACATTTACTGGTGTGGTTACAAACATGGTGAAGTCAAGAGAATGGTCCAGGAAGACAAGAGAAGAGGTGATTACTCTTCACAGGAAGGGCAATGGCTATAAGAAGATTGCAAAGATGTTAAACATACCAAGAGAGACCATAGGAAGCATCATTCGCAAATTCAAGGCAAAGGGCACTGTTGAAACGCTACCTGGTCGTGGCAGAAAGAAGATGCTGACTTCGACTGCTGTACGCTACCTGAAGCGTAGAGTGGAGAAAAGTCCCCGTGTGACTGCTGAGGAACTGAAAAAAGATTTGTCAGATGTGGGTACTGAAGTTTCATCTCAGACAATACGGCGCACACTGCGTAATGAAGGCCTCCATGCCAGAACTCCCAGGCGCACCCCCTTGCTGTCTCCAGAGAATAAGAAGAGTCGACTGCAGTATGCCAAAAGTCATGTGGACAAACCACAGAAGTTTTGGGATAGTGTTCTGTGGATTGATGAAACAAAATTAGAACTGTTTGGGCCCATGGATCAACGCTATGTTTGGAGGAGGAAGAACAAGGCCTATGAAGAAAAGAACACCTTGCCTACTGTGAAGTATGGCGGGGTGTCAATCATGCTTTGGGGCTGTTTTGCTTCTGCAGGTACAGGGAAGCTTCAGCGTGTGCAAGGTACCATGAATTCTCTTCAGTACCAGGAGATATTGGATGACAATGTGATGCAGTCCGTCACAAACCTGATGCTTGGGAGACGTTGGACCTTTCAACAGGACAATGATCCCAAGCATACCTCCAAGTCCACTAGAGCATGGTTGCAGATTAAAGGCTGGAACGTTTTGGAGTGGCCATCGCAGTCACCTGACTTAAATCCGATTGAGAACCTCTGGTGGGACTTAAAGAAAGCAGTTGCAGTGCGCAAGCCTAAGAATGTGACTGAACTGGAGGCTTTTGCCCATGACGAATGGGCGAAGATACCTATAGATCGCTACAAGACACTTGTGTCAAGCTATGCTTCACGTTTAAAAGCTGTTATAACTGTAAAAGGATGTTGTACTAAGTACTAAGATTGAATGTCACTTGGGGTTGAATAAAACTGATAATGATGTGAGCACAGAAAAGACATTTGTGGTTATTTCATTATAAATGTTGTGTTATATTTGTCTGACCTACACGTGCCTCTTTGATTTAATTGTAAGCAAGATGACTGAATGATCAAAATCAATGTCAAACTGGTCAAAACACTCATTTTCAGTGGGGGTTGAATAATTTTGAACACAACTGTATTTACCTCTCATCCCGCGCCGAGAACGGTTGCCCGATCCACCTCTTCTGGCTGCAGAGAGCAGAGTGAGACTGGGGTAAAAAAGTCTCCAGTCTCCCTCCATGATCACTCCACCGACCTGCAGGTTCTCGCGAGAGGCGAGATCCTGCAGGTCATGTGACCGCAGTCAAAGCCTCCATGGAGTTCTACGGACTTCATGGAGGTGATTTTTGCGGCGGCACTAAAGCACTGCCTTGAGCGTCCTGAGACTTAGCGCTGCGTTACAGGGCAGGCTGCTGAATCAGCGCCTGCACCATAATATGGAGCTAAAATGGGAATGTAAAAGGAGAAACCTGCAGGCTCGGGTTTTTCTTCCTTAGCATCCCTGTTTTAGCGGGCAGTATGTAATACTGCCCAAGGTCTGCTATTAGGAGACCAGGAGTACTTTGGACCCCTGTATCACCATTTCTTACACCCCACAAGTTCAAGTTAAGTGCTATTGGACAGGGGAAGAGTCTGGCCTTTCTAATGATACCAAACATGACCATGTAAAATGTAAATAAAACAAAACTAACAATAAAAGAATGTAAAAACACACATCTCTTTTGTTCCAAAGCAAGTTTTGCTATCCTATTGAAAAATTGCCAAAAAGAAAGCAGCATCAAGGAATGAAGTGGTAAAAAATACACATCCTGCAAAAAACCCTCAGCTGCGGCCATATTTTGATGTCCAGAATTTTGGCTGCTCTGGGTCAAAATGGAGCATTATTTTCCATGGCTAGGGTTAAAAATTAACCACTTGGCTGCTAAGGACGCGCTCAGTACGTAGGTTTCTCCTGTGCTATGGATGCGCTGAGCGCATCCTAGCACAGGAGGCAGCAATCAGCCAGGATTCTGGCCGATTGCTGCACCCCCCAGTGCGGGCTGACATCTTGATGTCAGCCCAGCACTCTAGGACCCCAGGGAAGGTGCTTGAAAGAGAGTGGGGAGGTCCTTTGGACCTCTCTCCCTCTCGATCGGCTGGGGACAGCGGTGAAAGTCAGGCTCCATTTGGAAGGGCACAGCCTGCCCTTCTAAACTAAGGCTGGCTTTAACCCCTTGGGGGCCGGATCATGATTCGGTGCTGAAAAGTGGCGGATCGTGATCCTCTCCCAGAGCTGGCCGACATCTTGGATGTCGGCCAAGCTTCCGTGAACTCCCCCTGATGACTGGCGTCATTGTGCATAGCGCGATGACGTCAGTTTTGGAGTTAACCCCTAGCTGCCACAATGGTGGAGATAGATGATTCATTGGAACCCCTATCTCCTGAGCAGCTAGGGGTTAATGTTTGGTATCGTTGGATCGGCCAGAGCATGGCCTTTCCAAGGATATTAAACCTGACCATGGTAAAAGTTAAGAAAAAAATACAAATAAAAAAGAATATAAAAAAATATTTAAAAAAATAATAAGAAAAAAAAATAGGGTTTTTTTGTTTTGTTTTTTTTAATGCAGTAATATTGTTCCCTTTTCATTTATAATGTGAACAATGATGCTGCACTAACGATTTTTATATGGGGGTGCGTTTGTTAAAAATAGCATAATTTTCCCCCAAAAAAAATGTAACGAGTCTCCATTTCTAATTTTTTAATAAGCAAAACTCATAAAAAATATAACCGCAAATGCTCGCATGTTAAAATGTGAAAAAAACACACTTTACACGTTGTACATTATTGAAAATTAAAATGTTATTGCATTTTTGTTATACTATTCAGATAGGTCATGACATATACATATAATAATGATATATTATGAATCTGCCGAGTCTGCAGGAAGGAACGATATATAATATGTCTGGGTCATATAAAAAATATGGCTTGAAAACGCGTTTAAACATGATGAGTGAAACGGGTAAAAATGAGCTCAGCACACAGGTGTGAAATGGCTCAGCAGCGAAAGGGTTAAGGTTAGGGTTCCACTGATCCTATTGGGAACTCTCTCTCTATAGCAGCTTCTCTCTGTCCTATTATGCGGACCAACGAGGGCCTATTTCTTCACTTTGATAGGAGTTGACAGAATTTAGGCTGTTTGTCTGTTTGTATCCCCTAGGAGAGACTTAACTAGGTGTACCAATACCCTATGTGGCATTTATCACGCTGACTGGAGCCACAGAGACTTTTTTTTTTTTTTTAAATTTAAAGTTTTTTATTTTGAAATAAGTCAGCATTACATCATACTGTAAAATAATGGATGACCTCGCAGGGCCAAACAAGAAGACATAACAAGCAACGGAAACCACACATGGCCAAAAAAGTGTCATCGTAAAAACAGCGAATCGAAAAAATCTAAGGATAGCAATATGTTAGCAGAAAACATCCCCTAGACGGGGGGTCTCATCAAGGTGGGAAATCAAACATATATAAATGCAGCCACTTAAGGCCGGCCAAGGTAACTACGGTCAGCTGGTCAAAAAACATGCGTCGCAAAGAAGGACAGGGCGGTAAAAATAAGTAAAAAGGCAGAAAGTACCATGTGCAGGCAAAAAAGCAAAAGCCCTATGCAATGCAGGCTTGGACTGATCAAAACAAATTACGAACCGTCCTGAAAGTCCAGGCACTAGGCCAAGCTAGAGACCAGGGACACGTAAGCATATAAGAGAAATGCAGGGGAGGGGGTGTAATTCAGTAAAGCTCAGACCTGGAGAGGTAGAGGGCATAGAAACCAGCCTTCAATCCGGTCGAGGGTCCGGAGGATCTGGTGAGAGGCCCGCAGCCGCAAGGTCAATCCAAGCCACCGCGGGATCCGTGATGGTATAGGGGACATTTGCGTGGGTCACCACCAAAGCTCCTGCCAGACCCCAGCGATATCGGACACCCTGTCGGCGAAGAACTGATGTCACTTCACGAAAACGCCTGCGAGCCATCAGGGTCTGGAATGGGAGATCATGATACAGGGCCAGAATGGAGCCCTCAAAGCGTACGGGATCCCTCGCGCCCGGAGCAGACATAACCTTGACCTTGAAAGCCACTTCACGGAAGGCCACTACGACGTCTCGAGGAGCCCCAGGTGGGTTCGTCGCAGGTCTCCTGACCCGAAACACCGACCCAAGCATGTCAGGTGTGTCAGGGGGAAGCCCCGTGACCTGAAGCACAAGACGAGTCACGTAGGACGGCAGAGCGTCGGAGGTAATAGAGTCCGGGACACCCCTGACCCTGATGTTTCGGCGTCTGTGTCTCGTTTCAAGCATCTCCACAGAGCGTGTCAGAAGTTCGCCTTGGTATCGCAAACCAGCAACCTGACCAGACAGGTGAGTTTGTTCCGTTGTCACAGCAGAAGTCGTCTCCTGTACCACCTTCACCTGAGCACGCATCGCCGCTATCTCCGTGCGGACCGCCGCCACCTCAGGCTGCCACACCTCACGTATCACCCGAAGCTCCTCCAAGATCCTGCGGAGATCCCCTTCGTGGAGGGGAGATGGTCGTCCTCCTCCTGCACCTGTTGCTGTCGAAGTCCCGTCCCCACTGCAGACCGATGATCCGAGGTCACACTATTACTGGCGGAGGTAAGGGGAATCTCAGTCGGGTCCCCATCAAAAATATCCTCTGTGTCCGGCGTTGCCCCGGACGATGTCCGCATTGCTGATTTTCTCTTCTTCTGTGCCCGTTTCCTAGCAGCCGCCGAGAGGGGTCGGGAGTCAGACGCCGGTGACTGCGGGGCAAGCCAGGGCATCCCAGTAATACCCCCCTGAGGTTCATAGTCGCTGTCAGCCTCCGAGGAGCCATAGCCCGGGGGGAGGGAGGAAGAAGCAGTCAGTCCCGTAAAAGCGGACCCACCTCGCAAAACATCCCGAATGTCCCTCTGTCGGGGGGCCCGTCGCTGGGAACGACCGGTAGGCATGGTTCCGGAGATGCTGGGCTGGCACGAGGTCGCAGGGTGGTGAGGGAATCTCAATACGCCTCGAGTAGGCTTCCAAGATGGCCGCTGTGACTAGGCCCAAATCGCGCTGCCGGCAGCAATCTGTCCCCGGGCACGAAACTCAGGGCTAAATCAGGTACCTCAACTCTCCAGGATCCCTCTAGCCAACCGGAAAGCTCACAGGGCAGTGCAAACGGCGAAAAAAGCAATAAAATCCGTGGTAGACACAGAGCTCCTCCAAAATGCTGCTGCTCGCTTCCACAGCTAGCTCCGCCTCCACAGAGACTTTTTATCCCTTCTTTCGTTCCTCTTTACGTTCTGGTTTTGTTAGTTTCCAATAAAAGTTAAGTTTTACTTATAAGCTTCTATCTCAGTCAATCAATATCCTTTGTTCTATCCATGTTCCAGGGTTACCCCCATTTCTGTTGCTGGATATTGACTGTCACTATTCCTGCAGGGGTTTTCTTTAGTGCTTCTACTTATTTGCCTGCCTTAGTATAGACAAGGGATGTCCAATCTCCACCCCCAAGGCCCAGATGTTCATGAACTACAACTCCCAGAAATCTTTGACTGCATTAGATGGATGGAGAAGTATGGAAGTTGTAGTTCAGGGACATCTGGGGGGCCGGAGTTTGGACATCCCATATATTTCCAAAAGGTTAGGTTAGTATTTGTGCATGCTTAACCTGTATCCTAACATTCTGCTCCATTTTTGTTTCATGTTAAGGCAGCAGATTCTGCTTCTTTTTTCGATGTGAGCGCAACGAGAAACTGCTTTTCAGTTTTTAATATGTGAATTTTTTTTAGTTTTCCCCAAAAAAAAATTATAAAAGTAGTTCTGGCACTTTTTTTTGGGGGGGGGGGCGCTCCAGATTTCTCTGCCTCTAAGATGTAAATCCAGCCATGGCTGTCATGTTCATTTCCTTTGAGTTACTGAGGTAAATTTATTCTAGGTGTTATTATTCCTTTAAGGCTAGGGTCAGACGAGCGCAGTATTAACGTGCGTTTAGCCGCACTAAATCACGGCCGTGCTAGCAGCAAATGACGTCCAATGCCGGCCAGCATACGAAGAACGGCCGCACGAAAGTGCGGCCGCGCAACGCAAGTGGCAAACGAACGCATTTTTTCGAGAACGTCAAACCGCTAGTACTGACGTACAGAGTGCGCTGCGTCCGCTAGTGGCATGTGTGCGTGATTAGGAGAGGTCAGACGCTGCTAATGTCCGTCCAACATAACGTCCAGACGCAAAAAGTGTTTTATTGATGATCCGTACAAAATCACGGACGAAAATGCGCATCGTATGACCGCTATCTCGTATTCCGTGAAAAAATACATCCATTCGTTCGAACGCACTTTTTCACGGACAACGCAAAAAATGCGTTAGTCTGACCCTAGCCTAAACGCACGTTAAAAATGCGTTAGTCTGACCCCAGCCTTAAGGTGTTGAGGAAATGTTACCTTACCGCAGCAAATAAGGCTAGGGTCAAACTAAAGCATTTTTACACGCGAATGTAAAAAAGGGCGTCCGAACGCATTGCCGTATTTTTTCACGGAATGCGTGAAAACGGTCATAAGATGCGCATTTTTGTGCGTGATTTTTTATGGATCCAAACCAGGAAACTTTGGGTGTCTGGACGTTATGTTGGCCAGACACGAGCAGGGTCTGACGTCTCCAAATCACACACACACACCGCTAGCGGACGCAGCGCACTCTGTACGTCCGTACTAGAGGTTCTGCGTTCTCGAAAAAATGCGTTCATTTTCCACTTGAGTTGCGCGGCCGGACTTTCGTGCGACTGTACTTCGTATATTGGCCGTCATTGCCCGTCATTTGCTGCTAGAGCGGCCGTAATTAAGTGCGCCAGAACGCACGTTAAAAGTGCGCTGGTCTGACCCCAGCCTTAGTCTTAACAACGCATCCCATGTTTCAATTAAAGGTTTTGCTAACAAAAATGCTTGGCGCCTAAAAGGTTAACAGGCTTGATAGCTAATAATAAGTCCTGAATTATATTATTCAAAAAATTCAGACGCCATGCTAGAAACAAACCCAATATAAAGTCTGTTACATACTATGACATTTCTTGCATATTAAATATCATTTGATCATTCACGAATGCCTGGATCTTAGCTATTGTTCAATCCTTTTCTAAACTTCTGCAATGAGATATTTTCTTAAAGAGCGGCTCTAAAAGCTACCCCTAAGTAAAAGTATAGTGTAGGAAATGTACTATAATAACAGGTATGAACAGAAAGTGAATCAGATAATCAGAGGGAAAAAACAGCCATTCAATTGTAGTAGATGTGCGGAGCTTTTAGTGCTAGAGGCGATAGTCCACGTGAAGCCATTGGATCAAGCAACAGTTTTCTGTTCAGGATGAGGCATCACACGTATTCTCCATGTGAGACGTCTCAAATCAATATCTCACTTTGGCAATACACAATTAACTTGTCTTTTCAATGAAGTGTACTTTATTGTATTAATAATGAGTTAACAAATTATTCTTTGGCAAAACATGAAGACGTCTCAGCATTCTATGGTCGTAATAATGAGGATACATTGATAGATATAAAAATAGAGATAAATAGATTTTTTTAATACCTCAAGCTGTCATTCCCTGCCTCTCGAATTGACTGTTGTTAAAGCTTCCTTAATTCAAATAATCTCTGCCATTTACATTTGTAGCATTTGATTTTGTTTCCTTTGCAAATTGCATCTTTAGTTAAATGTTGTAAACACATAAGGCCAGATCTCGGTGGCCGTTAATGGCAAGCTGAAAATGTGTATAAGCTACGCGAGCCTTTATCCATTTGTGGCACTGCCATTAATGGTATAAAACAGCAGTGAGGGTTAACGGAAAAAACAACAAATAAAGGTAAATACGTAGCTTACTAGTGAAGACTCCTAAGGGATGGCTCCTCTTTATCCGTCAATAATACATAATAAGAATATAAGGAGTCTCACTGTAAGACAAATGAAAAAAACATAGGGCAGAACTGCATATATAAATGATACAGAAACCCCTGCTCATATAACATGCTCACAGGATATTAATGCAATAAGGGAACATCAATCAATATACTCAGCCACTGTAATCCGCCTGTAGACCTGTGGTGTAGCTGGAAACCGCTCGTGAATCAGCTTTCAGAATCAATGAACACCATATAGGATGCAGGATACAACAAAAAAGGCTGGACTAAATAAAAGTATCAAAATCAAATTTAATAGGACATAAACGCTGACGCGTTTCATTACATACAAGTAACTTTCTCAAGGCAAAAAGTCCATAAAAGAATCCATCAAACCCTTTTACATATATACCCTCTTAAATGAAAAAATACAGCTGATCCAAATTGAATCTGATCAGCCCCTTGTTCAATGGTGTCTGACATCATTTCTGTTTCCTGCCATCATATTTGTAGTTCTTTCAAAGCTTCACTGAATGTCAGCTGCAAGATGATACATTTCCAGTTCCTGCCACCATTTTTGTAGTTCTTTCAAGGTTCCACTGGATATTGACTGCAAAATTATTCAATTCTGGTTCCTGCCACCATATTTGTAGTTCTTAGATGTTTTTTGTCGGAATTATACTGAGATCTTTAACCACTTCGCTGCTGAGGACGCGCTCAGCGCGTCCTCGGCAGTCCCGCTGGTGTGCTGAGGACGCGCTGAGCGCGTCCCCCATTGGGGTCAGCGTTCGGCCGGGTTCCGGCCGATCGCTGGCCCCTCCGGTGCGGGCTGACATCCTGGATGTCAGCCCGGCATCCGGACCAGCAGCCGCCAGAATTAGGTGTCATCGCGGGGGCGCGATGACACCTAATTCAGGCGCCCCCCCCCCGCATGTGCGGAGGAGGCGCCTGAAAGGAGGGGGGGGAGGTCCTTCGGACCTCTCTCCCTCCCGATCGGCGGCTCTGCGGGGGTTAACCCAGGCATCATTTGGAAGGGCACAGCCTGCCCTTCCAAATGATGCCTGGCATTAACCCCTGGGGAGCTGGATCGCGAATCGGCGCTGAAAAGCGCCGGTTCGCGATCCTTTCCCGGAGCTGGCCGACATCTTGGATGTCGGCCAAGCCTCCGGGAACTCCCCCAGAGGACTGGCGTCATCGTGCGTAGCACGATGACGCCAGTCCTAGAGTTAACCCCTAACTGCCACCAACTGTGGAGATAGGGAGTTCCAATGAACTCCCTATCTCCCGATCCGTGGCAGCTAGGGGTTAAATTTTGGTATGGTTGGATCGGCCAGAGCATGGCCGTTCCAACGATACCAACATGAAAGTGAAAAATTTTGTAAAAAAAAAAAAAATGAAAAATAAAAATGAAAAAAAATTAAAAAAAAAATTAAAAAAAAAAATTAAACACTTTTTTTTATTTTTTTGGTTTGTTAATGCAGCAATATTGTTCCATTTCAATTATAATGTGAACAATGATGCTGCACTAACGATTTTTGTATGCGGTGCGTTTGTTAAAAATAGTGTCATTTTCCCCAAAAAAAATGTAATGAGACCCCATCTCTAATTTTTTTAACAAGCGCACCCCATACAAAATATAACCGCAATTGCTCACATGTTAAAATGTGGAAAAAAACACTTTACACATTGTAAATTATTGAAAATACATATTTTATTGCATTTTTTGTTATAATATACAGACATGACATAACGTATACATATAATAATGACATATTATGAATCTACCGAGTCTGACGGAAAGAACGATATATAATATGTCTGGGTCATATACTAAAATAAGCCTTCAAAACACGTTTAAACATGATGCGCAAAACAGGTAAAAATGACCTCAGCATAGGGGCGGGAAAAGCCTCAGCAGCGAAAGGGTTAAGAACTCTGTGAAATATTGGTATAATTAAAAAATGTATCAATCTCCTCTAGCCTAATAGGATACTAATGAATGAAAATAATCTAAAGGGAGAGGATATAATAAAAACCATGAACACTTTACAGGCGGATTACAGCGGCTGAGTATATAGATTGATGTGCCCTTATTGCATTAATATCCTGTGAGCATGTTATATGAGCAGGGGTTTCTGTATCATTTATATATATGCAGTTTTGCCCTATGTGTTTTTCATTTGTCTTACAGTGAGACTCCTTATATTCTTATTTATATACTGCCATTAATAGCTCTATTACAGGTGCAGTATCAGCACAACATGGTTCTCTACCGGGAGAGGGGGAGTGAGGATATGAGCCCAGGGTGTGGTGATACAAATAGGCAGACAAATGAATAGTTCAAAATGGGCTTATTGGAATGAATATAGACTTAAGGCAAGGCAGGTGAGATGGATTTAGGGTTCCAGTTGTTTTTTAATTCTCATCAGCTTCAGACTTACAAAGGGGTTAACCTCTCAAACTGTTTGAACCAGGTTACATTCATGGCAGACTATTCTGTTGTATGGGTTTCCTGCCATCAGGGAAAATACGGATTTGCGGATACCAGCTATTGTTTGCATGGTCTGTTTGTTTTTAGATTCATGTGATATTCTCTCCCTGCAGGGCCATCTTTAATGCAGGGCAAAAGGGGCAGTTGCCCCAGGTCCAGTCATTGCTGTGAAGCCCAAGGCAGCTGCCCCATGAGCCCGCAAAATCCACAGCTCTGCACCAATCTGTCAGCCCTGCCTTTGAGAATTTACTAAGCCCACTGACATCATTGTGCATGGGAGCAATGTCCTCAGAAAAAGGACCCCCCTTGGCCAGGTAGGGATTCCCTATGGAGGAGATACAGGAATCCTTTGGCTCTCCAGAAAAATAGAAGCTGGAGGGTCATGTGAGGCATTGTTGGAAAGGCCAGAAAATGGCCTTTCCAATGATATACAAAATGACCAGGTTATGTATAAAAATATTTTTTAATTTTTTATACTATTGCACCACTATTGTTCACTTTTCAATTATAAAGCATACAATAGTGCTACACTTACTCACCAAGTGTGGAGCTGATGTCACAATGTGTTATTACAATTACAATATTACAATATTATAATATTATCAAAATCCTAAACCACCGCACTGCACTGCAGCGAGGAATGCTAGGGGTACTTTGAAACCCTGCGCCTCTAATCTTTACAGCAGACAAGGTCAAGTAAGAAAGGTCAGAGTCTGGTCTTTCCAATGATACCAAATCTGACCACACAACGTGTAAAAGTAGAGAAATGAACAAAAAAAATGTAATGCATAATTAATTTTTTTCCTCTCTGTACTAAGGCAGAGACATTATGTGCTTTTACATATAAAGCAAACAATGCAACTCACCTTCTCATTTCCCACATCAGGACCAAATGTGGAGCTGATGGTGCATTCGTTATTATGCATTCATCCTTAAATACAAGCTTCTGCACAATTGAGAGGAGAGCGGGGGATTTTTGGACCCCTGTATCTCCATTCTTTACACACCACCAAGTCGTGTAAGGTGTCATTGGACAGGACAATCTGGCAGTCTGGCCTCTTTAATAATACCAAACGTGTATTATTACCAAATACCAAACGAGAAAAATTGCATGGGGGGCCCAGAGAATGTTTTCCCAGGGCTCAATGAATATTAAAGACGGCTGTGCCTCCCTGTGTAATCAGATACTCAAAAATCTGAATCCCCCTGTTTATCACCTCCATCTGCTATTGTTCTAATGTTATTTTATTTGCTTGTTATTTGTTGATGTTTTTTTCTCCTTGGTCTTTTACTGTTCAGTATGTGTGAACGCAACGTACTTAAAGTCAGTAATATTGCCAGCTTTAGACAGGTCTAGACTGGTTCTTGGGTGAAGCTGCATTACCCTACATCAAGGTTCAGGTTGATGTCTGGGCATAAAGCCGATACCAAGCGAGAGGTTCAGTGTTCGGAGTGGAGGAAGCTGACTTTATCAGACATACCCACTAGGGGTTTAGAGGTCTGCTACACCTGGTATCTAGGATGATGTTGAGGGACAGGACAGGAAAAGGGCTGACCACAGGATGTTTTGAAACTACATTTCCTGTGATGCTCGGCTGCTCATTAGATTTGCAAAGCCTCAAGGGAAATATAGTTCCAAAACATTTGGAGGGCCAGGGTTGCTGACCCCTGATTTATAGGAATATTTAATGTTACTATATGTCATTTTGCTGCCCTGTTCTGGGTTACTTATAATTAATAGAAATCCTGGTGAAATTTGTCGCTGATAAACATTTTATAAATATCTGTCAGAAACAAATACAGCAGAATTTCTATTAATTACAAGTATCCCAGGACAGGGCAGCAAAATGACATATTGTAACATTAAATATTCCTATAAATCAGGGGTCCGCAACCCTGACCCTCCAAATGTTTTGGAACTATATTTACCTTGAGGTTCTGCAAACCTAATGAGTAGCTGAGCATCACGGGAAATACAGTTTCAAAACATCTGGAGGGCCGTAGTTGCCTATACCTGATCTAGACCAAATAGCTGATTTGGAAAGTGAGATAAATGGGAGAATATTTCTGGTTTGGCTACATTGACCTAGAATTTTCTCTTCTCCCGCCAATTCTCCTGACTTCACACTTTAGTGAAAAGACCTGTTTGTGTCTCACGATCTCCAACAGAATGTAAGAGGTCACACAAAAATATTTTTGTAGATGTATGGGAACTTTCCAGCAGTGACGACAATCAAGTAGAACATAATTTCATGAAACTAACTTCCTTCCTGTGAATGCAGATTTTTACCCAAGTCTGGTCTCCCAGCAGTTTTATTATGATATTATTTGCTTTTTGCAGTTATTTAGTGAGGATTTTTATTAACATATAATGAAGTAGCATTCCATGTGCGATGACTATCCTTTACAGCCGGCATCTAGAGGTTGCGAAATCGTTGCGGCAGATATATTTATTCCCTTTTACTGAGCATTTGGATAGCCTGAGTATAACCGTTCCCTTCATTTATGTTGCAAATTGAGAACAGCATTTGTTTCCAACATCCCCACTCGTTAAAGAACACTTTAAGAGCTTACGAGGCAAAACTTTATCGTTACAGTTGAGATTTATCAAAAGTCACTTAAACTAAAGTTATGGCTTTTAGGCTTTTGCTTTATTTATGTTTATTTAAAATTGCTTGAGCTCCAACTCTTCTGAGACGATATTACTCCACTGTATGATTTCCTGTGATAAAACTATATTGTAGAGTTAATAGAAATTCAAGTTTCAACCTTTTTTATATAGTGGGGCACTAAAGTTGCTATTGGTATACCATCAGTTATCCACTTTATGGCTCCTAAAGTGCTTTTAAAACAAATACAGAAGCTAAGATTTATTTTTAGGAATATCATTACAGTTGAAATATATATGTGCTCCAATGTAAGGTTAAAATAAACACCATTCAGCTGAAAGCAAACTTTGTTCTAAAAACTAACCACATCTTACCTCCTTTTTATTAGTCCTCGTATTGTTATAAATATATCTGTATTTATTGATTTGTACTTTTAAGGAGTTACGTTTTAAGGGTGATTTCTTCGTTCTAGACAGAATCATTATCAAACACAAAAGACCAGTGGATCGGTCTGAATGCCCCCTTCCGCGGCACATGATTTGGTCCAGTATTTTAACACCAAATTATTCTGAAAGCTCCATATTGCGTCAATTATATTGTCACTGGAAAAAGAAGTATACTGTAAAAGTTATGAGATGACCGTTGTGGGACTCCTATATCCTTACTGCTCAAACTTCTCAAAAGAAATGGGAATAACTCTCTGTTTATGGGCGCTGTAATGATATCTGAAACGTACCTGTCAAGAATTTAAGCCAACAAGATAACTTCACTTTTAGTAAAAAGATGCCATACAAATTATGCTTAGAGACCCAGGTACCATAATCAGGACTTAAAGTATAGAACATTTGTAAAATAGTGATTAACCTCTCCAATACAAAATACTTTTTGTTGAAAAACACGTTATCATAGCGTTTTTGAAACAAAAGATGCAAAGTCAACAATTAACTATAGGGTAAAATGGAAATTTTTACAGAAATTGTTTATCTGAGATTATTACTGAGTTTATAAAATCAAAATAATGTCGCTTTGTTCATTTTTATTTTTTCTTATTGTTTAGCCTTCACAGAAATATTGTTGGGAGGAAAGGTTCTAAACTCTAGATGATGTCCCTTATCTTACACAATGGCACATGGAGGCTGCATTATTACCATATAGGCAGAAGTAGCCTTTGTGTCAAATACAGTAAATGTGATGCAGATAGATAATAAAAATGGTCACATCTCTGTTTATGGGGATTTGCAGTGATCATAATGAGATTATTAGAAATGCAGCTTCCAAGAAATATCAATAAAATATAAAAATAATATCTGTATGTGGCATAATGCCTGTATATGGGAATTACAGTAACACATTGTATCTGTGCTCTACAGGGGTTTTCAGTCATTATAACCCCCTGAATCGTATCCCCATACAACAATGAATGACCCCAGAGCTCTCCCTGTTTCTGAACTTTTTGTGTTACAATGGGTGAGGTAGCTGCTCCTTGTAGCTTGTTTAGACTAAGATATGGTGAAAAGGAGAGAGATAAGATAGCGTGTTTAATTTCTTTATAGGAATCACACTATTATTGCTTTAACAATATATGCAAATGATATGTCGATATGCAAATGATTGTTTTTACAAGTATTACTATACAAAATTGAGTTAACTTGATTTTGGGAGTGAAGCGATTAAGAAACATACAGGTCTATTCACTGACAGTTAAACTCAGGAGAATTGGCAGGACAAGTGAAATATCTAGGTCAAAATTGCCAAACCAGAACAATTCTCCCATTTATCTCACTTTCCCAATCGGTGATATGCAAGGTTATTCAGAGAAAGGTGAAACTCTGGAGAACCTTTGGAGAAGGGAAAATTCTAGGCCAAAATAGTCGAATCAGAATAATTCTCCCATTTATCTAACTTTCCAAATGGGCTATTTTGACCTAGAATTTTCACTTCTCCAAACGTTCTCCAGAGTTTCACCTTTCTCTGAATACCCCCGATGGTCTAGATTGGTCTCTTCTCCTGACAATTCTCTTTAGTTTCATCTTTAGGGAATAGACCTGATAGTAGATACAATCGGATAATAAAGACATTCTGATGACTAAGTCTCAAAGCAATATTTGACTAAATCAAACACGTGATTTGATTAAACGGATATATTGATGTGCCATCCAATGTATACTGCGAAACTGTCATAATGCCAGTGGTTATAAAGATATACAAAAAGCAAAGGAGTTTTGACATGTATGTGGCGGAAATGTACCTACTGTTCTTGCAATGTTCTTGAACCCAGGACATACTTGAAAACGAGAGAAATCTCAATGTATCCTTCCTGGTAAAATCCTTTATAAATAAATAAATCACAAAAAGGAATCACTATGCAAATCCAAATTATTTTTTTTAATTGCCCTTTTCCATGTCTACAAACACATGTAGCAATGACATCTTATTACAATATCTTATTGCAACACCTGCTGATCCCTTTATTAATTAAAATAATTTTGTTGGTTTAAGATCAGGAAAAAATTGACTGCAACTTTGAAGATGGATTTTGTTACTGGATTCAGGATTTTGAAGATGATGCTGAATGGGAAAGGATGAATGGTCCGACTTTCCCACCAACATCTGGACCTAACTTTGACCACACATTCGGCAATTTTTCTGGTAAGCTTCCACCACAAACTTTCCAATGTCAAGACATTTCATAAGAACTGGAGTTACCACTGGAGCAATTATTGTAATTAATCCAGTTTAACTACTTTAATGACCCAATTTGTAGGACTGATAATGGAATAGAGCGTTCACGTAACAGTCCCAATCCAGTTTGGCACAAACAGTCAGGAGAGACCCTCCAGAGGATGACAAAACACAATAGATGTAAGGAACACAAAGTTCATACTCGTTGGCATAAGGCGTGATAGAAATGGCATACATTGAGTAGAGGTTGCCACATCAAATTGTAATAAAAATTAAAGCACCTGGACTGTGAAATACTAGAAAATAGACCATTTAGAAGCACAAATTCTTGCATAGGGTGTCAAGAAACCCTAGAGCGAGATGGCTGGCAAATAAATTACACGGATTATGCACTTGATAAGCAAATAATGAGGAGTTAAGTGATCACTGAGGTTCCTAACATAGTATTGAGTAAATTCAATTGACCTGATATAGTCAAAAGAAGCAAAGTCAAGAAGGTGGGAGGTGACTTTATATCCTTTACGTTCTGATGGGTTCCATGTAGCATGCAACAATAACAGCGCATTAAACAGAGAAATCCTGAGCAGAAATAAAGAGTACAGGTGTGAGTAATGCTAATGAATTTGTGTTCACAAGGCAACTATGTAAGCATTAATGAGTTGTTAGTCGTGCTGAAATGGGAAGCCATGGGTGACTGACATTTTGACTCACAGTGACTAGTAGCATTGTGAATCTCGATGGGTTTTAAGAAGGTACAAGACAAGAGTATCAAAACAGCAGATATTTACAAACGCTCACTGCTAGCATGATTAAATAAGTACAGAAATTGTATTTAATTGTTGCACTTAAGATTTAGAACCATGCTAACAATGATTAGCATATGGCCCCCTTGGGATCCTACTTTATCTCTATAACTAGGTGACTGAGTGTCTTATTAGCGTTCATTACATGTAGTGGCAACAGCAACCTTGTCAGCATCCATGCTAATTAAAACCTAAATGCACAGTAATTCCATTATAACTTTTTACAGTTTATGTAAATAATAGATGTTCACTTCACAGTATAAGGAATTGTACTTTTGTTTTGTATTTGCAGTGTAAGGGCTTGTAGGGAAAACTGATTAGTATGGGAAACAATGTATGTAAGAGACAAAACGTGGCTTGCTAGGATTACACACCAGTTACATTGTAGGGTGATAAATCTGACAGGGGTTGCTGCACCTCTCGTGCAGGGATGACGTCCTTGGCAATCAGTACAGGCCACCCTCTTTGGGTGAGAGCAGGCTGATTTGCATATGGAGCATTCATCCCTGTAATGGCACAAGCAAGCTAAAACCTTGTGAGACCTGAACGGCTCCACTGTAGAGCAAGCCACTAGTGCTGTTGCTCGTCCTCAGGATCCTCACACCCCCCTTTCCCTCATGATAAATCTGACATCCTGAGATGTGACTTTAATTTCAAATTAGATTTCTGTATGTTTTTTTTTGAGTGGAAAAGAAACAAAAAATAAATGCCAAATTACCTCCAAAATATTATCTTTTGCACATGCGTACCACCAAAAGATCCGAAGTTATAATTAAACATACTGGGTCCTATTACATTCCCGTTAGCGCTCACCTGTGTGAACGTTAACGTTAGCAATGGTGGCCCTAGCGCGGGCACACCATATTACAATCCCAACGCTAACGGGTTGAAAAACCACCTCCAACCAACCAACCTCCTCCTCTTGCTGCCGGGAGCAAGGAGAGACTGGGAGAAAAAGTCCCCCAGTCTCCCTCTGCGGATCACTAAACCTACCTGCCGGATCTCGCGAAGCGAGATCCTGCAGATCATGTGACCAGCAGAGCAGAAACTCAATGAAGTCCTATGGATGCCATGGATGGGATGCTCGCGGCGGCGCTTAAGGCTGCCGCAAGCATCCCGAGGTTTGGTGCCGTGTTACGGTGCAGACAGCTTTTTTATGGAGACATACACACACCTTATCATTGCCTTTACAGTGCATTTAGACTGTGTACACTGTAATTGACAGACAGAAGTCTCCCTCTTCTTGTCAAACCCGGTATAGCACTGAAGCTGTCAAATATCTCAGACAGAAGACTCTTTATTGGCAGCTTCAGCAATTACAGTGCATTGGCTGATATGGCCGTTATACTCTATCTTCAGGAACATATTCTGGAGTCCATTTTCAAAGAAAATTGCAGAAAAATTAATTTGTTTGCACTTCTCCAGAACAAGTCCAGATGGAGTTCATTATGTACACCTCATGATGCTTTTGAAGATCAAGTTATCTCAGTCTTGGGCATATTAAAAAGTAAAGTGTGGAATTATAGCATGTGTAGATATTATAATAATGCATCTAATTTTTTTAGAAGTTTTTTTTGCAGTACAAAATTCAACTATTTTACTTAAAAAAATAATCAGTTTAGCCTCAAAAATTAAATATGTAAGAATCACACTACTCCTGGGCAGCACAGCAACTCTAGCAGACATCCACATACTATTCATCAAAGGTCACCCAGGATTAGTAGGATTGTGCAAGCAACAAATTCTTCTGGTGTTGACAGATTTCTGCTAGTAGCTGCCAGGTCATTTGCTGCTTGTTACCCTTACTGGGTGTATCCGCTATTGAGTGTGGATATAACCCATCAGTTGTTCTGTACTGAAATAGGCTGAAGTCCATATATTTGGATGTTTTGGTGTTGGCTCATTTGTTGAAATACACTTTTTATTTCTCAGATTATTGTAAAAGAAATTGTAGCACTTTCTAAAGCAAACTCATTAGAAATACAAAGAAAAAATAAGACATTTTAGCTCATTTTTGAGATACTCTATTGGTTTGGGTTTGGATCTCCTTTCAGATACTCTGTGTTGCTGTGTGTTTTTTTTTTCCATGTATTGGGTCCTATTCCAAGGTTGGTGTTAAACATGGTGTATTAAAATTGATGATTTAAAAAAAAAAAAAAGATTTTTTTTTATTTCAATTGGATTTATTTGATTTAAAATTGGATTTACTTTAAAGAAATGCTTCTGGAGGAAAATCTAAGGTATATTATAGTTCAGGCTGGGGTCAGACTAACGCATTTTTAACGAGCATTTAGGCGCACTTAATCACGGCCATGCTAGCAGCAAATGACGGGCAATGACGGCCAATATACGAAGTACGGTTCGAGCGAATGTGCGGCCGCGCAACCCTAGCAGCAAACGAACGCATTTTTTCGAGAAAGCAAAACCGCTAGTACTGACGTACAGAGTGCACTGCGTCGCCATATCGGCGTGATTAGGAGACGTCAGACGCTGCTAATGTCCGGCCAACATAACGTCCAGACACCCAAAATTTCATGGTTTGGATCCTTAACAAATCACGCACGAAAATGCGCATCGTATGACCGTTTTCGCGCATTCCGTGAAAAAATATGTCAATGCGTTCGGACACACTTTTTGACGGTCGCTGAGAATAATGCGTTCATTTGACCCTAGGTTACTCAGCAAGAAATAAAGCTTGGTTATGCAGAATGAGGCTGTATATTCATGGAATATTTACATTTTTGGTAAACAAATTACATTAATCCAAGTTCTTCAAGCTGTGATCAGATGCTCTTTTCCACATTAAAAATAGTGTCAAATAAACAAAGGTCAGGAAAATACATTAATCCCATTGTTGTTCTGAAAATATATACAGTATATATACAAACAATGAACACATTACCTTAAATGCTAGGTTTCAAGGTTGTTTTGAGTGAAATACATCGGTACTAAGCTCAAATTGTGAGGAGGGAGGGGCAAACAGTAACAATGAAAGTAAAACTTTCTGAATGACTTAAAACACTGTCTTCTCCCATGGTTTATCAGTTTTTCTTGTGGACCCAGCTGATGTTTAAGTGTTTTTTTTATAAATCTTTTTTGTTTAACCACCTACCGCTGAGTAGATTGTGGCCACCAGGGCGTCTCCAGCTACTGTGGTACACCCCACATCTGACCCACCTACGCAGCTGATGCACGGCACGTCATTGGCCGCAGGGGGCGGCCTCGGTTCCGGCCATTCCATGGCAGGGAATGATGCACGCTGTGCGTTAGCTGCTGGGCAGACCTAACACGGCTCATAGATGCCAGCGTCTATCGAGTCTTGCTGAAGGTGATTTAAATCAAATCCATCCAAACTGGGCGTCAGTCGTTTTCCATTAGCGCCTGCCATTTAACACCTGTATTATGAGGCAATCGCTTTGTCAGCAGCTCAAGTCATAATACTTCTGAGATTTTAAGTGTTGACACCAGAGATACTAAGTCCTGCACTGTTATCATCTTCAGGAGTTCATAGGACTACATGGAGCCAGACGCGTTCTTGTGCGAGTGTAATCTGATTTGTATAACAGAGGGATAAGCGGAGGAACACTGGGAGCTATTTTTTCCCAATGCTCATTTACCTGCATTGGATTGCGCCACTCTCTCCACCGAGGGATCTAAGGTAAGTATGGGATTTTTTTTAGGGTCAGCTTAATGCGTTAAGTGATTGCTCTTCTGCAGAATCACTTAACACCAGCCTTCCAGAGACATTATTCTTTTCAGAATCATACCAGGCACAGATGAAGAACGAGCTGTTTGAAATAGTTAATTTTTCATCTAGTAGCTCACTTTTAATGTCTTCTATATAAAATGTAGGAGATGACAGTGTACAGTAAGCTAGTGCTACAAATGCGAAGCAAGCTGAGCTTGTATCTGCAATGGAATAAGCAGTGAAAACAATAAGCACACACTGTTCGAACCATTAATGGCAACACTGGAATTGAACTCATTTTTTTATGTTTTCGTTCTTCACTAGGTTAGGCCCCCACCCAAGTGATTTGCATTGATGTAGCAGTGGGATTTATACTTCAACCGCCATTTAAGTAGACAATAAAAATCTCTTTTTTTTATTGTAGGTCTATTGTGAATGTGAAACTTTATAACAAACCAATTTGTTTCAATTAATCGAATCGATTTGTTACGTATAATTTTGTTTCGTTTCTACCACGATTCGTATGAAATCATTTCTTATTTCGGAAGTACTTCCAAAATATAAATTAACGGAATTTCGGACGAATTGCGATTCGTTACGAATTAAAACGCACACCTCTATTATTAAGGCTAGGGTCTGACGAACGCAGTTTTAACGTGCGTTTAGCCGCACAAAATTACGGCCGTGCTAGCAGCAAATGACGTCCAATGCCAGGGAACACACGACGAATGGCCGCACGAAAGCTCGTCCGTGCAACGCAAGTGGCAAACGAACGCATTTTTTAGAGAACGTCAAACCGCTACTACTGACGTACAGAGTGCGCTGCGGCCGCATAGCGGCGTGTTTGCATGATTGGGAGACGTCAGACGCTGCTAATGACCGGATAACATAACGTCCAGACACAAAAAGTGTTTTATTGATGATCCGTACATAATCACGGACGAAACTGCGCATCGTATGACCGCTAACGCGTATTTCGTGAAGAAATACGTCCGTTCGTTCGACCGCACTTTTCCACAGACGACGCGAAAAATGCGTTCGTCTGACCCTAGCCTTAATTCTGAGAGTAGTTGCTACAATTTTTGACTTTTGACAAAAAATAAAATATTACAGAATGTGTTAAATTGTTAATATGAATAAAAATTGTAAGTAATATTATACCATTGTATATTGTAAAAGCATCTAGGATTCTCGTTCAACTGCTCTTTAGATCTTATAATGTCAAAAGTTGAGAATATTCAGCAAATAAGTTGGACAATTACAATTTGAAGATTCATATTTTAAATTCAGTTTGAATATTTATATTTGAAACCTCTTCAAGTCGACAGTAACCAGTAACAGGGGAGTTAAATAAAATCCTGTTCGAAAAAGTAAAATCTCTTCAACCATAAAATATTTACTTGCACAGGTAAAATGTAACTATAGATTTAAAAATTCATTTGAATTTCTATTATTCCCTTGTTTCCGTGAGACATGTCAGAAAGAGACAGACTCTGATTCAAAAGTGCTGATGTTTGAAATGTTTTCTATATATACACAATATTTCATGTGATAAGTTTGAATTGTTACGAGCTGGCAGCATACAAAGCTCGTATTCATTTTTATAAAAGAGATCTCCTTTTGCAGCATTTATTCTGAAAGATATAAAAAAAATCCCCGTAAGCGCAATAATAAATAGTCTAAAGAATATACAAGGAACTCCACAAAATTACAGGTAAGGTATTATGGGATCGATTTAATTCTATTGACCTATTATTCTAAAAAGATAAAGACAGCTTGCGGCTGGTAAAAAAAAAAATTCCGCAAGATTGGCTGATTCAGTTGAAAAAATTCAAAAAGATTAGTCCAGCAAGAATTTGTATGCAGTATTACTTGAGAACAACACTAGTGAAATACATAAAAGCACCGGCACTGGCGGTATCCAAATTGAGTTCCATAGGACTCTATTCTGTCACTGAAAAATTGCCCAAAAGGGAGTCTTTTGACAACATAGAAGTGAGTGACTACTGTATTCAGCCTTTATTCAGCTCGGCACGTTAGCCTTTGAAATAGCAAAGCCGGATGAGTCACGACAGTAATAGCCGTGCCGTGTGCAATGAATACTGATCGACATGGAATGGTACCCTCAGACACAATTAAATGTTAATGCTTATTTGCATGTAACCTTGTAATTCAGACTATAAAATACCTTGGGCCCTAATACATTCTTAACGCTTTGCGTTAGCGCTCAGATATGTGAGCGTTAACGTTAGGTTAAGTGACTTTATCGCACGCTCCTAATATTACACACTGAACGGGAATAGGTTAAAGAATCGGTTAGCATGTCGGTGCTTGCACTTGTTTACGTGAGTTTACTGTACTTTGCGCTCCCCATGTTAAGTATAGGGAGCACAAAGTCCTAACGCTGTGGAAACAAAAATGTTAACCACAGCTCAAAGGTTTTGCTA
The DNA here is from genome assembly GCA_009667805.1 of Leptobrachium leishanense. Lineage (NCBI taxonomy): Eukaryota > Metazoa > Chordata > Amphibia > Anura > Megophryidae > Leptobrachium > Leptobrachium leishanense. The sequence goes on from CM019064.1 coordinate 45,152,052, forward strand.
ACTGATTCTGCAGAAACGGAATCATTTATCACCGGCTTAAACCTCTCCAAAAATCTGATACTCATACCTCATCCCACGGCTTGAATGGTGGCCCGATCAGCTGCTTCTGGCCCTGGGAGCAGAGTGAGACTGTGGACAGATAGTCCCCAGTCTCCCTGCCCCGACTCACTCAGCAGCCCTGCACAGGGCTTGTGGCCCGGCAACACAACCCTCCATGGAGTCACTCAGGAGGAGATACTCATGGCGTAGCTTAAACGCTGCTGCGAGTATCTCCTGACTTAGCACTGCGTTACAGGGCTGCTGGATTAGCGCCTGCCCCATAATATGGTGCTAAAACAGGATTCTAACGGGAAACTTTGCAGGTACAAGTTTTCGCTGTCAGCGTCTGCATTTTACCGCATGGCCCCTTGTGTCTACAATACTCAACTAAACAAATAATAAGTGTAGAAACCAAGGTCCTTAAACAATAAATCAGTGCAGAGAGAATTATGTGAGCGAGATCTGTTTTTTAAATGTTGAAACATAAAAAGAAAAATGTGGAATTCGGATGCTTTGTTTATCTCCAGGGAATTCTGATTCGATATGTGGATGCACAAATAATAATGATAATCATAGCAACATAATAATGGTAATAATAATAATAATAATATTATAGTGCTGGAAAGTACAGGCACAGGTAGATGGGTTAAAAAAAACAAACATATGTCATTCTGAAAAGAAAAAACACTTCCAGGCGCACCTTACTAAAATTTCCACTTTTTTTAAAACAAAAAATGGCCAATGTGCAAACATCAAATGAATTAATATTTAAACAAAACAGTGGTTATATTATAATGATAAATGTGTATAACTTAAGGAATACTTATAGTTCAGTGGTGTTTCTTTTTTTTCCCCTCTCCCAGCATGGGGTCCTGCGTTATAGTGTTCCAAGAAAAAAGGAGGGGGGAGGGTATTTCTCCACTTGTAAAAAAAGGCAGCAGAGCAGCAGATAATTCAATTAAAATGCATTTATTAATCAATAAAAAGGTAGACCTTCAACTATAAAATCAATTGTTAAAGTACTAATTAAGTAGGATCAACAAAAACGCGCTTTCACCAATAGGCTTCATCAGTTGTTATCCTGTTATCTGAATGATCAGTCTGTGCAAGAAGTGCAAAAAGTCCAAGTGCACTTCTTGCACAGACTGATCATTCAGAAAGGATGTGAGGGCCGAAACGTCAGCTTTTGATGCACTTAGGCATCTTTTTAATGCATATTGAATAAAACATCGCTTTTATTATTTTGTTCTAAGTCCTGGTGTGCGTCCTTTTCCACTTGGTCTATATATATATATTGTGACAGGAAGCAGGGTATGGTCCTGAATGGGCGATATGTGAGACCAGACCTTGTGCACTGTGTTTAAAAATAACCCCCGGGAGATGGTTAAAATATATTTTGTGTTTCGCTGGTGCAATGGAGAGCGTCCAGTAAAATCTGTTATGGGTCCCTGGGGTCGGGATAGTGGAGAGAAGGGCGGGCCACTATCCCAGCAGCCCGGCTCACTAGCCAGGCCAGGTTTTGGAGAATAAAGCCAACGATGGCATACAGGTGTGGTCCCATTTAGTTGGGCTTTATTAAGGGAAGGTTTTTCCTTTGTAGCTGAGGAGTGTGGGTGTCTGTCCTTCCAGGAGAGAGAGCTGGAGAGACAGGGAAAAAGAACCAAGTTATTCCTTTGTTGCTGAAAGAAATGTTTGCTGTGATCCACTGATTCTCCCACTGATTGCCTGTGAAAGGTGGAGGTAAATAAAAGTCTTGCTTAAGAACAAAAAAAGACTGTGGCTCTGCATATTTATGTTGCCCTAGAAGACGTGGTTAAAACTGGACTGTGTCACATATGGTGCCCTGTGTGAGGATAACCACACCAAGTCTGAGGGCAATATAAACCACGAGCAGCATGGACGACGTCGTAAAAGCCCTGGTTCAGTCTACGGCGGCACAGCAGGAGGCAAACAGGAGAACTGCTGAGACCCAGGAAACCCTGCAGCGACTAATTTTGGCCCAGGCGGAGAATGCTTTGGCTATGGCTAGAGCTCAGAAGGAAAGCACAGAGGTCCTAGTGCGACAGCTTATGACATCCCAAGTGGAGGCGATCGGCATGGTCCAGGAGGAACAGCAAACTACCACCAGTACTCTACGCAAGGAGATTCGTGCCATATCAGACAAACTGGAGTCTGATTCTGCAAATGGCTACCAGGGTACCAAGGTGATCCGGGCCAGCCATTACCTGCAAAAAATGACCACAGCAGATGATGTGGAGGCGTACCTGTTGGCCTTTGAGCGAACTGCAGCAAGGGAAGAATGGCCGGCGGCTGAGTGGGCGAGCATACTTGCCCCTTTTTTGAGTGGGGAACCTCAGAAGGCCTACTACGATCTGGAGCCAACCCAGGCCAGTGATTATGTGAAATTAAAAACAGAGATCATGGTGCGCCTGGGGGTGACCACCGCAGTGCGGGCGCAAAGATTCCAATCCTGGGCGTACTCTTCTAACAAGGCTGCACGCTCCCAGATGTTTGACTTGATTCATCTTGCCAGGAAGTGGCTACAGCCGGAAATCAACTCTGCTACTAAAATAGTGGAGACCCTAGTTATGGATCGCTATCAGCGTGGATTACCTGCTTCTCTGCGCCGCTGGGTAAACCAAGGAGACCCCCAAACCGCAGACCAGTTGATCACCTTGGTAGAAAGATTTATAGCTTCGGGAGAAGCTGTGCAACCGCCTTCAGCGACTCAGTCCCGCAGCCCTAAATCCCAGAACGCCACACGAACTGGTAAGACTGTTCAGCGGGTGTGGGGTGTAGAAGAGCAAGGACATGCAGAAAACCCCTCTGACATGTTTCCCGGGGTACAGGGAGTACCTAAATATAATCCTATAATCCGGTGCTTTAAATGCCATAGAGTGGGCCACATAGCCAGAGACTGTATGAACGATGAGCCCATGGACTATAATGAAGCACATTCACTGTACTCTGGGTATGACATTGCTGGTAAAGTTGATAATCCGCATTGGTGTACCGTGAAGGTTAATGGCAGACGGTGTAACGCCTTGCTGGATTCGGGGAGTATGGTCACCCTGGTGACTAAAGCCATTCTATCTAAGGTGGTGTTTAACCATGTGAAAAAACTTGGGGTCGTCTGTGTGCATGGAGACAAACGAGAGTACCCCACTACTGAAGTGGATATCGAAACCCAGTGTGGTACCCTGAAGTATTGTGTGGGGGTGCTACCAAACTTGGCCCATGACGTTGTGATTGGGAGAGATTTTCCATACTTCTTGGAACTATGGGAACTCCCTGAACTGAGGCAAATCAAGGAGGGCTATGTCTTCCTTTTTCTGATGTTGATCTAGATGATGAGTTCAACGAAACGACCTGTGGTCCTATGCCAGTATTAGTGGGCACCCAACCGCCTCAGAGTAATGAGCCAGGTGCTAACTCTGACCAGGCGGAGTTATTGAGTTTAGCGGGTGGCCCGGTAAACTTTAAAGGGGCCCAATGGGAGGACCCCACCCTAGGGGCAGTGAGAAATGATATCCAGGTTGTGGATGGAAATGTGACCCAGCCTGGGAGGTTGTTGCTGTACCCCCACTTTGAAATGTCTGACAATCTGTTGTATCGTGTGGAAAAGAAAGGGACGGACATTGTCAAACAGTTATTGGTACCGCCAAAACTTTAGGAATACGGTGTTAAACCTTGCCCATAACCATATCCTGGGGGACATTTAGGAATCGATAAACAAAGGAGAGGATCCTCAGGAGGTTCTATTGGCCAGGGGTGTTTGCTGCCATCAATAGATATTGTACTTCTTGCCCTAAATGTCAGCTTACTGCACCGGCTCCAAGATTCCGGAGCCCGTTAGTGCCCTTGCCCATACTCGATGTCCCGTTCGAAAGGATTGCTATGGACCTGGTGGGTCCCCTGGTTAAATCTGCGAGGGGGCCCAGTACATACTCGTTGTCCTCGATTATGCAACACGCTACCCTGAAGCGATTCCCCTCCGCAATGGCACTGCCAAGTCCATAGCAAAAGAACTCATGCTGATGTTTAGCAGGGTGGGAATACCAAAAGAGGTCCTAACAGACCAGGGGACTCCATTCATGTCCAGGGTTATGAAAGAGTTGTGTAAATTGCTAGGCATCAAGCAGCTAAAAACCTCAGTATATCACCCGCAAACCGATGGCTTAGTAGAGCGGTTTAACAAAACGCTTAAGAGTATGCTAAGGAAGGCTATTGATAAAGATGGCAGGAATTGGGACCTTCTTTTGCCCTACTTAATGTTCTCCATCCGAGAGGTCCCTCAGGCCTTTACAGGTTTTTTCCCCGTTTGAGCTGTTATATGGCCGGCATCCCAGGGGACTGCTGGATGTCGTTAAGGAGACATGGGAACAGGAAACGACACCCTACCATAGTGTCGTGGAGCACATATCCCAAATGCAGGACCGCATGGAGGCGGTCATGCCCCTCGTTAGAGACTATATGAGGAAAGCCCAGGAGGCCCAAAGGTATAGCTACAATAAGAATGCCCGGGTCAGAGTGTTTCAACCGGGAGATAGGGTATTGGTTCTAGTCCCCACGGTGGAAAATAAATTTTTGGCTACCTGGCAGGGTCCCTATGAGGTGATGGGAAAAATAGGAGAGGTAAATTATAAGGTAAGCCAGCCGGAAGGAGGAAACCTGAGCAAACCTACCATATAAACCTGTTAAAGCCATGGAAGGATAGAGAGGTCTTAGTGGCCCTGAAGCCTACGGACCTCCCTATCACGGACCCCGAGGTAAACATCTCTGACACCCTCTCTGTACACCAGAAAGCAGAGGTTAAGGTGTTTCTTAGGCAAAACAGAGAAGTGTTCTCAGCGATACCGGGGAGGACACAAATAATCAGACATGACATAATAACCGAGCCAGGGAAAAAGGTCTGTCTGAAGCCATACAGAGTACCTGAGGCCCGTAGGCAAGCTATAAAGACTGAAGTAGAGAAAATGCTAAAACTTGGGGTGATTGAGGAATCGCACAGTGAGTGGAACAGTCCCATTGTGCTTGTCCCTAAACCGGATGGGTCCATTAGATTTTGTAATGACTTCCGTAAATTGAATTGCATTTCTAAATTTGACACCTACCCCATGCCTAGGGTTGACGAGCTGATTGAGAGGCTTGGGAAAGCACGCTATCTCACAACCCTTGATCTGACTAAGGGGTATTGGCAGGTGCCACTCACTGACCAAGCGAGGGAGAAAACGGCCTTTTCAACCCCAGATGGCTTGTTCCAATACACAGTGTTGCCATTTGGTTTGCACGGGGCCCCTGCCACGTTCCAGAGGATGATGGATAGGATTTTACAACCCCACGCTCAATATGCGGCGGCATACTTGGATGATGTGGTTATATATAGTCCAGATTGGGAATCGCACCTTCCTAAAGTTCAGCGGGTGCTCACTGCAATTCGGTCTGCGGGCCTAGTGGCCAACCCCACAAAAAGTACCATTGGGCTAGCGGAAGCCAAGTACTTAGGCTACACTATTGGCAAAGGTTTGGTCAAGCCTCAGACAACGAAGGTTGAGGCTATACAGAGTTGGCCACAACCTTTGACAAAAAAACAGGTGAGGGCTTTTCTCGGGTTAACTGGATACTATAGGCGGTTCATCCCGAATTTTGCTGCGATAGCCGCTCCCCTCACTGATCTCACAAAGGCGAGATCCCTGTGATGGTGAAGTGGTCTCTCCGAAGCCGAGAAGGCTTTTATAGGTCTGAAGGAGGCCCTGTGTGTATACCCCATTTTGGTGTCCCCTGATTTTGCGAAGGACTTCATAGTCCAGACTGATGCCTCTGAGGCTGGTTTGGGGGCCGTCCTCTCCCAGGAGTGTCAGGGAGAGGAACACCCTGTTCTTTTTCTCAGCAGGAAGCTGTTGCCGCGGGAAAATAACTATTCTGTTGTGGAGAAGGAATGCCTTGCCATCAAATGGGCATTGGAAACCCTTAGGTATTATCTATTGGGTAGGAGATTCAGGCTGATAACTGACCACGCTCCTCTCATATGGATGTATCGCAATAAGGAGACTAATGCGAGGGTCACGAGGTGGTTCCTTAGCCTACAGCCATTTAGTTTTTCGGTGGAGCACAGGGCCGGTCTTCTACAGGGAAATGTCGACGGGCTGTCTCGGGTGCATTCGCTGATGTCCGTGGTCGCTCGTCCCGATGGTCTTGAGCTGAGGGGGAGGGTGTGTGACAGGAAGCAGGGTATGGTCCTGAATGGGCGATATGTGAGACCAGACCTTGTGCACTGTGTTTAAAAATAACCCCAGGGAGATGGTTAAAATATATTTTGTGTTTCGCTGGTGCAATGGAGAGCGTCCAGTAAAATGTGTTATGGGTCCCTGGGGTCGGGATAGTGGAGAGAAGGGCGGGCCACTATCCCAGCAGCCCGGCTCACTAGCCAGGCCAGGTTTTGGAGAATAAAGCCAACGATGGCATACAGGTGTGGTCCCATTTAGTTGGGCTTTATTAAGGGAAGGTTTTTCCTTTGTAGCTGAGGAGTGTGGGTGTCTGTCCTTCCAGGAGAGAGAGCTGGAGAGACAGGGAAAAAGAACCAAGTTATTCCTTTGTTGCTGAAAGAAATGTTTGCTGTGATCCACTGATTCTCCCACTGATTGCCTGTGAAAGGTGGAGGTAAATAAAAGTCTTGCTTAAGAACAAAAAAAGACTGTGGCTCTGCATATTTATGTTGCCCTAGAAGACGTGGTTAAAACTGGACTGTGTCACAATATATATATACACACTAACTTTCTTGGGTTCTTGCGTTACTGTATCAAGTGTAATGCCCCGTGCAATTACTCAGTCATATATAATAATTGTGGACGATAAGAACCCACAGAAACAAAGACTAAATCTAATGCTGGACATTAATGATATCAGACTGCCCACAAGATCCACGTAATATATAGGATAAACCCAACTTAACTAAAAGCAAGGAAAGCATACAATATACACAACAAAAACTTAAAGGAACATTCTACACATCCTCACCACTTTACATTTGACCATAAAATGGTCAGGATGTGCAGAGTGCCCCCTCACCCCCCCCCTCTCAGCCCCTCCCCCAAAAAAGCTGGGTGAGAGGAGGAGTTTCCTTGACCCCACCCAGCGTCACCACCAGCCAGGAAATTTGAATTTCCCGGCTGCCAGTTACTACTCAGTTACTAGTGACTTCGGTATGCAGGGAGCGTGTGACTCTCAGTCCGATGTAATTACCATGCTAGCAGCTCGATCCAGCGTTCCGCGCAGCGCTACAGGACTTGCATATGTAAAGTTCGCAAGCCCCGTTGCGGTGCGCAATTTACGTCCCCTACACTACGTAAGTAACGCAGGGAGCGCAAATTGCATAGAAAAGACTCAGGGACTTCCAGGTTCGGGAGTCCCTGAGCAGAAGACGAGATGAATGCAGTGAAGGACAAAAATGAGTAAAATCCCATGAAAATTGAAAAATGAATATAAAATAATTGAGCACGGGCTGTCAGAAGCCTCTGCCTAATTATTTAAGGGCAAAAACAGGACACTCTATTTTTCAGTAGTGTGTTCCAGAGAGGGTTTCTGTTGCATGTTGCTAGTGCAGTATAACGAAAAATGAATCCAAGCAATGTATGGAATACTGATGAACAACACATAAACGATCTATCAGTGGAGGAATGAATGGTGACTCCGGTAAAGTTAAGTAGATTATTATCCCTGAAAATATGAGGTTTCGTGGCGACTGTTACTGTCTGGGTCAGGATCATTTAGCAGAATGTTATGCACTGGATTTTAGGAGGTTTTTTTTGCATTACATATAGATGAAAATTGCCATTTGTCGTATAACTGAGCATTTTCCAAACAACTCTATTCCTATTTTATTAGACTCTACATATTAATCAGTCTAAATCAGCCAATGTCATTGCAACGGGAACAAGCATTGATTTAAATACATTAGTTATAATGGAATCCGTGTGTCAGTGTTTCTGACAACGGCTATAATCCGAAGAATAATAGGAATAATAGTCAACTCTAACTCTTTCTTCTTGATACATTTATATGTTGGTATACATTCTAATGCTTTTTTTTTTATTCCAAGGCTATTATATTACAACACCCCTTGGACCTGGAATACGGCAAAGAGTACGTCTTCAGAGTTTGCCTTTAATGGCGGCGTCAGGATCATTCTGTCTCAGCTTCTGGTAAGTTCGGTATGAGTGCGTGCATACTAAGTTGAAGAAGAGGAGAAAACAAATAAAAAAATCTTTAAAGCTCCATAAAAGTGGCTACAGTGAGCAGCAACTTAATTAACATTATGTGCAAGGTTAACTAACTTCCTGAAGCAGAGTCAGCAAAGGAATTTTATTGAGGGATATTAACAAATAACATCCTCCGTGCTGGAGTTGCACTTTCTTTATCTCTCTTCCTATATGTATGTACGTCCGCAAACGTTTCGCATTGATAAAATAATATAATATTCAGTTTCAGCTTTAATTAGGGAGACTTGATAACCTTTGATAATCTTGATAATCTTTTACTATCAAAAACATGTACGTATGAGTGCGCATTGATAACAATGACATAAAAGCACAAGGTGTCCATAAAGTCTCTTTAAAATTTCAAAAATTTATTATAAAGTCAAATGAAGAGACAGATAAGTGAAAATTATTACAAAATGAGACGTATATATTCAAGGTTTTTTTTGCCTCATTTAATACACCTCTATATGGGCACTATTAGTTGCATGAAGCACATCAAGACGGTGCTCGATTTCTTGCCATGTTGGCTGTAGTATACCCTCATCAATGGTGGCAATGGCATCAGTGATCCTCTGCTTTAGATTAGTGATGTCCCATACCTTTGTTCCATACACCATATCTTTACATAACCCCATAGAAGGAAGTGGAGGGGAGTGATATCTGGTGAACGAGGTGGCCAGGGAATTGAGCCACCCCTTCCAATCCACCGCGCTGGAAATGTTCAACGGGGCTCATTTAACAGTACCTCATTCATCAGCAGGGTACCTGAAATACACAAATGCAATGTGATAAAAACCTTGATAACCACTGAGTACATAGAACAAACCTGATGAAGAAATCTCATCAGTTGCCTTTGTAATAGATTTTTTAAATTGGAGGAAACAAAGGCCCCACCCTGACTGTAACAAAAATATCAACAAACTTTACTACTGCATTAAAACAGTCAAAGAGAGGGTAGAATACAGAGAAGGCTCTAGGGTCACCCACTATTATACGGGGATAATATTCAAGGGATTATAATGACCAAAACAAACTGTACAGTACAGATACAAGGTGTTGCTGTAATTTCCATACACAGGCATTATGTCACATACAGATATTATTTTTATATTCTATTGGTATTTTTTGGAAGCTGCATTGCTAATAATCTCATCATGATCACTACAAATCCCTATAAGTAGGAAATCTGAACATTTTTATTATCTATGTTTATCACATTTACTGTATTTGACACAAAACAAACAACCATATAAACAAATTTATAAATTTAAAGCTACATATTTTAGATTTAAATTAGGAATCAATTAACCTTATATGGATATAGTATAAGGAGTTACTGTACTTTTTCACAGGGATTATAATTCAACCTTTATTTCTACATGTTGCTGCATGAAAGTACATTGTGGGCATAATCCTTGTTGAATATTGCAGCTCACGTTGTATGGCAGGTTACTCTATATCTGCACTTCCTATACTTTGAACAGTGAACGTTTGTGTTCCATATTAATTTCTCCAGCTCCTAAAAGAAAAAAACACATCTCCTAAAAGCTGGAAATTTGTGAATTAGTTAGAATAATAAACCACTTAAAAATTGAAAATCTCACCTCTTGTTAATCATTGAAGATGAGGTTGTGGTCCAGGTGTGATTCACCACAAAGCGAAGGACAGAGAGCACTTGAGAAATAGTTCTCCTGAGTTTTTATACATAAAAACACGATCCTGTGATGAGGGTCCCTAGAGACACTCATAAGAAGGATATTTAGCCACTTTAGCTATGTTTACGATGTCTAATGTATTATACTGAATAGGATTTTGCGCCTTTAAGCTAATAATGCAGACCATATGTGATAAGATAAAGGATATTATCTATTGTCCAGACTTTTTCATCCCAGCAATATTTCTGTAAATTATGAACAAATAAGTAAAAATAAAGGAAATTAAATGTTTCAAGTAGTTAGTCTGAAAAAAGATGTGTATCCATCGGGTTCAGACTTTCACATATCAGCTACTGATGTAGATATAAAAAAGGCAAAAAATTAAGTCTGAAGTGCACGTCAAGTATGCAAAAACTGGGGGGGGAATTCCTGCGTGACTCCAGTTGGTGGTCAGATTTCTCCTTGGATCATGCAGCTATTACCCACCTATTAAATCGTATAACCCTTAGGCTGGGTCAGACGAATGCAGCGCGAACGTGCGTTTAGCCGCACTTTATTACGGCCGTGGTAGCAGCAAATGATGTCCATTAACAGCCAACATACAAAGTACGGCCGCACAATGCATGCGGCATACGAACGCATTTTTGCAAGAACGTCGATCCGCTAGTACTGACGCACAGAGTGCGCTGCGTCGGCATAGCAGCGTGTGTGCGTGATTAGGAGACGTCAGACACTGCACATGTCCAGCCAACATCACGTCCATTTGTTTTTTATAGCTCCATCGGAAATCATGGCCGTAATTGCGCACCGTGTGACCGCTGTCACGTCTTCCGTCAAAAAGTTCGTCCATGCGTCCGGATGCACTTTTTGACGGAAGACGCGAAAAATGCGTTAGTCTGACCCTAGCCTTAATGTTATGTTTTTTGCTGGAAGTCATGTACGTCTGTACAGACTCTGACCCAACCACCTCAACAGGCATAGAATTCTGCAGCTTTATTGTTCTCACTGTAACAAAAAAAAACATACCCATGCTTTAGACTAAACTTCCTTTAATCCAGTATAAGTGGGTATCCTCATGTCCTGTGTATAGTCGTTTAAATGCTAGCATATACTGTATGTTTTTATCCCAAAACTAATTGAAAGTCCATTTTTTTTGTGTTTTTCTATTAATCTAATGTAAATGCACCAGGAGTAAAGGTTTGTCTGTCTGTCTTCAGCACATGAAAATATGTTTTTCTTAACTTTAGGTATCACATGTATGGAACCAATGTTTACCGTTTGAGTGTCATTATTATATCTTCAAACGGTATAGAAGAAACTGTGTTTGAGAAAGAAGGGAATTATGGAGATAATTGGAACTATGGACACGTTACTTTAAATGATACCTCTGGAATTGTGGTAAGCAGAGCTGATCGTTACTTTTACATAAGTAAACAGTTTTCATCTGTGAATTATACGGTCAGTGTTATTACTTCCGCTTATAAAGGTGCAAATTTTGCTGCGGTGTAAAAATTTTGGAGAAAAATCAATACAGAGCTAGTCATTGCTTTCCTGTATCAAATATAATGGCAGACTAATGGATTCATGATGCTTCCCTTGGGATGCTGGGATCATCGCTTAAGGATTCTTTCGAGTATTTATGGAGTTATTTACATTATGCATCAATTTTAAACTACTGTAGCATCTTGATTACTTCTCATTTGCTCCCGTTGGAAAGATGTAGATTTAGTGGACTCTTTTAAATAGTATGTGTCATAAAATATTATATATTACATAAACCTGATAAAGTGCATATATCTGTTATGAGCTGGGACATTGGTCTTACGTTCTGTCTGTTCGTAAGCTGTTTCTAATGCAAAATGTTTGTTTAATGAAGAGATGCAATGTTTCCATCTGTTCCTTTTATATCTGTTGATATATTTACTACGGTGAATAGAATAAAATTAATTAGAGGCCATAAGACTCGGCGTTAGGATTTTTTTCTAGAAGCATAACTATCTCAATATAATGCAGAAGCTTCTATGTCAAGGTTTAAATAGTATTATATGAAACCTTTATCATTTTCAAGGTAATACATATATATTTGCTTTCAGCGCTGATAACCCAGGGTCTAATAGATAAGTTAGTAAATTGTGTGCGATATACTTATTATATTCGGCCTGGTAAACATTGCACACTCAGGGCTGTATTACAATCTTCACACAAACGTTTGCGCCGGCGCAAAAAAGCATTAACGTGAGGGGTTAAACCATTTGCGCCAAATCCCGTATTTCATATTCAGCGCAACAACCGCACACAATCGTCTACCGTGAGTGAACCCTGCGCGAGCTTACTGTACTGCGCGCATCCTATACTTGACATTGTGAGCGCCAATGCGAATATGTGCTGGTATGCGGATGGTATTACAATCTATTCGCGGTAATTACAGCATAGCCTTTGCGCGCATAATTTTAGCAACTCCTAAAAGCTGGTGATAACTAGGGATGAGCCGAACACCCCCGTGTTCGGTTCGCATTCGAACTTGAACAATTTCAAAAGTTAGAGTTCGAACCCGACCCGAACTCAATGTAAATCAATGGGCCCCAAATTTTGATTTTTAGAGTGCCCTCCAAGAGGACATATATGCTAGATATTTGCCATAAAAGGTGTATGGGGGTCTGGGTAGTGCCCTGGGGGACATGAAACAAGGACAAAAAGTAAAAAAAAATTTTTTTTAAAGGAACTGTGAGTTTTCCATGAAATAAAGGATAAGAATAAAAACGAAAAATTCCTTCAAATATCGTGCGGATTTGTAGGATGTATAGAAACATTTAAAAACAAAAAAATGACATTTCAAATTACAGTAAACGGTTTTCCTTTAATCTATTCATAAACAACTGCTTGGGGCGGCAGCCTGTATGAAAAGAGGAGACATTTTAGGACACATAGAACAAGTTTAGTGATTTTTTGGCTAAATTATGGTGAAACTTATGCAGGCTTTGGATAAAAGTAACAATAGGTGCTTTAAAATTGGGCCTTTAGTGTCGGCAACAGTGCCGTCACACTGTAACCCCTCTGTGGTATTGTGGAAGAGTGCAGGGTTGGACCCTGCGGTCCAATATTAAAATGATATGAATCTGGTATAGGCGTCAGTGACAGTGCACCCAAATATTGTGCCTTTGGTGACAACAAGTGCCTTCACACCGTAAGTAACCCCTCTGTGGTATTGTGGAAGAGTGCAGGGTTGGACTCTGCAGTCCAATATTAAAATGATATGAATCTGGTACAGGCGTCAGTGCACCCAAATATTGTGCCTTTGGTGGCAGCAAGTGCCTTCACACCGTAACACCTTTGTGGTATTGTGGAAGAGTGCAGTGGTGGAGGTTTTGGGAATGCAGAAGAGATCCTCAATCTATTCAGTTACGTCAGCATCAGGGGATTGATAGCTGCTGATCCAGGACTGATTCATTTTTATAAATGTCAGCCAGTCTACAGAGTCGGTGGACAGATGCACTCTTTTGTCTGTGACAAAACCTCCAGCGGCACTGAACGTCCTTTCAGAAAGCACGCTGGATGAAGGGCAACCTAGTAGCTGCATAGTATATTGGCTAAATTCTGGCCAGTGATCCAATCTCAACACCCAGTAAGCCAGTGGATCATCTGCTGTAAAGGTATCCAGGTCTGCCCTTGCCCCTAGGTAGTACTGCACCATACGGGGAAGATGCTGGCAATTGGTGCCTACATTTGACGTCCCTGGGCGTTGTGGACTAAAAAAAATTAAAAAGGTATCAGTCAAGTGGCCCCGGCCTTCACCGCTCTTCCTCTGATCACCTGCAGCCTCAGAGGCACCTGTGTCATCACTTGGTAACCTACCAGTGCCTGGAAAGGTGTTACACAAGTGTCGCTTTAGAGCATCCTCAAGTTGCTTCATCCTGTCCTCCCTCTGTGTGGGCAGGATGAGCTCTGCAACTTTACCCTTGTATCGTGGATCAAGAAGGCTTGCCAACCAGTAATGATCCCTCTCCTTGATATCACGAATCCTGGGGTCCTTTAGCAGGCTTTGCAGGATAAGGGAGCCCATGCAGTGTAGGTTGGAGGTGGCATTAGCTTCCGAGTCTTCCTGGTTAATGAGGATGACCCCATCATGCACTTCCTCCTCCCAGCCACGCACTAGTCCTTGGGTTTCTGGGCACACAAAACCCTCCTTTGAGGAATCCCCCACCTTCAATGCCCCACTAATTAAATATTCCTCCTCCTCCTCCTCCTGGCTGATCTGAGGACCTGCAGGAATGCTGTCTGTGTAAAGACTGGGGCCTTGAGAGCCAGGGAAGGCCTCCTCTTCCTCACGCTGCTCTAGTGCCACATTTATAATTCCCAGCAGAGTGAGCTCCAGCAGGAACACTAAAGGAATTGTGTCACTGATGCATGCACTGTCCCTGCTCACATCCTCGTTGTCTCCTCAAATGGCGACAGTACAGTGCATGCATCCTTGATCATCAGCCACTGCGGGGGGGAGTTGACCTGAACCTGTCCTTGTGCCATACTCACACAGGTACTCATTGATGGCCCTCTGCTGCTTGTGAGTAATGTCGAGTTACACCTGGTGGGCATGTCACAGATCAGACGGTTTGTGGGAAGGTGGAATTCTCTTTGAATTTCTGCCAGGCGAACACTTGCTGGGAATGACCATCTGAAGTGGCTGCAGACTTTTCTGGCCTGGCTGAGAAGCTCTGCCAGCCCTCGGTACCTGGTTAGGAAATGCTGTACCACCAGATTTAGGACGTGTGCTAGGCATGGTACATGCGTCAACTTACCCTGGCGTAGGGCGGAGATAAGGTTGCTGCCATTATCACAGACGACCATTCCCAGCTGAAGCTGGCGTGGTGTTAACCATCTCTGCACCTGCCCCTGCAGAGCTGACAGAATTTCTGGCACGGTGTGGCTCCTGTCCCCTAAACAAATCAGCTCAAGCACAGTATGGCATATTTTTGCTTGAGCCATTTGCGTAGCCCCTGCCACGTGTCGGTTTAACTGCCACTTCACCAGAGACAGAAAAGGAGGAGGAGGAGGAAGAGGTGGTGGAGCAGACAGACCTCATACAAGTAGCTTTCTGGAGGGATGGTGGATGAACAAGCTCCAGCACAGAGCCCCGTCTTGGATCCCTCCCAGCTGCAAGCAGAGCTACCCAGTGTGCCGTGAAGGAAATGTAACGGCCCTGTCCATGCTTGCTGGACCACGTGTCTAAAGTCATGTGCACCTTGCTGCTGACTACCTTTCCCAATGACTCCATAACATTATCTTCCACGTGCTGGTATAGTGTTGGAATGGCCTTCTGTGAAAAGAAATGGCGTTTTGGAACCTGCCACTGTGGTACAGCACATTCAGCAAATTCACGGAAGGAAGCAGAGTCCACCAGCTGGAAAGGCAGCAGCTGTAATGCGAGTAATTTTGCTAAGCTGGCATTTAGACGCTGTGCTTGGGGATGGTTGGGACTATATTTTTTCTTATGCTGCAGCAGCTGGGGCAACGTAATCTGACGGCGTAAATCTTCAGCTAATGGGATGCTGTCACATTCTGAGGAAGGTACCTGGTACACACATTACTGTAGCATCATCCCTGTCAGTGGAGGTTGTAGGCAATGACATGGCAGGACATATAGTGGGGGTAGAGACAGATAAGGAGGACCTATGCAAAATGTTGTGCCAACGGGATGCGTGGCAGGTGGTCATATGTCGCCTCAAGCACGTGGTAACCAAGCGTGGGATGTCTTTCCCACTCTTGATCCTCATCTGACATAGATTACAAATAGCAATGGTGCGGTCTGCTGCACATTTCTTAAAGAACTCCCAGACAGCAGACTTCCTGTACATGGGCTTTGAGACAACAGCGCTCTGCACCTGAGCAGCTGTGACTTCGGCTGCCTTGGACTGGCTATGGTTGGTCATAGATGACGTTCTGCCTCGTTTTTGTTGTACCTCCTCCTCTTCCCTTGACTCCTCTGTTCGATCAGGCACCCAGGTGGAGTCAGTGACCTCATCATCGTCATCACCCCCTATCTCCTCGTCACTGGAGCCAACCTCGCAAGATGCTGCAGTTGCTGGGGGGACATGAGTGCCAGTTCTTTGTGTGTCACTGGCACCCCTCCCTCTAGGCTGATCTTACTCCCTTCCTTGACCTCAGAGTTTGAATCAGAGCACTGGAGTTGCTGCGCATCCTCAAGCAGCATGTCACTGACACTGTCACTGTAGTCAGTGACTCCTCCGTGTATGATAGTGAGGCTACGGTAGGAGTAGCTGTGGACATGGAGGCTGAATTAGATGTTTTAGAAGCTGAGGTGGACTGTAAACCACTACAATCCTGGCTGGCAGAGGACTCGGAGGATGAGGATGGCCTGGTTAGCCAATCCTGCAAATACTCTGCATGTTGCAGCTGCTTAAGATGGCCAGCACCAGTTAGAAACAAGGACAAGTGTGCCCCTGCAGAGGATGCACCATGTCCACGACGACCAGGGGCACAGCCTTCCGACACAGAGGCTGTTTGCCCTCTTATCTGTGTCTGGGAGCGTCTGCCTGTCCTTTTTGGTCTTTCTGACATGGTGAGTGATATATAGATTAAAGATATACAGAACTCTGATTCAACTGTGTTATCTAGATTAAATATTTCCAGAACACTGGTATAACTCAGTGAGACACCCTGATAGCTGGCAGCCAGTGACAACACACAGATTAAAATTTGCAGAAACCACCTATAAATCAGTGAGACCCCCCTGATTGGTGACAGTGACAAGACACAGATTACAATTCCCAGGAACCTCCTATAAATCAGAGAGACCCCCTGATGGGTGGCAGTGACAAGACACAGATTACAATTCCCAGGAACCTCCTATAAATCAGTGAGACCCCCTGATGGGTGGCAGTGACAAGACACAGATTACAATTCCCAGATATCTGCTAGAAGTGAGACACCCCAATAGCTGCTGGCAGTGAGAACACAAAGTTTACAACAATTCCCAGATAACTTCTAGAAGTGAGACCCCCCAATAGCTGCTGGCAGTGAGAACACACAGATTACAACAATTCCCAGATATCTTGTAGAAGTGAGACCCCCACAATAGCTGCTGGCAGTGAGAACACACAGATTACAACAATTCCCAGATATTTTGTAGAAGCGAGACCCCCACAATAGCTGCTGGCAGTGAGAACACACAGATTACAACAATTCCCAGATATCTTGTAGAAGTGAGACCCCCCAATAGCTGCTGGCAGTGAGAACACACACTAACAGAACAATCTCCTCTCATAAAACACGTGCTGGGGCTGCGAGGGACGCCTTATATAGTGTGCTGCAGGACTTAGCTCTGTGAGCCCATGATTGGGCAAAATTTGCCCAATCAGAAATCTGAGCCGTGATTGGCATAGTGGTCAGGTACAAGGCATTGTGGTGCATTGTGGGCGAATTCGAACCGAACACACGGAAATGTTTGGAGTACGCGAACAGCCGAACGGCCGATGTTCAATGCGAACTCCGAACAGATCGAACCGAACAGCTCATCCCTAGTGATAACGGCATATCTGAACAACCTGGCCGAACCCAAATGCACCAGCCCAAAAAAAAGTAATGCAGCAACAATATAATGGATGATGGCAGTTGTGTGTGTATTATTACTGTAGCATATGTGCTCATTTTGCACCACAGACGCAGAACCCGTCTCCGATACCTCTGGCAGATGCAATTCAGTTGCGTTTGATAGGTGTGGGGTTTTTTTTGGCGAAAGGATTTTACCAGGAAGGATACATTGAGATTTCTCTCGTTTTCAAGTATGTCCTGGGTGGCAAGTATGTACCTTTAGTCGTCTTGCCCAAGGACACTTACTGTAGAGGTGCTCTTGCCGGGATCGAGCCACAGGCTCTCTCCACACAGAGCAGTGATGTCACCTCTACTCCACCCAGCCGGTTTCTTCATTTTGATTGGCTGAATGTGTGCAAACAACTGCGCACGCAAAGATTTTTGAGCGAGACGGCACTGAGCCTGCATTTGTGCGCGTACTGTTTGCGCGCGCAATTGATCGGCAGAAGAAAAAAGCTGCAAGGATTGTAATTCCAGCGGTGATTTGCGAGCGCAAAAGTTTAACGCTTGGCACAAAATTTGTTTGCTTAGCGCGAAGATTGTAATATAGCCCTCAATGTATTTTGAGACAGTAGCTAATTATCCATGCTAAAACCTTGTACAGGGAACCCAGCAACCCATAGCCAGACAAAGAGGACTTTATTACAGAATAAGAAAATTTCATTTATTGGCGATTGTGTCCCTTTAAATAAAATACCCTGGATACGGAGTGTCTGGTTCCCTTTTTCCTTGGCTGCTCTATTTTTGTGGATCTGGCTATCCCTGGAATCCGTAGAGCACCTGGAATCGGGTGATGTTTGAATTCACTGCATATGCCGAGCTGTACATCTATCTTAATGAATCCTATACAAATTATATATTTAACTATACTGACTAGTCAGAGAATAATTACCTATATTATCTATCCCAGACAATATTATTCATGAACATTATCAATATTATCTCTCTACCCTCTCTTTCTATATCTACATTTTATCAATTGCAAGGTAAAAGGCACACATTAACCCCATAAGGACCACTGAGGTACATTGTACGTCCTTGGGAAAATTCCCCTTAGTACGTCCTTAGTCCAATGTCATGGTCCTTTAACCCCCGTCTATGTCATGGTCCTTTAACCCCCCTCTATATTCGCCTCTGGCTGGGGTCCCACATTTGGCTTCCTTGAAGCCGGCCCGACAGTTTTAAGGGCACCAGCTGTCATGATAACGTCATTGCCGGGCACAATGAAGTCATTTTCAGGTGACCCCTGCGACCCCTGCAGGGGAGAACCTGAAAGGGGAGAGTTCTTTGGACCCATCTCCCTCCCATACGGCGGCACTTAAAAAAACAGAGGCACCGCTGAGGAGAGCAGAGTCTGCCCTTTCAAACGGTGCATCTTTTTAATCCATTAGTTGCCAATTCACAATTCAAGGCCAATTGGAGCCAGATCGCGATTCGCTCCTGAGATGGCTGACATTTTGGATCAGAAAATGGTCAGAATGAGCTCAGTACACAGAGGTGAAATGGCTCAGCTGTGTAGGGGTTAAAAAGCAAAAACATGTAAAAAAAAATTGGGTATTTCTAATTTCAGGACAAAATTTCAAAACTATTTACTTTTTTGGCCATAGTAGATTTTGGGGTGTTTGAAAAAAATGTGTTTTTTCAATTTTTTCATCATATTTCATAAGATTTTTATAGTAAATTATATGATATGATGGAAAATATTGTATCTTTAGAAAGTCCATTTAATAGCGAGAAAAATTGTAAATAATATGTGTGAGTTTCATAAAGGAGTAAAAGGACAATTAGACCTAAACACAAACAATGCAGAAATGTAAAAACAGCAGTGGGTACTTTCGGACAGACAATGGTAAAACCGCCTGGTCACTATGGGGTTAATAAGGTCATCTTACTTTCCTTTCTCTTCCCTCCCTCTGAAATGGTAAAAATTATTTTTTTTGTTTGTTGTTCTTTTATACATATAGGTTGCATTTGATGGTATAAAAACTCAAAGTTTTAGTGACATTGCAGTAGATGATATTGGACTTACTGCTGGAAGTTGTAATGGAAGTCTTTATCCAGAACCGACCCATGTCCCCACGATTCCCCCAACAACAGCAGCTCCAAGTAAGTGCACAACTCTTTATCTACATTATACATTCTGCATTTACATGAATGTATGTGCTTTTTAAATCATTAATAATTAGCATCTGTTCATGACTCAACTGATCCCAATAATCTGATAAATGTTGTTATAGACAAAGAGTTTACTTTATTTCCAAAGGCCATGCCGGTGACAGATGGCAGCTCTGATTTCTATGAGTTACAGTGGAATAATTGGCCGTGTTTATTCTTAAGTTCTTAGTAACAAATCTGTTTTGTTCCACAAAGTTCAGTTTTCAGACATGTGCTCTCTTTTTTTACTCGATCCTCATAATTAATAGTCTTCATCATCACGTTAATTTAAGGTTTTCTGGAGCATGTTGTCCTTTTCTCACATATTTTACAAATCTCAGCAGAACAAATTGGAAGCATTTGTTTATTACCAATGAGAATTTCTACTGTCATAAAAAAGTATCTGAGCTCAACAGACCATGACGCGTTTCGCAGCTAGTAATCTACATTCATATTTATGACATGACAATGTACAAAATGTACAGACGGTACACACACAGCACACAACACAATTCCTTGCAACAACCAATGTTATTCTGTAAATGAACTTGTTATTTTCCAATATATACACTGCCTGCCCAAAAAAACAAAGCCACCACCTTCAGTACAAGCCTGATATGATCTGGGGTGGCTTCAGTTAGACATTTCTAGGTTCAGCAACATGATGTACACAAAAGATTAGGTCATGTGACTCCCTGATTATGCTGAATGAGCAGGTTTTTCCACCAATCGTTTTTTTCTTCCCTGATGGCACAGCGGGCATATTTCAAGATGGCAATGCCAGGATTCATTGTGCTAAAATTATGCAAGAGTGGTTCAGGGAGCATGTGACATCATTTTTACACATGCAGGCCTTATTCAAAGAGAATTGAAAAGTCCCTGCAAGTTCGTTGACATTTCATTCCCTGCAATTCGGCGCGATTCGGCGCTCCTAGTTTGCCGACCCTGCGGAGTGTTCAGCAAGCACCACAGGGCCGCCGTACTGCAGGGAAAACCCGCCCAAACTCAACGAACACTCACTGCAAAACCCATCGAACACTCACCGATCACTCACCGAAACCCAAAGAAAAAGCTGGATTAACCCCACCGAACACGCCGGAGAAACCTGACTAGCCGCCGATCACAGCACAGAGCAGCCACTGGAAAAATTCGACACACAGACGAATGAGGTGAAAAAAAAACGAGTACGCTTGAAAGTTTGAAATTTGAAACATTGTTTGCAAAAAAATACTGAACAAAAATGCCTGGAATTTACATCTAAGATCCAATGAATGATAAGAAAAAGGTCTGTTAACAGTAAAAAGAAAAGACGATTTAAAAAATAAAGGGAAAAAAACTTGCCAAAAAATGCCTAAAAGATCCTAAAAATTTATGAATAAAGAGACTCTTTACTGCAGAATATAATAATAAACGGTGTATTAGATATTGAATTAAAATGGGAATATTTTTAACATTGAAGCCTATGGGATTCGCCTGAATAAATCAGGACATTTCGGCAACTTTTCACTGTTTTTGTTCTCTGAATAGACGAAGCATTGCTTCTCTATGGGGATTTCACTGCCCTCGAACAGGCAACGAACAGCCATCCTATGTGCAGGCAATTCGCCAACATTTGGGGAACTGCCTGCTCTCAGAATAATCGAATGGCCAGGAAAGGTAACCGTACGCTGAATTTCAGTGTTCGGTTACCTTTCGGCCACAATTCGGATCTCTTTGAATAACCCCCATGGATTGGCCACCACGCAGTCCAAACCTTAACCCCATTGAGAATATTTGCATAATGTGCTGGAGACTTTACACAGCGCTGCGACTCACCCATCCTCAATACAAGATCTTGGCCAAAAATTGACTCAACAGAAATAAATTCTGTGACATTACATGCTTATCCAAAGGAGTTCACGGCGAATGCAGGCTGTAATCAATGCTAAAGGAAGTCCAATGAAATATCAGAGTGTGTGATTATTTATTTTTTTAACAGGCAGTGTATATGACGGGTAGTCATATGCTCACATTTACCCATAGATTTAATTTTTCTTTACCTTCTCAGTTTACAGGGATAGTCTAGGCACTGTGATTACTTAATGTAATATTGAGTGGTCACAGTGCTCTGACTGCCCTCACCCAGCTCCTCCTGCTGTGGTGGTCTAGGAGGGCTAATTCAGCCCTCTGAGTGCGGAGGATTACCACTGCCCTGAAACTGAGATCAGTGAATATTGATTGTAGCTTCCGCAGGTTTGGGACTCGTGGGAGCTACACCCAATGGCTCTCAAGTCGATCAGCATTGAGAGCTCTTGGATTGGTTGGATGCTTACTCAAGCATCATGTGACTGCTGTGACCTTTAGGAAGTCAGCAGTATGTCAAATTAACCCCAAGGGAGCTCAGTGCGAGAACAAAGGTGAGTGTTTAAACAGACTATAGGGTTAAAATATGATGGGGTCACAAAGGGTAAATATGTATCCCTTCTGTTTCCCCCCTCTGTTTTAATCCCAGAGTTTCCCTTTAAGTACAATGCGTCAGTATTCTGAAGAGCAACAGTATTTCTAGAACAGAAACACTGCAAAGGCTGTAAAATTAATATTGTTGAGCTAATTTTAAATTATGCAACATCTTTCTCTTTGCTGCATAGATAAAGATTTTCGCAAGGGTTAGCTGCGAAATCACGGAATAACATTTCTCTGGTGTTACAGTGATGCTGTGCTCCGCTTTCATCATTTCTATACATTCACTATGTAACATTTTAAGAACGACCAAGGGGGATATTGATTAGATCACTTATTACTTATTTATACTCATCGAATGTTCTCTCAAACCCTGCACTGTGGTGATCAGGCCAAGTCAATGAATGTAAAGTGTAAATACGATAAAGCTCATAAAACAGTTCTATCGCGTACAGGTTAAACAAGGGTTGTTGTTGTTTTTTTTATGTACTTAAAATGTAAATAAATGTATATCCATTGAATGGTCGCTCACACACTTATGTGTGTCTCATTTCTTATGTTCAAATGGTTAATCCAACTAATCCAAAGCAAATATAAGAGTATTTGTTTTCTGGAATTACACAGACATCGCAAACGTTTGTAAACATTGCTTGAACTCAGAGATCACATCTATAGATCATAAATATAAGAGCCTACACTTGTAAAGGACCTTTATAGCAGTGATGGTTTGCCTTGACACTGCAGATGTGTCAGGACTATGCGGTGCAGCCGACACATGAGGTGCAGGAAGCCTTATTGCCTTTGGAGCATCATGGAATGTGCAGTTTCAAAGCATCTAGGTCGCCCGGTCAGCTATCACTGCTCTACAGAGTCAACTTTATATCATGAACCACTAAATGGCTTTTCATTTAGATTACCAGGTGGATAAGATCAGTAGAAGTAAAAGAATGACTACGCGGTTTCTCCTAAGACATATTTTCTTCATATCTACCATATTTTGCCTCGGTTTTGACATATTGCTTATAATTATTTATCTTTGAATTGTTTGTGATGAGGCTTCATAAAAATGTCATGTGTCTGACATTCTTGTCAAATCCTATTTTCCTAATGCTCCTGAATCTCATGCGATTTAGTAATTTGTCATTCTGTGTTGTAAATCATTTGACAAGCAATTTCACAATATCCCCCCCCCCAACAGTATTTAACCCATTCACTACCAATTTCTTTTTGTTGGGGGGGAATTATCGTAATATTTATTTTAAACATGGGATGGGCACTTAACAATTAAACGTAGAGTAAAATGACAATTATGCACAGAGATTGTCATTAGAAGGCAGTTAAGAGATTAAAATAATGTTACATTTACGAGTTTTTCGTTTTTCATGTATTCGTTTTTCCTTTACAGAAATATTGCTGGGATGAAAAGCCCCAAACATTAGATAGTGTCCTTTAGCTTGTATAACTACAGATGGGGTCTGCATTATTAGAATACAGGCAGAAATGTCCTTTTGTGTCAAATACAGTAAGGGCTATATTACATTCTTTACTCAAAAATCCTCTCACAAAGCGAAAATCTTTGCGCCAAGCGTTAAACTTTTGCGTGCGCAAACCACTGTTGGAATTACAATCCTCGCGTCTTTTTTCTTCCTCCGATCAATTGAGCGCGCAAACAGGACGCGCCCAAATGCATGCGCAGTACCTTCTCGCGCAGTCTTTTTTCAAGATTCAGCCAATCAGAATTAAGAACCACACTTGTGTCACGTTCACAAATTGCGTCTGCCACTGTCAATCAGAGCATATATGCTGCAGCAATAATACATGCACACACATCTTCATCCATTGTATTGGTTTGGTATGAGTTGAATGGGCCACTTTGGTGCATTCCTTTTTATGGGCTTGGATATTTGGGTTCGGCCAGGTTGTTCAGATTTGCCATTAGCACCTGCTTTTAAGAGTTGTTAAAATTATGCGCGCAAAGGCCATGCGGTAATTACCATAAATAGATTGTAATACCATCCGGGTACCAGCGCACATTCGCATTTGCACTCACAATGTTAAGTATAGGATGCGTGAAGTACAGTAAGCTCGCGCTGGGTTCACGCAGGTTCGCCCGCGGTAGACGATTGCGCGCGGTTGTTGCGCTGACTATGTAATATGGAATTTGTCGCAAATGGTTTTACCTCACGCGTTAATGTTTTTTTGCGCCAGCGCAAACGTTTGTGTGAAGATTGTAATTTAGCCCTAAATGTGCTAAAGATGGATAACATACATGGTGAGATATCCTGCTTATAGGGATTTGTAGTGATCATAAGAAGATTATTAGCAATGCAGCTTCCAAAAAATACCGATTGAATATAAAAATAATATCTGTTTGTGACACAATGCCTGTAAATGGAAATTACAGTAACACTTTGTATCTGCACTGTACAGGAATTTTTGGTCATTATAACCCCCTGAATATTATCCCTGTGCATTAGTTAGTTACTCCAGAGCTCTCCCTGTATTCTGCCCTCCTTTGGCTGTTGTAATGCAACAATAAAGTGTGTTGAGCTCTTTGTTACAGTGAGGGTGGGGGCTGCTTCTTGGAGCATCTTCACAGTAATACAGAGTGACAGAAGTGAGATCTCACAAATAATGGCATTTCTTCCAAGGGGGCACAGTAATCTTGCAATAAAAAGGTATGCTAAATTACAGTTACAAGTATTTATAAAGCGCCAACAAATTCCTTAGCGCTGTACAATGGGAGAGACAGACTAACAAATATACATACACGTTACACACATGGAACAGAAGGAGGGAGGACCCTGCTCGAGAGCTTACAATCTAAGAGGAGAGGGGGTGACACCTTAGGTGAGGATGAATAGGGAAGGTGAAGTGACGGGTTAAAGGAGGGCTGAATGGGAAGTGGAGGAAATGACAGCGGGGAGATCATGGTGTGAGTCGATAGACTTCTCTAAAGTAATGCGTTTTCAGGGATTTTTTGAAGGACTGGAGAGACGGGGAGATGTTGCGGGGGAGGGAGTATCATAGAACAGGGACAGCTCGGGAGAAGTCCTACTCCTGTAGGCGAGAGTTGGGCGTGCGGGTATGAGGAATTAAATTAGTTGTTTATGATTTTTTTCCCATTGCATTACAACACAAAATTTAGTTTTTAAACATTTTTGGTAAGGAAGGGGTTAATGCACAATGGAAAACTGACGAGTTTCAAAGGGCTTAATCACAATGCTGTGAGTACGAGTAAGCAACAAACTGTAGACTGAATTTGCTGAGTTGCAAGGCAGGTCTCTAAAGAGTTGTACAAAGAGAATAAAGTCTTGAGTGCCTTTTAGGCATTTGAGATCGACTTTCAATACAAAGGGCTTATTGTAAACATTTACAATCTTTTATGATAGCATGACCAAGCATGCACAACCACTTCACATAAAAATCTATGTTAGTGTCCTCTATCTCTTTAACTTGTTCAATCCAGCTTTGTTCTGATTCTCTTCTTCTTTTATTCTTCATGCTATATTCCTAATAATGACGTATATCCTTTGAAAGTAAAACAATGGCTTACCGTAATTTCGGAACGCAGATAAGGGACAGGAGCACAGCAGCTTTTCCGCATGTTTTGTACTAGGAGAGTATATCATTCCGAGATGAAAGGAGCTCTTTTTCAGAAGATTCTGACCACTAAAATTGGAAGCAGATGTTACCCCGATTCGATCCATCGTGATCAGTTCGGCAGTTCATTTGGCGGGCTGTGACATAACACAAGAGTCACAAAAATTTGACTTTTTTGGAGCAAAAAGCAGATGCCAAATCACTCAACACCAGCTTTTGGGAGCTGAAATATCTGAATATTATCATTATTAACCCCTTCACTACCGTGATCATATATACACGATCAGCGGTAGCAGACATAGCAGCCTGAGATCATATTAACACGATCTGGGGCTGTGCTGAAAGATTGCAAATGAAATACGTTTGTTGCAACAAAAAAAATTTGGTTTGCTTTTTGGCTACAGGAGATGCCCCAAAGGTTTAGACCAAGATACTAAAACTGGTTAAAATCAGCTACGAAATGCCCTAACATATCAGGCATTCCCCAGCCGACATGGAGACAGGAGTTGCAGTTATACCTGCAGTAACACTTTTTGGCCAGTAGATGGCAATATCTGCCTGCCAAATAAGTTATTACAGTAAGAATGCTCTGAGAAAATTCCCAAATATTTCTTACTGTATAATTAATTTAAAATGATTTTCCGAAATTCCTCTGGTTCCTGACTGTGGATTATTGGAAAATCACTTGGTAGTGAAGGGGTTAATTGCTG
This sequence comes from Leptobrachium leishanense, assembly GCA_009667805.1. Lineage (NCBI taxonomy): Eukaryota > Metazoa > Chordata > Amphibia > Anura > Megophryidae > Leptobrachium > Leptobrachium leishanense. The sequence goes on from CM019064.1 coordinate 45,178,515, forward strand.
CACATTTATTTGTAATGTCTTTTTTACCAGGAAAGATACATTAAGGCGTGACTGGGAATGTCTTGTTATTCACCAGTTTCCATGATATTTATACTTCCTATAGACAGTATAGGAACCTGAAATGTTCAGTAACCTGCTGGCAAAGTAAAATCTCTATAGGACTGCTTTGACACTCAACTTACAATAACAGGGGAGCTGTTATGTTAAGATGTAGCATTAGACATAACAGCTTGCTTGTTAATAATAATGACCCCACTAGATTTGGGCCAAAATTGTTATACTGATTTTTTAAAAATGACAAAAATAGTTGGGTCCTACATTGAAGGACTTCCTGTATACAATGATCAGCCACAACATTAAAACCACCTGAGAAATATTGAGTATGTCCCTCTCGTACTGCCAAAACAGCTCTGATTCATTGAGGCATGAACTCCACAAGACCTCTGAACATATCCCGTGGTGTCTGACACCAAGACATTAGCAGCAGGTCCTTGAAGTCCTGTAATTTGTGAGGTGGGGCCTTCATGGATCAGATTGTTGTTTCAGCACATCCCACTGATGCCCAATCTGATTTAGATGTAGTCTTAATGCTGTGGATGATCAGTATATGTCCCATTGGCCACTTGAGGTGGTCAGTGTTGAATGTCTGTCAAAGTCTACCTAAGTTGGACATTGTTTCAAGATATGCACCGGTTGGTGAGACCAGAGGACACAGTCTACAATGGTTCTTTACTTTGGGTTTACAAACACTTCATAAGTAAAATGACTTTCTCCTGTGTTAGACCAGTAGAGGTAATATAAGATGTTGTTCAAATTGATTAAATAGACATAGATGACGTATAGGATTGGACTGAGCATATTTTATCAGCCCTGGTAAGAGGTATGGAGTGATGTAGGATATTTAAGAGCTTAGGGAGGAGACAGAAGATATAAAAGTCCAGAGCTGACTCCAAGCCACACAGAAATAGCATCAGCCTTACTAAGATCAGATAAAATGATCATTTGATTTCCAGTCAGCCCGTGGTTGTTGGCGTCCAGTGAGACAGTTTGTACAGTGGCCAGACTCGCCCTTGGCCAGGTGCTCTAATCATGCTGGAGATATGCTCTCTTAAATGGTAGAATGTTTGATGGGTTCTGTAACGCTCAGCTACCCTGCAGGGGTAGCTCCGTCTGCGGCGCCGAGTCTTGCTGGAGAGTTTATCCGGGTAGCGAGCTAGCAAGGTGGGAGAGAGATTGGCAGCGGTCCGTGGATGGTCTGGAAGTGAAGGATTCAGTGATTATGCCCTCCCAAATACTCGTCGAGAAGCAGTATAGGTTGTAGGTAAATCAGAGTGTATTTAGAATGGGAACAGACAGTGCTTATATACAAAATACAGCCATGCACATTCAGACTTCCCGCCCACCCCAACAGTTCTGATTGGTTAGTTCCAAGACCATTGCAGGCTTCTTTCAGTCCTCTTCAGTCTTCACTTTGGTCCACTGGTTGTATGCAGATGAAGTCTTGACCCCACAGTGACCTAGCTTCTCCCCGCATCACCTCTTCCCATGATAGACTGCAGGATTTCTCACGCGCAGCCCCCACTCTCTGGAACGCTCTCCCTCGTGCTGTCAGACTTTCCCCTAACTTCTCTTCCTTCAAACGCTCCCTGAAAACATTCCTATTTAGGGAAGCCTACCACCCAACTCACTGACGCAACCATCAATCACTCTCACCTTACAGTCCTCTCCTCCTGTTTCCAACCCCAACCCTCCCAGATTGTGAGTTCCTACGGGAATAGGGCCCTCATCTCCTCCTGTACTGTTTGTCAAATGTTGTTCAATGTATTGTAACCCTGTCTGTACTGTGCTTATTGTACAGCGCTGCGGAATATGCTGGCGCTTTATAAATAAATAATAATAATAATAATAATTTATATAACCCATTGTAAAGGGAATCATATAGTGGGTGGCTTAGACAATGTGACTCCCAACCTTTTCATAACAGGTAAACAGATAACAGATACCCGAAGAGAAAGCACTTTTGCATAATCCACAAGTTACTCAAACCTATTGTACATTCTATACAAAGGAAAGCATTTGCCACTAGCGGCAGGTAGTATCTTTAAAAAAAAAACACATTTAACTAAAGAAATATAAGTCTATTTAAAACTAAAAATGAGCAATTGACAATACATTTAAAACCACACAATATAACTGAGCATAAAGTATATTGGAGCTTGAAGCGTGGTGCGCTACGTCAGTGACGGGTACATTGTAGCACGCATGTACTCCGTGGTTACTAGCAGGATGGTGCTGGGGAAAAACATGATTAATTAGAAGTCTAGCAACAGTTTTACACTAAATCTAACAAAGGAAATTAGTTCCTATAAATCAAGGGTAAACAAAATATAACAAAATAAGAATGAAATAAAACTAAATAAATCCTGTGGCGGCCGATCCGTCACGGGTTCAATTTGCTTGCAAGGGATAGACCTTAAAACTGTGATATTAGCAATATATTTTAAGGGAGTAAAAGTTGTTTACATGTTACACATAGGCTGGAAAATGAATGGCGGCCTGGAAATGCCAACTAATACTCAAAATTTGTGCCAAAATTTGATTTGGGAAAATGGAAGAGATTCTAGAAGCATGAGAGAGATCTGTATGATCTAACAGGATTTAACTAAGCCAATAGGTGTGAGCCTTACATACATAGGATAATTACTGCAGTGATTAATATGTTTCAGCTGCATAAAATGAGGTCATGTGACTCCATTATATACTGAATGAGCAGGTTTTTCCATCAACGGATTTTTACCTGATGGCACAGCAGGCATATTCCAAGATGGCAAGATGGTACCGGCTGGATGGCGTAGAGGTAACATCACTGCTCTATAACTGTGGAGACACAGGTTTGAAACCTGGCAATAGCACCTCTCCAGTACAGTAAGTCCTTGGGCAAGACACCTAACGATACATACTTACCGACTCAGGACATACTTGAAAATGAGAGAAATCTCAATGTATCCTTCCTGCTAAAATACTTTATAAATAATGACAGAATTCATTGGGCTCAAATTGTGCAAGAGTGGTTCAGGGAGCACGAGACATCATTTTCACACATTGATTGACCACCACCACACAGTCCAGAACTTAACCCCACTGAGAATATTTGGGATAATGTGCTGGAGAAGACTTTACGCAGCGCTGTGACTCTCCCATCATCAACACAAGATATTGGCCACAAATTAATGTGATTCTGGATGGAAGCAATACGTTGCATGAGCTTATCCAAACAATGCCACGGCGAATGCGTGCCGTAATCACAGCAAAAAGGAGATACAACCAAATATTAGATTGTGTGTCACTTTTTTGGCCAGGCAGTGTATATATAAACTCAAATTGCAATCAGATGAACCTGTGAATAATTTAATGGCATGTAATTGATATTTTAATGTATGATATGTGCTGTTTCCAAGAATGATAATCGCTTGCTTATCTTCGTTCCGTTTTTACCTGAGGTTATGGATAATGATTTATTTATTTCTCTAGGTTAACTTAATTTTCAAAACATATATATATATTTACGTGTTAATGTATAATTACGGAAACTGAAAATGGAGAATAAAAAAATCTAATTTTGTCAAATTATGGAATATAGAACACGCTTGCTTTATTTTTCCTATTAGTGGTTAATGACTTTTTACTTTGAAGGGAAATTAAATGTCTCTATTCCAAAAGACTTTTGATGAAAACTTAAACATGTTTTCATCTATTCACACATCTCGAATTAAACAAATTGGAAACTATTTAAAAAAAAAATGAAATTTGTGAGATCACGAAATGAAGAAATGTTAGCTGAAAATGTGAATATCAATGTCGATGCAAATACTAACAATAGAAAAGTTGATGATAATAAATAATGATAAAACATTTAACCCTTTGAGTGCCTGGACATTTTTTTATTTTTTGGAGCCAAATTTTGCATTTTAAATCATGTACCTAAGGCTAATGTCAGATGAACGCAGTCTGAGCGCACTCTCTGCGTGCGTGCACAACGGTCGGACGTACTGACGGATGATACTGTAGACACCACACGGTCCGTTTTTGTTGACGGACGTGGAAAAAAAGGGGAATTATGGGAAACAAAATTAATATGAAAAATGGTAATTTGAAAAGGATATGAAAAGTCATTTTGTGCGTCAAGGTGCCGGACGTCGGAAATGCGCTGCGTCTGACATCTCATCACTCACACAGAACGCTACGCGGACGTGGTGGACGTGGCGCACTCTGCGCGTCCGGCTAGCGGTTTTACGTTCTTGCCTAATTTGCGTTCGTTTGCCACATGCGTTGTGTGTGCGCAGTTCGGTGCGCATGTACTTCGTGTGTGGGTCTCTATTGATCATGCTTCTATGCTACGACGGACGTTAAACTACGTGATCACTGCGTTCGTCTGACATTAGCTTAAAAGTGTACACACTTTAATTATTTAAACATTTATGCTGTTCTTGGGAGACAATTCAGACTTTCTAAGTATACCACACACATACTTAATTATCTCAATTTATTGTGATCAACAGATAAGAAAATGTAAGAGAAATATGAAAAAATATATAATATTCATAGTTTGCATGCAGTAATTGTAAGACAAATAGTGCCACCATTAACGTACCTTCAATAAGTTGCTCTGACTTCCAGAACACCATATATGCATTGGATTCACTTTGATTTAATCCCTTACAGGCCACAGAAAAAACTAAGTTTATTGTGAGATTATACATTTAGTTGCAGTCGTGAAAAAAAGTTCACCCAAAGAATATATTTTATTACTACACATCCCGTCAAAAATTTATTATAATATTTTTTTAAGAAAACACACAAACTACATGCTGTCTAAAATGTCCCCTTAATACATTTTCTTTCTTTAACCTTTAACCAATTCACCACCATGGTCAAATATACAAGATCTTCAAAAACCACTACAGATTGTTTTTCACTGCAAATGAAATTAAATGGAGAATGCGCTCCAGAATGTGATTCCACTTTTTTAGCACCTTGACCATCTAGTCCAGGGGTGGGGAACCTTTTTTCTGCCAAGGGCCATTTGGAAATTTATAAGATCATTCGAGGGCCATCCAAAATTACCAACTTATAATTTAGCCAGCTATATTTAGGAAGAAATTAATTAACTCACCCCTAATGTGATGGCTGGAACTGCTTCTCTTTGGTGAGGCGCGCAATGCTAACTGGTACAGATGATGTTGTTACTTGCAATTTTCCAGGTTTGTGCCCCTCCCCATTTAATTAATTTCACCTCATCCCCATTTAATTCATTTCACCTCTCTCCCCATTCAATTAATTTCACCCCTCATAAAAATTTATTTCACCCCCTCCCCATTTAATTCATTTCACTCTCCCCATTTAATTAAATTCACCCACCCATTTAATTTCAACCTCCCCATTTAATTGATTTAACCCTACTCCCCATTTAATCTCAGCCCTCCCTATTTAATTAATTTCACTCTCCCCTCCAATAGATTTCACCCTCCCCCTTTCCATATTATTATTATTATTCTTTATTTATAAAGCGCCAGCATATTCCGCAGCGCTGTACAATAGGCACAGTATAGACAGGGTTACAATACAATACATTGAACAACATTTGACAAACAGTACAGGAGGAGATGAGGGCCCTATTCCCATAGGAACTCACAAACTCACATATAATTAATCTCACCCACTCCCCTTTTAATCTCACCCCCTCCCCATTTAATTAATGTCACTCTCCCCTCCCTATTTAATTAATGTCACTCTCCCCTCTAATTTCATCCCCCTTTCCATCCAATTAATTTCACCCTCCCCTTTAAAATTAATTCCAGCCCCCCCACCCACCCCTTTTACCTCACCATGGCGAGTAGCAGAATGAGGGGGCCCTCAGAGCACCACAGCAAGGAGGTGCAAATTCCCTCTCCCGCGGCCCTTTAACCAGACCACGGCGAGTAGCAGAATGAGGGGGTGGGGATTATCCCCACACCCTTCACTCACTGAAGCACGCCGGATCCTCCTTCACGCTGCGCCCTGAAGATGAGGGGCGCAGCGTTTTGGAAGATCTGGCACAGCATCTAGTGAGGGAAGTAGGGATAATCCCCTCCCCCTCATTCTGCTACTCGCCGCGGTCTGGTAAAAGGGCTGCGGGAAAGAGAATTTGCACCCCCTTGCTGTGGCGCTCTGAGGGCCAGACCAATTGACACCGCGGTCCGTATACCCCACCCCTGATCTAGTCCAATGTGCTGAAGCTGTTTGAATAGCTTTCCCAGAAAGACAGAGCTTCAGCTATATAATCCTACATGTAGAAGTGTATTTAGCCCAGCAGGGAAATGCTTCTGCCAGTAAAATAAGCTTATTGTCTAATAAAATGTATCTCAGGTGTATTTAACCCCTTTGGAGTGGATGACGTGTGGGATTCCCCGCTACATGCGGAAGACGTTCCCCACATGTCATCCGCTACGAGGGGTATTCCTCCGAATACTCACCTAACTTCCTTGAAGTCAGGCCCTGCTTTTATACTCCCTCCCGGTGCACTGATGTCATCGCGACAGGCACGATGATGTCAGTTTCCGGTGCACCCCCCGGCAAAACCAAAAGAGAGCCTGAAAGGGGGTGTCCTTTGGACCCCTCTCCCTCCCGTTCGGGAGGAGATCTAGCTTCAATAGAGGAATCGCTGGGAAGGTCCCAGTCTGACCTTTCCAGCTGTGCTTCTCTTGAACCCCTGAGGGGGCAGTCCGTGATCCAGGGTGCTAATCAGCACCAGATCGCAGACTTCTCCCGGAGGTGGCTGACATCTTGGATGTCAGCCAAGGCTCCGGGCCTCCCCCCACCCACTGACTTCATCGTGCATGGGCGCGATGACGTCAGTTAGGGAATTAACCCCTAGCTGCCAAGGGATTTCTGTAGGATCCACATATCTCCTGATCAGTGGCAGCTAGAGGGTATGTATTTTCTTTCTTTTTTAAATTTATTAATGCAGCTCTATTTTTCACTTTTCAATTATAATATGAACAATAGTGCGTCACTAACGAAAAATCTTTTTTTTACATAAAAATCGTGTATTTTCTTACAAAAGTATAGCAACAGGTTCCCATTTCTATTTTTTTTAACAAGAGTACCCCCATAGAATATATATCCACAAAGGCTTGGATGATAAAATGTTAAAAAAATAATAATTTTACAAGCTGTAAATGAGTGAAATCTGAATGGAAATTCAATTTTTTTTTTACATTTCTTGTTATATCACTCTGGCAGGACATGACATATACATATAATAATGATATATTATGAATCTGGTGAGTCTGCCATAAAAAAATATATATAATTTGTCTGGGACGTACAATAAAACGTGACTTCAAATCGTGTTTAAACACGATGAGCACAAAACGGTAAAAATGGGCTCAGCACATGAAATGATAGAGCAGTGAAAGGGTTAATGAAGAACGCATTCATTTTTACACTGTCTGCAATGGAAGGTTGTTTTCCATAAATCCACTGGGACTTGGCAGTGATTTTATAGAAAGCTATAAGTGAAGGAAATACAATATTTAAAAAAAATCTCTTTAACTCCAAAAAATGATTTTCTTTCAATTTTTTTTCGCGCACAGCTGACTGTGGAGGACCGTTCGAACTATGGGAGCCTAACAATACATTTACTTCTGTGAATTACCCTGGCAACTATCCAAACCGGGCTTCGTGTAAGTACTGAATGCTTTGCAGTTATTCATACTTAACAAACGTCATGTGTATTTTTACACATTCTAAATATCAAAGATTTAATTAACCTTGAGGTACAATACATAATTTGTCATTTTTCAGCTGATTGTGTTTGGAAAGGTATTTCTCTATCGTAATGATTATGTTAACCATAACCATTTCTGACATTTTAGTTCTCTTGTGAGATAAATAAATTCTAATTAACTTTAGTCACATCTAATGATTCCTCTTATTCTCTTATGTAATGATATATTATTTTATAATGCACCTTAAGGAATTAAAACCGTGCTGACTTATTTTATTTATATGTTTAGCAAAAAAATAAATATAACATTGTTGTTCAGATGAATTGACAGTGTTAGTGGAATAAGTAACTTAGGTATCTTTTTTCATTAAAGTTTGTAAAACAAGTACACAGCAAGAACAACAAAAAGTAAAAATGATAATATATTGTGAAAAATGCATAGAACTTGAGCTTTTGATAGAGGGTCATGATAATTAACCCCAGGCAGAGAATGTCTTGTGCAAAAGTGAACAGACATACGTATCGGCTGGATGGAATAGAGGCCACATCACTGCTCTGTAACATTGGAGACCCAGGTTCGAATCCCGGCCAGAGCACCTCTCCAGTAAGTGTCTTTGGGCAAGACACCTGACGGGACATACTTGCCTAGTGCCTACCACACAATGGGCTCTATTAGCTGCTTTGCGCAAAAGCGCAGCGCAATTTCTTTTGCGCGGAATGTTAAACGTTAACGCGCGTAAATTAACGCTGGTATTAAAATCCGAGCGCATTTTTTAATCCGTCAAAAATAACACGCGTAAAAAAGACACGCAAAAAACGTGCGCGCAGAAATCGGTGGGCGGACTGCTTTTTCACGCGATTCAGCCAATCTGAATTAAGAACCACAATTGTCTCCTGCTAAGTTTTTGCACCTGTCAAAATCAATCTGAGTATATATGTTGCAGCAATAATAAAAACACGCGCAACTTCTCCATTTTATTGTTTGGGTATGTGTAGAATGTGTAACTATACTTTGCTTTATTTTTTTTTTCTGGCTGGTGTATTTGGTTTCAGCCAGGACGTTCCGATTTGCCATTAACACCAGCTTTTCAAAGACGTTAAAATTATGCGCGCAAACGCTGTGCGTTAAAAACTGTGCATAGATTTTAATACCATCCGCATACCAGCGCACAAACGCATTTGCGCTCACAATGTAGGATAGGACGCGCAAAGTACATTAGGCCCGTGCAGTGTTCGCGCAGGTTCATTCGCGGTAGACTTTAACGCGTGTTTTCTGCGCGGACATTTTTATACGACGTTCTGCGCAAAGGGTTTTTCCCCTTGCGTTAATTTGTTTTTGCACATGGGTTTGCGCGAAGCAGTTAATAAAGCCCAATATCGGCTGTGGAGTCCAGTGGTAACGTCTCTGCCTTTCGACCGTGGAGAAGCAAGTCAAAATCCCATTCAGCACATCCCTCCAATACAACTGTGGGGAAGCAAGTCTCAACTTTACGAGAAACGGGTTCAACCTAACCACCAGGTCGCTGTTCTACAGTCATGGAAAGATAACTCGATCCCACTCAGAAGATGCCACCAGCGAGTGTCCTTGGGCAAGACACCTATGTCACAAAATACTTGTATTTTTTATAGATTGTAAATTCCCTTGGGAACAGGGTCCCCCTGAATTAGGTCATCATACAGGTGTGGTATTCCAATGTATCAACCCCTTGTACACTGATCTTGTAAAGCGCTGCGGAATATGTGACGCTATATAAATAATAGATAATAATATGTAATTTGGTCCAATGCTCCGCCCCACAGCTTCCCCAAAACTGAGAAGCAAATAGAAAGAATCTAGATCAAATTTCCTCCAAAATTCCTCAGGTGCAATAATGTTGCATGGGCACGCTGTGCTCTTTTTGCCATTCAGGCTGAAAAGGTCAGGGCACTGCCTATAATATGCTGCAAGCCTGCTGGCAATGATAAACAATCACAGCACGTGCACATTGAGGACATCACTGCGAATGTTCAGAGAGAATGTCTCGGCACCTCTCATGGAAACATCACCATGCACGCACGGTGGGTCAAGCGTGCGCTACCGCCTCTTCTGACATGTCGCTAGCACATGCTGGCTCCCTTTAATCAACAGCCTAAGAATAGGGCCAAGTGTGGCTGTGATTTACCAGGTTTGCTATTTTACAAGGACACGATGCCCTGTGTGGGTGCAGGATCACAATATTTACAAAAAATCCACTGAAAATAGAAAAAAATAAACTTTTGACATAGGTCGGGTAAAACATGAAAAACAAATACAGGGAAAAGAAAAGATGGGGTGGAATAGGACAGTGAATATCTCCGGGTCCAAGGAGGGAAGAAAGCCTCTATGTGCTATTGTTTCCCAAAGAAAACACTCCAAGATCCAATCTTGCAGAGAGTCGGGGGTAAATGTAAGAGGCTTTTAAAGGTCTGTGAACAATAATACTAACCCAAAAACCCACTCAAATACACTTTTTGCCATATCAAGCTCTCCTTTGTGTCTCCTCGCATTGTTTAATTCCTCTTTCACCCAGAATAAATCACTTCAAACTTCATAGATGAGGAACCTTATTCCAAATGAATTCTAAGACCTGGGCCCTATTTCAATGTTGGTGTTAAATAACAGATACTAATGAAAAACCTGAGTGTCTGCTTGAGGCCTTTCAAAGTTTGATGACCACCCTGAAAATTATAGACGCTGGAAAGGCACCTTCATAATGGTAATTAGTGACCTTGTTATTACTCTGCAGGAGACCTAGACCTGATGATGAGGTGGCTTGGCCCACAGTCTGCAGAACGTGTCAAGAGACCAAAGGTTTCCAAGCAGCCATACAATATTCAGGAAAAATGGGCTGTGCAGGGGTCACAATACTGTATATTAGAGAATCAGGTCTCCTTCCCTCCATTCTCCTATGTCTGTGAGTTTGTCAGGGACATTACAGAGGCAAAGAACGACCCCAGTTCTTCCTTCAATGATTTCTGTGCTCCTCTCTCCTCTCCTTGGATGGACAGTCTGTGCTTTAATCTCAGGATCCCCAGGGTACCAGTATTCTTGAAAAAGACTGACATTTTCCCTCCTATCTTACCTTCTGACAAAGCAAACTAGGTGAAAAAGATTGAGAATCCCAACCGCCTATGTCCTACTCATAAAAATACCACATCCTCTCAAAAGTGCCTTGGCATTACAAAGAAACCGATTCAGGAACTCAAAGCGCTCTTAAAGACATATAGGGTGTGCTTCTACTGAACATTTTGTCAAAGACTGCAAAACCCCTATCATTTGCAAAGAGTGCGAGTGTGAGGCTCATGTGTAGGCACTGCATACATCACAGTACATCCCTACATCTTCAGTAGAACTCTTAAAACCAAGAATGTAGACTGGAACACTCCGCTACCTAGAAATATACAGCAAAGGTGGGAATCTTGGAAGAAATCCCTGAAGGCATTACAGCGACTCAAGGTGTCATGTTGCTGTGCTCCCAGCTCTCTCAACCGCTTTCAGAAGAGAGAGTCACATTTTCTCTGACGTATCAGGTGAAGCCATAGCTGCAGTGGCATATCTAAGAGACTTAAGTGACAATAGCAGTCCAATGTGTGAATTTGTCCTGGGCATAACTGACCCCGAAGCCTGCCCAAACAGTACCGAGTTTGGAACTTTGCTCAGCTGTACTACTTGTAGAAACTGATAAAGAGCGAAATGGACGTTGCAATCAATTCATTTACATTCTACACAGATCACAAAGCAGTGCTTGGTTACATATACAACCAAGTCAAGCAGTTCTATGTCTATGTTTTCGATGGAGTTGAGCGCATAAGACATTTCTCTGCTCTTGAGCTGTGGCAGTGTATGTCTGCCCAACTTTACCCAGCTGACCGTGGAGCAAGAGCAGCACCTGCAGCGACCCTACAGTATTTAACAAAACGTGACTGTCACCTCCAAGATTTTTACTTTAAGAACCTTGTTTGCTCCTACTAAGTCCACTTATGAGCTGGTGTATCCCGAGTCCAACAAGGAAATCAGGCCACTAGTTCTATATTCTACACTTGTGATTTCAAAGGAAAGGTTGCAGTCACTTCAGTTTGACTGCTTCTCAAGTTGGTTCTCAGTTGTAAGAGCTGTCGCTCGACTTTTCCATGTAGCTCAATGCTTTTCTAGCAACACGTCAACAGAGTGTTGTGGAAGATACATCTGTAGGAAACACCCCAGAGTCCCAGATATTGAACACGCTGAGCAAATCATTATTCCGTGTTTTCGAGAAGAAGGAACTTAAGGGTTTGAACCTTTCAGTGGGAAGCCTTATTATAGACTGCCAGCCATGTCATTCAAAATACTTTGGGCTCTATTACGATGTTGGCGTTAAAATGCGGGCGCAATGGAGGAAAAACTGCACCCACAGTTTTCCCCCTTGCGCCTGCGTTTTAATGCCACATCACAGTGCAGGCGCAAAATATGCTGCCTGCATTGTTTGCGAGCGTTAAAACTCTGGATGCTCGCGGCAGCGCTGAGCGCGGCCGCGAGCATCCACTCGATGGAGTCCATAGAACTCCATTGAGTTCTCCCCTGCCAGTCACATGACCAGCCGGATCTCGCCTCGCGAGATCCGGCCAGTCGGCGTAGTGATACGCAGGGAGAGACTGGGGGGACTTTTTCCCCCAGTCTTTCTCTGCTCCCGCCGGCTGGAGGAGGCGGTTAGAGCCGCGGTCCTCGCCGCGGGACAGAGGGTGAGTATGTGATTCCTCTCTTTTTATTTTTTAGCCTGGTGTTAACGGATTCTGCAGAAGCGGAATCCGTTAACACCAGGTTCTGGCTCTGGTTAACTTTTCCCTGACCAGAGCCAGGCATTAATCAGCGCTGGGACTTTGTAATCCAGCGCTGATTAACACTTTGCGTTCCCCATGTTAAGTATAGGGAGTGCAAAGTACAGTAACCTCGCACAGAGGAGCACAAGGTACCAACGCAAACAGGTTTTTTAACCCGTTTGAGTTTGGATTGCAATATGCGGTAAATACCGCAACAAATGTTAATTCTCACGCAAGTGAGCGTTAACGTTTGCGTTAACGTTGTAATAGAGCCCTTTGTCTTCTTGGAACATTCTACCACCTTGGATTACAACATGGGTTGGTGGAAGGTTTGGCCTGGTGCAGCTTCCCCAGCCCGGAGATGGTTTGGCTTGTTGGTATATTTTTCCCGTCATCTTGGACTACGGATCATCGTCAAGCCACAAGCAAACATTAAAGTCCTTTATACGAAAAAATAGGAACACAAAGCATACTAATGTTGTCATTGAAACAGCAGCTTATTATTGCATTTTATTAAAAAATAAAATCCAGAATGATCTTTTGTAGGCATTTTATGATTAATTTATTGCATAAACAAAACAATGCAAGCAAGCTAAAATACTGCCAATTTAGCTCCACTGTACGCTTGATAGACAAAATAGCAGAGTGTGTGATTTCATTTTATAGGAATATTGCTATAGTAATATCATTTATAACTGTCTAACAGTACATTTTAATTTTTATAACTTGTAAAACACTATTACGAGTTTATTATTATTTCAATATATTTGTTTTTCCTTCCTTATGTTGTTTTTAAACTGCATTAATTGAAAACATTCTCATTTTAATGTGCGGTTTTAAAAGGGAAAAGGAATCGAGGAAAATAAAATTTTAAACTCTCTGTGCACTGGACAGCTGCGGATAAACTAGGAAAATTGCTGGTGGGCCACAGTAGTCAGGGACCAAGGGTTGATTGGTTTCACTGTAAAGGAAAGTGCTATTCATGGTGGCCAAGGCCATGAGCTAATATGTAGCCTGGCAATTGCCACAAGAGTTTGAATGACTGGATGTATGAACTCACGACCAGGAAACCATTAGTGTTCATGTTATATGTATGTTAATTCCACACGTATGTTCTTGCAGACAGTTTGTAGTGGACCTTTTTGTCTCTGTTCTGGGTCCCCTACTCTTCTCGATCTATACCGCCTCTCTTTGCAACCTCATCATGGATTCCAATATCATCTCTATGCGCTCTCCTTCTGCCTGCCTACCGGCTGTGTCCAACTGGATAGCTTCCCGTTTCCTAAAACTTAACCTTTCTAAAACTGAGCTTCTTGTCTTCCCTCCCTGCAAAGCCAACATTCCTGCACCCATTTACCTTCAGGTGAATGGTGCCACCATTACTTCTACCTCTCAGGCTCTTTCCTCGGGGTCCTCTTAGACTCCGATCTCTCCTCACATATAATCGCTAACCAAATCCTGCTACTTCCACCTAAAGAACATTGCACACATCCGTCCCTTTCTTAACCAAGACTCAACTAAAATGCTCATGCAAGCTCTTATATACAGAGATCCAAAAGATCCAAGATTCTCCCTTTGCAGTCTGTAATGAATGCCTGTGCCAGGCTCATCCACCTCACTTCCCGCAACCCTCGCACTCTTGAGGTCTTGCTCTTTAGATACCCTCAGATAAAAACATAGGAGAAGTACATCATAGTGCGACCCATAGAGAGACACATGAATATATGTGGATGAACAATGGTACTCACATGGGGTGGAGCCCTCCTGGTTCTAGGTAAATCACTTGTGGGTAATTTCTGGCCACCCAAATGCCCTTCCGAAAAAGCTCCACTCTCCACGTCCAAATGGATCACGTCCAAAAAGTACAATGAAGATATTGGTGAAGTTCCACCCCATGTGAGTGCCACCCCATGTGAGTGCCATTGTTCATCCACATATATTTATGTGTCTCTCTATGGGTCGCACTATGATGTACTTATCTTATGTTTTTATCTGAGGGTATCTAAAGAGGAAGACCTCAAGAGTACAGCATTGGGACTTTGACTCGACCCCAGGGAGGACATTGATATCGCTACACCATTTCTCTCTGTGGGTTAAGTAACCCGTTTGCGTTTGGTACCTTGCATTTTTCAGCACGAGGTTACTGTACTTTGCGCTCCCTATACTTAACATGGGGAGCGCAAAGTGTTAATCAGCGTTAGGATTACAAAGTCCTAACGCTGATTAACGTCCGGCCGCGGGTAACAAATAGTTATCCAGAGCCAGGACTTGGTGCTAACGGATTCCGCTTCTGCAGAATCCGTTAACACAGCCAAAAAACAAAAAAAAGGAATTGTATGCTCACCTCCTGTCCCACGGAGAGGACCGCGGCTCTATCTGGCTCCTCAGTCCGGCGGGAGCAGTGAAAGATTGGGGGAAAAAGTCCCCCCAGTCTCCCCCTGCATATCACTATGCCAACCGGCCGGATCTCGTGAGGTGAGATCCGTCAAGTCATGTGACCGCCGGCATCTGGCTCAATGGAGTCCTATGGACCCCATTGAGAGGATGCTCGCGGCGACGCTCAGTGCTGCCGCGTACATCCCGGGGTTTTGCGTGCGGTAACAATGCAGGCAGCTTCTTTAGCACCTGCATTGTAATCTAGTGGTAAAATGGGCACGCTAGGGGGAAAACTGCGGGTGCAGTTTTTCCTCCCTAGCGCCCCCGTTTTACCACTAGGAATGTAATTTGGCCCATTATTTTTATATTCTATTGGTCTTTTGTGGAAGCTGCATTGTTAATAATCTCATTATGACCACTACAAATCCCCATAAGCAGGAAATCTCACCATTTTTATTATTTATCTTTGTCAGATTCAATACATCTGACACAATATCAGCATTTCTGCCTGTATGCTGATACTGCAGACCGTGTTTCAAACTGTAGATAAGGGACACCATCTAGAGTTTACAAACTTTCATCCCAACAGTATTTCTGTAAAGGATAAATGAAAACAAACACATTAAAAAGAACACGTTTTATATTATTATCTTTCAACCAACTTTGTGTAACAATCTTTAAACAAAAACTGATATTTTACCCAACATTAGAGTTAACTACTTATAACTACTTATCCCATGTTTTAAATACATGTTACAATACTATTATTTAAAAAGCTCTGCTATGAAACGAAAGGGTTAGAAAAAGAAAGGCATTTTGCAATTGGTTTCATCATGTCGCTTGTGTCTGTGAAACCAATTTGTGAGCATTATATTGTGTGCATATATAATCTGCTTGATAATTAAAGGAATAAATTGAACTGAAGTGCATAGCAGAAACAAATTCATTAAAATCAGTAAAATATTTAAGCATCTTGCAAGATCCAGCAGGTGAGAGTATCTTTATAAGATTATGCTCAGACGTCTGGTGATACAATTCTTGGATAGACCAGCATGAAGAAAGGTAACTTGAGAAAAACTAATTAAATAGTATCCATGGTTTCCAAATTATATCAAACAACTTCAAATATCAAATCTATTACACATTTCTACATTCATTCCCGGTACATATTATGGAACAATAATAATGATAAAAAGATTTTTACTATGTTAACCAAGTTACAGGTCCTGTAATCTTGATCTCACACATGCAAGCACGCACGCACGCACACACAGCACACACACAGGCAGAGCACGCACACACCGGCAGTTCACATACACACAAAAAAATGGGCCCCTCTCTTTTCCTCCTAACTGCAAGAAGAACTCACCAGTTATCTGCAGGTGGAGGTTCCCGGCTAGAACAGGGAGGGGATGGAGCTAGCTTGTCTCTTGTCACCGGCTGCCTCTTGCTGGCTGAGGGACTGAGTTCCTGAGCGGCTCCCAGAGTGCTTCTTCCAGCTGCACTTGTCTTTTGAAGCAGGGCCGCTCGGATGGAGTCCCCTGTGGGAACTGGGAGCCCTGACAGATGCTCGGCCTTTATGCAGATATCAGCCGGCTTCTCTGCACAACCCGCCGGCTTCTCTGCATATCGGCCAGCATTCTCAGCTACTGGACTGCTTTGCTGCGGTCTGCCAGCCGACTGGCCGTGCAGTCCATCGGCCCACAGCTCAAATGCCCGGTTCGCCCAATGGGCAGTCCGGGCCTGTATATAAGTCATGGAGCAGATGCACTTCAGGACTCATTAAAAAGCTAGAATTTATGAAGCACCCTTTTCTGGAATTGTAAAATACGACTCCACAGACCAGAATTTTTGGAGCAGTCCAGATTTTAGTTATTCCGAATTAAGGGCACACCATACGGTTGCTGCCACACAGGAATCCAGCTCCTGAGCACAGCGGCCGAGCCTCTTGGCAGCCCTAGTGCGTGACATGGAGCTGGAAGTCACCCCGACTCCAAGCAGCATGTCTGTGAAGAAACACTACAGAGTGCTCCAAGTGCGTGTATGCACTGGTGGCTGCAACATGAAAGGGATCTCTGTATTCATGCCATGATCTCCTTCCTCTGAAACATCTGCTTCTCCCATAGTCTGACATCTGGAAGAACCCGAAATCCAGAATGCTAGGGGTCTTCAGCATTCAGGATAGCAGGTTCTCAACCTGTACACATTTATAAGTGAACCTATGTTTTCGGCTCTTGCTGAAGGTCGAGAAGCTTAAGAAAGGCTCAGCAAGAGCCGAAACGTTGCTTCGTTTTTAAATGTGTAATTAATAAATTCTAGTTTTTTAATAAGTCCTCGAATGCATCCTCAGCATTTTTAGGATCTAGTTTGCCTCAAACCACATTGCTACTAGTGGCCACCTCTACATGTGCTGTGATGGAGTGTGCTCAACATAAGAGGAGGTACTTTTCCTGAAACTCTCATTAATTTCCTTTAATTCATTTATGAGCTACAAACAAAAGTTTGGGTTCAGAGCTGCATGAATCACCATGTATATTAATGATTACATCTCATTCAAGGATTATTGTGTGAACTTTGAATCGATAGACATGTTTTAACTTTCTTCATCTCTTTGTAGGCGTTTGGTATCTGAATGCAGATACAGGAAAAAATATTCAGCTCCATTTCCAGACGTTTGCCCTCGAGAACATATATGACGTGGTTGAAGTTAGAGATGGCAAAGGAGAGAATTCGTTGCTGCTTGGCAAGTATCCACTCTGTAGTGAGGTTCCGGTTCAAAAACCAGTGTTACAGATCTTCAGTATCCTGTGAGTGGTATGAATTATTACAAACGAGACACCGGCTGCTCGGAATCCTGCTGTTACCTCGGATCAGAAGCGGAATACGACGCAGCGCGGTAAAGAGATTCTGTGGCAGAACTTCCACCCCTCAAAAGCAGGTCATGAGGATCAGCTCCCCGTAGCTGTTTCTCTGTCTGAAGATGAGTTGAAAGTCTGTGTAGCAGAAGCCGTGTGAAACAGTGGGCTTGTGACTCGCAGAATGTTAGGACTGCAGAGTAATATCGTTTAAAATAGGAGATCAGGAACGCTCTGTCACGCGGCTCTTGAAATTGATTGCCCTGGGGGGGAATTTTAAGGCACAGCCAGTGTGTTTAATACTGAAAAATGCACAATTTTTATATACGTAAAGCATTGTGGCCATTTTTTTACAAAATATTTTTAAAACCTTTAACCTTTTCGCAATACAGCTTATTTTAACCCTTTCAGTGCCAAGTCATATCTCACCCCATGTGCGGAGCTAATTTTGACCATATTTTTGCCCATCAAGCTTAACTGCCATGTGAAGTTTTGTTTTATTGAAGAACCTGCACAAATTGTACTGTATATTATTTTTTTCAGCAAACTCCTCAAAGTCAAGAAACATCATTGATGTCTATATGATATCCCGCATCTTTAGCCTACATCAAAAATGGCAAAATAGTATGCATTTTTAATTGATGCTCAAAAATTTACAGCATGTAAACTTCTATTTCCTCACTTTTTCCCCTATTCCCTTCCTAATGTTAAATTGAGGACACTAACGAGGGAAAACCTTCACCAGTAGTGTCCCCATTTTACTGTTAGATTCTGGGGCTGGCGCCACCTTGCCCTGGAACGAAGCGCTACCCTCGGTGATACTCGTTGTAGTACTTCCTCACAGTTGCAAGTATCACCTCCTGGAGTCCATAGGACTCCATGGAGGGTTGTGCTACCAGGCTGCCAATCTCGCTCAGCGCCTCAGAGTGATAGCGGAGGGAAACTGGGGACTATTTGTCCCCAGTCTCACTCTGCTTGCACCAGGACAACTGGCAGATCGGGCCACCATTCTTGGGGGGGTTTAGAGAGTGAATGATACTGCAAAAGTGGAATCAGTTTGCATCAGCTTTTAAGAGTAGCTAAATATTTGTTTAGCACATTTGTGCGGTAATTAGCACTAGGACTTTGTAACACCTTACTTATCCTAATGTTGTTACTGATTGCGCTCCCCACGTTAATTATAGGATGCGCAAAGTACAGTAAGCTCACACAAACTAGTGCAATCACCGATGCGCTAACAGATTTTTCAGGGGTTTAGTGTTTGGGATGTAATATGGGGTCATGCATTAATCCCTCCTATGCGGAGGACACGCTCAGTGCGTCCTGCTGCATATAGACTTGGCTGCGGAGGACGCGCTGAGCGCGTCCTCCCTTTGCAGCCGCGATCGGCCGGGATGTCAGCCCAGCCTCCAGGACCCAGGCAGGCACGATATATGTCACCGCGCCGGTGCGATGATGTCTATTACAGGCACCCCCTGCACCAGTGCGGGGAAGGTGCCTGAAGGGGAGGGGTGACCTCTCTCCCTCCCGATCGGCTGGGGCAGTGCAAAAAGGCAGGCACCGCTTTGAAGGGCACAGCCTGCCCTTTAAAGCGGTGGCTGCCTTTAACTCCTTGGGCGCCGGATCGCGGTCCCCTCCCTGAACTGGCCGACATCTTGGATGTTGACCAAGCTTCCGAGATCTCCCCCTGCCTACTGGCATTATCGCGCATAGTGAGATGACATAATTTTGGGAGTTAACCCCTAGCTGCCACCTATGGTGTAGATAAGGGGTTCCAATGAACCTCCAATCTCCCGATCCATGGCAGCTAGTGGTCAATGTTTGATATCATTGGATCGTGGCCTTTCCAATGATACCAAACATAATCATGTGAAATGTAAAAAAAAAAATTAAAATTAAAATTAACAAAAATAATTTTAAAAAAAAGTTGTTTTTTTTTGTTTTATTAATGCAGCAATATTGTTCCCATTTCACTTAAAATGTGAGCAATGATGCTGCACTAGCAATTTTTTTCTATGGGGGCGTTTGCTAAAAATCACATAATTTCTCCCCAAAAAAAAATTAATGAGTCCACATTTTTTAACAAGTGCACCATATGGGGTGCACTTGTTAAAAAATGTGGACTCATTACATTTTTTTTGGGGAGAAATTACGCTCGCATGATAAAATGTAAAAAAAACACTTTACACACTGTAGATCAGTGTTTCCCAAACATGTCCTCAGGACCCTCCGCTTCTCCAGGTTTTCCAGATATCTGAAGCACAGCACAAGTGATATGATTTGCTGCTCACTGATTACAGGATTCAGACTGCATTTCCCCAAAGGTGATCTGCAAAATCTGGCCTGGTTGAGGGTCCCGACGACAGGTTTGGGAAACACTGCTGTAGATGATTGAAAATTCAAATTTCATTGCATTTTTTGTTATAGAATTCAGGCAGGACATAACGTATACATATAATAATGATATATTATGAATGTGCAGAGTCTATACAAAGAATATAAAATTTGTCTGGGTTGTATAATAAAATGTGACTTCAAATCGCGTTTAAACATGAGGAGCGAAACCGGTAAAAATTAGCTCAGCACACAGGGGTGAAATTGCTCAGCAGCGAAATGGTTAAAGTTACTTATCCTGGCGTTAGCACTTACTCGCCCGAACCCTATGGTTAGCGTTTACTAGTGAATAGAGCCCTTTATTATTAAAACCTTTGTGGTTGCATATTCTGTTAGGTACTCTTTGAAAAATAGATATTTAGAAATGGAAAACACGTCACTGCATTTCTCTACAGAAATAAAAATGTTAATAAAATTATAAAAAAAAAATAATTTTCTATTATATTGAGTTGCATTGTTTTTACGGCACAAAATGTCTAGACATGGAATTGCTATATTTAGATTTTTTTAATTTATACAAAATTCTTAAACCAAAGCGGTGTTAATAGGTTTTGCAAATCAATCAGCCAGGGGAGAAGGAGACGATAAGAGCAGGAGTAAGCTAAAGGTAAGTATGGTAAAAGAAGTGACGGAGGAAAAGCCGTCGTCGCTCCCCTCACATCTTCTGCACTGTGGTAGTTAAATAATCAGTGAGAAAGGGAGAGGTTTGTGAGGGTCCTGAGAAAGAGCAACGGCTCTAGTGTCCTGCTCTACGGTGGGGCCTGCTCAGGTCTCACAAGGTTTTAGCTCGATTGTGCCATTACACGGACAAATACTCCATATGCAAATCAGACGCCATCAACCAGAAAGGATATCCAGTACCGAAATGCCAAGGACATCACGAGAGATGCAGCAACCCCCAACGATCGTTTCAGCCTTATTAGGCCTCGTCAGGAGGGTATAGCTGACACCGTTCTAGGCACATCGAGCAACGGGTCCACGTCTGGATTACCCTGTATACTTATAGTGAGAAAAGGGGAGGTTTGTGAGGGTCCTGAGAACGAGCAAGGGCACAAATGGCCTGCTCTACAGTGGATGCCCGCTCAGGTCTCAGCTCGATTGTGCCACTGGTTAAATAATCAGGATTGCAGCACATTACCTTCATACTCTTTTATAACATTTTTTTTATGACTTGTTACCACATCAATTGACTGTCCCTAAATAATTTCATTTGAAAACATTATTATTTTATTAGGACAGATAAAACCCGAACAGTAACTATACATTTTGATTCGTTTTAAAGGAGTAGTCTATAACTTGGAGGGTTACAGTAGGTTAAAGTTTGACAGATTCAGGAAAATAGTTCCACAGCATAAATGCAGCCTGGGAGAAGTTCAGAAAGAATGAATGGGAGATGGAGATTGCGTTCATTCCTTCTTTAGTGTGCACGTTTTGGTTACCCACTGACCGAACAGGTAGAACCCAGAGTAAAGGATAAAAACCCTGCCTACATAACCGGTATTTGTGTGACCAGACTATACAAAGAAAGGAGTAAAGTAGGAACAAGCCGAGGTCAGGGGTAGGAGAAATGCACAGACTCATAAATAAAGCCAGGGTTAGGGACAGGAAGCAGGGGGATAATTGGTAACCAAGTCAAGAAGTCAAGAACCAGAAAATCAAACTAACTGACAAAATGATTCACTGGTGTAAAAACCACAACAGGGCAATGAAGAAGGATGGACTTTTAAAGTCCCAAGAGTTTACTGATAGGACGTAGTGTCAAAGTGTGATTAAATGCGCTTGCTCGGTGATGCTGAGATACGGAAGCATCAGCAGAGTGACTCGATGGTACAAGGGTGTCATTGGATTGATGTGTTGGTGTGGGGCCTCATCAAAGAGAAGTGGTCGTGTGCGGCATCATCGGAATGATGTGATGCTATCTAGTACGGGGACATCTTCAGAACTATACAGTCGCATGGGGACATAAGCAGAATGACGCGGAGACATTGGGTGCATGCCTAAAGGTGCGGTTACAGGTGAGCTGTATGGGCATGCGTGACATACAGTATATCTGCATTGCATGAATTTAGGAAGTAGATGGCTTTAAACTGATACAAGCAGGGTTATTCAGAGAAAGGTGAAAACCAGGAGAACTGGCAGGAGAAGAGAACAATCTAGATCAAATAGCCGATGTGGAAAGTGAGATAAATGGGAAAAAAATTCTGGTTTGGCTATTTTGACCTAGAATTTTCACTTCTCCTGAGTTTCACCTGTCTTTGAATATCTCTGAATATTCTTATGAAAAATATGTAGCAAAATGTTTTGGGCCAGCCATGCTTTTGTGTAGATCAATAAGGCTAGGGTCAGACGAGAGCGTTTATCGCAACGTCCGTAAAAAAGTGCGCCCGAAAGCATGGACTTACTTTTTCACGGAATACGCGATAGCGGTCATACGATGCGCAATTTCGGCTGTGATTTCATACGGATCCAAACCAGGAAACTTTGGGTGTCTGGACATTATGTAGGCCGGACATGGGCAGCGTCTGACATCTCTGAATCAGGCACACACGCCGCTATACGGAAGCAGCGCACTCTGTACGTCAGTACTAGTGGTTCGATGTTTTTGCGAAAATGCGTTTTTTGCCGCTTGCGTTGCGCGGCCGAACCTTCGTGCGGCCGTACTTCGTGTGTGGGCCTGCATTGTACGTCATTTGCTGCTACCACGGCCATCATAAAGTGCAAGTAAACGCACGTTCGCACTGCGTTCGTCTGACCCCAGCCTTAACTGTAAAACATCCCTCTGATAGACTGTGTTTCCTTTTCAGCTGTGTATACAGGAACTAATCGGGTAGCTGATGTCTTCTCTACAACCAACCAAATGACAGTATATTTCACATCCGATTCATCTGGAACAGATAGGGGCTTTATGGCTAATTTTAGCACAGGATATCGCCTTGGCATGCCAGGTTAGTAAAACTCTTTTTGTCAAATACTCATTTTTTTCCTATTTATCATACTCGATCTACAATTTTAAAAAAAACTCTACCGAATTAAACATAGAGCTGATTCGAATACATTTTCCATCTGCATGATTCATTTAACTTACACCGCACCACTTATGCTGTTATCATGTCAATTTTCACATGGAAAGCTTCAGAGCCCTGCGACTGCGGATCCGTGATGCTGATTTTCTGCTCCTTCTCATCAGACCTTTTCAAGCTGATTGTCTTTTTAGGCATTATACCCAATCTGTGTGAACAATTATGTCAGAATAAGATACGATTACCAATGTTAACTCAAGTTAGATTAAATCGATGTTACTTTCTCATAAAAAAAAGCCGTTTTCAGACAAAATTCAAAATGTAATTTGGTGAAATTATATTTATTTTTGCAGTTTTTCTATTCTATACAGAATCGCATTATCTCAAGTAAAAAAAAAAAAATAATTTTTAAAACAAATAATATATATATATATACAGTATACAACAAACCAAAAAGAGAGCACACCAGACAACATGTTCAAACAGTACAGAAGAAACAACAACAGCAGCTAAATTTATTTAAACAGGAGATTTTACCAGATTTAACCCTTTAAATGACTACAAACAATTCTTATCCCCTTCAAAAGCACTATAGTTCTTAACCCTTTAATGTTGAGCTCTGTTGAAAAATGGTGGAACTTTAGTTTGCAATGGATGGCCATGGATTGCGTAAGCCTGCCAACAGCGACAATGTATTCCACCCTTGGCAGGTCCTATCATACTAACCTAATGACTGCTCTTATGGGATAGACTTACTTGTTGAGGACCCAGTCCTTTCTGAAGCTCCCTGCAAGGTTAAATAGAACCTGTGGGTGGAGCACCTGTGACAGGGAGGGGTGCTTGCCCAAAGGGTTGTCAGCCCCTTTTTTGGGTCCTCAACAAGTAAGTAACATTAAAAGTTTAAGAACTATAGTGATTTTGAAGGGTATAATAATTGTTTTTAGGCATTTAAAGGGTTAAACCTGGTAAAATCTACTGTTTAAATGAATTTAGCTGCTGTTGTGGTTTCTTCTGTACTGTTTGTACATGTTGTTTGGTGTGCGCTCTTTCTGGTTTGTTGTATCATATTGTCTTGAGATGCACCCGCAGTGAAAGCGTAGGTAAGGTTGAGTGCTGCCCTTCTTGTGTATTATATATATATAGATATATATATATATAATCTCAAAACCAGATAAAGGGATGCACATAACGACTTAGCAATGATAAAAATAAATTTTTATTTTAATGAGAATACATACTAAAAAATGGTTCCTGTCAGCTTGCCCAATGTTTCGGCTCGATCAGAGCCTTTATCAAACTGTATTTCATGACATCAGGAGGCACGCTTGCCGGAACTGAACGCCGAATCCACGTGGACCGGCAGTCTCTGACATAGCGTGCAGCCATTGGGTGAGCTATTTACATTTGTATGTATAAATATGATGTTTGTTGATGTAACCTGTGACCTTGATAAAGGCTCTGATCGAGCCGAAACGTCGGGCAAGCTGACAGGAACCATTTTTTAGTATCTATTCTCATTAAAAAATAATAGATTTTATCATTGCTGAGTCCTTATGTGCATCCCTTTTTATTTATTTAATAAATAAATAAACCCTTTTATCTGGTTTTGATATATATTTTCCTGAGATCTCTGCACTAAGACCAATATTATATGTGGGCTGGCTTATATAGGCAATCTATTGATGCTTATATATATATATATATATATATAATCCTTTGTTTTAGCAAACAGAAATACAAATTGGAAATGTTCAGTATAATCCACTTAAGGTTTGAACAGATGGCTTTCGATTTAATACAACGCGCTTTGTAACATAAACACAGTAGATTTCCTAAACATACTGATTTCTGTCATGCCTAGGAAATGGAAAATGATTGGCAGGAACATATTATATTACACTGTACTTCGGAAAGTAGCAGGTGGTTTCATACATTAAATAAAATCAACAGCTAAATCAGCTTGTCACCCACCTTCCAGCTATTCAAGGTTTATGACAGCTTTATTCCACTGCTCTCTTAATGATTGAGGGCTACAACCCGTCTTGTCAGGAAAGGACATTAATCCACAGAGCAATAAGACTGTTTTAATTTACTATTTTAATTCCTTTTAATGTTTTATCAATTTATATGGTTTTCAATGCAAAGTAACTGAAGCCTACTTGTTTTTTTGGCCTTGCGTGCTCACTAAAACATTGCAGGTATGAACATGACCACTTGATCTTGTCTGGCGGCTCATTTTTATATATTACGCTTCATTTCCATCAAATGGTAAACACAGGATTATTAGTCATTGTGTTTTTATTATACCTTTCCCAGAAAACGTTCGTTTTGTTGTCAATAAAGTTCTGGTTTATTAGATATTGGCCAACTAATCTGGATTTACTGTTCTGCATCGAAAGCGTTTAAAGACTGATCTGATCTGTCTGGTAATTAGAGGAGAGGTTTAGAGTCAGTTTATATACTGATAAATCGTTTATTGGGCTTTGTCACTTACTACTAGTCTACTAGTAAGAAAAGAAAAATCGGTACTGATTATTACATGTAGATTCGCTGGTCCATCGGATAACCAGATGGGCCACAGTTTCTACCCGTAACAGAAGTAAAACGTAACTTTTATTCAAACTCAGTGGTTAATAAAACCTAAAATATGGCCATGATCATAATTCACACACGTTAAAATAAAACATCACATGTCAAAACCGCTCTACTGTATATTTCTCAACAAATAAAATATATATATATATATATATATCAAACTAGGAGGTGAAGGAGCACTCAGTCCCAAAAATGTAATCAAAAAAGGAAATTTCGATGCCCGGGTGCTAACCAGGGGATATGAAAACCAAAACAGCAAACATTTGTTTTCATTTTAGTCCCAGAGTTCTTCACTTTGCTGTTTTGGTGTATATATATATATATTAATTACGTGTCATAAAAAATTAGAGTCAAATGGTATGTTTAAAATGGGAAAATAAACGCATGAGGGATATTGGCCCATAATAAAACAACAGAGATAAGATCATACAACCTAGAATGAAAACATGAGGAAAATAAAAAAAAGTGAAAAAAAACAAAACACAAACCAGTGAAGGCTGAAAGAGACATGAAAAAGAAAAGAAAAAAAAGAAACCAAGAAACAACACATCATCCAGAATTTAGAATGTTATGTGACGTTATGATAATGTGATAAAAACCCAGAATCGACATTGAGTCCAGCATTTATGGTGTTCAAATATGTGATCATTTTAATTTCATATGTTTTGCGTTCACGGTGGTCTTTAAGCATCCAGACCTGAGGAAGAGAGGTATAACTCTCGAAAGCTCGTCTTTTAAATGTAACATTAGTCCAATAAAAAAAGATATCACTACAGACTGCTATACTCGTGATTTTGGCATCTGGACTAACACGGCCTATCAAATTTACATTATATATATATATATATATATATTGTGTTTATTATTGCAGAAGCCACTTGCACATCACAGCAATTGAATGAATTGCATCCCAGAGCTCCTGTGCCACATTCAACCAAAAACGGCAAGGAATTCTGGGTAGGATATGGAAATGACCTCTGTCTCACTTTTATACATCCTGGATCTGCTAATACACAGAACCCTAAAATCAATGCTACGCCAAACCATGGCTTTGTAGCAAAGATAAGGTTATGCAACTGGTCAAAGCCACTCCCAGGACAGAGCTGTTTCGGGTTTGTATATAATATACATATATATATATATATATTTATATATATATATATACAAAACCTGTATTCCTGCTACACTATCCGGAGAAAATTCTAATATATGATGTATATATCGGTGCTGTAGCCAAAAAGTACAAGTATAAAGAAAAAACAGAATTAGCTGCACTCATAAAAAATTTTGTTCAGATACCTAAATGTCTTTTATAAATAATATTAAAACAATCCACTAAAAAATTATGGTGAATGAGAAAAATAAGGTGAATGCTAATGGGAAGTGTAAATATGATATGAAAATGTGTGATCAAAAAGGTGTATCATATGTATATAAGAGTGACAAAAATTGGGGTATTGTTAAGTTGTGTGATGAATGAATGTTGTGCCTCAAGTGATGGGTGTATAACTAAATATGTGTGTATGAGCGTGGGTGCTTAAGTGTGTGTGAAAACAATGAGTGAAGTGGACCTATATAAAAGTGATGTGAAACTGAAGTGAAAAGTGACAGATACTACAAACTCAAAAATTGTGAATGATAACTAAAACAAGTGAAAAGGAAAATCAAGGTGTGAAGTGAATGTATCAGTGAAATGTAGAGCTACACATGAGTATGTAAAAAAGTGTAAGTATGTCTAAAGTATGTAAATGACCACAACAGTGAAAGATCAATGTAAAATAGGGAATAAAACAACGAAAGAGCAAAAATATTCATATAAAAAGTGAAAAATTAATAGTAAAGAATAAAAGATAAAAAAATATAAACAAGTGAAGAAAAAGGAAAAAAGTAGATTTTTTTTTTTACGTCCTGATGAAAACCAGGAATATGATATATATTCGTTCAAGCCTCTGGGTGCCAAAGTGTCCTATGTTCTAATCAAATACGTTTCCC
The DNA here is from genome assembly GCA_009667805.1 of Leptobrachium leishanense. Classification (NCBI taxonomy): domain Eukaryota; kingdom Metazoa; phylum Chordata; class Amphibia; order Anura; family Megophryidae; genus Leptobrachium; species Leptobrachium leishanense. Next base: position 45,206,330 of record CM019064.1, read on the forward strand.
TCTGTAGTAAATACTGGGACCTATTGCCTCCTCTGTGTAAGGGTGGGACATGATGAATGCCCACAAAACGTAATGTGGGCAGACGATGTTGAGCAGTTAAAAAGTAACACGATTGGTAAGCTTTAAAGAAAGAGAGTAGGAGAATGAAAATCTCAGCAAGTGTATTCAAACATTGAATATACCTTATCACTTGCAGAATTATTGCCCAAACCTCGACAAAAAATACAGTAATTGTGCAAACAAGGCAGCATATAAATTTCAATTCGCTAAATGCTAATCTGCTAGAGTGGTAATTTTTTAATACATTCCCTACTCTTAACGCTCCCGATGTGCGTTTCACCTATCTAGGCTTCTCAGGAGTGCTCCTGACGAACCTAGATTGGCGAAACGCGCGTCGGGTTCATTGAGAGTAGGGAATGTATAAGGTATATTCAGTGTTTGAACACACTCGTTGAGATTTTCATTCTCCTACTCTCTTCTTTCTACTTGTTTCTCCCTCCCTATGCAGATATAAGGATGTGTCTACTGCATACAATTATCTCTGGTTCCAATGGAATATAAATGATCTAACAGGGTTATTCAAAGAGAATCAAAAAGTCACTGCACGTTCGGTGACTTTTTGTTCTCTTCAATTCGGTGCGATTTGGCGATCCCAAATTAGGATCACATACAGGGTTATTCAGAGAAAGGTGAAAACCAGGAGAATTGGCAGGAGAAGAGAACTATCTGGACCAAATAGTTGATTTGGAAAGTGAGATAAATGGGAGAACTTTTCTGGTTTGGCTATTTTGACCAAGAATTTTCACTTCTCCAGGCATTCTCCTGAGTTTCAGTTTTCTTTGGTTAGACCTGATAGTCCTAACGCTAATTACAAACAGCTGTCGCTAACTAAAACAGTTTGCTACAGCTTAGAGCTTCTGCGGAATCAGTTAGCAGCAGCTGTAACCCCCCCAAAAAAAAAATCAAATACTCACTTCTCATCCCGCAGCGATAACGGCAGCCCAATATGCCACTTCTGGCCTCCGGAAGCAGAGTGAGACTAGGGAAAAAAGTCTCCAGTCTCCCTCCACAATCACTCCACCTTCAGGATCTCTTGAGAGGTGAGATCCTGCTGGTCATGTGGCTTGGAAGGAGAAGCCTCCATGGAGTCCTATGGAGGAGATGCTCCCAACGGCACTTTATCGCTTCCCCCGAGCATCCTGGAGGCTAGCAGCTGCTACCGGGCAAGGCTTCTGGACTCAGCACCTGCCTCATATTCTACAGGGCGCTAAGGGAAAATTAGCGAACGGTAATTTTTTTCCTTAGCATCCCTGTTTTAGCTGTAGGCAGCTGATAGTCTTTACTCCTGCATATTATTTATGGCATTCGCTAACTATCTACCAAGAATCCTTACCAACCATAAAGGGCCAATGGAAGGTTAAGGTTAAGGTGAACTTGAATTAGTCTCATCTGGCTTACGACAATTAACCAAGTGAAGCTTCTCCACTGATGGAGGCAATGAGGGAATTCATACAGAGGGAAGAGATGATATTTTCCTTTTTAATCATTGCAACAGTATCATGGGAACTGTGATATGTATTATTAGTAAACTTCAAAGGATAATGAAGGCTTTGGTAGGTAAGTACATTTACTGTGAAATTAGAATTTAAAAAAGCTAGTTAACCCATTCCAGAACATTAGAGTTAAATAGATGTCTAATTTAGGCTAAGGTCAGACGAAAGCAGTTTTAACGTGCGTTTAGCCGCACGAAATCACGGCCGTGCTAGCAGCAAATGCCGTCCAATGCCGGGGAACATACGACGAACGGCCGCACGAAAGTTCGTCCGCGCAACGCAAGTGGCAAACGAACGCATTTTTTCGAGAACGTCAAACCGCTACTACTGACGTACAGAGTGCGCTGCGGCCGCATAGCGGCGTGTTTGCGTGATTGGGAGACGTCAGACGCTGCACACGTCCGGCCAACATAACGTCCAGACGCAAAAAGTGTTTTATTGATGATCCGTACAAAATCACGGACGAAAATGCGCATCGTATGACCGCTATCGCGTATTCCGTGAAAAAATACGTCCATTCGTTCGAACGCACTTTTTCACGGACAACGTGAAAAATGCGTTCGTCTGACCCTAGCCTTAGACAAGAGGAGACAGTAAGCGATAGTTATCCGAAGACAGTGTTATTTGCGAGGAAGAACTTTGTCTTAAGCCAACAAAGAACAATAATTAAAGTCCCCATGAAGTCACCTTACAAATTAAGTTAAGCATTATAGCAGTGAACTGCAATTGAAGTTAATTAGTTATGTGAAATGGTGTGTTTCCAGTTGACAATTCAAGATAAAGAGTCAACTGAGCCAGCAGTTACTCCAGAAGAGTTCAAGCAAAACATCCAATCATTAAAAACTCTTAAGATATAAAGAATTAAAAAGGTCAAGTGTAAAATTAAAAAAAGGGCTTTCAGTAATGATAGAAACTCCAGTTATGGTCTTATATTTAATTATTAAAACTTTAGTAGTTGCCTTTTGTTGCGCTAGACAACAGTATAGACTGCAGTGCTGACAAAACAAAGTGTAATGCACAGAACATGTATTTATTTATTTATTTATAAAGTATTTTTACCAGGAAGGATACATTGAGATTTCTCTCATTTTAAAGTATGTCCTGGGTTTAAGAACATTGAATTTTTACAGTCGTTACGGAAATACAAAGTGATACAATGCAAGATATTAAAAACAACAGCACAAATATACAGATTAACACAGAAAATAAATATGTAGGAAATATATTCACTATGTTACATGTTTACAGGTGCATTCTGTATATAGTCACTATGTTACAAGTTTACAGGTGCATTCTGTATATAGTCACTATGTTACATGTTTACAGATGCATTCTGTATATAGTCACTGTTACATGTTTACAGATGCATTCTGTATATAGTCATTATGTTACATGTTTACAGGTGCATTTTGTATATATTCACTATGTTACATGTTTACAGATACATTCTGTATATAGTCACTATGTTACATGTTTGCAGATGCATTCTGTATATATTCACTATGTTACAAGTTTACAGGTGCATTGTGTATATAGTCACTATGTTACATGTTTACAGATGCATTGTGTATATAGTCACTATGTTACATGTTTACAGGTGCATTCCGTATTGAGTTATGTCAATAGGGAGCTCTTGAGTGACTTTAGACTGAGGAAAGATTTGATGGCGTCTGGGAGGTTATTCCATAATTGCGATGCTCTGTAGGAAAATGAGGATCAAGCCACTTTCTTTTTGTATTGTGGTATTGCAAGTAAGGTGCAGGACCTGTATCGGACGTTATATATAACCTATATATATATAAATGCACCCTCCCATTTGGCTGATCCCTCCAGAAGAAATGTTGAACCCGACAGAGCAGAGAATATATATATTATTCTCTGCTCTATCGGGTTCAACATTTCTTCTGGAGGGATCAGCCAAATTGGGTGGGGCAATTAGTTGCCAAAATGTGTGTGTAATACAAGTCTGGATATATATATTTATAAGAATATAGATATATATATATATATATATATATATATCTAAGATATATATCTAAGATATATATCATACCTGCCCTTACCTTTCCCTATAAATTTGCAAAAAATATACACACAAAAAAACAAACCACTGCCTAAGACCCCGCGCAGCCCACATGCCACCCCCCTCTACCTGGCTGAATGTATCTAATATATATAATTAAATACATTCAGCCAGGTAGAGAAAGAAAAAAAAAAGGTTTTATTTTATGTTCCCGGGGACATTTAAAAATTTCTTCGGATTTTATTTTTTTCAGAAATGTGTCGCCTTACCTTAGCCTGGAGGTCAGTGGGGGCTCCCTGGATCCTGGTTGTGGGGGGTCTGCCGTGGCCGAATGTGCAGTGGCTCCCTCCCTGTGCTGCCTGTCTCTGCCACATGCAACGGGGCGGCTAGCCCGCACAGTCGCAGCTCTGTCATCTGGCGGCCGCATGCTCCTCAAGGGGATCCTTGTGAGGCCCCTGCAACCTGCCCTCTACAGTGCCTGATTAGAGGGTCATGTCTGCCTGATGTTTTAGTAACAAGAATGTTTTATCCCATAGGCTTCAATGTTAAAAATATTCCCGTCAGTAAAGAGTCTATTTAAATCTCGATTTTTTTAGTATTTATGCATTTTTTATACTTTTTTTGTTAAGTTTGCGAACTGTCGAACGGCCGATGTTCGATGCGAACTCCAAACAGATCGAACCGAACAGCTCATCCCTAGTCTAGATTCCGGCGACGGACAGTTTAGCTCTTTTAATATGTCACAGTGGTGGGTCATGTAGTTCATTATATCACAAAGCGGCAGAATGAGTTATACAACTTTCTATCACTGTTTCTTAATTCATCTGAAAGTCTGATCATTTTTTCGAGTCTAATAAATTATTATTATTTCTGGTGAGGGTATAAATCAAACACACCTTTTTGTCTCTTAGCTAATAAGCAGCATGAGGATGTGGTTGCTATATGCGGTTATATGTGGATATATGTGGTTGCTTAGAAAAGTAGCTCTTGGTTTAATTAAGTCAGGACTCACCTGAACAGAGGTGCCGTGATGTGACAGGTGGACTTACATTTTAATGACTAATCAAGTAAACCCAAACCTCTGCTTGTGTTTTGTTCGCATGGAGCTATAGTGTTGAGAGTAGATGACACCTTTTTTTCTTGTTATGTTTTATACATGAATTGGGCTGAATACTTCTGGTTGATGCAGCCGCCCTGGTAGGAAAAAGGCGCAAAACCATCTTTTCTGCATTTAATTAATTATTAGAGATACAGTTTAAACTTGTGCAAAGCAAAAAAAAAATTGGTAAGTTTGAATTGTTCATCCACATTTTTTCATCTTTTCCACAAAGCACATTTTGTTCACGTCGCGAGTCACTACGGCCATAAAATTTTTATTTTGCATAAACCCAATTGCGGAATGAAGTATCTGCCTGTAGGAAGCGCTAGCAGCCTGCGAGCAGATAGCCGCTGGTACATTGGGTGTGATATTGTCCCACAGCACCCACCCAGCAAACAAACACTTAAAAACCTGATGGTAAAAAAATAGTCCATCCTTATCCATACATACAGAAAAACCGGTGTCACACCAGGGGTCAAGTCCTGGGGAAAAAAGTGAGGGAACTCAACAAAAGAAATCCACTATCCCCACCACCGAAAAAAAAAGCATAATGTGTGTACGTATGTATACATATATACACACACTTACAATACATTTTCGGTGTTTCTGTCTGAAAGGTTTAAACATGGGAATCCCATAGGATTCAATGTAATATCTTTTTTTTTTTTAATTAAAGACCATTTACTCTTTTTAATTTTCAGCAAAAAACTTTTTTGAACATATTTTTGTATTTATATGACGAAAGTTTTGTTTTCCAATTTTTGAGGGTATCACAGAGCTCCACAGTAATGTGCGTTTTTTATGAGGGTATCACAGAGCTCCACAGTAATGTGCGTTTTTTATGAGGGTATCACAGAGCTCCACAGTAATGTGCGTTTTTTATGAGGGTATCACAGAGCTCCACAGTAATGTGCGTTTTTTATGAGGGTATCACAGAGCTCCACAGTAATGTGCGTTTTTTATGAGGGTATCACAGAGCTCCACAGTAATGTGCGTTTTTTATGAGGGTATCACAGAGCTCTATAGTAATGTGCGTTTTTTATGAGGGTGACACAGAGCTCTATAGTAATGTGCGGTTTTTATGAGGGTGACACAGAGCTCTATAGTAATGTGCGGTTTTTATGTGGGTGACACAGAGCTCTATAGTAATGTGCGGTTTTTATGAGGGTGACACAGAGCTCTATAGTAATGTGCGGTTTTTATGAGGGTGACACAGAGCTCTATAGTAATGTGCGGTTTTTATGAGGGTGACACAGAGCTCTATAGTAATGTGCGGTTTTTATGAGGGTGACACAGAGCTCTATAGTAATGTGCGGTTTTTATGAGGGTGACACAGAGCTCTATAGTAATGTGCGGTTTTTATGTGGGTGACCCAGAGCTCTATAGTAATGTGCGGTTTTTATGTGGGTGACACAGAGCTCTATAGTAATGTGCGTTTTTTATGAGGGTGACACAGAGCTCTATAGTAATGTGCGTTTTTTATGAGGGTGACACAGAGCTCTATAGTAATGTGCGGTTTTTATGAGGGTGACACAGAGCTCTATAGTAATGTGCGGTTTTTACGAGGGTGACACAGAGCTCTATAGTAATGTGCGGTTTTTATGTGGGTGACCCAGAGCTCTATAGTAATGTGCGGTTTTTATGTGGGTGACACAGAGCTCTATAGTAATGTGCGGTTTTTATGAGGGTGACACAGAGCTCTATAGTAATGTGCGGTTTTTATGAGGGTGACACAGAGCTCTATAGTAATGTGCGGTTATTATGTGGGTGACACAGAGCTCTATAGTAATGTGCGGTTTTTATGAGGGTGACACAGAGCTCTATAGTAATAAAATACCTTGTAATGTGTTTAATAAGTAAAGTAATCAAGCTGGCAGCCTGGGTTATCACTCCCCCTCCACCCACTCCATTCATACCTGGCAGACTGGCAGGTGGTTATGTGAGGGAGACTAGGACGGCTGCAGCTTCTGGGGCCCCCACAGCCTCCATTACAGTTTCACAGTAACCTGTGAGACTGAGTGCAGGGGGGGGGCTGTGTGGTCACTCAGTGAGGAAGGGATGGTGGTTTTGCTGTAGGACCAGAGGGCCTCGAAGAAGGGGTTAAGTGGAGGGAGGGGCATTCCACCCTTAATCCTGACTGGCAACACAGTCAGGACAGGAGCTGTGCCGGGGTGGAACCCTGTCCTGCCTGATCTCTGAACTCTTCAGCCGCTGCCCATTAATAAAGGCTGCAGCTGTTCAACAGAGCTCAGGCAGGACAGTGTTCTACCAGGGCTCTTACTTGCAGAGGTGTCGGACCGTACTGTGAGCGGCGGCACCCTGCTCCTCTAAATTGACACCCCCCCCCCTGCCTCATACTGCCCTGACAATCAGAAGCGTTCGGGAGCCGAGCGCTTCTGATTCTCTGACACTGCAGGAGGAGATCAGAGCATCACGCTCTGTCTCCTCTGCTCCTTCGGCTGCTGGCTGGTGAGGTACTGCTACCGTACATAGTACCTGCCGCTAGAAAAAAGCCCATACAATTAGAATGGATTATTTACCCCTCTCCTGCTGGTCCGTTAGCACAGGTGTGCAGATATGGAGAGCATGGTTCCTGCTGGTCTGGGTCGGGCCTCTGGTGGTCTGGGTGGGAGGGGCAGGGTCTCCTCACATGCTGGCCACCTGACAGGGAGTCCAGCGCGGCATTCTGATGCGTCATCAGAGTGCACCGTGCGCCGGACTCACTGAGCAGAGGAACTCAGATCACAAGCAGCCGTGAGAGCTCCAGAGTGGCCGCGATTGCAAGGGGACTACTTCGCAGCCTATTGATTAACGTGGGAACAACGTTCCCACTGTGTTCCTGCCACGGCAGAAGTGCGGGAACGCCGTTCCCACGCGTTCCTGCTGGACTCGAGCCCTGTGTCACACCCATGCCCACCAGGGTGGCTGCAACAACCAGGAGTAACAACCCAGTTCATGTATAAAACATAACGAGAAAAAAGTGTTATCTGCTCTCATTTCTGTACAACTCCATGTGAAACTAAACCCAATCAGAGGTTTTGGTTTACTTGAATGGTCATTGAAGTGTAAGCTCACCTACCCCATCAAGGCACCTCTAGTAAGGTGAGTCCTACCTATACCTTCTTGCTGCTTCTTTGGGGTTCCTGGTTGTTGCAGTCGCCCTGGTGGGCATAGGTGCGACAGCGCTTTTTCTGTATGTATGTATAATTTGTTGTAACACCAGTTAGGTCATTTTTGCGCTGTTCCTTTTCCCATGTTTTTGTTTTTAACACGAAAGTGGAAGTATTTGAGCGTATAAATAACACCCACCAGTTGCCTCTTAGCTGAGAAGTAGCAAGAGAGTGAGCAGTTGCTCAGAGGAGCGTCTTCTGGTTTCATTAGGTAAGACTCACCTTACTAGAGGTGCCTTGATGGGGCAGGTGAACTTACACTTCAATGGCCATTCAAGTAAACCAAAACCTCTGATTGTGTTTTGTTTCACATGGAGTTGTATAGAAATGAGCGCAGATAACACTTTTTTTCTGCCATCCATTTCCATCGTTTGTCATACTTTCTACTGCCATTTCTTCATAGTTATATAGTGGAGATTTCACCATAGTACTTTCCACAGTTGTTTCAGTTGAAGTTGTCCAATGATGGTTTCAGTTTTGTAACGGTTAGCCCCTGCTTGGGCCATCGTGGTGGCTTGGAACATGAGATGAAGCCCTTAAGGCAGGTGAGTAACTGACTGGACACAAGGACAGACGGATTTCTCCAAAACCAAGGAGCACCAAAAAACAGAACAGAATTGCCACTAAGCTCCGAAGGCTTCAAGACCGACAGACAACTTAGGACACTCAGAAACACAAAGATACACTTGACAATCCGTAAAGGGAGCAGGCTGCAGGACAGTAAACAAAACTATACTAAAAGAGGTCCTTATAAGCGGCCTCTGAATATAATACTAAACTAAGACAGACAAGGTACATAAAACATGAAACATACAAGAATCGTCAATCAGGCAGAGGTTGGCAACAGATCAGAAATATACGGTACCAGGGGGGAGTAGAAGGGATAGTCAAAAATAAAGCCGAGGTCAGAACCAGAAAACACTTGAACAGGAATGGTTTGCAGCAACTAGGCTTGTGCACCGATTTTTTTTTCGGTTCGATTTGGTTCGATTTTTCGGATTTTTAAACATTTCGATTCGGCTCGTTTCGACCGATTTCGGTTTCGATTCGATTCGGTTCGGCTCGTTTTTCGGGTACATTTTTTTTTCGGAATATCGACCATTTTTCGTATTTTCGTGTCACTGTGCTCGGTTTTTGTATCGACTTTTCGTGATTTCGGAAATTTTCGTTTTTCGGAATTGTACATTTTTCGGAATATCGACCATTTTTCGTATTTTTCGTGTCACTGCTCGTTTTTTGTATCGACTTTTCTTTTTTTTCGAAAAATTTTCATTTTTCAGAAAATTTTCGTTTTTTCGGAACGTCGTTTGACACATTTCAAGTCCATTCGAAAAATCCGAAAATATTTCGTTTCGGCTCGGAAAACGTTTCGGATCTGACATTTTCGGATCTAAAAATTTTCGGAAATTCGGCCGCATCCCAAAAAAACGAATCGGGAAATTTCGTGAAAATTCCGAAATTCCGAAACCCGAAACACACATCCCTAGCAGCAACTCAGGAAACACGAACCAGACAGAACCACCATCAAACTCCACAAACAGTCAATGAGGCTCTGTGCTGCTGGGAATATATAGGGAGTGGGTCTGTGTGATTGGGCCATGTGACCCCAGACCAGGAGATCACAACAGAACCCCAGATCAGCCCTAAACAGCACAGCCAGACACACCATAGGGGAAAAACAAACATGAATACCCTTCACCACCAGGGGGCAAGGCCGAGACGTGACAAGTTTAGTTTGTATTTGAGGTTTCTGGAGGCCACCCCTCTAAAATTGACACTAGCATATTCACTGGTTATTCAAACACCAATGAAAAAACGGGAAATGAAAAATGTTGCAGTTTTCTCCCAATGGTTGAAGCATTGGTGCTTAGTCAATAACCCCATATATATGTTTCCTACACCAAGAAAGACCAGAATGCTATGGATATTAACAGTGGGGTTACTTTGTGTAACACAAAACATACAGGATCTGTAGTTATCAGGCGACTATGTGAACAAACCAGTATAAGAAGATGTCATCATTATCAAGGAAGGAAATGTCACCAGACAGTAGCAATTAAGAAAACAATTGAATGTTTTTAAGGACTGAATAATGGAAGTATATAAATATCTTTTAACCCCTTCACTGTCATGGTTGAGAAGCTCCTTCAGGAGGCCAACATTGAGTAAACTTGTTTTGGTGATATTCTGGAGCAAAGCAAAGGAACATTGGCTTTTCCAAACAAAATTAATTCATTTGCAAATGGGCTCCAAACTTTACTCCCAAATTTTAAGCACCTCGGACATGTCTGTCAAGGTACTGAAGCTTTCTGAACAGAATGGAGTTTAATTTTCCTTTCACAGAAACAGAGCTCATCTCTATTATTATACATGTAGTATCACCTTTTGACCAGCCAAATTCACACTTTACTATGTATGCATGAATGGTACATACATTTTTACACTGTCTGCAAGGGAAAGTGGTTTTCTATACGTCCACTTGGTGCTGGCAGTGGTTTTATGGAAATCCACTAGGTATTGAAGGGGTAAAGTGGAAAAAGAAGACACAATTAGCATTTGTTGTCTATAATATGGAGTTACTAGTACAGATGTATTTGCAAACAAAAGGGTATTGAAATATACATTAATTAGACATAAATTAATTGGCATGCAAATAACTAGCAATATCAGGAGAGCATGATACAGGTGTTACTTGTTAGACCCTGAAAAGACCAAGCAGTTTTCCAAGTAGAAAAATTAGAAATATGTTTAAAAAAATAAAATTAATCACATCGTTCATTTAATAACATTGCATAATGTATATGACATCATCATTATTGCATTGCATAAGAACCAAATGGAAAAGCATTTATGGTCCAAGTATGTTTCTGTTTACTACATTTTTTTAGTGTGCTGTTATTTGATTCCACCCTCTTAGGTTTTATTCACTATAATTAAAAGTTATATTTTATTTATATACAGTGACAGGCTTTATACTGTAGTTTGTCAATGAAGTCTAAAGGGTTAACCCTTCTTTTCTTAAGCTACTTCTGGTGTGCGCGATCTTCATCAATATATATTTTCTCTAACTATGGACATGCTCCTATAGTTTTTTTATTGTTATAAATGTGTTTGCACACGTGTAACATAACAACGGCTAAATAGTATCAAATATACCACACACAGAAGAAAAACAAATTACCAGCATGCTATTCCTACCTTCTAAGAAGAATAAGAGGCGTTGGTTCCATTTTTGTCCAAAATACACTATATTGCTAAAAGTATTCGCTCACCCATCCAAATAATCAGAATCAGGTGTTCCAATCACTTCCATGGGCACAGGTGTATAAAATCAAGCACCTAGGCATGCAGACTGTTTTTACAAACATTTGTGAAAGAATGGGTCGCTCTCAGGAGCTCAGTGAATTCCAGCGGGGAACTGTGATAGGATGCCACCTGTGCAACAAATCCAGTCGTGAAATTTCCTCGCTCCTAAATATTCCACAGTCAACTGTCAGCTGTATTATAAGAACGTGGAAGTGTTTAGGAACGACAGCAACTCAGCCACGAAGTGGTAGGCCACGTAAACTGACGGATCGGGGTCAGCGGATGCTGAAGCGCATAGTGCGAAGAGGTCACCAGCTTTCTGCAGAGTCAATTGCTACAGGCCTCCAAACTTCATGTGGCCTTCAGATTAGCTCAATAACAGTGCACAGAGAGCTTCATGGAATGGGTTTCCATGGCCGAGCAGCTGCATCCAAGCCATATATCACCAAGTGCAATGCAAAGCATCGGATGCAGTGGTGTAAAGCACGGCGCCACTGGACTCTAGAGCAGTGGAGACATGTTCTCTGGAGTGACGAATCGTGCTTCTCCATCTGGCAATCTGATGGACGAGTCTGGGTTTGGCGGTTGCCAGGAGAACGGTACTTATCTGACTGCATTGTGCCAAGTGTAAAGTTTGATGGAGGGGGGATTATGATGTGGGGTTGTTTTTCAGGATCTGGGCTTGGCTCCTTAGTTCCAGTGGAAGGAACTCTGAATGCTTCAGCATACCAAGACATTTTGGACAATTCCATGCTCCCAACTTTGTGGGAACAGTTTGTCCAGTCTCGTCCAACATCAGTGTGTGACCTCACAAATGCGCTTCTGGAAGAATGGTCAAAAATTCCCATAAACACACTCCTAAACCTTGTGGACAGCCTTCCCAGAAGAGTTGAAGCTGTTATAGCTGCAAAGGGTGGACCGACGTCATATTGAACCCTATGGATTAGGAATGGGATGTTACTTAAATTCATAGGCGAGTCAAGGCAGGTGAGCGAATACTTTTGGCAATATAGTGTATGTTAAAGGGCCATTACTACCAAAAAATGGAATGTCCTTATTGTGTTTATTTTATATTGCTGATATCTTACATGTGCTTTGTTTTTCTCTTGTAGCTATAGTTAAGAAAATAGTTTACTCTATATGTGTCACTGGGTGATCTTTAGTGTTGTAAACTCCCCCCCCCATTATCTTTCCATCACTTGCTCCTTGCTGTCTGCCTTTGACCATAGAATTAGGTGAATGGGTCAGTCACTGACTCAAATCATTGTATTGTGTTGGATGTATTCAAAGGACATCAACTTCATTTTTTGGCAGTAGATTAGAAGTCTTTTAAGCTCCCTGCCTTATCTCATTTATCTCAGGTAGCCTGAAAAACAAGCGACCTTTTCCAGCTTTGTCTAAACATTCCCTCCTCCATGACCTCATTAACTGTTAAATACTGCCCAAGATACACCACAACAGTAAAGTAAAACCTTGCACAGATTTTGGTAAATGTTGCATCATGGGAAAAATCCACAAACTGGAAACAGGAGACTTTATTTTTCCTTTTTACATGCAATTACTTCAAACAAAGCAAAAAAAAGCAGCACGTGTTTTATAAGGAGCTTTTATTTGTAATGCACAAGTAATCTAGTTACAGCTTCTGTAAGTGGTAGTGTCCCTTTACGCTCTCCTGTGATATTGTCTCGGCAATCCTCTTAGTGGAGTCCTGCCTTTAAGCACTTTGTAATGCTGCATGTAATGTAATGCTGCATGAATTGGTACTCTTGCACCACATATAAACCATTTGGGAGTTTCTTATTTGGTTTCACGAGAAAGAGCATGGAATTTAACAGTTTTTGATTATTTATACCAAAACAGAAAAAATATGCTCTACCCCAAGATACAGGAACAAATAATAATATAATGATCTTATAGATTTCAAAATCGTCTCCTCCAATAGACGTGCATGAATAATAATAGAGAAATGGTATGAAATCTACATAGGAAAAAAATATGGAAAAATCATAGCGTTACACTGTTAAACAGTATTGCATTTGTATGCCCCTGCTAGAATCTCACTCATAGGGTTAAGAAGTAAATGGCTCATATAAAGTTACCCATCCTTTGGATACTTTCAAAGGACCATGGATACCACCGGGCAGAAATAACCCCACTGCAGAGCTCCGTGCTTCACTGCGTCCACATTGGGGGGGTTTCAAGGCTCCAATAGAGAAAAGGAATCAGACCGAAATCCAGGATAAAATCAAGTGAAATTTATTCCAGTGATTAAAAATCCGACGCGTTTCTTTAGCATACAGAGCTAACTTCATCAGGGATGAAGATGATCCTTGATCACAGGAGTTATTTCTGCCTGGCGGTATCCATGGTCCTTTGAAAGTATCCAAAGGATGGGTAACTTTATATGCGCCATTTACTTCTTAACCCTATGAGTGAGATTCTAGCAGGGGCATACAAATGCAATACTGTTTAACGCTATGATTTTTCCATATTTTTGTCCTATGTAGATTTTGAGAAAGGATTTTACCAGGAAGGATACATTGAGATTTCTCTCGTTTTCAAGTATGTCCTGGGTGGTGAGTATGTACCGTTAGGTGTCTTGCCAAGGACACTTACTGGACAGGTTGCTCACTGGGATCGAACCCATGACTCCACAGGCTCTCTCCATGCAGAGCAGTGACGTTACCTCTACTCCACCCAGCCGATACTAATTCATACCATTTCTCTATTATTATTCATGCACGTCTATTGGAGGAGACGATTTTGAAATCTATAAGATCATTATATTATTATTTGTTCCTGTATCTTGGGGTAGAGCATATTTTTTCTGTTTTGGTATAAATAATCAAAAACTGTTAAATTCCATGCTCTTTCTCGTGAAACCAAATAAGAAACACCCAAATGGTTTATATGTGGTGCAAGAGTACCAATTCATGCAGCTGCCAATGCATCTCCGTAAACCAATGGGTGGGATTTATTATCCGATGACGCATCCAGAAGTTTACCCACTTATTGCAGACACATGATATGTAACTCCATGGGCTTTATGTCCTAACAAACATCAGATTTATGGGCTTTTATTTGCAATAATGGATTCGATATTGACTGCATTAGAATGATAATATATTCTCAGCCACTGCTAAAAAAGAGAAGCGATAGTTGATAGAATAAAACGAAATTAAACCTTTCTGAAGTTCATTTATGCACAATGGTAGAAGCAATTTTCCTTTCCATGCCCAGGCATTTTTAATGTAGCAATCTACTCAAGCTGAAATAAATGTGTCCCTCCAGAGAAATATTCTTCTCAAAAAGACATATTGGGTGTTGCATGACTATATATTTCCATAATTTGTCCTCCTCTCTTTTCCGTATTGCATTTACTTTGTTCAGCCAAAATATGCTTTATTTTGTGCTGTTTCAGCTACTTTGCACTTAATGTAGCTGAGAAAAGTCAAGCTTATTCTTTCTGCTTCATATATCATCAACAACACTGGCCAGATAGCAGAAATGATTATCAATAGGAGGATGATTATGCTTGGTAATGATGTATGAAGCGCCAAAAAAAAAAAAAGCCCAGCAAGAACAATATTTTGTGAAATTGCTTTTTTTTTCATGTCTTACAATGGTAGTGGTCGAAACTGTCGTTGTAGCGGTTTTCAATACAGAGATTTTATTTAATTCTGTAGCAGAAAAGTACAAAATATATTAAAAAATAAATATAATCCATAAAAATATAAAAAAAAAACATTAAAGTCTACGCAAAATCAACACACCGAAACCGCAGTATTACCCAAACAGTAAAGAATGAGACAAAACATGGTTTATATAAATATGAAAGCAGGATGCATAGTTAACAATAAAACATGCCGGCTGGGTGGAGTATGCCGGCTGGTTTGAGTAGAGGTAACATCACTGCTCTATAACCGTGGAGAGTGAGACTGTGGAGACACAGGTTTGATCCCGGCAAGAGCACCTCTCCAGTAAGTGTCCTTGGGCAAGACACCTAACGGTACATATTCACCACCCAGGACATACTTGAAAATGAGAGAAATCTCAATGAATCCTTCCTGGTAAAATCCTTTCTCAAAAAAAAAAAAAAAAAAAAATTGGTAAAATAACAATATTACATAGTTACATAGTTATATAGGCTGAAAAAAGACATGCGTCCATCGGGTTCAGCCTCTCCCACATAACCTACTGCTGTTGATCCAAAAGAAGGCAAAAAACCCAGTCTGAAATGCTCGCCAATATGCAACATACTGGGAAAAAATTCCTTCTTGACCCCAGAATGGCAGTCAGATTTCTCCTTGGATCAAGAAGCTTTTACCCACATATTAAATATTATATCCCTTAATATTCTGTGTCTGCAGGAAGTCATCCAGTCGTTTTTTAAAAGTCTGTAAAGACTCTGACCCAACCACCTCAACAGGCAGAGAATTCCACAGCTTTATTGCATAGAGATTGCTAATCCAAAATATTAAAATAATGTATATTTGCTAATTGGTCATGTATTCATTAATACTTAGTATTAATATTGCTGGGATGAAAGGTTCTAAACTCTAGATGGTGTTCCTTATCCTATACAATTTCACATAGGGTCTGCATTATTATCGTACAGGCAGAAATGGCCTTAGTGTCAGAGTAAATGTGTTAAAAGATAAACTATAAAATGGTCAGATCTCCTGCTTATGGGTGTTTGTAGTGATCATGATGAGATTATTAGCAATGCAGGTTCAAAAAAATACCAATATAATATAAAAATAATATCTGTATGTGACATAATGCCTGTGTATGGAAATTACAGCAACACCTTGTATCTGTACAGGGATTCTCAATCATTTTAATAACCCCTGAATCTCATCCCTGTAAAGTTCTGAGTGACCCCAAATCTCTCCCTGTATTCCGCCCTCTCCTTGGCTGTTGTTATGCAGCAATAAGGTTTGTTGTGCTTTTTGTTATAGTGAGGGTATGGGCTGCTCATTGTATCTGTGACGGGATGGAAGTCTGCCTGCGGTCCTGCTCTATCTGACCCCCCTCTTTGATGGCGTCCGGTCCGAATACCGAGTGGCACGGCACTCGGCGTCTCGAGCGGCCTGGAGGATGAAATGGCGTTGGTCCGGTGTCTGGAGAGATGGTGCGGTGTTGCCTTGGGGATCCCGTTCCTGGGTTGAGTGGTGATGCAGGAGACCGCTGAGTGTCTCCTGCAATAGTGATTGTAGCTCTGAAATGAAGACACCAGATGTGGCTGTATGCTTTAAAACAGTGAACTGAATTTTATGGGTTTCAACAGGGTCATTTATACAACTTCACACAAACAGATTACCAACTCCCCCACCCACACAACCAGCACTGATTGGCTCCTTTCCCAGCCTCCTGTTCCCTATCAGGTCCCTTTCAGCCTTCCCATTGTCCAGGGATTAGGCAGATGAGGTCTTGGAAAAGCCTCCAATCCTCTGGCCCGCTGCATCCTCCATTTTGGGGCCTGAGATCCTTTGTCCTGTGAGACCATGCTGGGATGAGCAAAATGGCGACGGGGAAAAACACATACAAACGGTTTCTTTCATACTTTTACAGTCACATCATACAGGGTACATTTTATTACATTACACCAATAAAGCCACATCTAGCAATAAAATAAGAGGTCCATAGGCTCACACGCAAAACCAAAACGTAAACAGGAAAAATGGTCTTTAAAAAGGGTTCAGTCTTTAGTCCTGTGGCTCGCTGAAAAGAGCTCTCATGTCCCTTTCATGACAGTATCTTTTTACAGTAATACAGGGTGACTGGAGAGAGACCCCAGAGAATTTTGTGTCTGTACAGGGACACCAATAACATTGAAATAGAAAATTAAACTTTAAAAGTTTGTTTTTGCAGCAAACATGTTAAGCATCCAAAGCTGAAAGGGACACAACAGGCAATATGACCATTCACTCCTCTACTTCTTTCCAGGTGATTTCACCCTCTGAGTGCAGTAGCTTACCTCCTCCTAGATCAGGTCAACATGCCAAGAGCCGGTATGTGCTTTAGGCATCAGAAACAGGAAGCGTATGCCTCCCTACCAGCCATTGGATTGGCTGGACACCTGCTGGAAGCCAGTTGCCTGTTAAATCTGGGGGATTAGAGAGCCAGCTCTGTAGCCATCCACTGTCAGGAACTAGTGGTTGATGGAAAATCATTTCCAATTAATTATACAGTAAGAAATATTTGGAAAAACTCCCAATATATTTCTTACTGTAATGATATATTTGACATGCAGATGTCGCCATCTGCTGGCCAAAGGGAGTTACTGCAGGTATAAATGCAGCTCGCGGCTCCATGCATTGTCAGCTCAGGAATGTCTGATAAAGGACATTCCTTATTAGATTTTAACCAGTTTTAGCACCTTGGGCATCATACCCAGAGGGCTACAATTTTGACGCACCATTCTGAAGCCCAAAAGCAAATGGAATTTGTTTGCAACAAACAAATTGCAATTGTAATCACACAGCACAGCCCCAGATTGTGTCTGCTACCGTTGATTGTGTATATACAATCACAGTAGTGAAGGGGTTAAAATGATTTCAAGGGTTGAAACAAGAGGGGGTTGTAGAGGGTGTCAGGAGAGGTTAATGTTTAACCCATCTAGAGTGTCCCTTGAACTGCATGTGTGACATTAACGCATTTCACTCTCTTCTGGCAATCATTTCTTGGTTTTTGTTTTGTCAATATTAAAGTTTGTAAATACATGGTATTGTATCCTCATTCAAGGGATGATACAGTGTTTTGGGCATGACAGATTTATTCTAAGATTGAAGACAGAGGTGGCTGACCATTGATTATTACTTGATTGTACTAGAGTTGTTCTAGCATAAATATCGGATTTTATACTTCTACAATCTTAATTATACCTACAGGGTTATTCAGAGAAAGGTGAAACTTTGGAGAACTTTTGGAGAAGTGAAAATTTGAGTAAAAATTAGGTCAAAATAGCCAAACCAGAAAAATTCTCCTAATTATGTCACTTTCCAAATCAACTATTTTGACCTTGAATTTTCACTTCTACAAAAGTTCTCCAGACTTTCACCTTTCTCTGACTAACCCTGCTAGTTTATTGTATTCATAAACATTAATCAAGACATGGAAATGACTGGAGCCTTTTTCTCCATTAAATCTTGTTTGGATAAACCAATATCTCTAGTGACTAATAATGCCCCCCCCCCCGAATAATCAACTCATTCCTCTGTGTCGAACTGTCTCGTAACTCACTAGTAAACTCTGAATCGTCAATTATAGAGTAGCACAGCTCTCCAATTTTCTGTTTGCTCGACGCGCCAGATGAAACGCATTTTAAAGATGATTTAGAATTTTACACCTAAATTAGAGAGCAAAATAAACAAGCAGATCTTCTAACAGCCTTATGGAAATGTACGCCATAACCGAAGATGTGTGATGTTTCAGCGAGAGCTATTAGTCAAGGCACGCTAATCATAGTACAGATTTCCAGCAGACAAACACGAACATGAGTGACACTGACGAGACACACAAACCTACAGTTAAAGTTCATGTTGGAAATGTTTTGAAAGCTCGCTTCTAAAAATAGTTATGTTAAAACTAAAAATCAAAGGCTGAATTTCCATGTGTAATTTGCATCATTCGTTCCATTTCCATTTTGCGATGTATAGGGTGAAAATGGCTGCACTCATTATGATACTTTCTTATTGTTAACTTTATATATATATTTGTTCCTTTGCAGAGCCATGCAACGTAACAGAATTTCATTGTGGAAGTGAAGAATGCGTGCCGGTTGCCGTTGTCTGTGATAAACATCAAGACTGCAACGATGGATCAGATGAAGCGCAATGTGGTGAGGTTATCTCGTGGGGAAATATGAAAAATATTATTGAATCGAATTGCAAAGGCTAAATGCGTTTCCACTTCAGAACTGCAGGGTAATGCCGTCATTTTACATAACGCTTTCACCACCGGTTGGTTTTCCATAAAACTACTGGCAGGACCAGGGATGCACTCAGGATTCTTACTAATGTCCTTTAAATTCCTCCTTAACCAGCATCCACACTTCTCCAATACACGCAAACACTCTAAAGGCTGTGACGCACCGAGGGTGATGTGACGTACAGCGTGGGGAAGCAGCATCGCACGCTTGGTTTGTCTTTCATTTTTTTGGCTCCTGCGTTCAGCTTAGAGATATGCAATTCGTTTCGTTCCGAATTGAAATTTGGACGAAATTTACCATTTTCGTGGTTTGGAAGCATTTACGAAAACAAAATATAGACCACCCGAAATTTTGGATCAATCCAAAATTTGGGATCGATTCGATGATTCGGATCATTCGATGATTCGGATCATTCGATGTTTCGGATCATTTCGGCGATTTGGATCATTTCGGCGATCCGGATCATTTCGACGATTCGGCTCATTTTGGGTGATTTGAATCAGTTATTTTTCCCTTTTTTTTATTACTTATTTCGTTTTTTATTGCCTATTTAAGAATGGGAAGTAGATTACTACCAATAGAATGTAAGTTTCTTTACTTAATTATTCTTTTGGATTTTTTTAGGCATTTTTTGGTTGAAATTTTAGGTTTTACTAACATTTTTTTAAAGAAACAAGGCTTTTTAACCCCTAGGTTTCAATATGAACCTGTAAAAAAAAACCCCCGAAAAAAACCCTGAAACGAAAAAAAAGTCATGCACATCCCTAGTTCAGCTGGCGTTAAGACGCGAAGCTGAGCTTTGGAAGATGAAAATATTGAACTTCAGCCAATCAGCGGACACATATAAATCGGTGCGTCACGGCACGAAAGATGCACTGATCATTAGAGTGAAATTATTGTTGGATATTAAATTAACTCCACCTCCCCTTGCTCTGCCTCGCACACCAGCCGCCCCTTCCCCCGCTCCATCTTGCAGCGCTCTGCACCCCACACAGGCGCGTGCGGTGTGTCACAGCACCTTCTCTGCCTTTATGTTATTATTAAAGTGCATTTAGACTGAATGCACTGTATTTTACAGACATAGGACTCCCTCTGCTGGTCAATCCAAGCATTGCACTGTGGCTGCCAGCGTCTCTCTGATACTCCTTTGAAAGGCAGGTTTAGCTGCTTAGAGAATGTTGGTCCATATGTTAGATGTACTGTAGGTTTAACCTTGCAGTTGCTGGTAAATATTGGAGTCCTCATATGTTTTCCCAGGCATCCATAATGTTACATTAGAAATCACCATGGAAAACCAATCTGCATGAAATGAACACTGCTTCCAGTTGTTTGCTATTTGTGAACAGTAGTTGCGCTTTTCCTTATATGTGAAATATGTGCGGCTGCTCTCCGGATGCGCCGTGGGAACCACAATATTGTAATACAAGGAGCTCTTGTATTATTCAAATCTTTCACTGCCTGGAGATATAAAGGTATTTGTGCTGCGTAAAACTGTGAAATGAAAGTCCCACAATCTCCAGGAATGTCAGCGTCATCCAAATCAAATCTAAAGTTCGCCTCTCCATCTGAGTGATGATGGCAATGTGTACGTTTAAGAGCAACTACTTGCGTTACAAGACTGGGAATGTGTAAACATGCATGCACATATATAACACACAATATACATCTTATTCCTGCGTAAACATAACTATTAGAGATTTCATAAACACATCAGCTGAGGATATATTAATAAATGATGAAGATTTTGTAACAAACTGTTTGAACGAGATGTTCAAGTCCGCTACTACTTCAATAAATATATATGTTACATACTGATGAGTATGTATAAGCGTGTATGTGTTTGGTTTTGTGCATATGAATACACATATACAATCATCTAGATGCTTGCAGATGTGTTCTGTGTTTATATATTTGAGGTGTGAATGTGGGTGAATGCATCATTATTGGGAATAAAGGTTTGTATGTAAACATGCTGGTATATTGTGTTTGTGTAAATATATATATATATATATATCAACAGCAGGAAGGTTGCACTCAACCTAAACTAGCTACAACAGCAGGTGCATCGAAGACATTTAATATAAAACACCAGGAAAGAGCACTCCATATCAGTGAATCACATTCTAACATCTTATTCTACAACAAAAAGCACAGTTTTAAAAATGTTCAAAAAAACCTGATTGAGGAAATAAATGATGGGGATTCAGTTAACAAAGTATGATCATAGCTTGCTTAAGCCCGTCACAGTCACCAATGTACTCCATCGTTGACACGTCCTATCTAACTTGACCAAATCTGTATTTACAGGATCAAAGGGAGAGGTGCACACCAAATGTGGTTGTCAGCCCTCTATAGGTATAATACAACAGCAGAAAGGTTGCACTCAACCTAAACGAAATTTTTTTTAAAACTGTGCTTTTTGCTATAGAATAAGATGGAAGAAGGTGGTCACTGATATGGAGTGCTCTTTCCTGGTGTTTTGTATTAAATGTCTTAGATGCAAAGCTGTTTTTGCTGGTTTAAGTTGAGTGCAACCTTCCTGCTGTTTGTATTATACATATAGAGGGCTGACAACTCTCATTTGGTGTGCACCTCTCCCTGTTCACAGGTGCTTCACCGTGGCAGCCTATAAAGGCCTCGAGCTGCCGGGGAGCTCCAGGGTGAGTTGATCCTGTAAATGCAAATGCGATCAAGTTAGATAGAACATGTCAACAATGAGATACATTGGCGACTGTGACAGGCTTAAGCAAAGTATGATCATACTTTGTAAACTGAATCCCCATCATTTATTACCTCGGACAGATTTTTTGAACATTTTTAAACTAGTGTTTTTTTGCTATAGAATAAGATGGAAGCATGTCGTCATTATACGGAGTGCTCTTTCCTGGGATTTTGTACATATATATATATATATACAGGGTGTCCATAAAGTCTCTTTACAAAAGTAAAAATTTATTACAAAGTCAAATGAAAAGACAGATAAGTGAAAATTATTACAAAATGAGACGTATATATTTAAGGTTTTTTTTGCCTCATTTAATACACCTCTATATGGGCACCATTAGTTGCACGAAGCACATCAAGACGGTGCTCGATTTCTTGCCATGTTGGCTGTAGCATACCCTCATCAATGGTGACAATGGCATCAGTGATCCTCTGCTTTAGATTAGTGATGTCCCGTACCTTTTGTTCCATACACCATATCTTTAACATAACCCCATAGAAGGAAGTGGAGGGGAGTGATATCTGGTGAACGAGGTGGCCAGGGAATTGGGCCACCCCTTCCAATCCACCGCGCTGGAAATGTTCAACGGGGCTCATTTAACAGTACCTCCTTCATCAGCAGGGTACCTGAAATACACAAATGCAATGTGATAAAAGCCTTGATAACCACTGAATACAGAGAACAAACCTGATGAAGAAATCTCATCAGTTGCCTTTGTAATAGATTTTTGAAATTGTAAAGAGACTTTATGGACACCCCATATAAAAGAGAACAAGGGATGCACTCCCTGGCGTAAACACATTTTTATTAAGCCATTATTAAATTTAAACCAATATTTTGGATTTAATCTGAGCCTCTTTCAAGGTATTAGCAAAAAAGACTCCATATTTGAATCCAATATCTCTTATGCCTTATAGCCCACAATAGAACACAAAATTACTTGTCGCCAGGGTGTGTTGCCAAATTTTGATTGCAATTCTATTTTCACAGAATAGACCTATTACAATTATATAAAAAACATACATAATGGTACAGTATCACATATATTCTCGCTAGCTGATAACGTGAACCAATGAAAATACACTCGCAAGGGTAGAGTCTCTAACACTTTTGGCCAACTGGGGGGGGTGCTCACACGTACTTCACGATCAGCACGATGAATCGGTGTTTATTGCACCTTCATTAACCATCATCACGAGAAAAGGAAATGGTGAGCAGACATCAAATCCCAAAGCAGTACAAATAGGGGAACATCGTACTTCCATTTGGCCGAGCCTCTTCGATTAAGTGGCTCGATATCTGCGCCTTTTATTTAGGTTACCTTGAGAAAGGCTCAGAGTGAGACAAAACGTTGGTTAATGTTTACAGGACTTTTTTAATGTTTATTTGAATAAAGCATCACTTTTTATCCTATACCTAAGTCCCTGAGTGCGTCCATCCAAGTTTTGTGTTATGTATATGTATATATACGTATAACCCGAAACAGCGCTGTCCTAGGAGTGGCTTTGATCAGTTGCATAACATTATCTCTGCTAGAAAGCCATACAGGGTAATTCAAAGAGATCCAAATTGCTTGAGAAAGGTAACCGAACGCTGAAAATCAGCGTTCGGTTACCTTTCCTGGCCATTCGGCTATCCAGAGAGCAGGCAATACGCCAAATCCTGGCGAATTGCCTGAAAATACAGTGCCTGTTCGGTGCCTGTTCGAGGGCAGTGAAATCCTCATGAAAAAGCACTGCTTCGTCTATTCAGAGAACACAAACCAGCAGTGAAAGGTTCCCGAAATGCCCTGCCATTCGGTGGTTTAATTCGGCAAGTTTATTCAGGAGAATCCCATAGGCTTCAATGTTAAAAATATTCCCATTTTAATTCAATATCTAATAAACTGTTCATTATAAAATTCTGCAGTAAAGAGTCTTTTTATTTATAGATTTTCTATGATATTTTAAGCATTTTTCATATTTATTTATTTTTTTTTAAAAAAAGTCCGATTTTTTTTTTTTAGAGTTTTTTTATTTTTTCTGTAACAGCCCTCTTTATTATCATTCCCTGGACCTCATATGTAAATTTCAGACATTTTCGCTCAGTAGTTTCTTTGCAAACAGCGTTTCACTTTTCAATCATTCAAGCAAACTGTTTTTCTAATTTATTCACTTTGCTCGTCTGCAGTGTCGGCTTTTTCCAGAGGCTTCACTGCGTGTGATTGGCTCCTGCTCAGCTTTTTCCGGCGGCTTCGCTGCGTGTGATCGGCTCCTGCTCGGCTTTTTCCGGCGGCTTCGCTGCGTGTGATCGGCTCCTGCTCGGGTTTTTCCGTGGTTTTCGGCAGGTTAATCCAGATGTTTTTAAGGGTTTTCGGCGTGCATTCGGTGGGTTTTGCAGTTCGTTTTCGTCAGGTTTGCCGCAGCTTTTCCCTGCAATGCGGGGACCCTGTTGTGTTTGCTGAATACACCGCAGGGTCACCGAAATGGGATCGGCAAAAGGAACTGAATTGAAGAGAACGAACGACTTTTCGAATATCTTTGAATTACCCTGATAGTTTGGCATAGCACTGATTTTAGGGTTCTGTGTAATAACAGACCCAGGATGCATAAAAGTGAGACAGGGGTCATTTGCATATCCTACCCAGAATTCCTTGCTGCATATGGGGAATGTGGCACAGGAGCTCTGGGATGCAATTCTTTGAATTGCTATGATGTGCAAGTGGCTTGTACAATAATAAGCATATATATATATATATATATATATATAATTTGAGTGTGAACACATTTATGAAATGCATGTATTTGTTTTAAAAACTATTTATTTTATCCTTTAGTAGTTTTGTATCAAAATCGTAACATTTTATGAGTGCTACTTCATTATTGTTTGTTTGAACAAGGTGTATAAGACAACACCTAAAACAGCTGCACATAATGTATCTCCGGTGTTTTCTTTTGAAGTTTGCCTACTTTTATCAACCTTTTATTTATTCTATTAATTTTCAAGTCAGACCCTAAAATTCAGAGTTTTAATCTAGTATTATTTGCTTTTAATCCCAGTTTGTCCTTTACTTTATTGTCCTTTTTTCATATCAAATCAACAATATTGTCCAGTACCATATGGTAAATGAATATATGATAGCAAAACATTCATTCCCATGTTACCAGTTACCAGCAAGTGATATATATATACAACGTTTGATAGATATATATCTATCAGCCATTGTATATATATATATATATATATATATGTGTGTGTGTTTTTTTATATATTACTTTAAAAGCCAGTTGCACTGTGAGTTAAAATGACTTCAATAGTTCTGTACAGAATTTCATAGAATGTAATGAGATCAATTTATCAATTTGTTGAAAAAGAACGACCATACCTAGGCAGCGAGTAGGTGCCCCTAAAAATAATGAAAATCTAAAGTTACTTTCCGGGAATAGCCTGATGGATTTTATAACACATTAAAGTAGCGGTCATTCTAGTTAGAAACAATCTTTGTGATCAAGTGCAGATAAAAGAAATCAGAGTTCACGGAGAGCAGCAATCAAACTTGCCGTCACATGGAACAGTATGCAGAGGGAGCAGAACATTGTAAATTACATGAGCTGTAGGATGCAGAAACCTCTGCAGAAGGACGGAATATTTTTGAACTCTTAGTTGCTGCTTGACATACCTTCCAATCGTCAACTAGGACTGTGGTTTCTTAAAGACGTTTCTTAAACTGTCCTTAAATCCTCTTAGTATTCTCAATAAAGAAAAGTCATATGGTATTATGGGACAGGGCACAACTAGACCATGTATAAAAGAAAATAATGTGCTAAATCAGGTTAATTACACAAATGGGGACATTGACATTGGTTGATTCGCAAAAATACTGTTTTACAAGGAGTTACAGTATTTGCTAAGCAGCATTGTTGCAGCAAATAACATTGTAAGTAAAACAGTGGTAAAAATCATCATTGTTGCATTTATTTAGAGAAGCAAAAATCAATAATGGAGGGGTATGGCCAAGCCTTCATCCAAGTTGGCGGCTTATATACTGGACTCCGCACCATCTGGTGTGTCAGGCACTTTTTTCTTCCCCCCCCCCGGGGTACCCATACTCACCTTCTCAGTCCTCGCTGTCTTCGGACCATGCTGGGAGCTGCCAAATCACACCAAAAGGTGAAATCATGCGGTCGCCCCGATTTTTGCTGTCCAATGTACACAGGACGTCCGGACTCAGAGGCTGGGAAGCTGGAGGTACCACAGAGTATTGGTACCACAGAGGGCTCTTTAATCCTGGTTCAGATTTGGAAACTTAAAGTATTTCTGGCTGGGGAAATGGAGCGAAATATGAAGGTCTTACAGGCCAATATTCAAGCCCTAGGACAGCATACCGCGGATCTGGAAAACCTTGCAGAGGCGATTTCTTAGGCCCACAATGTCCTTGTAGAACATTTTAATGCTGTATCCCATAGGATTGAGGATCTAGAGTCCGACATGGAAGATCTAGCGTACAGGTCCCGCAGGAATAATCTGCGAACCCGGGGATTGCCTTAAGGTGCTGCGGATGACCCTCTTGGAGACTTTATCATTGCGATGCTCTGCCCACTGGTCTCAGAGCTCCTTGATTATGCATGGGAGCTAGATCGAACGCACAGGGCCTTCCGAGCTCCTGGTTCCACTGATGACCGTCCTCAGGACATCATTGTCCGCTTTCTACACTTCTCTACTAAAGAGTTAATTTTGAGAAATAACCACACTACCTCTGTTTCATACGATGGTGAGCCCTTGTATTTATTTCTGGATATATCCCCTGAAACCCTTTGCCGTCGGCGGATATGGAAACTGGTGGCTGATATTCTTCGTTCTCACAAGATTGCTTTTGCATGGGGTCATCACTTAAAGATCCTGGCTATTCGCAATAAGAAGACGCACGTCCTACTACCACACTCGGATCCTGCTTGTTTTTTCCAGAACTTGGATATCTGGTCTCCTGAGGGCTTCACGTCTCCAGAGGGTCCTGTGTCGCCACTTCCGTGCTTGCCGAAGGAATGGATGCCAGTGGGTCAATGCTTTGCAGCTTTGCTGCTGCTGACTCTGGCTGAGGTTTACCCTGTCAATTTGATGTCTCTACTCCGGTTTTGGGATTATTTACTCCCTGCTTTTTGCTCTGGTACCTTTTCTATACAGCTTCACCATGGATGTTTTCTTATCCTGCTGGACGTAAGATGGTTCTGTGTGCACTGGCTGACCCAGTACTCTCATGCTGACTACAGTTACCTTATAGATTGACTCACACGGCTTCCAATTTAGTGCTTTTTTTTCTCCACTGTGCAGCAAGACATTTCTTTTACATGGTGTCCTGGGGGCCGTTTTCAGTTTCTAGGCGGGTGGGAGTGGGTGGATTGGCCCCTACGTATCTTGGTTTGGAGGCCATGGTTAATGGTTTCTCTTCTTCCCTCCTGCGGTCCCCGGCGTTTGGTAAACCCAGGTTTTTTTTAGTTCTACTACTTATATAATTTTTCAATTTTTTCCTCTCATGTTTTCCCCACTTTGTTTGTTTTTTTCACCTTCAATTTATGAATGTGTGGCGGGTTATGAATCCGGGTGCCAGGGATTATACTTTTTATTCTACCCCACATGGGTCCTAGACCTTTTTCTCATTAATGGTTTGCCCATAACATTATTCTTAGACATAGGTTTAACGTTGATCGGACTGAGATTAATTCTATCTCTTGGTCCAATCATGCTGACATCGCTCTATATCTGCATTCACCGAAAGTGGTGACCCCCTGGAGTTGGAGATTGAATTCCTCTTTATTACGTGATCCTACTATTTTACAACAAAAGCGTACCTTGCTAACGCAGTACTTTGATGAGAATCCCCCAGATGAGGAGTTTTTTTGAGTTTCACAGAATAGTTAATATGTAGATTTCATCTACCTTTGTTCACTTTGTTATAATCCAATCTTGTTCAATAAGCTGACAGCTGATGTTAAATGTGGAACAGCAGTGTCCAAAGGGAACCTGGTTCAGTGGACACTTAAAATTTGTGTTGCATAATTTTCCCTTTTCATTTTCTGCAAACCTTCTTTTTATTTATAAATTTTTAGGAATTTTTGGAGGATTTTTTAGGCAAAATTTCTGATTCCCTTATTATTTTATTCTGTAACATACCTTTTTATTGGACTTTTTAATTATTATTATTTCCACACATTTTCATTCATTTTTATTGAATAGCTTTTAAAGAATAGCAGCGTATATTTTTTTTTTCCTGAAGTTCGGCGGTCTGTTTGGTGGTCTTCGACGCCTCTGTGTTTGGCGCGCTTCGGGGACCCTGCAAAGAATAATGAATTCACCGCAAGGTTGGCGAACTAGAATCACCGAAATGTGCCAAATGACGAAGCACCAAAATTCCACTGAAATTTCAGTGCTTTCTGAATAAACTATTATGTGTTAAAATGTTTTTGTACTTCAATAGCTTAAAGGATTTATTTATAAAGGATTTTACCAGGAAGGATAAATTGAGATTTCTCTCGTTTTCAAGTATGTCCTGGGTTCAAGAACATTGAATTGTTACAGAAATACAAAGTTACAGTTACAAGTACTTAGCGCCAACAAATTCCATAGCGCTTTACAATGGGGAAGCACAAACAGCAGACTTACATGATACAAGAGGAAATAAAACCCTGGTCGTCGGATAACTGTCCAGGTTATACATCACTTTAAACCAAAAGCTCAGGCAGACATCCCATGAGCTTACACTCTAAGGGACTAGGGTAACTGAAACAAATGGGAGCAGAGGGAAGGTGAAACTGGTGGGCAGTAGAATATCATAGGGATTGCATGAAATGGACCAGATTATTTGGGTTTAGTAAGGGTAATTAGGGAGAGAAGTGGAGACAGCTGGAAAGGATGCCTGAAATTAGGGACCAGCCCTGGGTGGGCGGGTGGATGGGGATGGTGGGTTGGGGCCACAGAGGGAAGGAATGAATTTGTTCAGGAAGCATCTCTACATCTGTGATTTTTCGAAAAAAGTGACAGTAATAAAGCGGGTATTTTTTGGCTGATGTTATTGTTCATATTCCACGGCTGCTTTTCTATTTATTTATTTATTTATAAATTAAGGTGGTAAATTGCACATTACAGTCCATATCTACACAACAGTCATAGAAAGGTATAAATGTCAAGATGTCCCCTTCATTTTCAAGGAAACGTTCAGGAAGCAATAGTTCAAAAGGGTCTTTTTAATAAAACCAAGAAAAAAATTGGAATTTATTACTTTTAAATTAAACAGAGAAACGGAATAATAGAATTGTATGCTTAACCATGGAAATATCCATGGAAACGTAATGATACATTCATTTCTAATGAACTAGGTATGAGCCATACAGCAAAAGAAAAAAGGAAATAAAAAAACAAGACTCCTATTTCTAAAATAACACAATTATTTTGATGATTTTTTTTCCAGTTCGCTTTCTCAATGGTTTCTCTAATGGATTAGTTCAATTCAGGATTCAGGATGAGTGGTATACAGCATGCTCAGACAACTGGAATGAAGAGGTTTCTAATAATATATGCAACCAATTAGGACACGGGTGAGTAAAGTATTCTAATGATTCATGTCTTATTGATCGCGAAAGGATAATGTCCAAGAAGTCTGAAGTTTGCATAAATCCTTCATATTCGTTGTGTGAACCACCCTTTTGGTTTTGCACCCCACTCATTCGCACGGGTCTCATTTCAGGGCCCTGTTAAAACATTGAATTGCAGAGACCCCCCACAAGGAAGTGTGTCCCCCAGATAAATGAAGTGATCTCTTAAGAGCAGTCATTATGGACAGCAGAATACACAAATCATGCACTCTTTCGGC
Source organism: Leptobrachium leishanense (assembly GCA_009667805.1). Lineage (NCBI taxonomy): Eukaryota > Metazoa > Chordata > Amphibia > Anura > Megophryidae > Leptobrachium > Leptobrachium leishanense. The sequence continues at coordinate 45,235,982 of CM019064.1, forward strand.
AAAAAGACAATACTGAACCAGTAGTAGAGGTGTGTGTTTCGCTCCGTAACGAATCGCACTTCGTCCGAAATTATGCCAGTTCATATTTTGGAAGTACTTCCGAAATAACCAATGGATTTAAGCTGAGTTGCTGTGGAAACTAAACATTTTCTCACGAATCGATTCGGATCAATTCAGCAAAGTGAATCAATTCATTCTGTAATTACACAGAACCACATCCCTGTCGATTGGCCTGCGGTGCTGATTCAGCAACACAGGCCTATTGACACCAAAATACGGTGCAGTTCAGTGCACCTCGGCGATTTGTGCATAGGTGTCATTAATGCAATGGTTCTCTATGGGATAGTTTCGCTGCCGCTGAAGTGTGCCAAACTGTGCCGTTCTTAGCTGCCAATTGGCATGTGGCGCTGAATCCAAGAGAATCAGCAACACAGGCCAATTGACAGCAAAATACAGTGCAGTTTGGCACACTTTGATGTCAGCGAAATTTCCCCATAGATAACCATTGAATGAATGATTCCTATGTACAAATCGCCGAAGCGCACCGACCTGCACCGTATTTCACTGTCAAACCAGTAATTATTAACCCTAGCTTTTAACCCTCATGTAAACCTAATCTAACACTAAATAAACAGCTTTTTTATTTTTTTAAGCCTGAAATGGATCGATCCGAAATAACGAAACAAATCGTTATGTGAACGAATTCCGTTTCAGACGAAAAAAATAATTTGCCCGAAACTAAACAATTTTTTTGGGCGTGCACACCTCTAACCAGTAGTGGGTGCTCATTAGTCCTCTGGGGTAACCAACCCCAAAAACAATTCCAGCCAAAAAGACAAAGGAGAAGCAGGCGCTTCGCAAAGGTAAAGTGACCCAATAAATTTAACCCCTTCACGACAGGTGGGTGTCACCCATCGGGAGGGGGTTAACGCCGGCAAGGCATACTGGTACGTCTTGCCTGCAGGTACCACCGCGGGTCTCTTATTAGGTCTGCCGATGGGCGACGCGTATCATTAGCTGCAGGCAAACTGCCTGAGATTAGCCAGTCCTGCTGTAGCCAATGGTGCGCAGTGCCCGCAGCTGTGAGGAGGGACTGAGGCGGCGCATTGAAGTCAGCGTACCCGTACGCGTATGTCCCGTGTCTTCAAGTCCAACCCGCCGCACAGACGGCATAGAAGGTCCTGCGGAAAGAAAGAGTTAATAATCAGCAATGTTATGGCTATGTTGCAGCCTGTTAAACGTGAGAAAGGCTGCACAACACAGCGAAACGCTGCTGTGTCGTTAAGTGTCACATTGCATTTGCAGAGTGTCTGATTCTCCTGTATTATTTCTGCTGATTATGTTAGGTTGGAGCAGGGCGTGCTGAAATGGGCTACATTGACGCAGTGGCAACTTGTCCCTTTGTAGAAAATATTTTGTAGCTAAACCCCATTTTTGTTACCTAAATGGGATTTTTCTTTGTTTTCTTTTTTTAAGACATTATAGCAGTCACAGCTTTTAGTATGTGCTGCATCTGGTATATTGGATTGAATGGTATCAGCAGCACCTTATGCATAATACATGTTCATGTTGTGTGCAGCTGCAGCCCCATGTTTTATACTGTATGCTGTATAAACAACAGTCTGCTCTATTGCAATTATAGTTATTTATAAAGCGCCAACATACTCTGCAGAGCTGTACAATGGGTATGGGTATGTCTATAGCCACGTCTAGGTTAGCAAGTTCATTACCCTTTAGTGCTACCAAATAAATCCTCTTTTAAAATCACATTTTTCTAATCTGTAGTTTTCACTGGCTGCTATTTTTCTGCCTCACTGCATTGATTCTGTAACTTTTTTATGGGAGTATCTGACCTTGTGCAGTAGGAAATGACATTTTATCCAGATGGGACCCTTGTTATATTGAAGTGCTGGTATGTATGAGTTGAAGCACTCAAGGGAACAGGACAGAGTACATTTTGCTCTTTATGTTCCGACTCAGAAAGATATGATTACACATCAATGCAATGCAAATCTTCTGTTGGTTTAACCTGCGTCAATACAGGTGAAGTTGAGTATATGTATATATTTATAGTATATATGTATTATATATGCTTTTTTTGTCTTTTTTAAAAATCTTTATTTTCTATATTGTATAACTTTGTAGATGCAACATATATGATTTATGTCTTAAATTATTATTTTATAAGGAAGGACTTTGAAGTGTGAATCAAAGCCAAATAATAATTGGATAAATGTGAAACATTAGACTAATACTCATAGCAACTAAACCCTGTATCTGTTATAGGCTAGACTTGCACAATTTAGTTTGAAAATCAGCCAAATATCAATGATTCAGTGAATTGGAAACATTTGAAATGCCGAATCTCCAAACTGTGCAACTGATTTACATCTGAAATTAATGGTTTGGATCAATACGAATATCATCAAAATATAATCGGATCAATTCAGATTTATTCAGATGACAGAGAAAAAAATTGCACTCGCTGTGCAATGCAAAATCCCTAATCCCTACCCGAGAACAAGTAGAAACAGATTCTTTAAACCTAATCAATAAAACAAGCAGAAATAGCTACTCTAAACCTAATCGTAAAACAAGCAGAAATAGCTACTCTAAACCTAATCGTAAAACAAGTAGCAATAGCTACTCTAAACCTAATCGTAAAACAAGTAGAAATAGCTACTCTAAACCTAATCGTAAAACAAGCAGAAATAGCTACTCTAAACCTAATCGTAAAACAAGTAGAAATAGCTACTCTAAACCTAATCGTAAAACAAGTAGAAATAGCTACTCTAAACCTAATCGTAAAACAAGTAGAAATAGCTACTCTAAACCTAATCGTAAAACAAGTAGAAATTGCTACTCTAAACCTAATCGTAAAACAAGCAGAAATAGCTACTCTAAACCTAATCGTAAAACAAGTAGAAATAGCTACTCTAAACCTAATCCTAAAACAAGTAGAAATAGATACTCTAAACCTAATCGTAAAACAAGTAGAAATAGATACTCTAAACCTAATCGTAAAACAAGTCGAAATAGCTATTCTAAACCTAATCCTTAAACAAGTAGAAATAGCTACTCTAAACCTAATCCTTAAACAAGTAGAAATAGATACTCTAAACCTATTCGTAAAACATGTAGAAATAGCTACTATAAACCTACTCATAAAACAAGCAGAAATAGCTACTCTAAACCTAATCCTTAAACAAGTAGAAATAGCTACTCTAAACCTAATCGTAAAACAAGTAGAAATAGCTACTCTAAACCTAATCCTATAACAAGTAGAAATAGATACTCTAAACCTAATCGTAAAACAAGTAGAAATAGCTATTCTAAACCTAATCCTTAAACAAGTAGAAATAGCTATTCTAAACCTAATCCTTAAACAAGTAGAAATAGCTACTCTAAACCTAATCCTTAAACAAGTAGAAATAGATACTCTAAACCTAATCGTAAAACAAGTAGAAATAGCTATTCTAAACCTAATCCTTAAACAAGTAGAAATAGCTATTCTAAACCTAATCCTTAAACAAGTAGAAATAGCTACTCTAAACCTAATCCTTAAACAAGTAGAAATAGATACTCTAAACCTAATCGTAAAACAAGTAGAAATAGCTATTCTAAACCTAATCCTTAAACAAGTAGAAATAGCTACTCTAAACCTAATCCTTAAACAAGTAGAAATAGCTACTCTAAACCTAATCCTTAAACAAGTAGAAATAGCTACTCTAAACCTAATCGTAAAACAAGTAGAAATAGCTACTCTAAACCTAATCGTAAAACATGTAAAAATAGCTACTATAAACCTACTCATAAAACAAGAAGAAATAGCTACTCTAAACCTAATCCTTAAACAAGAAGAAATAGCTACTCTAAACCTAATCCTTATACAAGTAGAAATAGCTTCTCTAAACCTAATCATAAAACAAGCAGAAATAGCTACTCTAAACCTAATCCTTAAACAAGTAGAAATAGCTACTCTAAACCTAATCGTAAAACAAGTAGAAATAGCTACTCTAAACCTAATCCTTAAACAAGTAGAAATAGCTTCTCTAAACCTAATCGTAAAACAAGCAGAAATAGCTACTCTAAACCTAATCGTAAAAAACAAGTAGAAATAGCTACTCTAAACCTAATCCTTAAACAAGTAGAAATGGCTACTCTAACCCTAATCGTAAAACAAGTAGAAATAGATACTCTAAACCTATTCCTTAAACAAGTAGAAATAGCTACTCTAAACCTAATCATAAAACAAGTAGAAATAGCTACTCTAAACCTAATCCTTAAACAAGTAGAAATAGCTACTCTAAACCTAATCGTAAAACAAGTAGAAATAGCTACTCTAAACCTAATCGTAAAACAAGTAGAAATAGCTACTCTAAACCTAATCGTAAAACAAGTAGAAATAACTACTATAAACCTAATCATAAAACAAGCAGAAATAGCTACTCTAAACCTAATCCTTAAACAAGCAGAAATAGCTACTCTAACCCTAATCGTAAAACAAGTAGAAATAGATACTCTAAACCTATTCCTTAAACAAGTAGAAATAGCTTCTCTAAACCTAATCGTAAAACAAGTAGAAATAGCTACTCTAAACCTAATCCTTAAACAAGTAGAAATAGCTACTCTAAACCTAATCGTAAAACAAGTAGAAATAGCTACTCTAAACCTAATCGTAAAACAAGTAGAAATAGCTACTCTAAACCTAATCGTAAAACAAGTAGAAATAACTACTATAAACCTAATCATAAAACAAGCAGAAATAGCTACTCTAAACCTAATCCTTAAACAAGCAGAAATAGCTACTCTAACCCTAATCGTAAAACAAGTAGAAATAGATACTCTAAACCTATTCCTTAAACAAGTAGAAATAGCTTCTCTAAACCTAATCGTAAAACAAGTAGAAATAGCTACTATAAACCTAATCATAAAACAAGCAGAAATAGCTACTCTAAACCTAATCCTTAAACAAGCAGAAATAGCTACTCTAAACCTAATCATAAAACAAGTAGAAATAGGTACTTTAAACCTAATCATAAAACAAGTAGAAATAGCTGAATAGTAACCCACTACAGAAATAGTGGTAATGTCACAACTTGAATGCACGAGATGAAGCAATGTAATTGTATCACAAGATGCTAAAGGTATTGAAACCCATTGGATATAGAGCAGAAGCTGATTCACTGAACAAGTCAGTGGGGACACAGTGCATCAGTGAGATGAAATTAAAAAACAAATTTTTATTGTGGCCATAAGCCAAAATCTAAAAACCAACATATGGTGATCACCAGAAACATATACACAAGTGAAAATAAAAACAACAGGTATTCTTATTGGTACAGAAATCAACGTGTGTGTCCAATGTACAATTTACTGAAGACTATAATTGCGTCTAGATAAATAGGAGATTGATATATATATTCAAGCGACGCTAAGTCACACACACAGGGATAGTAGAATACTTGGTAGTAGAATGGCAATGTGAGCTGGGGCAAAATTGTGCACAAATAACCCTCAGTTCATCATATATATTGAAAATAGGTTCCCCAGGAGAATCCAACACAAACTGCCTTCACTGTTGCCGGGCAATAAGCTAGTAAATAGTAAAGCTGGATGGCAAAATGCCCACAATAAAGTTCAAAGTAACCAGCCGCAACAATCAGATGTACTGTAGTGATAAGCCAAGCACTGGCAAAAATTGAAAGAGAGGAGATTTGGGGGATAGGGTAACTTGCTCACTGCCGATAAATGCACCCGACATGCATTTCGCCTTATACAGGCTCGTCAGTAGCAGAAATAGCTACTCTAAACCTAATCATAAAACAAGTAGAAATAGCTACTCTAAACCTAATCATAAAACAAGTAGAAATAGCTACTCTAAACCTAATCATAAAACAAGTAGAAATAGCTACTCTAAACCTAATCATAAAACAAATAGAGATAGCTACTCTAAACATAATCGTAAAACAAGTAGAAATAGCTACTCTAAACCTAATCATAAAACAAGTATTATTATTATTATCCTTTATTTATAAAGTGCCAGCATATTCCATAGCGCTGTACAATGGGGAAGCACAAACATGAGACATACATGATAAATAAGGAAAAAAGACAACCCTGCCCAAAGGATAGCTTGTCTAGAAAGTACAGCACTTTAACCAAGTGCTCATCCAGACATCCTGTGAGTTTACAATCTAAGGGACGGGGTAAGTGAAACAAATGGGAGCAGAGGGAAGGTGAAGCTGGTTGCTAGAAGAAATGTTGTGATGGTTGCATTGGAAGGACCAGAAGCTTGGGCTCAGTAAAGGTAATTAGAGAGAGAAGTGGAAACAGCTGTAAAGGAGCCCTTAAATTATGGACCAGGCCTGGGTGGGAGGATGGGACAGCAGAGTGGAGAATCTTGTGGTCTGTGATGGTCACTGTATGCTTATGCTGGTTCCGGGGAGCGGAGTGGAAAATCTTGTGGTCTGTGATGGTCAGTGTATGCTTATGCTCCTTCCGGGGTGTTGGTCAGTGTATGCTTATGCTAGTTAGAAATAGAAATCCTAATTCTAATCCTAAATGTATCTCTAACCATAAACCTAATCCTAGCCTAACCCTAAAAGTAAACCTAAACCTAACATAACAGTGAACAAACCCTAAACCTAAAGTAACCATTAATGTATCCTAACTAACTTCTGGTATGAGCTAGAGAGTTGGCTATAGAGAAAGTAAAAAAGGGATTTAAAAAAAGAAAGAATATGTGCACCTCTGAAATCTCCAAACATATGCAATGTTGGATTGATCGAATATTTTCAGGTCGGTCTGAATAGGATATTTCTGAATGCAAAATGCTCCCAAATCTTAAATATTTAGGGCCCTATTACATACATACTTAATGTTAACGCTCAACATTATCACCAGCTTCAAATCCCCCCACCCCCAACAATCACGTACGCACCTCTCATCCCACGGCGAGAACAGCGGCTCGATCCGTTGCTTCTGGCTGCCAAGAGCAAAGTGAGACTGGGAAAAAAGTCCCCAGTCTCCCTCCGGGAATCCGTCCTCTACACTGTGAGACCAGAGGTAAATAAGGGATATTTTAGATATTTTAGGGGAATTAATCTTAATGGATTAAGTGATTTTGGAAAAGTCTCTGAGCGGTACAAACAAGGCTAGTAGCTCGGTTTGATTAGCAACTCGAGACATTATATTAATGAGCAGGACTGTTATAATTAACCGCTCAGTCCTACTGCTTAGTGGCTCGGTCGGCATAGGGCCCTTTATGTTTTAGCAAAATATATATATAAATATATACTGTATATATATATATATATATATATATAAATTTTCTCTATTTAATCATGGTTATTGTATTAGCTGTAAGATGTAGCAACTACACCTTGAAGTGGGAAGACTCCCAAAGCTCTTGGGCGACACGGCGATTCTTACTGAATTCAGATCTCCTGATAACGCATCATATCTACAATCTCAAAATCAGCAGAGAATAATAAATAATGCAACCTACAGAATTCTTAAAAGAAAACATATAACACATTCTCATTAACTGTGGCAAAAGACAAGAGCACTGTTGGAGTTGTAAACACATTCCCAAGACGCCGTTCTACGGTGCAAATGTTAGGCTTGCGTATGTTGGCCCAACGGAGCAGTTTCCATTGCAATGCATAAAATCTGAAAGCAATTGAAATGCCATATAGGTGTTTTTTAATGTAATATAAATTGGATACAGTGAACATGGATATAAATATAGGGTTTACCGGAGTATCAAAAAGGGCCAAGGCAGTAAAACGTATCACTGAATGTTAGACAAAGGTTATGGGCTTGTAAATGCTTCTCTACTTAGAAGTTATGTTACATCCAACAACCTTGGCTAAGCATTTAGAAATAGTTTGACTTTGCTGGAACAGTTTCCATTAAATAAATGACACGTTTATGTGTGTGTCTGTGTGTATGTTATTTTATACAACTAAAATGGTACAAATATTTGTTTCTGTAGGCTTGGGATATGTCAATATAATAGTTTATGACATTTATCCCTATTGTCATGTGATGATAGATCTCGCTTTAATGATGTTTACAAACGTCGGCGAGTCGAGCAATTTCTTTTTCTGTATAGCTAAATATTTAAGTAAACCATTAATGCAGTTAGTTATTTACTAAAGCATTACTATTAATAAAATTCAAAGTGTACATCTGCTGTGCAGAGCAGAAACATATATTGAAAATGGCACTTCTATTCATTCCATCCTATTTCGTACGTAAGATAATGTTTAATTGTTTTAGTGTTACGCAGCAGATTAATCTTCTAAATGCTGAGCTGTGCAAAATGTCCAAAAAAGAGGCCAAAGCTGCTAGGCGGAAAAAAAATAAAACCTTCCCTCTCCAGTTAGTTTGATGCATTATTGGTTGTTCAACCAGCCAAGATTCCTAATCCCTTCACTACCAAACACTGCTTGTTGAGAAAAATATTATTATAATGAATGTTTGAAACATGAGATGCAAAGACGACAATTTAATGCAGGGTAAAATGGCAATTTTTTATTTTTTTTTAGAAAGTTTTTTACCTGGAAGGTTACATTGACATTTCTCTTGTTTTCAAGAATGTCCTGGGTGGAGAGTATGTACTGTTAGGTGTCTCACGGGAGAGGTGCTCTGGCTGGGAATCAAACCTGTGTCTCCACAGACTCCACGGTTACAGAGCATTGATGTTACCTCTACTCAACCCAGCCGGTACAGTAGGCGTAGAGAGTATTCCAAAATAGCTAAAAGATTAAGGGCTCTAACGCAAAAACGTACGCTAAACGCATGTTTTTTTGCGCGAAGTGTTAAACGTTAACGCACGAAAATCACCGCTGGAATTACATTCCTCCTGCATTTTTTCATCCGTCGGGAAATTGCGCGCGTAAAAATGCACGCAAAGTTCCGTTGTGCGCAGAAATCAGCGCAATGTAATTTTTAATGCGAGTCCGTCAGACGAACGCATTTTGTGCGGACTGCGCACAACAGACGTACGTTCTGACGGAAGACAAGGTAGTGGCAGTCATTTTTGACGGATCTAGTAAAAAAAACGTGCGCATCGACGTTCTCTGTTGTGAATCCGCAGTTTGGTACGGTCAGGTTGTTACAATTTGCCGTTAACACCAACTTTCCAAAGACATTAAAATTATGCGCGCAAAAGTTGTTTGTTAAATTTTGCGCTAAGATTGTAATACCATGCGTGCACCAGCGCAAAAACGCAAAAAAAGTATAGAATGCGCACACTAAACTGCACTCGCAAAGGGTTCGCGCAAGGTCACTCGCGTTAAACGTTAGCGCGCATTTTGTGTGCGAACGTCGTAATACGACGTTCAGCGCAAAGGGTTTTGCCCCTTGCATAAACTTGTTTTTGCGTGCGCGCACAATTGTGCACGAAGAATGTAATAGGGCCCTAAATTAATGTTAATTTTCTTATTTTTATCTTTTCATGTATTTGTTTATCCTTTACATAAATATTATATGATTGATTGTTCTAGACTCTAATTGTGTCCCTTATCTTTCAGTATATGTCAGACGGGGTCTGTATTATCAGCATACAAGCACCTTGTGAATGTGATAAAGATGAATAATAAAAATGGTCAGATCTCCTGCTTATGGGGATTTGTAGCGATCATAATAAGATTATTAGCAATTACAGTAACACCTTGTATCTGTACTGTACAGGGATTTTCAGTCATTATAACACCCTGAATCTTATGCCTGTACAGCAGTGAGTGACCTCACAGCTCTCCCTGTATTATGACCTCTCCTTGGCTGTTGTAACACAGCAGTAAAGTTTGTAACATTTTTGTTACATAGAAACATAGAAACATAGAAAAATGTCGGCAGATAAGAACCTTTTGGCCCATCTAGTCTGCCCAATTACATGGATACTTTACCTGGATTTATCTTTTGTTTAGGATAGCCTTATGCCTATCCCATGCTTGCTTAAATTCAATTACTGTTTTGGCCTCTACCACTTCTACTGGAAGTCTGTTCCATGTATCCACCACCCTCTCAGTAAAATAATGCTTCCTGATGTTACTTTTAAACCTTTGCCCCTCTAATCTAAGACTATGTCCTCTTGTTTTGCTACTTTGTTTCCTTTTAAATATACTCCCTTCCTCTACCTTGTGGATTCCCTTTACGTATTTAAATGTTTCTATCATATCTCCTCTGTCTCGTCTTTTTTCCAAGCTGTACATGTTAAGATCATTAAGCCTTTCCTGGTAACTTTTCTCCTTCAAGCCGTACACCATTTTAGTAGCCCTTCTCTGAACTCTCTCTAAGATGTCTATATCCTTCTGGAGATACGGTCTCCAGTACTGCACACAGTACTCCAAGTGAGGTCTCACCAGTGCTCTGTACAGTGGCATGAGCACTTCCCTTTTCCTACTGCTAATACCTCTCCCTACACAACCAAGCATTCTGCCAGCATTTCCTGCTGCTCTATTACATTGACTACTTACCCTTAGATCCTCTGAAATAATAACCCCTAAATCCCTTTCCTCAGATGTTGAGGTTAGGACTGTATCAAATATACATTGTTACAGTGAGGGCTGCTCTTTGTAGCTTCATTACAGTAATACAGAGTGCCAGGAATGAGATGTCGCAGAGAATTTTGTTTCTTCACAGCGGGAGCATTAATCTTGCAGTAAAATGTATGAATATAGGGCTTTGTATGCAATTATTTCTTTTAATTGTATTACGATGCAAAATCGAGTTTACACATTTGGCAGTGAAAGGGTTAAATCTCGCTCTGCAATGTTTGGTGTACAGCCTCCACTCTCTTCAACACCTAAAGCTTTCATCTGAAGTGGGGAAGGGTTCTCTTGTTGCCATTAACTTTAATAACAATGTATAATCAATTGAGATTCTTTGTGAATATTTCTTAAAGAACAGAAATTAAATTATTTCACTTTAATAATTTACAATAGCGCAGCTTTAATGTTAACCAAGGATGTTCTATACCGAAGGGTGTATCTTAACTACATTTTATAAAATGCAAACCATTTTTTTCAATCCAGACATTAATTTTAGACAAGCATTTTAAGCCAATATTAATGTAACTGAGACCCTTGAGTCATAAAACCTATTTTTTTTTAAAATTCCTTTCATCTTATTCCTCCATTTAGAAAGGATTGGAAATATCAGTACAAGCCAGCCAAATTCTTTATTGTACGCTGACTTTATGTGATTAATGGAGAAACTTAACATATTTCTTGATCTAAATATGTAATTAGCTCTTTTTCTTTTACTCGTCATTTTAATAATTAATTACTGAGAAATAGCGGTTGAGAACTTGAAAGAGAATTAAATATGAGTAAAACTACGAAACTGTTACTATTCATTAATTGTTAATATTTGTGCTAATCTTCCCTATTAGTAATATTCCTTCTGTGAGCTCCTATTATTTGACCTTCAAGTTTCATTTTAATATTGTGTTTTAGAATTTTGTACTGCTCCAAGCCATTTACTTCATATTATAACCAAGGGAAAACCTCGCAGTCCTGAACTAAAAAAATCAGGAAGAGACTCATTTCCCAAAACAAGACGCGTAGGGCTCATTCTTACAGTCTTCGCACAAACGTTAACGCGTGCGCAAAAACGCATTAACGCGAGGGGCAAAACCCTTTGCGCAGAACGTCGTATTACAATGTCCGCGCAAAAAATGCGCATTAACGTCTACCGCAAGTGAACCTGCGCGAGCGTACTGTCCTGCGCGTGTCCTATATTTAACATTGTGAGCGCAAATGCGTTTGTGCGCTGGTACGCTGATAGTATTACAATCTATGCGCAAAATTTAACTCACAGCATTTGCGCGCATAATTTTAATGCCTTTTAAAAGCTGGTGTTAATGGCAAATCTGAACGTCCTCGCTGAACCCAAATACACCAGCCCGAAAAAAAAATACAGCACAGTATAGTTACACATTCTACACATACCCAAACAATAAAATTGAGACGTTGTGCGTCTTTTGTTTTTTATTGATGCAGCATATATGCTCAGATTGACTTTGACAGGAGCAAAAACTTAACGGGAGACAATTTTGGTTCTTAATTCTGATTGGCTGAATCGCGTGAAAAAAATGTCCGCACACCGATTTCTGCGATCAACGTCAATGAGCGTGCGTTTTTGCACGTCTTTTTTAAGCGCGCTATTTTTCGACGGATGAAAAAATGCGCACGGACTGTAATAGCACCGTTATTTTTTTTGCGTTAACGTTTACCGCTTCGCGCAAAAAAAAACGTGCTGCGCGTGCGTTTTTGCGCAAAGAATGTAATAGAGCACGTAAAGTTTTATAATGACATTAAACATTTGTCCCTGGAAAGTCCAATTACTAAACACTCTAACGATCTCATTTGTGTCAGACATTAGATTATTTTTAGACACACAGGGATGCTGTTATTAAAAAAAAATAGTATAAGCTTAGAGAATAATTTGAAGTTGTCACATGCCTTTTGATGGGTTTGTTTATTGGATGATCTTTCTGGAAAAGGTGGATCAAAGTTGAACAATTAAAAGTAGGCAATGTCAGAAAGTTATATTTAAGGGCTTCTCGTCATAATGGAGAATTAATTTTAATAAATCACTTGTATTTTTAAATAAATGTTTCTGAGAGATTAGGCTGACCTCCGAAAAGTAAAAGGTTGAGAAATAGTCTTATTTTCAATTTAAACGATGAGCAAATTAACCGCTGTCCGAAAGATCTGGTAATGGAAATAATGGCTGATATGTTAATGTTCTTATTCTTTCAAAAACTGAGACAACGGTTTCTCGCTGACGATTCATGGGAGTCATTTTTAAGAATTAGTAATAAGTGTTCCACAACAATGTTGTACATAGTACAAGCAATAGAGTTTCTTTCCAACTCCTACCAAATTATTATTATTATCCTTTATTGATATAGCGCAACAAATTCCGCAGCGCTTTACAGGGGGTTAATACATTGAAATACCACACATGGATGATACGGCCTGATTCAGAGGGACCCTGTTCCCAAGGGAACTTACAATCTATGAGAAGTACAAGTATTTTGTGAGGTCGGCGCATCCATATCGTTAGGTGTCTTGCCCAAGGACACTCGCTGGTGGCGTCTTCTGAGTGGGATCGAGTCGACTTTTCCATGATTTGTAGATTGAACCCACTTTTCAAAAAGTCGAGACTTGCTTCTCTATAGTTGGATTGGAGGGATGTGCTGAACGTGATTTGACTTGCTTCTCCACGGCCGAAATGCAGAGATGTTACCACTGGACTCCACAGCTGATATTGTGCTCTATTACATCCTCTGCGCAAATTCGTACGTGCAGCGCAATTTTTTTTGTGCACAGCGTTAAACGTTAACGCGCATAAATGAACACTAGTATTACGATCCGAGCGCATTTTTTCATCCGTCTGAAAATATCGCGCGTGAAAAATATGCGCGAAAACGAGTGCAGATTAACGCTGCGTGCAGAAATCAGTGGGCAGACAGTTTTTTCACACGATTCAGCCAATCAGAATTAAGAACCACAATTGACTCCCATTCAGTTTTTGCGCCTGTCAAAATCAATCTGAGTATATATGCTGCAGCAATAATAAAAACACGTACAACTTCTCAATTTTATTGTTTGGGTATGTGTAGAATGTGTAACTATACTGTGCTGTATTTTTTTTTTTCGTGCTGGTGTTTTTCGCTTCGGCCAGGACGTTCAGATTTGCAGTTACCAGCAGCTTTTCAAAGACGTTAAAATTATGCGCGCAAACGTTGCTCGTAAAAAGTTGCGCATCGATTGTAATACCAGCCGCGTACTAGCACACAAACACATTTGCGCTCACAATGTTAAGTATGGGATACGAGCACGAACTTTCGCTTGCGCAGGGTAACTCGCGTTAGATGTTAACACGCATTTTGTGCGCGAACGTCGTAATTTGACGTTCAGTGCGAAGGCTTTTTCCCCTCACGTTAATGCGTTTTTGCGCACGTGCACATTTTTGCGTGAAAAATGTAATAGAGCCCATAGTGTGGTAGGTGAGTATGTACCATTAGGTGTATTGCCCAAGGACACTTACTGGAGAGGTGCTCTGGCCGGGAATCAAACCTGGGTCTCCACGGTTATAGAGCAGTGATATTACCTCCACTCTGAAATGATAAGGGACTTTCTGCTTCTGTGTGTGTGTGGCTAGTATATCACAGTCGTTGATAGTAGAAAGGCAATAGGGAGCTGCTAATGGATAATGGCTTGTGTCCCGTTTGTCCATTAGAGCTCTCTATTACTGGCTGAGCCGTATTAGGGGCCCTTGTTAGAGTTCATTTTTTTTAATGCTTAATATTGAATTAAAGAAGGGGGAATGCTTTCTTAGACTGTTTGGTCTCTGACTATTTAACTTATGGTTTCTATTTGTTATTATTATTCTTTATTTATAAAGCGCCAGCATATTCCGCAGCGCTGTACAATAAGCACAGTACAGACAGGGTTACAATACATTGAACAACATTTGACAAACAGTACAGGAGGAGATGAGGGCCCTATTCCCGTAGGAACTCACAATCTAGGAGGGTTGGGGTTGGAAACAGGAGGAGAGGAATGTAAGGTGAGAGTGATTGATGGTTGCGTCAGTGAGTCGGGTGGTCGGCTTCCCTTAATAGGAATGTTTTAAGGGAGCGTTTGAAGGAAGAGAAGTTAGGGGAAAGTCTGACAGTACGAGGGAGAGCGTTCCAGAGAGTGGGGGCTGCGCGTGAGAAATCCTGCAGTCTATCATGGGAAGAGGTGATGCAGGGAGAAGCTAGGCGCAGGTCATTGTTTGACCTTAGGGAGTGGGCTGGGGTGTATTTGGTGATTAGTGAGGACAGGTAGTGGGGAGCTGAGTTAGTGAGGCTTTTGTAGGTAAGGATAAGGATTTTGAACTTAATTCTGCAGTGGATGGGGAGCCAGTGAAGGGACTCGCAGAGGGGAGCGGCAGAGACAGAGCGACGGGTGAGGTGGATTAGCCTGGCGGAGGCGTTCAGGATGGATTGTAGGGGGGAGAGGTGGGACAGAGGGAGGCCAGATAAGAGATTATTGCAATAGTCAAATCGGGAGATTACCAGGGCGTGGATGAGTTTTTTTGTGGTGTCAGCGGTAAGAAATGGCTGAAGTCTGGAAATATTACGCAGTTGGTATCGGCAGGAGGAGGAAAGAGACTTGATGTGGGGGATGAAGGAAAGAGCAGAGTCAAGTGTAACTCCAAGACAGCGAACAATATTTGTTTATTGATAGATTTATTTATTTGCAAAGTATTTTACCAAGGAAGGATACATTGAGATTTCATTGTGATATTCTGTGCTTGATAATCATAATTATTATTGGCACTATCCTAGCTACATAGAAGTTGTTCTCCCAAATATCTGCTGGCATGACCTGTGTACTGACTCCAGCTACTGAATCCATTCCATTTGCAGCTCTGTCGGGTTTTACTCATGGATATTGTTTTAAAGACAAAAATGATATTTCATCGTGGAGTGATTCAAGGTAAATGTGACTGAATTTCAAAGCTTTGTATAATGTTGACAAACAAAAAATAACACTCCAATAAAAAAATTGCACATATGGAGTAATAAAGTACACCTTGGGCACTATTCCATAGTTCGTGCTAACATGAGGTTGTTAACGTTGTAAAATCTGTGCCTGCACATTTTCCTGTAGCATCTCCATGTTAGCGAGGTATTCTGAGGTAAGCGCTAGCTCAGCCCTCGCCTTGGAACGCAGCGCTAACCGCAGTAATGCTCACGGTAGTGTTTTCGTGCCGCCGCAAGTATCACCTCCTGGAGTTCATAGGACGTCGGGCCGTCTTTTCAGATTGTGCAGCGCTGCAGAGTGATCGTGGAGGGAGACTGGGAACTACAGCATTTGTTCTCAGTCTCACTCTGCTCACGTCCAGAAGAAGCTGTGGATCAGGTCACCCTTCTCACTGTGGGATGAGAGGTGAATATGGGATTTAATGGGGGGGTTAGGGAGTGTTAAATGATTTTGCATTTGCAGAATTATTTAACACCAGCTTTCAGGACTCGCTATTTTTTTTTCTTGCACTTCCTGACGGTAATTTCTGTCTGCACTTTGTAATACCTAGCTTATCGAAATGTTATTAATAGATTGTGCTCCCCATGTTAGGTATAGGAAACGTTTAAGTACAGTAAGCTCACACAAGCTGCAAAGCGCAAAACATTTTCACTCGAGTCAGATTTGGAATAACTGTCTTATCCTAGTGCTAACTATTACATATCGAGACGCTACATGATCACCAGCTATGGAATAGAGCCCCTTATTTGGTGCAAGCTTCAGAGGGATTCCATCTATCACTCCTCGACAAGATTAGAAAAGTAAAATTGTAAATACAGAAACATTATTAAATAATATACACACCATAAGGATCTTCCTGAGCACTACCGAAATGTGAACACAAAAAAACATGAAAATGGATTAATCCAGGAGAACAATACAGTCAGCAAAATGCCCCGAACATAGGAGCTAGGGTGTGGGATACTGTATAATTTAGCCAGTTTCCCACATCTTAGCTCCTACGTTCGGGGCATTTTACTGAGCGTATTGTTCTCTGGGTGGAGTTGTTTTCTTCATAGTCATCCATTTTCATGGTTTTTTATTGTGTTCACATTTTGATAATGTTCGAGAAGGTCCTTATGGTGGCTATATTATTTAATAAAGTTTATGTATATACAATTTTACTTTTCTAACCTTGTCAAGGAGTGATAGGTTGAATTCTCTGAGGCTTGCTTCCACCAAATAAGGTGTATAATAGTTTTTCATACTCAGGGGGAAGACCCCGAATTAGCTTTCTGATGAGATGAAGTTTTTCTCCCACAAAGATTTGTGTGATAGCTGTAAACATGGAGTTCCTTTTTTTGTTTGAGAAAGTTTTTCACCAGGAAGGATACATTGAGATTTCTCTTGTTTTCAAGTATGTCCTGGGTGGCGAGTCTGTACCATTAGGTGTCTTGCCCAAGGACACTTACTGGAGAGGTGCTCTTGCCGGGTTTCAAACCTGTGTCTCCACAGTCTCTGTCCACGGTTATAGAGAAGTGATGTTACCTCTGAACAGTTCTGAATAAGAATCTCAATCCATAAATATGACTAGATAATGTAGACCTTCTCCTTTGCTTCTTTTACATTTTATTTCTAAGTAGGATTATTACAATTTATTTTAATTTATACCATGTTTAACTCGGTAAGTCTCCTTATATTTTGTTTCTTTCATCTTCATTGATGTCACCACTTCTTCCATCCTTTCCTTCCTTCCTTCCTTTCCTTCCAGCAAACAATCAAAGCAGCTGTAAACATGAACAGAAAATGATACCATAACCATAGTTCAGAAATATAGCTTCAGTTCAACATACATTCATTTTTAACTAGTAACATTTTGTGTTTATGTGTAAAATTATGAATTTAATTCAATTTCATTTTATAAAGAGGCAATTCAGTTTTTTATAGCAAGGCCATCATCTGGAAAGAATGCCTTGGTTCTTGCTGAAACTTTTTTTTCTTTGCACAAGTGGAAGAAAATCGTGATTAATGACAATGAGATAAAAATTGATGGCGTATTGTTTCTCAAACAAACGGGAACACGAGAATGCTGAATTGGAGATAATTATCTAGCTCTAATTTTAAGGACAGTGTTCTTTTGAATAAACGATGGCCTGTCTTTTTGTCAGCACCTTTATAATAGTCTTACGACATTATCTACCAGATTATGTTTTTTTTTTTCTTTTGGTGGATGCCGAAATGATACCATCTCTATCTAACTTTTATCTGTTTCATCGTTTCATGAAATAATCTATAGTAAGCTGTTTCGTGACACAAACATGTAATGGCAAAATTAATTTCCTATCAATAAATTTTGAATGAAAACAAAGCTATTTGTTTCCAGACTTGTTGTAGATATAAATATTAAAACTGTAGCAAGGTTAACTTTATTTAACCCCTTAATGTGGTGGTCTGCAGGTAAGCAGGCAGGCCTGACCGTTGTGAGGCAGCAGGCCGGCAACTCTCCCGGCCCGCCTCCCTTCCCCGTGTTCAATCGCTGCAATTGGCTGCAGGCGGGACTGCCTAAATCTGAGCAGCTCACCTGTAGTCAATTGTGGGCGCCAACAAGGGAGGAGGGGCAGGGGAGTAGCCGGAGAGCCATAGGGTGTGTCATGCTGTCCCTCCGCATTCAGGCTCACCTGCCGCCGGGACAGCATAGCACAAAAAGGCGTTGGCAAGGGGTTGAAGTGCACCTGTAGTGAAACAGGTACACTTTGCCTGTGATAACCCATAAGTGGATGAATATCGCACTTGGCTTAAAGACCAATGCAATATCTCATCCCTTGGATAAATATCAATGGCCAGACTTATCCTGCTCCAGCGTAGAGATCAGTCATGTTCCACATCCACGGCTGGAGCTTACTGAGGGCCATCCCGCAGTGCTACACAATTGTCCCTTGGCAGTAAAGATGGCCTACTAAATTGCATGTTGTGAGTGGAGGGCAATACTGTAGGACCATGAGTGACAGCGAAAGTCTGACAGGGGATTACATACAGGGTTATTCAGAGAGCGTGAAAAGCAGATGAATGACTGGAAAATGAAAAATTCGTGGTCAAGAATTCAAGGCCTAGAATTTTTTATTTTCCAGTCATTCTCCAGTCATTCTCCTGCTTTTCACACTCTCTGAATAACCCTGTTAATTTTTTAGAATATATGTGTAAGTAAATACTGGATCAAGTGAAGATAATGTCCCCCTGATTGAACAACCTGTTTGAACAAGTAACCTCAAACGTCAATGACTCTCATACCGTCAAACCTCAACTGTCACTGTCTCCCCTGATTGAACAAGTAACGTCAACAATCTCTGTTAATTGGCTAATCTGTTAAATAATTTAAATGGATCGACACTTCTTTGAGAACACACTCCAGCCTATTATAGCTGGTACGAATAACACCAATGTGATCGAGTTCATGAAACAAGGTTATTTACTTGGAAAAATTTAACTTAATTTCAAAAACTGCCATTGACCTCTTTGTCAATGTTCTGATGGATATTCTTGAAAATGTATTAACAAGAATTGTGCGTCAGAATTGTGGGTAGCCATCACAAAGGGCTTTATCTTTGGAAAATCACACATCTCTCTGAAAAGTGGCTTTACATTACTTACCTCTAGTGTTTGGAAACCTCTGAAAAACAAGCTGCACAACTGACTGCAATATCCGAACGCACCATAGTTGAAGTTTATGTCTTTTATCGTGAAGTATGTTTTGTCTATTTTAGTACTAACCCAGTTTTTCTGGGTGGTCTCAGTCATTATGTTCAAGTTGATGAGTCTTGTTTTAATCATAAAATAAAGTAGCATCTTGGTCATGTCCCGAGTCTTTTATGGGGACATAGAGGGTTATTCAAAGAGATCCGAATTGCTTGAGAAAGGTAACCGAACGCTGAAAATCAGCGTTCGGTTACCTTTCCTGGCCATTCGGCTATCCAGAGAGCAGGCAATACGCCAAATCCTGGCGAATTGCCTGAACATACGGTGCCTGTTCGGTGCCTGTTCGAGGGCAGTGAAAACCCCATGAAAAAGCACTGCTTCGGCTATTCAGAGAACACAAACCAGCAGTGAAAGGTTCCCCTAATGCCCTGCCGTTCGGTGGTTTAATTCGGCAAGTTTATTCAGGAGAATCCCATAGGCTTCAATGTTAAAAATATTCCTGTTTTAATTCAATATCTAATAAACTGTTCATTATAAAATTATGCAGTAAAGAGTCTCTTTATTTATAGATTTTTTAGGATATTTTAAGCATTTTTCTGAATTATATTT